>VBSM01003215.1:18547030-18596234 GCA_008086735.1 Cheirogaleus medius | reverse complement strand
AGACTGGAGGATGTGTTGAGGGGGAAGGGAAGGGGGCAGAGACTTGGGGGAGGGTTTGCCCTGGCTGGGCGGGGAGAGGGCTGAGCGCTGCCAGTGGTCTCGGAGGGGGACCGAACTGCACTGAGTTACCCATTTCTACCTTCTCCGATCAGTTTGCCCCTCCCCTCCCCTCCAACCCCCTCCCAACCTCTGAGCTGACTCGCACCTGTTCAGGCTGGACCCAGGCGGAGTAACAGCTCTCTGCAGCCCAAATTCTAGTCTGTGCCCAGAACTAGTGGGGAGGGGAGCTCAGCCCCACACTCCCCCCACCAGCCAAACCAGAGAGGCACCGGCTACCCCAGTTGTTTTCCAAAGGAAAGGGACAGAGGGCAGGGTAGTAGTTCTCTGGATGTATAGGGCATAAAAGGATCCAGATGAAGGCATTGTTCCTGGAGACACCGCTAAGGAACCTTTCAGAACCTGTCCCAGGGCCTTTGGGGAAGAAGGGGAGCAGTGGTGATCTGAGGCCTTGTGCCTTGGGTAACACAATAATAATGATAATATCGGTGTTCCACGCACTATGCTAAGCCTATAAATGCCTCATTTTATTTAATCATCACAAGAATTCTATTTGATATATTCTAGGCATATGAGAATACATGTTGTATCAATATTATCCTCATTTTACAGATGAGGAGATAGAGGCACAAAAAGGTCAAATAACTTGCCTAACGGCTGGAATTGGAACCCAGGTGAGCTGGCCCACTCAGCTACCACAGGGGTTGTCTTACTTGGAGATGCACCACCCATCAAGGGCAGGGGAAGGGCTGAAGATGGCTGAGAAGGGGAGGATACCCCAGGAGAGGAATGCCCTCTATAGAATAGCACCAAGAGAAGCAATAGCATCAGTGATGGCTACTATTTAACGGGGCTTTTGTACTAGACATGCCTTACATGCATTTTCTTTGAAATCTACACACAGCCCTGAAAGGGAGTCCTATTCTTATCCCCATTTTGCAGATGATACACAGAAAAGGTGTGTGCAGGGCCTACATCCATTTGGCTGGAAGGTAAGAGTGGGGAAAGAGCTGAGGCCAGGCATGGTGTCTCACACCTGTAATCCCAAGACTTTGGGAGGCCAAGGCAGGAGGATCGCTTGAGGCCAGGAGTTTGAAACCAGCCTGGGCAACATAAACCCCATCTCTACAAAAAATTTCAAAATTAACCAGGCATAGTGGTATGCACCTGTAGTCCCAGCTACTCAGGAGACTGAGGTTGGAAGGATCACGTGAGCCTAGGAATTTGAGGTTGCAGTGAGCTATGATGACACCACTGTACTCTAGCCCAGGTGACATAGCAAGACCCTGTCTCTAAAAACAATAAAAAGTAAAAAAATAAGGAAAGTGAGGAAAGAGCCGAGACTTAAATCAGGGGCTTGAACACCAACCAAGAACTTTGAACGGGGACCATGGGCAATGGGAAAGACCAGGATGGAAGCTGAGAGGCTGCCTAGAGACATCTTGGGTGACAAGGTGGGTTGGGGAGGGAAGAGTCAGGGGGCAGAGAGCCCATTAGGAGACTGTTGCAATAGGTCAAGCATAAAGTGAGGGGGGAAGGCCCAAGGAGCCGTAGCAGAGACAATGGGAAGGACAGGACACATGAGAAGGGTGGGTGAGAAGGCAGCTCAAAGGCAAACCCCACTGGGCCTGGCAACTGTACCAGAGCAGGGCAGAAGCAAAAATGACTCTGAAGTTCCTGGCCTAGGCAATCCGAGTGGCCTGGAGGAGAAGCCATGCATTAGGTTCAGAGATTCAGGTATCTGATGGGCAGATAAACCATGGACCAAGATTTTGGGTTAGATGCTCCAGCAGGCAGCCAGCCACACGAACTGCACAGGTGTCTTTCCCAGTCCTGCCAGTGTGCACAGGTGAAACTTGCATATATGCAGATGCATGCAAATGAAGCAGCCCCGTCTGGGCCCTGAGCCAGAAGCCAGTGGGACAGGCCCTCCCCCACCTCCAGGAAGGGGGAGGGCTGCCCCAGCCCTGACTCACTCTCTGACATGCCGCCTGGAATGCCACCTCCCCAGCTGGCTTCCTCCAACTTGGGGAACTTGCTCCTGGAATCACCCTGAAGCTCAATCCCAGAAGATCGTAAGCTGAGAAGACCTGGGGCTGGTGTTGGGGACTTTCTAAATCAGAGTAAGGATTTATTCTGAGCCCTCCTGGCAAAATCAGCAGGGGGTGGTGCTGGAGGGGGAACAGGAGGAATGCCTTCAGAATAGGACATTTATAATACACAATGTACATGGCATTCTCTAAAGCATTTCAACATCTGTAAATACATTGGGGCCTCATAATAACTTGTGAAGTAGGTGGTTTATTAGCCCCATTTTACAGATGGAAACACTGAGGCTCATGTCATGAAGTGCCTTGCCAGGGAAAACCTGACTAGTGTGTACAGAGCTGGATTTCCAACCCAGGCCTTCTGACCAGTTCTCTTCACACTACTCTATGGTTTGGTGCTGGACTGGGGAAAAGGGGCCTAATTCTTGAGTCTGGGGCTCGATTTGGGGGAACCATTGACCCCCAGTATCCAGACAGGTATGGGAAAGAAGCCTTTAGTTCTCTCAGTCCTCAAGGACTTCAGCAAGTAAGTGAGCTCTTGTCTCTAGACCTGAGGCCATCCATACCCCTCCCGTCTGGCCAGACCATGCACCCTGCTTCTGGGTCCTTCAGTGTTCTATCGAAGCACCTACTAGGTACAGAGTTTGTGTAGGGTACCTTGGGAGATTGGCCTACATCTCACCCAATAGTGAATTTGGCAATCTGTGTATTAAAATTACAGAAAAAATAGTGAATTTAAACACACACACACACACACACACACAGAATTAAGGAATACTTATAAACTAGGTACCCAGGCCAAGAATAGAACTTTGCCAGCCCCCCAGAAACTCAAGCCACCCTCCTGGATCACAATCCTCTCCTCTGCCTTGGGATCCCACCTTGTGTGTTAACCAATTCCCTACTTTTCCTTATAGTTTTATCATGTATATCTGCCTTCACCGGCTTGTGAACTTTACATGAATGGAATCACATCCCCCATATGATCTTTGCTTCCCTCACTGGATTCTAAGAGGTCTTCCCTCGGGTTTTCCTGGAGCATGTATTCAGCTGTGTCATCCCTCTCAATCAGATGTTCTTGGACGGGTTTGCTCCGCAGGGCAGAGATGGGGTTCGCCTTGTGAACACAGGACCCGGCACAGGGCTGGGCACATAATAAATGCTCAGTAAACAGGCACTAAATGAATGAATGAGGATGAGTGAAATGTTGACCTCTGTTTACATTTATCAGGAATCCCAAGGCAGGGGTGACATTCAGGAGGGAGGCTCCTGCCAAAGGGCCACTTCTCCCTCCCTCCCCTGCTGCTCCTAAAGGACAAGGGGCTGTAAATGGTAGTGTCTCCCTAGCACAGCCAGGTGCTGTGGAAAGGACACCAGTCTGGGAACCAGGCAGATCTGAATTCTAGCCCCAACTCCACCCTTCACTGATTTAGGCAAATAAAACCTCTCTCTGTCTCCGCTATCTCATCTGTGAAATGGACATAATAATAAGTCCAACCTCAGAGGGTTGTGAAGATTCAGTAAATTACTCAAATTTACTGTGCAGAGTAGGTGTTTCACATATATTAACTCCCCTTCCTCTTTTTGTTGGTCCCCTTGGCCCACCCACAGGGGATATGCCTATCTCTACCACTCTACCTACCTGGAGGGTGACACACCCAACTTGATTAAAAAGGTTTTGTTCCTAAGGATTTGGTGATGGCAGAGGGGGTCACTCCCAGGATACAGAACTGCAGGGCAGAGACCTTGCCTTCTTCAGCTCCTCACCCTGGCAGCACCTGGCACTGTGCGTTGCATACTGAGGTCACAGGGCAGCCTTTATTCTCCCGCTAATCCTGAAGCCACACTCAGGGACACTTGCGAGGGTCTGCCCCCTCGGTGGCATAAGGAATACTCTCACCATCGGGATCTCAGCGAATCCTTACCACCCTGTCAGGTGGGGCAAGTATTGCTGTCCCCATTTCACAGATGAAGAAACCAATGCTCAGAGCAGCTCAGAGCCTTGCTCAACATTGCACAACCAGTAAGTGGCAGAGCTGGGATTGGAACCCCAGCCTCCTGATGCTGGGGTTCTCGGGGTTTTTCCAGAGCAGCCCAACTGCCTCTGAATGGGTGAAAGAGGAGATGCGGACAGAGCTGGCAGAAACTGGCTGTTGCATGGACCTGAAGGGGGCTCCCGGCTATGTGAAGGGCTGATGGTGGCCCGGGTGAACCGCGATCTCCGCAGGAGAGCAGTATACCCACAAGAGTCAGGACTTGGAGAGAAATAAGGCAACTGACCCCCCTGGGAAGTAGGGAGTGGGGATGTGAGAATTGTCTGCAAAAGTGTGAAGGGCTTCAGATGAATTCTGTGTGACTTTTGAGGCCAGAATGCAGAGAACCAAATGGAAGATGCAGGAATGTAGATTTAGGCTCAGTATAAGAAAGAAAATTTTGATAATTAGGGCTTTCAAAAGCAGCACATTCTCTACTCTGTCTTAGGCACCAACACCTTCTACCTTGCACAGAGCAATGATTCCACCTCTCGTTTCCTCTGTTGGCATAAGACGTTCTGGGGGGCAGGTTCACCTCTCACTGAGCTTTGCTTCCCCCAACATGTGTGTATACAGTCTGCCCTCGCTGGAGGTGTCCAAGCAGAGCTTGCTGTGGGATCACAAGGGACGCTGTGAGATGTGGCTGCGATGCCAGACCGCGGAGCAGATGGCAGTAGGTTTGAATCCCAGTTCTGCTGTTAACTGACTAAAGGACCTTGGACAGGTGGCTTAGAGTTTCTGAGCCTCATTTTTCTCATCTGTAAGATGGAGTCAGTAATACCCACCCCATAAAATTGTCATAAGGTCATGAGGCACCACTGCATGTGACTAGCAGGGTGCCCAGCACATGGACAGCCAAGAATGTAGCTTTTTTGGTGATGTATGGAGTTGAGGGGCTGTGTCATGGGCTAGAGAAATGGGCTAGGCGTCCGCTAATGTCCCTCCAATTCTGAATATGATTCTATTCCATAAGCATCAGGAAAGGAGTGAAGTAGGAACCAGGAAGCAGACTGACTCATTGCAGGACACTGAATTATTAATAAACAGAACCTTCATTCAAGTCCCTAAGTACCTGAGACTCTCGCATGGACTTTTCCTGTCTTTGCCTTGCCCCCTCTCAGGCAAGCCACCCAGGCCTGGGTTTGGGGTCAGGGCATCTCCTAGTTCCTGGAGGACCTGGGCATCATCAGCCCTTGGAAAGGTACCAGGAGTCCCTAGACAGCCCAGCCTGCCCTGAAAACCTAGCCTCAGCCACAAAGAGGGCCCAAAAGTCCTGATTTGGCCATCACCTGTTCTAACCACAGCCTTTAACCAGCCCAAGCCTCTAAACCAGTGAGATGATGTGGCACTTCCCGGACGATGGCAGCGGCTCCTGTGTGCCAGTCACCCTGGGCTGGGAGGGGCCCTCAGCAGCCTTAGGACCAGCTCTCGGCCTCCAGCAGGGCTGCTCCTCAGTTTCCTGGTCCTTCTTAGAGCTGGAAAGCACCTCAGAGGTCCCCAGAGTCAGTGGGTCTCAAATTTCTGTGATCAGTGAGGTCTGGGGTGGCCTGGAAATCTGCATATAATGAGCAGCCCTGGTGAGAAACTGATTTGGCCAGCACCTTTTGTGTTACACCTGCAGAAGCTGAGCCCAAGAGGGGACAAGCCTGGCCCAAGATGACATGCCAGAATTGGACAAAATCCTGACTCTCTGGACCCTTAGTAGGGGGTGTTTTTCAACTCAGCTGCCTCTCAAGGCTCACTCCCCCAGAGAAGAAGGAGAAGAGGAGGTCAAGTTCACAGGGAAGTCTTTCCTGAGTCCATGCCCCACGCCTCCATCAGAGGTTGCATCAATCACATGAGAACCATTCACCCTCTGGGAAATGGCTTCGGAAAAAAATGAGATTGAAGTATTGGACCTGGCGGGGGCCTCCCCACGGCTGGGGCATGGGAGCAAGCAGGTGTTTGGGGCTAGATCCGTGGAGGGTCACTCAGGCATACATTTGGAAATGGCCATGACACTGGTGGAAAATTCTGGTCTGATTTAGAATAACCTCTCTATTTGCCAGCACCTAGCACAGTGCCTGGCACACGGGGCCAAATGATGGCGTACTGAGCAAACCAACAACACTTAATGTGATTGGACTTAACCGGCTCTAAGGCAAGAGATACGGGGTCTCAGCAAAGCCTGGAGAATGCCAAATAGAAGAAGCTCAGGACACAAGATGGCCAGGGAAGTGCAGCCAGACGAGGGGGGCAGCTGTAGATCACATTCCCCCACCTCACCCTGGGCCAGTTGCCACTGGGTCTCAGCCCCAGCCCCCATGAACAGAGTGGGTCTGCATGATTGTGTGCGTGATTGTGTGGATGTTGTGTTTGTGACTGTGACCACGTGACTAGCGTGCAACTGAGACTGTGTATGTGTGACTCTTTGTGGCTTGGGTGTGGCTCCGTGCACTGTGTAGGAGCTATGTGCTTGTGGTTGCACGTGACTGTGCGGTTGTATGTTTGTGTGACTATGTATGTAGAAATGGGCGTTGCCTGTGCAATGTGTGTGACTCTCAGAGATCAGCTCTCAGAGCGGCTGTCCGTGTGGCTGTGTGTTGCTCTGTGTGATCTGTGAGCACCTCTGCATGGAGACGGCTGTCGTGGATTCTGTGACACTGTCTCCAGGGGGCCTGCAAGAGTCTGGCTGTGCTTTCTTCTGTGGGACTGAACCTATGCAAGTGACTGGTGGGTTACTGGCATGTCGTGTATGCAGGTGGGTGCTGCACCCTCAACTGTGTGTGTCACTGTGTGTCCCTCTGAGGGACTCGTTGTGTCACTGTGTGTTCCTCTGAGGGACTCCTTGTGTCACTGTATGTGACTGTGACTGTGTGGGTGACATAGCATCCCTCTTAAACCACCTTCCTTGGGTGGCTTTGATGTGGTTGAATTTCTAGGGACCATAAGGACGCCTGCCTAACTCAGGACTTCAAAAGATGGCGATCCTTTCTGCCTAGCTGGGGGGAAACCCATTTCCCCCTCACCCTTCCTTCTCCCCCTGCCTGGAGGAGAGGCCTGTTTGTTTTCCTATTTTTACTGCCTAGGATGAGTTCATGGCCACAACTGACTCACCACTCTTTCCAAAAGACATAGGGAAGGAAACAGGGGTTGCTTGGTTGGGGCCTCTGCCCATGAGCCCAGAATGTTCAGAGCAGGGCCAAGGAAGGGGTCTGGGTCCCCCGTGGGCCGTGCGAGACCTCCGGCCACTCACCCACCATGAGTGACTCCTCTCTAGAGGTCACTGTCTAGTCCCCAGCCTCCCACCCCAAATGAGGGGCCTCTCTCCTTATCTAAAAGTTCTCCCGTTAGTCTCAAGGCCAGTTGAAAAGTAAGCTGGAGCTTTGGAGGAGCCCTGGACACGGCCCAGATCCATAGCGCTGCAGGTGGCTCCCACCTGGGCTGGCTCCCGCAGCAGCGAGGATGCCTCGTCAACAACACTGTTTGGGCGCCCCCTATGGGCAGCGCCTGCCCAGGCGGGAGGAGGCACAGCTAGAGGAAGGAGGCTTGCACGGTTTGATGCCAAAGACCGAGTTCTTGTCCCCAGGAACACTTAGTCTTATGGGGGGGGGAGGGTAGTCAGAATCCCCCCTTACACAAGGCTCTCAGACAAAGAACAAAGAGAATTCAAACTATAGCTTTCTAGGCTGGGAGAAGGTCATGGCCAGAGTCTGCGGAAGAATTAGAGAAGGCTTCTGGAAGGGACTTCGGGGACTTTGCTGTAGACTAGGAGGGTGCGTCCTGGAGCGTGGGTGACTGAGAGAACCCAGGGATGGAACAAATTCATGGAAGATACACAGGAGGCGAGGAGAGGTGGGAACGGTGAAGTCGTATAATCCTTGAGTGAGATGGCAAGGGCAGGTGAGGGCTGGACCCTGCTCACATGGCAGAGGAACTCTGCCTAAGCAGAGAGTCTGTGGATGAAAAGTCCCTTTTGCTATCTACCTGGTGTCTCTCTAGCTGCAGCCAGCATATAGTCACTCATGTCTGGTTGCCCAGGGAGCCAGACACCCCGACTGTGCTCCTTGCCAGCTTGCCCAGCCTGCAGGCCCTCCTGCCTGCCCTGTCCACCCTGAAGATGCTCCTGCCAGGCTCTCATCCGGTCAGTGGCTGCAGCCATAAAAACTTCCCTCCACCCCCGCTGTCCTGGCTCACTGCCTGAGAGGCTCCTTCCAGCTCCCGAAACAGGCTAACTCACTAGATCCTACCCCCCACCGCCTGGCACAGGCCTGAAACCCCCTCACTTTGAATTCAGGGGTGTTTGGACTATGTTCCTGGAGGAATTGAGCAAAGCCTCAAACTAAAGAGTCTGGAGACCAGGCTTTGGGGGAACCCCCTGGGCAGGGCACCCAGCCTCAGTTTGCCCATCTGCAAAATGGGGCTAATGGTGCCTGCCCTGCTGGGTTCCCAGGGCGGGTGGGGAAGGCTCCAGTGAGCTCATGGGTGTGAAGGCCCTAGCGAGCTGTAAATAGTCCAGTGCTCGTGGGAGGGAGAGAGGGAAGCCGTGTTATTCCAGCTGGGCCTGGCTGCCTGCATGGAGGCCATGGCCAATGGGGGTCTGGGGAACTGCGAGGGTCTCTGTGCCAAGTGCTAGAAACAGGAGAATTTGAGGCTGACACCCCACTGAGAGTTGGGCGTAGGGAAGGCCCTGGAGAGGCCACAGTTTGGGTGACAGCTGCAGGGTCTGTGATAAAAAGGCTTTGGACGAGTCACTTGGACAAGTGACTCTGAAGAAGCTGCTTTTTGAAAGAAGGGTGGTGAGAAACCTAGGGTCACCAGGTGACATCCCTCGGCCTCTCTGACACCCAGCCTCTGCAAGGAGGGGATGGAGCTGCCATCTTTTTTCTCCTCTGTCCCTATGCCCTTGAAAAGGGGAGGCTGAGCATGTTAGGTGGTGTAGACTCAGGAGGTTAACTGTGGCTTTTTCCGGTAAGGAAAATTCTGGAACCCCAACCAGTTCACCAGGACGGTCTTGCTGCATCTTTCTCTAGCCTGTCAAAGAGACTGTTCCAGAGCCCTCTCTCTCTTCTTCAAATGGCAAGCCAGTGCCTCCCCCCACGCAGCCTGCACCCCGTCCAATCCATCTTTCTCCCTCCACACACTCACCTTGGCCTTCACCCTCCAAGACTTTGAACAGGCTGCCCCCCCTCTGGAATGCCTTCCCCCAGCCCCCACCCCACCCCCAAACCTCAGATCAGGTCCTGCCCCTGCCAAGTTCTAGCCACATGACCCTGGGCAAGTCACTGCACCTCTTTGAACCTCAGTCTTCCCATCTATAAAAGGGCATGAATACTACCTCCCAGGGTGGTGAGAATTAAGAGATAACACACGAAGCACTGAGGCCAGTTCCTGCCCCAGGGGAGAGGCTCAACACCTTCTCTCTTTCTAGAATCCCTCCCAACACCTGTTCGCCTTTTACTGATTTGCCTTACTTACTGAGTTGTCATAAATCAAAAGACAGATACTCATTGAGCACTTACCAGGCATTTCATACTGTAGTAAGTTCTCCGCCCACCTAGAAACAGCTGCCAGCCTGGGTAGGCAGGTGACATCTGTAGCCTCGGAACATCCAACTACTCCAACAGCATAGCTCTCACGCCAGGCTGAGTGAGTAGCAGGGTTCTGGAGGAGACAGAGAACGGTCAGGGCGGGAGTGGTTTGGGGAGGGCTTCCTGGAGAAGGGGTCCTTGCAGGACAAGTAGGGTAGGCAGAGGGGATGGAAGAGGCATGACATTGGTGTGCTCACTGGAGGCACAGGAGTAGAGAGAGTGTGGGAAGTTTTAGTAGTGAAGATTGGATTGAAAAGTTCAAGCCAGACACTAGAGACTCTTGAGAGCCAGGTAGAGGAATTTAGATCAGATATGACAGGAAATAGGGAGCCACAGCAGGTTCTTGAGCAGGGGGGGAAGTGAGGGTTGAAAGGGAATGGATGAGCCCTCCATTTATTAAATATAAACTGCGTTCCAGAATTTTGCTAGGTGCTTATTATATGTTTTCCCACTTAATCCTCAAGCAAGTTGGTGCAACATACATTGTTATCTCCATTGTACAGATGGAGAAATAGAAACAGAAGTTGATAACTTCCCGAGGGTCACAGGATAAGGAGAAAGTAAGACAACTGAACTCTACCTAACTCCAGGGTCCACTTGCCAGCACAGCCCAGCTTCCCTCAAAGAGGACACAGGTCAGCACTGGCCAGGACCCTTCTCCCCCCACACCCGCCCTGCTCCGACCCTTGGTACTGTTTGCTTCAGGGGATGGAGGAGTCTTGGGCCCATGGAGATGAAGCTGCCTGAGAAGGTTGATTTTCCAGCTGTTTATGGGATGGAGAGGCCAGGGATGACAGGGGACCACTGGTCACTATGCAGGGAGGAGTCCGGAGGGCCAGCGGGTGAGAGGGAGCAGTCAGAGGTGACGTGGGGCTTTTGAGCCTGCCCGCCTGGGAGGAGCAGGAGGTTGTTGATGGAGCCAGAGAAGCCAGAGCAAGTGGCAGGAAGGATGAGGCGTTGGGTTTGGAACGCGCCGAGCCTGACGTCTGATGCAGTGGGCCAGGCAGAAACAGCCCCCAGCTTTGGAAACCCAGGCTCAGGGCGCGGTAGAGAGACCTGACCCCGAGGACTTTCCAAGCACTCTTTCCTGTCTCCTCCAGACTGGGGACGCCCAAGAACGGGGACTGTGATGCCTCCTTCCTTGGCTTTCCCTCTGGCACCCAGGGTTGTGTCCCGAGGGGTTGGGGGGACATTCTAGGAAGGCACTGACTGGCAGTGTCCCTACCACCCCCGACCTTCCTCCACCTCCTCCCTCAGCCCTTGGTACCTTTGAGGCCTGGGAGCCGAAGGCCCAGCTCCCCTCCCCAAACTCCCGAAAGGACAGCTCCCCTGGGCCTTGCGTGTGCCAACCCCACCAGCCCCCGGGTTATCCGTGCATGTCTCTCTCCCTCCCCAGACCTTTCCTGCCCTCGGCAGATGTCTCTGGAGCACCCATTGTGCCAGCCCCGTGCTAGGCACTGAGGGTGCAGCCACGCCCTCGCGGGGCTTGCCTCCTAGTGCGGGAGACGGGCGGTAACCAAGTGATTCGAATGAACTCATTTCCATCAGTGCTAAGTGCTGTGAGGAAGAATAAAGCCAGAGTTGGAGAGAAGGAATGGATGGGGACACCAGGAGACACGGGGGCACTATTTCAGGTCGGGTCAGCTAGGAAGGCCTTTCAAAGGAGTCTCTTGAGTTTTGAATAACAAGAATAAGGAAAAGCGTAGGGAAAAGCATTCTAGTTGGAAGGAACAGCCAGTGAAAAGCCCCTGAGGTAGGAGTGGGGCCCATGTGTGTGAGAAACAGCAAGAAGGTCCCCCAGCCTGGAATGGAATGAATGAGGGGAGAGGTAGGAGGACGTGAGGCTCGAGAGTTAGCGGAGCCTGGACGGTGTAGGGCCTCCTTATTGTGAGTAGGTCACTGGAGGGTTTGAAGCAGGGGAAGGAAATGCCCTGATTTACGTCTATAAAGATCTCTTTGGGCCATGTGCAGTGGCTCACGCCTGTAATCCCAGCACTTTGGGAGGCTGAGGTGAGAGGATCATTTTAGGCCAGGAGTTCGAGACTAGCCTGGGCAACATAGGGAGACCCCGTCTCTACAAAAAAAAAAAAAAAAATTAGCCAGGCATAGAGGCACCCATCTGTAGTCCCAGCTACTCAGAAGGCTGAGGCAGGAGGATCACTTGAGCCCAGGAGTCCGAGGCTACAGTGAGCTGTGATGGCGCCACTGCACTCCAGCCTGGGCAACAGAGCCAGACCTTGTCTCTAAAAAAAGAAAACCAGAAAAAGTTCCCTTTGGCTGAGAGGCGAGTGCTGAGATCAGGCGGGGTCCTCTCTCACCCTTCCTCTCCAGGATCTCAGCCCCTAGACCCCTCTGCACATCTAGACACAATCTCCAGGGAACATTCCAGAGGAGTTGCCTTCAGTTATTTTCTCATAATGAGAAAGGTCCTGGGGGTGACTTTAGGAAGCCCCCCCAAGGTGGTAGCTATCACGGAAGAACTGCCTTGTTTGCTTTTGGGGATCCCTTTGTCCCCAGCCTGGTGTGGGGGTGCCTCTGTGTCCGGGCTCTGTGAGGAAGGCGGTGCCTGACCAGGCCCACACAGCACCAGACAGAACTCTCAGGTCTACAGAAATTGTCTGAGTGAGGAGGACAGGAATGGGGGCGGGGGAGCCAGTGGCCTGGCAGGTGACCTTTGCCCTCTGCTCTCCCCTTGAATCCTGCTGGAGCCCCTGGCTACCCAAGCGTGGTTGGCAGGTAGTGGCTTCCCACTGGGTGGGGCCTGTGGCATCTGGTGGCCTCCTGGGGCGACCCTGGGGATGGACGCCCAGCAGCAGCCCTGGGAAGGGACTGAGTCAGATCCGGAGAGCAGCACGGGGCAGCCCGGCTGAGGTCACGGTCTGGTGGCTGGAGGTGCCGACCCGAGTCCTCCACCCCCGGCTGGTGTTTGTCCAGAAGGCCCTCTGACGTGTGCCAGGCGTCTTCCTGGCCGCCCCGCAGCACTCCTGGGACGCGAGATGCTCAGAGCTAAGCCCGGGCGTGGCTGGGCGCCAATCTCCACCCTTCCTGTGTGCCCGAGTCCCAGGAAAACATGACCCTGCTCTCAGGGAGCCTCCAGTCTGAGGGCAGAGGCAGGACCCTGTCCTCACAGGGCCCCCGGTCTGAGAGACAACCAAGAAACATTTAAAGAACACAAAGTGAAGATCAAGATGAAGCTGTCCACTGGCTCCAGCCTGGAGTGGAGAAGGGGTGCGAGGGGGAGGGCAGGAGGAGGTGGGGACACCGAGGGGAATGGCCCCCAAGGAGAGCAGTGGGCACGAGGCCAGGCACGCACTCTGGTACGCCTCGTGGACACAGCCTTCCTCAAGTCTGGCATGTGCCCCTCCTCGGCGCAGCTGTGGGTGAGGGACAGGGTCCGAAGGAAGCGGCAGTCTCTGGTGACCACTCTCGCCCCTGGGGGGGTCCTCCCAGGAGAGGAGCACTGTGCCCTGGGCACTTGGGCCCGCTCACTCCAGGCTCCTCCATCGGGAGCCTCAGCCTGTGATCCCCTCGTATCTGCGGGGGCGAGGCAGGCAGTCGTTGGAAGGCAGGGCGCAGGCTGGCAGGGGGAGATGGCTGTCTCCCGCCCCACGTCCTGGGGCCTTCCCCTCCTCAGCCTTGGCCTCCTCCCTGCGTGGGCTGTCAGAGCTTGTTTGGCCCCAGGCTTCTCACCCCAGCATCTCCTCCCCCTCACCTTCCTGCCCAAGAACAGCAGCCAGAGGCCTGGGACGGGAGGAGAGCCAGGGGCCAGAGGCGGCTGGGGCAAGGCTGGGTCCTCAAGCTGGGCAGAGAATCAAGTGCGCCCTGGACGGAGCCTCGAGCTGGGGGGCTTCCTGCCTGAGGTGGGCACCCACGAGCCCCCAGTAGGAAAGACAGGACTGAGCCTTGGACTCAGAAACACAACCAGGTGGACTCTAGATTTAGGGCCATGAAAATCAGAGGGCCCAGGGGAGAGACGGGAGCTCCCCTCGAGGGGAGAGCGGTGTTATAACAGTCCCAGCCATCTCGAGGTGGCACTGGCTGGCTTTGTAGGGAGTGAGCTGCCCATCAACTGAGGCATTCAAATAGAGGCTGCAGAGGTTAATCATCCTGTCACTGAATGTTCATGGAGTACCTTCCGTAGGTGGCTCCATCCAGGCAGTAAGTGAGGAGGCCGGCGTTGAACCAGGTAGTTTAAAGCCCCTTCCAGCCTGCGCTGCAAGGCAGGGCTCCTGTGTGCAGGGCTGCAGGAGGAGGCTGAAGGGAGGAAGAGAGAGGGTCAGGCCTGGGGCTCCGGAGCCTGCTAAGCCCTGGGCAAGCCGCTGCTAGAAGGCAGCCCCCACCCCGGGGGGTGCAGAGGCTTAGGTCCCGGGGGTGCAGGGCAGCAAAGGGAGCCAGACAGCTTCTTAGAAAGTGGCAGGCAGGTGAGCGGGGCTCCCCAGTGATAATTAAGGAACAAAGCTGCCGAGGAGCAGGGAGCCCGCGCGGGCCTCTGGGGCAGGCGGGCTAATGGGAGCCTGAGGAGAGGTAATAACACGAGGCCGAGCAGAGCAGACAGCCCGGCGTCGCGACGCCCACGAGCCGCCCCCTCGCCCTCCTGCGCCAGAACAATGACTGCGGCACCCGGCGGTGAAAACACGGTGGTGCGCGGGGGGGGGCTGTTCCCGGCTTCCCAGTGAGGTTGCTGCGGGAGGTGGGCTTGCAGGGGGGCGTGTGGGGGTGGCGGGAGGTGGGTCAGGGCGAAGTCAGGGGTGGGGGAAGAGAACTCGGGCAGGTGGGCATGCGCCTGGCTTCCGAAGGTGTGCCGTGCCTGTGGGAGATGCCCTGCCCAGCGGTAAAGGCAGCGCTGTTCCTCCAGCCGGGACCGGGAGACTCACCGCCCCGCACGCCGGAGGTGGTCGCGGAGGCAACAGCCCTGGCCTCGAAGTCCTGAGTCTGCTTCCGACAGTGCTGTGACTCTGGGCAGGGCTCTCGGAGCCTCGGCTTCCTCACCTGTTGAAATGGCAACAATAATACGTCCCACATGGTGGGCAGGACAAGTCCATGGGCCGGTGGACAGGAAAGGCCCTGCTTCAGAGCAACCCTCAATACAGGTGTCCCCAAACTGGCCAGAAATTAGAAGCTCAGGTGGAGCCACACAGCAGGTCTGTCCTCTCCTCGAGCCTGCAAGGGCAGAATACCCTCCCAAAGCCTCATGCACCATTTGGACCTCCCCAGTCCCACCTGCTACACACAAAAACTCCCAACACACACACCTGTGTGTCGCACCTGGAACAGCAAAATCCTACAGGGTCATGCATGTCTTTAACGTTTGCCCCACAGCTCCCCTCCAAAGAGATGCCTGCAAAGTCACCCCAACACCAGTCACCCCGTAGTATGTACTTCTGCCAACCACACAGAACCCCATTGGTGACTAAAAAGTGGTAGATTAAATGTATACTTATATGTACCCAAGTGTACACACCCCCCATTTGCATTCCTGCCTGTGCCTAAAACTTCAAAAACGGGGCTGAGAGATCATCGAGGTCAGCCTCTGCTTCAAGCCTAGAGACCATTCAACACTCTCACAGCGGACAGTTGTCTAGTCCTTGGAGATTTCTGCTTGCACACATTTTATGTGCGTTCACATAACCCCCTGTTGGTGCATTTGGCTACTACAGTTCAACCCCCTGTTGGTGCATTTGGCTACTACAGTAATTAGTCTCCTACCCTCCACATCCCTTATTACCCTGATCTAATTCAGCATAGTGCTGTCTAAGTCATATTCCTGAGACTTAGCTTTCCCTGTGTTTCTCTGCTACTCCAACACCCTGCATGGCTCCCTATTGCCCTCTAAGATAGAGTCTAGGTGCTTCACCTTGCCATTCCTTCCTCTAGTTCTTTAATGGTTCCCCCAACTTCATAGGACCCCAGGAACCTTTTCAGAGGACATCAGTGCTATCTCCCAATCCAGTCCCCGAGTCCCCTTCACAAGTTATTGTCAAGCCTTCCTTTGAGATTCCGGTGATGAGAATTCACTGCCTCTGGAGCTAGCCCATTTTATTTCACTACAGCTGCTGTTATTTGAGGTTAATCTATTGAAAGCCATACAGCCTGCTTCAACTCCTGCCACCTCCTGGAAGCATTCTGTGATCTCTTGCCCTGTGGTTCTGCCTTCAGCGTTCCCTGCTTTCACGCTAACTATTGTTGCACATCTGAGGCCTTTTCTTTGCTATGAGACTCTGAGCCTGTTGGGGACAGGACACCTGAAATAGCACTGGTGCTCAGTAACTGGGTGTCTGTTGACATGCACATGCATGTCCAGATGTGTGCAGGTCTGTCCCCATGCATTCTGGGCGCACACAGACACTGCAGGTACTGACACAGGTAGGCAGCAGAGACCATTTCAGAGGCCCCACTGAGCCTGCTCTCTGCCACAGTGTGGAGACCCCTGGCCTGAGATGAAGGTACTCTAAGCTCCCCATTTCTGTTTCCATCTCCCTCCAGGGGAGCGAGCAAAACTGAGGGAGGGGTCAGAGGTCCCTTCTCTGTGCCTTCTGCAGCCCCCAAACTGTCACAGCACCGATTAGCTTAGTGCCACAGTTGCACCCCCACACTCCCTCTCTCTGACCCCTCTCCGAGTTATTTTTCTCCATAACACACATTCCCTTCTACGGGCTATGTCACTTGCTTATTTCTTCTAGTCACTTTGTGTCTCCCTCTTCTAGAATGTGAGCTCCTTGAAGACAGGGATTTGGGGCTGTCCTGTTTGTTTCTGGATCCCCAGTGCCTAGAATGGTACCTGGCACCCAGGGTTCATTCGCTGCAGGACAAACAGAGGTAATCAGTTTCTTCTCCACCCCCGCTGGACAGTGGGCTGCAGGAGGGTGGAGTCCACGCCCCAGACCTGTCTTCCCAGGACCGTCTGAGGTTCACAAGGGGTTCTCAGGTCCATGCCTGTTGACAGAATGAACAGGGGCCATCAGCAGGTTCACTCACTCTCTCTGACCCTAGTTTCTCCAGCTGAGAAATGGAGCAAATAAATATAGTACTTGCTTGTAAGCAGA
This sequence comes from Cheirogaleus medius, assembly GCA_008086735.1. Taxonomy (NCBI): domain Eukaryota; kingdom Metazoa; phylum Chordata; class Mammalia; order Primates; family Cheirogaleidae; genus Cheirogaleus; species Cheirogaleus medius. The sequence goes on along the minus strand of VBSM01003215.1, from coordinate 18,579,483 downwards.
GCGACTGCCAGAGTGGGCCCTCAACTATTCTCTGTCAATGTGAGGAGGTTGATGACAGGGATGATGGTGAAAAAAATAAATAGGGTAAAACAAGGGACTGAGCCTCTCACTTCCCTGTCGTGATGGCTGTCTCAGACTTCTCTTCTGGCCTTTGGGTTAAAGGAAGCAGGATCCTAGGAGGCTGGATGGGGACTTAGGGACCAAGAGAGGAGATGGCCCAGCCACTGTGAGGCAAGGCCCAGGCGGCTGGGCTCTCTAGTCTACAGGAGGAAGAAGAGCCTGAGGCTAAATATCCCCTCCTGGTCCCCTTGCCACTGTGCTTTATGGGCCACAGCAGGCACAGAGCATGGCAGTATCAGCACAGGGCCTGCTACCATGTTGGGAACTTGGGACGTGTCCTTACTGCTATGGGTTGCACCAGCTCTGGGCAGAGAATGCCCTTGTTCTGGAGGTGCCAGGGACAATAAGAAGTCACCCTGGACGCTTGTCTGGGCTGGAGCCACGAGACCTACAGCCTGGGCTCTGCTTCTCCCTCACCTTGGGGCAAGTCACTCCCCCCTCCCTGAGCCTCAGTTTCCTCCTCTGTCAAATGGGAGAATTGGATTAGGGGGTTGTTAAAGCCACCCTGACAGGCAGGCCATGGTGCAGCATGTCAGCATGGTGCCCAGTAGGTGCTCAATAAGTATTGGGGTTCCTGTACATTTGAAGCATCCTCTGAGGAAAGAGAAAGAAGGGCTCTCCTCATACTCCTGCCCCCCACTTCTATCAACAAGAGAATCCTCCAGGGAGCCAGAGACTGTGACTAAGCTACCAGTCGGCCTCCTCGGCTGGCCCCTGCCTCTTTCCAGCCCAGCCATCTCCATCCGACCCCCACCTTTGCTGCCTCCCAGCATCCTGCCTTCCCCACTCCGGAGCTCCAGGGCAAAGCCCTGATTCTCTGCACAAGGCCCCTGTGCACCTTCTGCCCTCCCCCCTAAGGCCCTGGCTGCCAGCTACCTCCCTGGCCCTCAGACACGGGGCTTCCCACCAACCCCCTCACAGACAGGCCTCAGCTCCCTGGGCCTACTCGGGTGGTTTATAGTTTATACCCCTGGGCAAAGCCCAACGCCTCAGCCAGTTTTCCCCAGAATTTTGAGTTTCTTCAGTGCCCAAGTCCTACAGCCTTCAGTGGTCTCAAAGCCCCATCGTCCCAGCTCTGAGCTCTGGTCCCCACACAGGGCTCTGCCCCCTTCCACTGAGTCCCCTCCCTACTCCTGGAGCCCCCAAGTTGTGTTCACAACAGGGTCCTGATGCATGAAGAGGCAGCCTACAAACCTCCCCTTGTGGGGGAAGGGTGGTTTTAACAAGCACCTTGCAAATGTGGGGCATCCGGAAGGGCACCCATCCGCCTGCTGGCCCTGGGGAGGACACATTTGGGCTGAGACCGGAAGCATGAGTTGGCACTGGCCCATCACACAATGGCATGGGAAGGAGAGGTCATTGCGGGCCTGGGACAGCACAGCGCAATGTCTGTGTGTGCTGGGACCCTGCCCCCATGGTCCGGGGCTGTGTGAAGACACCAGGGGACAGGCCTGGGCGCTGGCAGAGGCTGGGCCATGGAAGACTTTGTGAGGCATGCCACGGGGTCTGGCAGGAAGTGGGGAGCAACACAGCAGGCCACCCCTAAAATGTGTGGGGCCCAGGACAAGAGTACAATTGGAGGGCCACAACTGAGCTAATACATCGCTAAATAAAATGTTCTTTCTACCTTCCTTGACAACATGCCTTCATAACAACAAAATCAAAAAAATTGCACAAAGCCATGGTTTTTATATGGCCAGATATTTATGTGACTAAAATATCCTAATTTAACTATTAAAATTAAAAGGCAGAATGTAAATTATAACTAATGAATATAATAATAGAAAATTAAGATTAATTGCATCTAAATTTTTAATTTAAATTTGGTAAATCTAATGAAATATTATGAGATAGTTTTAGAAAATGTAATTCTAATTTGTAATTCCAACATTCAGTGTCCATGAAATTGCCAATATAAAGATTTGCTATCAAATTTCATGCATGTTCCATCGAGACCTACCTTTATGCAGATTAAGAGTTGTATGAATTATTTAGCAGAGCAGAATGTTTCTCACTCGTAATGTGCATCTATTTTGGATACTATGCTAGTGTGTGAGTATCTCTGGAACTCATAGAGAAATAACAATGTGGATACTCGACACTACTAGGGAGTTTTGTTATGTAAGAATCCATTGCATTATTCTGGAATTTTTTTTTAAATAACTTGTTGCATGTACGCTATCTGAATAAAAGGATTTAACAAGCATATCCATTTATTCCCCATTTCTTCAGTTTTTTATTTGTTGCCAGGATGGAATGGTGACTTCCAAGCTTCTTACATGGCAGGCTGGAAACCGGAAGTCATTCTTTCCATTCATTTTTCATTTCACCCCAGCACTTGCACAAAGTCCCTCGGTCACCGGCAAACAGATACAGTTGCTTTACATTTCAGTAACTTAGAGCAAGAAGCCCCTGATTGGGACCCCATCGGTGTTAGTCACAAGAGCAGATGTTTAAAGTTGTGGGTTGCACCATGTGGCAGTCGGTACCAGACCCTGCAGGACCTAGGCCTCCGTGGGGTCTTGGACAAAGGTGGCGTCAGTGTTGTATTCGTGTTACAAGGGGCCTGGGCAGGGGCTCCTCTTGCTGGTTCTGGCAGCAGTACTGCCTTGAAGGGTGTCAAGCAGAGAAGTGACACAGTGAGATTCTCCCACCATGGGAGCTCTGGGGAAGTGGATCAGAGGAGAGTGAGGTGCCTGGGGGACGTTTAGAGGGAACTATTGAAGTAATTTCTGGGTGAGAAAAAAATGGAAGCCCGGACTAGAGAAGTAGGTGTGAGTACAGAAAGGTGATAGAGGTTAAGAGAGATATTTAGGATGCATGCATCTTCTCCTTTTCCCATGCTCTCCGGAACCTTCTCTCCAAGGCTGGGGAGAGGATGTGGACAAATAATCATACGGCTAAGGTAAGAGAAATTCAGAATTGAGGACAAAAGGTGCCCAGGATGGGCCCAGTCCTGAGCTCTTTGATGTACTCCAGCAGTTGGTAAGTGACTAAGAAGAAGTGAGACTTGGCCGACACTCCCAACCCCACGGAGGGCTGCACCTTTACGTGCCAAGAGAGCTCTGAGTTAGATGTCAGGGAGCACTGCTCCGGAATGGGTGCGTTACGGAGGACGGGCTAGGGGCTAGGGCCAGGGAGGAACACAGAGCCCCAGAAGACATCCCCAGGCAGGGTCTGCTTGGTTTGGGGCCGAATGCCTAGAGGCATCAGCTTGGACAAGATGACCTCACAGGGAACCCTTCCAACTTCAGGCTCTTTGCCCTGATCTCAAGGGCTAAAACTCTGCCCGCGTCCTCCACACTCCGCCATGTCGACACCTGGCAGCCCTGGCAGATGGTTATCTCCCCTCCCCCACCCCACGCCTCCACCCGGCCCCGCCTGTCCGTCTGCCAACAGCCCCACTCCTGGCCTTTCATCTCGTGCCACGGCAGCCGGCCCGATGCTGCAATCCCCCAGGCCCCAGCTGCCCAGCTCCACGGCTTCTCCTGGGCTTAGGCCCCATAGGGGCCAGAGACCTGGGTCCCCCAGGGCTTTGGCCTCCTGCTGCAGACCTATCCAGGGTGGTCTTAGGGTCACAGCCCGTCCTCAGCCTGTAAACACACACACACACACACACATACACACACAGGGTCACATGAGCACACACCTTGCGGCTCACCCCCACTGTCTCTCCTCCCTGGGTCACTTCCCTCCATCACTACCCCACTGAGGACCCATCTCTAGAGCCCTTTTCCTGCCCTGTCCCTTCTGACTGGGCCCAGGCAGCCAGAGGGAGGCAGGGAGGCCGCGGGAGGAGGATTGGGAGGAATGTACATTGCCGATGAGAGCTGCCATTGTCTTCAGGAATTTTCTCCTTTTCTCCTTTGCCTGGGATGGGCAGGGGCAGGCAAGTGTCCGGACAGGGGCTGGATTAGCTGGCCAGTGGCAGGTCAGGGTGACCAAATCCTCAGGTGGACTGGTTGCCACCGTAGCCATCAGCCCCCTTCCAGCCCCAGCCTCACTCCCAGGGCCTCTCAGAAAGTGTGGGCTGAGACCACCTGGCCCTGCTGGGGAGAGGACAAGATAAGTTCTCTGTGACACTGGTGGTGGCCGAAGCCTGCTGGGAGGTGGGAAGGAAGCAGAAGGTGCTTTGATGAAGGCAGGGAGGCTGAAGCAACAGCTTGCAGTTGCCCTCTAGGGCTTGCTGCGGAAGGAGGTGCACAGGAGGCAGAAAAGGCTGGAACACAGCCTCCTCCTTGGCTGCGGGTGAGTTCAGGCCACGGCATGGCTTGGTCATCTGCCTGCCTCCAGCAGAAAAGAACAAGGCCACATCCAGCAGAAGAGGGCAGAGGCTTTGTCCGGAACCCTCCCCGCTCCCCAGCCGCACCCCCAGCCTCAAGCACAGACAGCCAGGCCTGGCCTGAGCAATGGGGCTGTGGGTGTCCAGGTGCCAGGCCAGGATGTGTGGGCACCTCCTGCACAGGCTGGGGAGACCCTGAGGGCAGACCCAGGGTCTTCTATACCTTCCTCCCTGCTCCACCACAGTGTTGGGGGCACTGCCCACTGCCAGTTACAGCAAGGTGACTTTCCTGAAGCCCCGGTTCATTCACAGCCCATCGCCACATACCTGCTGCATCCCAGGAGCTGCACGGGGACAGGAGGGGACTGAGAGCATTGTCATCACCCCCAGCTGTTTGCCAGTCAAGGAGACAGAAACAAAGATGATCTGAGGCCCCGCTCCCGGGGGCTGGGAGCCCCTGGAGCTGCCCAGAGAAAGCGTGGCGGGGCAGAGCATGAGGACGGCAGGATCAGGGACGAGGGCGGCACGAACAGCTGTCATCGGCCACAGGGAGGAGGAGGGCGAGCTGGATGCGCTTGAGACTCACAGTCTGGGACAGGCATCCTTAAACTACGGCCCGCGGGCCGCATGCAGCCCAACGAGGACATTTATCCAGCCCGCCGGGTGTTTTTGCCTGTTTTGTTTTTTTACTTCAAAGTAAGATATGCGCAGTGTGCATAGGAATTTGTTCATAGTTTTTTTTTTTTTAAACTATAGTCCGGCCCTCCAGTGGTCTGAGGGACAGTGAACTGCCCCCCTGTTTAAAAAGTTTGAGGACCCCTGGTCTGGAGAAAGTGGCAGGAATAAGATGTATATGTCTGGGGCGGGGGCAGGAGAGGCCCTGGGGAAGGAGCGAAGGGGGATCCATATTTTACTGTTTATTTCCTACCCTGTTGACTCTTGCACAAGAGTGTACGCATGTATTACTTAAGGCATCGAAAAATATAATAAATGGTGAAATCCAAATGACGTGTGGAGTTGGATTAAAAGTAACATTTGTTTTTTAGCTGCGACAAATATACCCTGATGATACAGGATGTTCACAATCAGGGAAGCTGAGTGAGGGGTGTACGGGAATTCTCTGTTCTATATTTGCAACTATTCTGGACATCTAAAACTATTCTAAAATTAAAACATAGGTGTTACATTTATAATAAAGACAGAAAAAAATGCCTCACTCAAAGTGTTGCCACTAAGAAAGTCCATTTGGTCACCCTGACACAGTGGTGGTGCGCATCGGACTGATCAGCAGGCTCCCAGGGGAGCAGGCCAGATGCAGGAGGGGGGTCATTTTACAGCACATAGGTGGATGGCGACAGTCTCAGTGCTTGACCAGTGGGCACCAGGAAGGTTGTTCTTGACGGGTAAAGGGAATTTTAGGCTGTTGGCAAGTCAGACTGATAACCAGCCAATCCAATATGGTGGGATGAGGTTATGGTGGCAAAATTCAGGAGCTGTGAGAGCATGTGGGGGACCCTAACCCAGATGTGGGGGGAGGTAACACTCATGGCTGAAGGGTAAGTAGGTGATAGACAGGGCAGAAGGGACCTGCACAGAGCTCCTCGTGGCGGGTGTGGAGCCCTGAAAAATGGCAGCTCAGAGCCAGCGACAGGGCCCGGAGCTCAGAGTCAAGCGGACCTGCTGGGAGTCCCCACTCCTTACTCATCGTGTTCTTGGGCAAGTCACTTAAACTTCTGGGGCCTCAGTTTCCTCATCCATAAAATGGAGATTATCGTTCTATCTGCCCTGCCTGCTTCCCAGGGTTGTTGTAAGCGTCACATGAAACAATCATCGGGAAAGGGCCCGGCGTGGGGCAGAATCACCCCGGAACCAGGAGCGCCCCGTCCGCAAGTGAGTCGCGTGGCGGGCGCACCCTCTGCCCAGCACCAACGGCGGCTGTGGCTGTCCACAGTCCTGGACACAGAGCCCAGGGCAGCTCCCCGAGGCAGGCCCTTCCCGGGAGCGGGCGACCTGCCCTGCACTGCTGGGGGCAGATGCCAGGCCTTTCCCGAGCCCCCGGGAGACAGGCCAGAGGCCCTGCGGTGGGTGGAGAGCAGGCGGTGGGGCCTGGGAGAGCAGGCTGCCAGGGCTGGGAAGATGCTGAGGTGGAGATGGAGGTATCTGTGAGGGCTCAAGCCCAGGGGGGAAAAAATTCTTGCTGGAGCTGTATAATTAAAATCCTATTAAGCGGCGCCTGGCAGTCTCCCATCAACCCCCACCAAGGCTCCACCGCCGAACCCTCGCAGCAGCTGGGGCGCCCTGCTCTCTGGGCACCGGCTCGGGGAGAGCTGGGGGCCAGGCTGGCCTTGGGCAGAGCCGGGTGGGCCAGGGTTGGCACAGGGGCAGGGAGTGCGGTCAGGGCTCCAGCCCAGGCCTGCATCTGGGCCCCTGCCCCACTGCCATGCTTCCCTCTGCCCTGGGAGGACTGGGCGACCTCCCCAACCCCCTCGGCCCCTTGGCCTGGGACTAAGGCTCCCACTTTCCTCCCCCACTTCCCTCCCAGGCTCTCAGCTCGCCAGTCTGGGCCCTTGAAGGGGCTCCCGGGAGCCCCGTGCCGAGCCGAGGCGGCCGTCTGAGGAAACACCTGCGGCATGCGGCTCTCCGGGCACTGGCCCAGGGCTGGCTCAGCTTGGGGAGAGCTCGGGGCCAGGCTGGTCTCTGCAGAGCCAGGGTGGACACAGGGAAGGGGAGTCAATCTCTGTCTGAGGCAACATCCCTTTCTCCCCTCCCCCCCATAGGCTCCGGCTCCTCTTTTCCATGCGGCCTGCAAGGCACCCCTACCCAAACTCTCTCCCCCCTTCTCCTGTGCGTCAGCCCCTCAGTATTCACTTAGTCTCTACCCTGCTGTGTTGCCCTGTGCCTGTGTCCCGAGTATATCGGTGTCTTGCCTCCTCCATCGTATCGGGTGGTCTTCCGTCACTTTGGGGCTCCCTGCAGGCAGAGTGCAAGCACAGTGCGCCCCAAGAGCCTGGGCTCTGTCCAGAGAGTCCTGGGCAAGGGGAGGGGGACCTAGACCTAGGGGCTCCCAGCCGTCCTCTTCGAGTGGCTGGAGGGGGAGCTTCAGAAGCAGGGCCGATGAAATGGCGGGCAGGGTGGAGGACAGAGACGCTGGCTGGGCCCTGGCCTCGCCCTCTGAAGAGAGAATCCCAGCATCTCTCCTCAGCCCTTGCCCCTCAGCACCACCTCTGGAGCCCACACTGGGGGTGGATGCTCTAATCCCCCCTGAGGGACATGAGGGGCCTCACGTAGCCTCTCCCCAACCTGGCCAATGCCTGCAGGTGGGACAGAGTGGAGGCAGTGGCAGCAGCTGTGGAGGTGGCCTGGCTTGAGGGCCCTTCCCTGCAGTTCCCGACTCCTCCTGGTCACCGGGCTGGAGATGTTCTAGAGGTTCCAAGGCCCTATCCCCTGCCCCATACCAGACTGGTTTCAAACCAGCCCCGAAGGGACTGAGGCTTCCCTTGATTCTCCCAGCCCTCTAAGGGAGGGGGTTTCACTGCTTTCCTCAGAATCCCTCTAGGATCCCAGAGGAACGTCAGGCCCATGGCTCATGCCCTTCGACCTCTCCACCCAGGTTTGGCCAGTCTCTCAAGGCCACTTCCCAGCCCAGGATCCACTTTACCACCCAGAAGGGCCACCCTTCCTGCAGGTCCCTGTCTCCTTGTAACTGGAGAAATGAGCCCAGCTCATCTTTCGGTCTGAGGGTAGGCAGAGTGGAAAGGGGAGACCCCTACCCCTACCCCATCCCCACCTCCAAACCTTTCCAGCAAGGGCCTGGCATCTCGGGAGTCAAAAGTCAAGGGTTCAAGTTCAAGCTCTGCCTCTAACTGGCTGTAGGGCCTTGGGCAGTCATCACACCCTTCTGGGACCCCATTTCATCATCTTGATGAATATGCAGGTGTAGAAATGGACTCATCTCCCTCCCCAATGCTGCCTTCCCTGCCCCACCCCTGGTGGTCCTACCACCCTCTACCCCCGAGGCACCTCCTCCCATACACTCCCCTTCCCACCAGGCACCCCTCTTCGTGGCCATTTCATTTCAACAAGCAGTTACGGGGCACACACTCTGCCAGGGCATGGGATCACAGACACAAAACGTGGTCTCTGTCCATTGCACGAGCTCCTTGTGTGGTCACTTAGGAGAGAGGAAACCAGAAATCAGAGCAAGGCAACCAGCAGACACAGAGGCTGTTGGATGCTCAATGCGGATTTCTGCAAATGTGTGTGCAGATGAACTAGAGAGGGACAGGGCGGTTTGTGGGACCAAATTAGTTTCTAAGCAGAGATTTGATGTAATGTTCAAGCTGGAAACGACTTCGGAGAGGAGACGGTGACACTGAGGCCAGGGAGGAAAAATGCCTCACCTTCGGCCTGTAGCACAAGCTACAGCATCGGGACCAGGGCCAGAGCTCTGTCACCAGGCAAACAGAAGAACTGAGCCTCCTTGGGGTCTGGGGGCATTCTCCGAATCCTCCCGGAGTGGGGATGGCCGGGAGAGTTGTGGCAGCCCAGGGAGTCCAGGAGAATTCACATTCTGCCTTGAGGGTCCAGAGCAGAAGCAGGCAGGGCCCACCGACAGCCGTACAACGCACGGCGCCATGTTCCAGGGGACACACGGGCTCCGCTGCTGCTGAGGGCCGAGGAAAGAGAGATTCATTTTGGAGGCAGGGACTCAGGGAGGGCTGCCCCCAGGGGAGGGGACATGGAGCTTGGAACTGCGACTTTTGACAGAGAGGAGGCCCTCACTGGACCCACCCTGGATCTATCCGAAGCAGGTCTGCTCAGCGCTGTCCTTCCATGCAGGTTCAGCGACACGGAATCCTTCACCACTATAAACCGCTGTTCAGGGCCAGGCCCCTCAGTGGGAAACAGAGGGGTCTCAGAGAAGGGCAGTGTCACCCCCGCTGAGTCCCGTCAGAGCCATATTCCCTGCCTTCTGCTGTCTCCTTTCTGAGTCACTTCACGCAGCTCTGGCCACTAACAAGGAGTCACCAGGCCTAAAAGGCCCTGAAAAGACACATCCTATCCCGGAAAGGCCTGTTAAGGAGACAAGGTGGGGACAGAGGGAGGAACAGGGAGCTAGGTCCTGGTTCCCTCTGTTTTCTGACTCTCCTCCCTCCCCCCAGGACCTCAGCTGAGACCCTCACAGCTGCAGGGGCCGAGGCTCAGCTAGTAGCAGCTGCACACCTGGTCCTAAGCTGCAGTGATGTCACCTCCAGTTTTCCCAAATGTGGAATCGTCCCATGATGACAAAGTCCACAGGCCTTTCACTTTATGCCAAGGGTAGTGTGGAGGGGGGAAGGCTGTGGGGTGGATGCCAGAGATGCCCCTTCACCCCCAGAAGGAACCAGGGAACTAGACAGGGCACAATGCTTGCTCCTGTGTTAGTTGCTTAGCTCAGAGGCCTTCATCCACAAAAGTGCAAAGTTCTTCCTGAAGTCTGCCCTCCATCACTCTTGCTGCAATTCAAACCCCTCTGCATTCATGAAGTCATTAGTGCTGAAAAACTCAACTTGGGAGCAGATCAGTGTCTATCTTCTTTCAGCACCCCATCTGTCAATAGGAGCTGTAGAAGAAATTTACCCTAAGATCCCAGCGCTTGGGAAGGTTGCAGTGTTGTGACCAATGCATTTCCCCTTCCAGCCCCCACACTTCTCACCCACTCCCAACTCCCCAGCCTTCTCTTCTCCCATAGGAGCCCTACTTCACTGACCCTGTTCTCCAAATTCTCTGCTGTTCCCTCTGCACTGTGCGATTTCAGTTGGACAGATCACTCCCCTCTCTGGACCTCAGTTTCCCTGTCTGTAAAATGGGGCCATTGTTCCTCTTTCATTGGGGGTGTCTCAAATATCTCACAGCCCTCTAAGCCCCAGTTGGCTGAGTCAAACAGGGTCAAGGAGCTGGCCTTGCTCCCAGACCACAGAGGGGAACATCTGCCTTCCCGAGGAGGGGCCGAGATTCGGGGTTGCTGTCTTGCCCCTGAGGGCAGGGCTGTCCCAGCTGACAGCATCAGCTTGGTACCCTCCAAAGCCCTGCCAGTGTCGGCCTCCTCCCCTAACCCTGCCCCACCGCATCGAGTCCCACTCGGGGTGACAGCATCACCAACCCCTTCCCATAGCAGGGCCTCTGGAAAGCTGATGAGCAGGAGGGTGGGGGTCCCTCCCCTCCCCAAGTCCTATTACCTAAAGTGCCACCGCCCAGACTCTATAATAATTGGGGGGCTCATTTGCATTTTGCCTAGGTGTGATTCCAGAGAGGCTCCCTGCCCACCCCATGGGGACTCGCAGCCATTTGCCCAAGCCCACAGTGGGCCCCAAGGGAAGGAGAGACTTGCTGGGGAAAGGCGGGAGGTGGGAGCTGGGAGTGGGCACTGGACCACCACATCCTCCAAGGAAGGGGAGTCTTGGCAGAGCCCCCAGACCTTGTGCCAGCACTGGCTCAGGGGCCAGGGTGGGGATGGAGGGGGTGACGTCCTCCACCTCCCCAGTCTCAGTTTCCTCATCTGTAAACTGGGGCTAATGACACTTAACGAGCGAGGGGGGTGGGGGGCATGTAATTAGCTCCTGTTGGCTCTGGGCTTTGAAGTGGGGTGGAGGAGGGGGCCGGCTGGGCGGGGTGCAGGTGGGACAGAGTTGGAGGGCGCAGTGCCTGCAGCGGGGGAGGTGCAGGTCCCAGGGATCCTCTCCCATCAGGAGGGGGGAATCAAAAAGCTGAGGTTGCACACCTGAGGGAGGCCCTGGAGGGCAGGGGGCGGACAAGGGGATCCTGGGCCTGGGGCACAGAGAGGCCCCATGTGAACAGAGACTGCCCCAGGCCACAGGAGGAAGGAGTGGTGCCTTCCCATTAAGGCGGGGCTGCTGGGGTAAGGAGAGAGGGAGTGGGGCGCAGAGCTGGGGTCTCTCTCACACCGTGCCTCTTGTATCCTGTGCCCCACAGGGGCCTGGCACTCTCCTGGGCACACGCAGGTCATGTCTCCATGGGCAAGGACAACAGCTCCCGGCACAGAGGCTCATGGGAGAGGATAGGGATGGCAGGAGGGAAGGAGGTTATGCTGACTGAGCCCAGGGAGGTGAGGACAGGAGGGAGGGAGCCACCACCTCCTACGCCCTTGGCCTTTCCGCTCGCCCCATGACGTCAGGGCTGAGTCACAGGGAGAGGCTGCTGTCCAGCAGGGGTGGGAGGACCCTGGGGACCAAAGTCTGGACACTATCCCGGGCCAGGCAGTGTGTGGGGCACCTTTGGCCCTGTTGGCGCAGTGCAAGGATGCAGGCTTGAGCCAGCCATCCCCAGTCCAACCACCCACGCCTGGTGGGCAGAGCCGGGAGGCCCCAAAGGGCCATCTGAGAGGGTCAAGAAGTCATCTCTGGCATCTCCCTGCCTCTGGACAGATTGACAGAGGAAACCATCCAAGATGCACCAAAATAGATCTCAAAGCCCTCCTTGATGTCAAACCATCAGTCCTCTTGCTGCAAGCTCCGCCCATTGGGCCTTCAGTGGGGGTTAAGACGAGGAGGTCACTGCTCTTCTGGGACCCCTCTCTCTGCCATCATGCCTTCGCTCTCCAGCTCCTCTTATGTTTTCCAATAGGTGGTGCACAGAGGTGTTTGGGTTTGGTGAATGGATGGAGCAAGTGTGCTCCTGCTGACGGCTGCACAAAGCCCAAGACCCCCACGTTAGCATCTCAGTGATTTGTCTGATGGAACCTAGGACCAAGTTCTAATCTGGTCTTCCGAACAGAAAGAACTGCCCACTTATTCATTCATTCCACAAATAGGTACTGGCACGTCCTAGGTACCAGGCACTGTTCTAGGCATGGGTAGACAGCAGGGGAGAAGACGGGAAGGAGCCTGGCCCTGGAGGGCTCCATCTCCAGCCAGAACAAGGGTGTGGGGAAGGGGTCAGAGCCCTTCAGAGGGGTGAGGGGCTGTTTCCAGAAGAGGCCTCAGATGGGGAGGATTTCAGTTGTCCAGGAAAGCTCTGGGTAGAGACTCCGCCTGCCATAAGTCTTGGAGACCCATCGATCGCAGAGGTCCTCTGGGACTGGGACACCACTTTCCCACTGGGCACCCCGGCCCTGATGAGCCTGGGACTTGCCAGCTGGAACATCTGGAACAACTGACGTGGCGTTCCACCCATCCACCCACTCCGCCCACTCCCACCGGCTGCGTGTGTGCGGGGAAGCATGGCAGGCCAAACTTATGGGATGCTGGTCCATGCAGCTTTGTAAGCCTGCTTGAAATTCAGGGTTTTTCTGTTGTCTGTGTCAACAGCTCTCAGATATCCAGGGAGGGAAGCTTCCCCAGGTCTCTGGAGCCAGTTTGGATGCTCCTGAGAGCCAGGAAGCCTCAGATCACTTTCAAAATGGGGCCCCTGGGCCTGAGAAGGTGGAGCCACCTTGCCATGTGGACTGCGGGGTCTAAGCCTGGCCTGCAAAGGTCTGCAAAGTGTAAGGCCAGGTCGTTCTGAGCTGTGGGGACTTCTGGGACCACTCCTTCCACACCTCCACTCCCACCCCACACAGGCTCACCCCAACCCCACATGGCATCCCACTCCTGTGTCCTGGTGTCTCTGGATAGCTGTCACTGCGTGTCTCTCTCTCTGCCTGTGTCTCTGTGACCTCCTGTGAACCGCAGGAGAGAAAATCCTGTGAAGGATCTTATTCGGTCAACTGACAACATTGGAATATGAACATACGGACGGGAAACTGGATAAAATATTGTATCAATGCAAATTTATGAAACGGACAACTATACTGTGGTTAAATAAGGAATATCCCTATTTTGGAGGAATACACACTGAAATATTTAATGGTAAAGGCCATAATATATGCAACTTGCCCTCAAATTGTTCAGGGGGAAAATATATATGCTTGTGTGCGTGTGGCCTGCCTCCCTCAGCTTGTGACAGGACATTCTGCCACCTTCGCCCCTGCTCCCCTGTAGGGCGTACAAGCTGCCCAAGCCCAAGGCAATGGCAGTGGCCCTGGTGGGGGGGCAGCTGGCCCAAGCAAGGGCCTCCCCCTTTTCCACTTCTGTCCCCTTCTAGTCCCCCCTGGGCCCAGCACAGTGCCTGCCATCTTTGGCCTGGCGAGGTGACCTCACCAGGGCTCCCCCCACGCACACACACCCCACCGCAGCTGCGACTCCCCAGCACATCTCGCCATCTCTTCTCCCCAACATCAAAGGCCCAAGCAGCAGCGTCCCCCTCCTCCCGGCCCTGGGGGGGTAATCAGAGCCAGGTATGTGTAAATGCTGGGCCTTCAAATAAATAAATACTGGAACACAGGGGCCTCCCACCCCTTGCTGCTGCCCCGGCGCCCTGGGCTGGGACCTAGGCACAGGGCCAGCCCCTGACAGGTCTTGGGGACCGCCTGGAGCTGGAGGTGTGAAGAGTTTCGCGTGGGCTGAGGCCTGGCTTATCCTCAGCAGCATCAGAAAGACTGTGTGGAAGGGGGATGCGTGCAGGGGAGCTGTGCGGGGAGGGAGGGTCCCTTAGCAGGTGCCCCATCTCCCACAAGCCACCCCTCCTGCCACGCCTTCGACTCCAGAGCCAGCCTGCCCCTTCCAACGAACCCGATGGCATCACTCAGCACTGGGAAGAAGAAAATGCAGGCAGTGGTCACAGTTCCGGGGAGAGAACCCTCAGCCGGACCAGGCCCCGGAGACCCCTCCATGGCAGGGGCAGCGCCTGGGCCCTCGGGCCGCTACTGCTTCCACAGGCAAGCATGAGGAGAAGGATGAACCAGTCTGCGTGGTGCCAAGCTGAAAGGAGAGAGAGCCCCCTGGACCCCCCTGCTGGGGAAGCGGCTTTCCACTCCTTGCAGGCCAGGGGACATGACAGAAGGGAGGCGTGGCTGCAGGACTAGCAGTTCCAATCTCACTTATTGGCTGTGTGACTTTGAGCCAGTCACTCAGTATCTCTGAGCTTCAAGTTTAGCATCTATAAATCTGCCCCCTAGCACTGCCTCTCCCCCGGGGAGACGGGGAGACAGCCCAGATGAGGGATTCCATAAACTGTAAAGTGCAGCGCCCCCACGGATCTTGTCTCCATGGCTAAAGTGGGAGCACCTTGATGGGGAGTCCCCATGTGTCTCTGACTCCCCCACAGGGCCTGGCACAGAGTAGATACCAAAAACATGTTATCTGAATAGTTGAATTTTGAAAGAAATGAGTGGACAAATGAATGTTCTAGACTTGACTTAACTCTTTTTAAGCTTTTGGCCATGCCATCCTCCCAGCCTCCTCCTTTTGGCTCAAGACCCCTTGGAGCATCCGATGTCAGCCACAGATCGTCACCCCAGACAAAAGCACACACATGTTTGAATACAATTTCTGGGATTCAAAGCCCCAGGCCAGGGTCCAGAACCCCTGCTTTACTGAGGGGATGTACATCCTGACCCCTCAGCTGTTAATGCTGATTTTTTTTGTTGTTGTTTTTGAGACATAGTCTGGCTCTGTTGCCTGGGCTAGAGTGCCGTGGCATCAGCCTAGCTCACAGCAACCTCAAACTCCTGGGCTCAAGTGATCCTCCTGCCTCAGCCTCCTGAGTAACTAGGACTACAGGCATGCGCCACCATGCCCAGCTAGTTTTTTCTATTTTTAGTTGCCTGGCTAATGTCTTTTTATTTTTAGTAGAGACAGGGTCTCCCTCTTGCTCCAGAGGGTCTGGAACTCCTGACCTTGAGTGATCCACCCGCCTCGGCCTCCCAGAGTGCTAGGATCACAGGCCTGAGCCACCGCGCCCAGACAATTCCGACGTGGGAAGCACGTTCTTCACATAGGCGCTTTCCGTGCATGAGCGCTGATCCACCACCAGCCTGCAGGTGTTTTTCTTCCCTTTTACGGATAAAGAAACTGAGGCCAGAGACATGAAATGACTTGCTGGGATCAACAGTGAGGATGTGCTGGAGACAGGGTTTGCTCAACATGTCTGACTCCAAAGGTCTTCGAGGCTTCAAAGCCTGGGCTTTTTCCAGCTTTTGCTCCCTAGAAGTTAAGGTTCTGTGTCTGTGGCTTTGTGGCCCCAGCTGGGGACCAACACGCAACAGCACACAATGGGTGTCCTGCCCTTTCTAGAGAGGGTGGTGAGTGGGCGGCCCCCGGGCTGGCGCAGACAGAGGCAACCTGACAAGTAAAGAGGGTGGATCAGAGTGAGGTCCAGAGAGAATATTCTGTTGAGCTCCGACTCCACATTTGGGGCCAGAGAGCAGAGAGCAGAGGGTAGAGGGCAGGGAGCAGGGCTGGGGCAGTTTGGGAAGAAGGGAGAACAGCACAGGGGAGCTGTGAGGGCCCAGAGCAGGGGCACCCTCTCTGGAAGGGCTCCTTGGAGTAGGGTGGGCGCAGGTCTGAATGCCCCGGTTGGGGGAGCTTGTGAACAGAGTCATTCGCAGGCATGAAGGAAGCGCTCGCTCACTGTGTGCCCGGTGCTGTGCCAAGCGATTTAAACACCCTGTCTTACCTAATCCCCACAAGTCCCTGAAGCAAGAAAGAATAACTGCAATTGCCAGCCCCACTTTACAGATAAGGAAAATAAACCACGGGCCAGGTCTCTCATCTATTAAGTGGCAGCACCAAGCACAGAGTAGGTGTGCAATAAATATTTGCCACATGGATGGATGGATGGGTGAGTAAACCTAGGTGTCCCTGACTCCCAGATTTAGCGCTTACCCTCACCCTAATCCTGGGAGGCAGTGAGGAAGAGAGGAGTGCTAGAGCCTTCCAGAAGCCCCAAAGGAGAGGCACCCTGGCTATTGTCCTTACCCCTGTCTCACTCAGAGTAAAACCAAAAGTGATGGCCACAGTCCACAAGGTCTTAAGTGACCCGATTCCAGACCCATCTCCTACCACCCTCCCCTCCGTTCATTCCATTCCAGCCCCGGAGGGCTCCTTGCTGTTCTCCGACATGGCAAGTACCCCTACCCCGGGCAGATCAGGGCCTTTGCACTTACTGTTCCCCCAGCTCTTTGCCTAGTTCTCTGCCCCAATGTCACCTTCTCAGAGAGTCCTGCTCACTTCCTGTCCCTTTAGCCATTTTGATTTTTCTCCTAAGCCATCACAGCCGACTACCATCTGTTTGCATCTGTCTCCCCAAACCCCACTCAGGGATATGCACTCTGGAAACGCAGGAGCTGTGTTTTGTTCACAGCTGTCTTCCCCACGTCTAGAATAGTGCCTTGTACAGCTGATATCAAGAAATATTCGCTGAATACATAAATGAATGAATAAATGAATGGCTCTGGCAAGTCCCGAGAGGAAAAGTGGGATCGGCTCATGGGTGCCCCTGGGTTCAAATGTGTACTAAATCCATGTGAGAAATTGCCCCTCCTCTGAGAAGCCCACCTGGATTTGGACCTTCTTCAGCAAAAAACCAAAACCTCCAGCGTTGAGAACTTGCTGCATCCACTAGGACACAGCGCCTCCCTCCTGCCCTCTCTCTCCCCCACTCTGATCTCTCTTCCCTGTGATCTTTCCAGGTGAGAGGAAGGGAGAGGAGAGCCTGGCTCCAGGGTGCCCGCCTGGCCAGCCTGCAGCGATGGTGCCCCAGCCAGGAGGCAGGAGGCGGTGCCCCAGGCTTAAGGCATGAATGGGGCAGGGGGCAGATGAAAGGCAGCGAGTGCTCCTGGCCTAAGGAACAAAGGGGAGCAGAGCAGGTGTGAGGGGGGCCTGGGGCCGGCTAAGAGGGGAAACTGGAGCTGGAGCTGGAGATCGGTTTCACCTGCAGCGGTGCAGGTTTCCATCAGCTTTCTTAGGCTGTCACTCACGCTCTGGGGGACAAAGCTCAGGCTGGAGGTTGGGGAGCGGAAGGGGCCTGGGAGTAGGGGCTCTTTTCTGTCAGGGTGAGTCTCCAGCAGCATCTCTACTTCCCAGGAGGCAGCCACTCAAGGTCAAAGCCCAACAGGAGCTGAGAAAAGATGGTCCAACATTGTCATTTTGCAGATGGGACAAATGAAGCCTCCAGGGTGCAGTGACTCACCAAGATCACATAGTGACTGGCAGAGCTGGGCCCTGAATCCAGGGTCTCAGGTCAGCTCTTGGGAACTGATTTTTATGTTCAACCTGTCCTGCCTCCCCAGGGCCCGTAGGTGTGACTGAGGTTAGGAAACTTCCATGGGGCCTCGAAGGTTGGACCAGGTTTGGATGGTCATGGAGAGGGGTGGGCAGGCCTAGGGCAAGGACAGGACAGGGGTGCCATGGGCAGACCAGTTGGGCAGGCAGGGCCGGGCCTGGCTAAGGAGAGGCCCTGTTCCCCAAAGAGCACTGTCATATAGAGGGGACACCTTGCTCCCACACAAGTGCCCCAGGCCAGCCTGAACCCCACCCCTGCAACAGCTGCATTGCCCCAAGCTATGGAGGAACCTACAGAGGGGCCAGAGGAGAGTCTGTGGCCTAGGTGAGGTGGGAGGGAGGGGACCAGCCAGGTAGGAAGGCAGGTAGGGAGGGGGAGGGGAGGGGGAGGAGGAGGAGGACAAAGCCGGCCTCTGTGGCACCTGGGACATTCCCAGTTGCTGCCCTGTCCCCTCCCTGATCCTGCTGTGGATGGGGTGGGAACAATGCCCCCATTGAGGCCCATACCCCTAGGGATAACATCTCTGTGTCCCCCAGGACAGGCGCCAAGCAGGTGAGCCTGGTGGGGGTTGGGAGCCTGCGCTACAGCAAGGGACACAGGACCTCGGAGATGGGGCAAGGGGTCCAGAGGGCAGAGGTTTCCCAGCTGGAGGCCTGGGGGGTACGAGCCAAACTCTGCTCCTCCCTCTGGGGCCAGAGCCGGGGAGATGATGGTGGCCACAGCAAGAGAGATTGGGGTCAGACTCCTGGGTGGGGTGGGGGTCACTTCCCAGATTGGATGGAGCCCTTCTCTGCTCTGGGAGGGAACACAGGAATGCCAGGGACCAATCCCTGACCACAGGAGCTGCCAGCATGGGAAGGAGGCCCCTGACAGATGAGGCCTGACCCTCTCCCTCTGGGAGAGATGCAGCAGAGGAAGCAGGGGGAAGACCAGGCGTGGCCCAGACTTTGGCTTTATCCAGGGAGCAACAAGTTGCCCTTGAAGTGTCTTTGCATGTCAGAAACAGAAATGGGGCCGGGCGTGGTGGCTCACGCCTGTAATCCTAGCACTCCGGGAGGCCGAGGCGGGCAGATCGCTCAACGTCAGGAGTTCGAGACCAGCCTGAGCAAGATCCCGTCTCTACTAAAAATAGAAAGAAATTAATTGACCAACTAAAAATATATATAGAAAAAATTAGCCGGGCATGGTGGCACATGCCTGTAGTCCCAGCTACTCGGGAGGCTGAGGCAGTAGGATCGCTTGAGACCAGGAGATTGAGGTTGCTGTGAGCTAGGCTGATGCCACGGCACTCACTCTAGCCTGGGCCACAAAGTGAGACTCTGTCTCAAAAAAAAAAAAAGAAACAGAAATGGCTCACCACCTAGTTGGGGCACCAACTGGATTTCCAGCCCAAAGACTCCAAACAAAGTAAGAAGCAACATTCTATCATGTGAAAAAGCAATTCAGTACTGTGGACTTATCCCTTTACTCAGCACTCATCTGAGGTTGGGGGGCCTGGGCTGGAGCCAGCACTGGGTAAAAGGGCTCCCATGGGGCCACTAAGGAAAGGGGCAGCCTAGGGGCTGGCCCAGCTCCCCCACTCCTTGGCTGGGAGACCCTAGCAGGAGAGTCAACTTCTCTGGGCTCCATAACCTTAGCCCTGCAGTGGGGACGGGTGCCAGAGAAGCCTTACCTGTCTGCCTCCCTCTGTGGGACTGTGAGGCCCTGCCACCGTGTGAGCCCCTGGCCCAGACAGTGCTCGGCACATGCCGACCACAGGAGCTCAGTCGCTGTCTGCTGACTGAATTTGGAACAAGGTTGTGGGTAAAAGTTTTGAAAGCATTAGAGGTTATATTGAAATTAATAACAATGCAATAACGTAAAGGAAGACTCAGTTCCTGCCCCTGAGAAGCCTGCAGTTCAATGGAGGAGTCACTGGACACAAAGATGACAAAAATAACCTACCATGGAGGTTCAGGGAAGAGTGGAGCTTCCCGGACGGGAGACCCGGGGCAGGTGTTAAGCATGGGGAGGCACTGAGATGGCCCTGAAAGGGTGGGTAGGACTTTGAGAAGCAGCGATGGGAAATGGGAGGTCCTCAAAGGAGAAGGATGGGGATTCATTCACTCGCTGATTCATTCGACTATTAGCTTACATTTGTTGAGCACCTACTGTGTGCCAGCCACTGGGTGCTGGGGATGCAAACATGAAGATATGCCCCTGTCCCCAGGGAAACCATCACAGCAACTCAATCACTGCTTTGGTGGGGGGATCGGCCTCAGCCTTCATCAAGATAGCAGTTTCTGGGCGGGGCGCAGTGGCTCACGCCTGTAATCCTAGCACTCTGGGAGGCCGAGGCGGGAGGATTGCTGAGGTCAGGAGTGTAAGACCAGCCTGAGCAAGAGTGAGACCCCATCTCTACAAAAACATAAAAACATTAGCCGGGCATGGTGGCACGTGCTTGTAGTCCCAGCTATTCGGAAGGCTGAGGCAGGAGGATCGCTTGAACTGAGGAGTCTAAGGTCAGTCACAGTGAGCTATGATGACGCCACTGCACTCTACCCGGGGCAGAGTGTCAGATCCTGTCTCAAAATTAAGAAAAGAAAAAGAAAAAAAGCAGTTTCTGAAGCTAGATTAAAAGTTGCAGTTGAAGTTTTCCAAGCCAGGTGGCTGGCAGGGGGTGAGGAGGGCACTGGAGGTGGCGCAACTGTCACGTGTAAAAGCAGATAAGAGCCTGGGGCCTGTTTGTAGAAGGCCTTGAAAGGCAGATGGAGGGGTCTGGATGTTTTTTCTGTGGCCAATGGGGAGCCATGGAAAGCTTTTGAGCAAGGGTAGTCCACGCTTACAGCAAGGTCCTTCAGAGCTAGCCCTGGCTGCAGCAGAGGCCAGAATAGAGGTGATGAGGCTGGGGAAGAGGGGTTATAAAAGTTCCCATGAGCCTGGTGAGGCCAGGTCCAAGTAGGGAGGAAGGGCAAGTTGGCCATGGCAGGGAAGGAGATGGGGAGATGGGAGAGCAGGCAGCTGGTGTAGGGGAGTAAGGCATGAGCTCTGGACTCTCAGAGGGAAGTCCTGGAGGTAGAGAACCTTCCAGTACCCCAGAGCAGGAAGAACACCTGGAAGGAGCCTCCATCTTGTGCGGAGGAGAAGGGGCGCGGCGGGGGGGCAGTGTCCTGCCCCTGCGATAACTGCTCGTAAAACTTCAGTGAGGGGAGGCTCACTACCTGTCAACGTAGCCCATTCTGTGGTGTCACAACTCCAGCTAATGGGAACAGGATTTTGTAGTCCTGTTCAGACAAATAAACATAAAAGGGGTCGGTGAATGGATGGACGGATGCATGGAGGATGGCTAGGTGCAGAACAACACGTGTGCATGGAGGCAGAGGATGGAAAGAGTAGGTCTCCCTGCTCCCTGCACCCAGCCTGGTGCTCCCCTTCCAGGTAAAGCAGCCCTAAACACCCGCCCAGATGGGTCCCCCCTTCTCCTCAGCCTTGCAGCCCCTCTACTGGCATGGGCCACCCACTCAAGTCCAGGCCTCTACCCTCACCCTTTACACAGCCGAAAAGGGGGCTAGTGACCCCTCCGCCAGCCCCCCACCCACAGGAGGGGCAGAGGAATGCCGGCCAGGGCTTGGCAGGCTCCACATGAAAGCACAGAGACCCAGGAGGAATTTTTATCCTCCTGGGGATGGGGGTGGGGAGGGAAGAATGTCACCTGGAAACCATTCACCCTTTCCTTCCCTCTCAAGCACCCTCGGCCTTGAAAGATTAGGAAATCTAGCCCCCCAAAAATCAACCATGGCCTTTTTATAGTCTTGCCCATATTTCCTGGCCTTTCCTCTTTTTAAAGAGTTCCTGCTAGATTCTCCAGCTAATAGTAATAGTGAGACCAACTACTGTGTGCCCAGGACTGTTCCAAACTCTACAAACTCTTTCGGACTCAATCCTGTCATTATCCCATGAGTCTGGTACCCTTATTTCCTTGTTTTATGGATGCCAACACTGAGGCACAGAGAGGTTAAGTCATTCGCCCAAGGCCCCACAGCAAGCAAGTAGCGGGATGTGAGTCTGCATTTTTACTCATTTTTCAACTACTGGGTACCCCACAAGTAATTTCCTTCTGACCCTAGAGGGAGTTGGAACCCCAATTTGTGACAGGGGCAAGCACAAGGGAAACTGGATTCACAGCTTATCTGATTTCCTCCTGCAGCCCTGGCACCTTGGGCTGGGAGAGATGGCTTTGTCTAGTAGAGGCAGTGCCTCGGGCCAGTCCTTCTCAAAGGAGGCAAGAGGAGGTCAGAGGGCAGGCAGGATCCTGGTAAGGGGAGATGGAGAGTCACACACTCGCACCAAAGGGAGTGCACAGAGCTTGGGAAAGATGTTTCTGGATGACAATCTCACCTCCACTGCTATGGCTGAGTGATCTTGAGTAACCTCATCTTTCTGAGCCTCAGTTTCCTCATCTGTAAAACGGAGACAGTAATTGGACCCATCTCACAGGGCCATTGTGCAGATGAAGCATGTCATCTGCTAAAATGCTTAGCCCAGTGCCGGATAGCTAGCAAGCCCTCTGTAATGGTGAACAATGGCCATGACCCAGCCGGCCAAAAGGCTGCAGCATCAGCCGGAAGCCGGAAGTGGGCCTCCCCAGCGTTGCTGAGGGGCACCAGCAGCCTTGCTGCCTGTCCTGCCCCCTCCAGCCCTAGGAGGAACCCAGTCAGTACTGCAGCACCTTCATGGGGTTTTGGGCTCCTTTGTGGGCGAACCCACGGGCGGGCGGGAGTTGCGGGGGAGGAGAGAATGCACCTGCTGGGCACAGACCACAAGCACCTTAACGCCAGAAAAGAGGCAGATTTGGAGCCAGACCTACCGGCATGTACAATCTTTGACCTCTATGGGACTTTGGGCAAGTGATTGTATTTGCCCGAGTCACACTTTTCCCCTTGGCTAAATGAGAATGTTCCCACTTGCCAGAGGAGACTGCCCTGTCGCCTTAGTGAGAAGGGAAGATGTCTACAGTCTCCATAGCTTTGGGGAACAGGGACAGGCCTCCCCTAGGAGCAGAGCAGATGTTTGCCTCCAGCTGTTTGCTGTTAATCAGTCCTGGGGAAGAGCAGTGCGGCCTTCCCCCAGGGGCTCTGCCTGAGCCTGGCTGAAAGTGGCCTTGCCCTGGAGCAGAGGACTGAGCAGCTGGAGGAAAGGTAGGACACTGAGGCTTCCTGGAGGGCCATGGCATGAGCCCTCTATGCCCCTGGGGTCTGAAAGCTCAGACCTTGCCCCACCCCTGGGGGCTGGTGGAGGAAGGGAATGCGGCCACACCAGACTCCTAGCTCACTCCCTCCAGATCCCTCCAATCCTCTATCCTCAAATAATGTCACTTCCTTCCAAGTGCCCACCCTAACGTCCTGGAATGGCCAACCCTAGTAGCCATCTTGAAATATCCTCTTCCCCTTCTCTTCCTCTTCTGCTCTCTCTTGCCAATCCTCCTCCTCCAGGAAGCTTTTTGGGACCTAGCAGAGAACATTGCTCCCCTGCAGGACCCCCCCCCCCCACTGCTACTTCCTCACCAAAGATGCTGAGTCATGACTTGGTAATACGCTGAATCACAGACCCTGTGGATGGCAGGGTCTGCGGACACAAAAGCTGCAGAGAAGCCAAGTGAGCAGGCTCTAAAGTGGGACAGACCCAGGCTCCCCGTTCTGTGGCTCTTAGAAGACATGCTAAGCCATCCTCTCTGTGCCTTAGTGCCCTCACTGTGCAGCAGCGAGCCAGATGAGCACGCAAAGTTGTAACAGCGCCTGGCGCTGTTATTGTGATGACAATTATTACAACCCTGACATCTCAGGACTATATCTGAGGCGCCCAGATTCTTAGGATCCCAGGACTACAGAGTCTTAGCTCCAGGAGACACAGAGATCATCTGGGGCGACTCACCTCATCACCCTCTGGCTCCCTTCCTACAGCCGGCCCTTTCTGGAAGTATCAGAGTTCTCAAGAACAAGGCAAGAACAAGGACTCTTCTGTGATAGTGGCTGCCCATGGCAGCTACCTGGGGACATTTTGATGACAGGGATGACCCAGGTGGGTGAGTAAGCCTCTTCCTGTCCCTATCTAGCTTGACACCCCCACCCCAGAGTTTTTCTCCCTGGCCCCAAGCGTTTTCTTTTGTTTTTGAGAGAGAGTCTCACTTTGTTGCCTAGGCTACAGAGCAGTGGCGTCATCATAGATCACAGCAACTTCAAGCTCCTGGGCTCAAGTGATCCTCCTGACTCAGCCTCCTGAGTAGCTGGGACTATAGGTGCGTGCCAAGATGCCCAGCTAATTTTTCTGTTTTTTTGTAGAGATGGGGTCTTGCTCTTTCTCAGGCTATTCTTGAACTCCTAAGCTTAGGCAATCTTCCCACCTTGGCCTCCCAGAATGCTATGATTACATTCGTGAGCCACCATGCCCGGCCTATCAAGCAAGTATTGAATCAGTAGAGTCACCCAGTCGATGTGAAACCCATCAGCCTCAGTACGGTCTCCCTGTGACTCAAAGCCCAGAGCTCTAGGAGCTGAGGGCTGGGTGGCGTGGACAAGGATATCACTGCCTCTTCCAGGCCTGGCCTATGAAATGGGCTGGAGGCCAAGGCCCATGTGGGACTGGCTCCTCCTTCCCATCTCTGCTTAACTTCAGGGGCTTGGGAAAGGCTGGTTCATGGTCTGGGGCTGTGTGCAGAATGCGCAGAAGCGGGTCTGGGCTCTCAGGAGGCGGTGGTGTGGCGATGGGACAGTGTGGCAATGGGACGGCTGGGGGAGTATGGGGAATAGCAGGTACAGGAGAGACGCCCTCAGAAGGCATCTGGTGGAGCCCTTGGCCTGGGTGGTGAGAAGAGTCCTGTTAGTATTCGGCTGTTAACTCAGAGTGTGGTGTATAGGAAGCCTCTGGGCTCTCTGGGACTCAGTTTACCCTCCTCCAATAGAAAGCAATGAGTTTCCCCACCACTAGGCACCCAGGGAGAAAGCCAAGGAAGAAGTCGGTCAGGATAAATGCTTTGAGATCTTCCCAAAGAAAGGATGTGATCTACAGGAGGACTGTTTCTCCAGGTCTCCTCCCACTGTGTGGGCCAACCATCTTACCTTCCACACATGGAAGGGACACTTGGGTCCCTGACCCCTGGGAGAAGTTGTGTCTAGTGGGTCCCATGCCGATGGGTCAGGGAGGTTCCTTGAGCCTGGGCAGCTCTCTGGACAGGGGTGACCCAGCCCTAACCAGTCAGTTCACTCTGGGCAGTCACCACCCCTTCCTGGGCTCCCTAGTTCTTTTCCCACACGGCATCCCTGCCCTGTGCCCAGCTGGCACGAGCACAGACATGCTGGGTGGGGTGAGTGAGCTAGCCTGGGTGGGTGGGTCCATCAACTGCCGAGGCTGGAAGCCCCTTCCTGGGCTTGGACCAGGAGAGGAGGTGAGAAAGGACAGGCAGACCCTGAGCCAGCCCCCCAGGCCAGTCCCCAAAGGTCACTTGTGGGTCTCCTCCCATTTGCCACATGCAGGTCCTGTCTGGTGTAGACCTTTGAGGAGCTCTGGGCTCTGGAGGAGGGGGGCGTGGCGTTCAGCGGTGGGGAGAAGACCAGGAAGGAACTCTTGGACAGCTCCAACTGCTCTGGTGGAAACCCCTGGCCTAGCCCTTCTCCTTCCCTCTGCTCCAGGCTGCTCCCCAGTCAGTCCCCTCTTCTGGGAGTGCTTAAAGATACCTCTTCCCTCCTGCCAGCCTCAGCTCCCCTTCTGGCCACCGAGTGTGTACGTCTCAGGCTCCCGTAACAGGGACCTGGTACTGTGGACTGTGCCCCCCATACCTGGCTGCCCATTAAGAACTTCCAGGAAGTAGAGTAGAAATATGGGTCTCCGCCAGGTGTGGAGCGAGTGGGCACGTCCCTGGGCACCAAGGCCTGACAAACAACCTTCTGCTGCTGCTGGAGGCAAAGGAAACAACAAAGCCAAGCTCCCTGCACCTGGTGCCCAGAGCCCGGGGACCAGCGTCTAGGTGCCCAGAGCCCTCAGAAAAAGATCCAGGATGGGGCCAAAGGGAGTGCCACATACTCCCTAGGGGTAACAGTCATAGCCTCAAGCCATCACCAAGGGACTGCACCATGACCTGCCACCAATCTGCCTTCCCAGGGGACATGCCACCCAGCAACTGGGCAAACAGCGACTCTCCCCAAGACACCTTTCTGGCTGCAGCCCCCAGGCAAGACCTCTCATCTTACAGAGACCCCTTCCTCCTCATCTCCTGTCTCTCCTCCTGATCTTCCCCCAAGAGGAAGAGACATCTCTCTCCTCTCTCCAAAGTTGCCCCCTTCTCTCCCTCCCAGCCTGCTCCACACTCCCCTCCTCCAGGAGGTCCAGGGTGGTTTCTGACCTCCACTCTGCAGGCTGCTTAACTCCTCCTCCACCCCACGGCCAGCACTGCGGCTGCAGCACTAGCGCACCTGTGTGCACCCGAACCTGCACAGTCAACAGCAGAAGGGCGGAGGGGTATTCTTGCTGCGTATTTTTCGGCAGATGTTTGCAGCGTTTTACAGTTTTCAAAACACTTTCCCATATATTGGCTCAAATTATCTTTAAAATGACTGAGATGTAGGCAGAGACGGTTAAGCATCTACATTTTCATAGAGGACACTGGGGCCCAGAGAAGGAAGATTTGCCCGAGGTGACCGAGCCTATCAGCAGGCTCAGCCCAGGTTTTCCTGACCTTCCACGACTATGCGACTATGAGTGCTGAGTCCGGACGGGCCTCCTGGAGGAAGTGCCCGCACCCGCTGCCAGGCTTGCGCCAGCCGCGGAGCAGATGGAGGCGCCCAGGTGGAGAAGGGGCGAGGGGCTGCGGCCCTCCGGGCAGCGTGGGAACCGGCTGGGGGCGACGCTGGGCCGGAGCTGGGGAGGGGGCGCCGCGCTCACCGCAAGGTTCCGCCCCTCGGCGGGCGCAGACAATGGGGTCGCTGTGCCCGGCCGCCCCCTCCCTGTGCTCGGTGGCCCGCGCCCGCCCCCTCTCCCCAAAGCTGCTTTCAATTTAAACGCCTCCAACCAGCGGGCGCTGCCCCGGGGGGCGCGACCGCAGCGCCGAGCGCCCCTGTAATTTCCGCAGGGAGCTGACCGGCTCAAACGCGGCCCAGCGGTGCCCCGACCGCAGGACCCGAGACCGGAGACGGCGCCCAGACGGCCTTGCCCGGGTCGTGGGAGCGCCACCAGGGCGGCCTCCTCAGCACCCAGCCCGGCCCCACCGCCGCCTCCAGGCAGCCCACCATCGCCAGCGTGCCTTCCCCACGCGCAGCAGCCTCCAAAAGCCCAGCTCCCTTCTGGGGAGGAGTGTCCCGTCTGCTTGGGTATTGTGTCTCGCCCATCAGACTGGAGGCTCCGGAGGACCAGGGGGTGTGAGGGGAGGTACTGGGGCAGTGCTGGGGTCGGGGTCTCCCTAAAAGACAGGGAGCCAGTGAAATAGTGCTTGTAAGCATGGCAGCCTGGTGCTCAGACCTAGAGTAAGTTGTTTTTAATCAACTAAACTACTATTGATTACACAATCATACAACAGTTTCTCCAAAGACCCGGCTAGAGAGGAAGCCGTGATATCCCACTGCCCCCTTTCCCTACCCACAAACGCCTGGCTCACAACTCTCCTCCCAGAACAGTCGGGAACCGAGGGGCACCTTCCCCATGCTGGGTCCCCTCGTTCCCAGGAGCCTGCTTGGAAAGTAAGTCCTGGGGGAATGTGAGTGACCTGAGCTGTAGCTCCTGTCTGTCCTGAGGAGGAGGAAGGCGGGGAGGGTCCTACTGTCAGGTTAGAGAGGAGGGGTCCCGCCTCTTGGCCTCCAGAGAAGGCCCTAGCATGGATTGTCACAAGAGGAGCTGGTGGGTGCCATCGGGCGGGGTGTCGGGACAGGGCTGAATCTGTCTGCAGATCCCTCAGCTCAGCACAGACGTGGCAGGAAAGGCAGCTGGACATCAGGAGTGTCTGTCTGAGCTGCCAGCAGCAGGACTCCAGCCTGCGCCTTGCTAGTGCAGGGGGACATGCCTGTCAGAGCTGCCTTCTGGCCTGAGTGCCTGATCTGGCCATTGTGTCCCCCCCCCCACCGTCTAGAAGCTGTGCCCAGCCTCCCGCCTTCCCTCCTGGAGCTGTGGAGGGGCTTGGAGTTAATACATGTGGGAGAGTTGTTTAAAGGGCCTGATTGACCTGGATCACTGCCTCTCTCTGCTGGTGTATGTAGATGGGCTCCTGCAGAATTTTCCAGATCAGAGTGTGTGCGTGCATATGTGTGTGTGTGTGTGTGTGTGTGTGTGTGTTCTGAGCTGTGGAAAGGGACTCAGCTGGGGGCCTGGCTTGTCCGGAGTGCTCTGCTCCACCTTGTCCCCTCCCCCCATATCCCAAACACCCCTCTCTTTCCAGTCTGGCTGCTGCGGTGAAGCTAATCAGAGTAATTATGGGGGAAGGAGGGATCCTGAGAGAGACCCCACAGAGACCACCTCATCCGCCCTAGCCCAGCCCTGGTGGCCCTGGCCTCCAGGGCCTAGGCCTGGCTCAGCCTGCCTGGTGAGGGTGAACCCACCAACATCCCACCCCCACTGCTCTCCCTCACCCTCCCCACCCCCAGCCCTGCAGCTGCAGGTACAGCTCACACTTCTGGGTTTGCCTCAGTCTCCCCACAGCCGTTCCACACTCATTCATTCATTCCAGATGTATTGGACACCTCCTCTGAGCCAGGACCCAGGCTAGGCACTGGACACAGATTGCTCCCTGACCTCATGGGACTGCTGAGACTTGGGTCAGGGGTAGACATTGCAGGGGGAGTAGCCTCAGAAAAGGGAGGGGAGGGCCCGCTCTGGAATCACAAGCTGCTCAGGGGAGGGCCTGACACCAGGCTTCTGCCACTCCTTACCTGCCAAGTCACTCAGTCCCCCATCCCGCCCAGTGTTGAAAGGTCTCAGACCAACCCCGCTCTGTCTCCCTGTCCTGACTACCTGCCCTCTTCCAGCAGCTTCCTCTAGCTACTTGGGTCCTCCCTGCTTCTTTGCCTGGGGTCCCTCCCCAGTGCAGACATGCTTGATGGGAACCTCTCAGTCACCTCCCTGGGGTTCAAGGTCTCAAGCCGGGAGACCCCTTAGAGACCATGGAGATCAGCTCTCTCTTCTTACACCCTAGGAAATTGAGGCCAAATGAGTGGGAAGACTCCAAGCAGTCAGGGGCAGTGGAATTAAATCCCAGTCTCAGACTCCCAGTACAGTGCTCTTCTCAGGGAGTCCCCCCTGGCCCTACACCTGGAGAGCAGAGTCTGGGTCTGCTCCTTCCTCCATCCACTAGCTGTGCCCAGAAGAACACATGCACGATGGAGATGTCCTCTACCTTGCCTTCCTGCCCCGCCCCAGTAGCTTGGGCCCAGAGACAAGGGAGTCTTCTTTGAGGGTCTCTAATTTCCTCTTGCCTCTTGATGTCCAGAGGAAAACAGGCCTCCTATACCCAAGAGATTTCCAAACATAAACAGAGGTCAGAGCCCCCCCTTGCCCCGGAGGTGCCAAGGTGGTAATTAGGCTTGGGGGTGCGTCCTGGATGGATGGGGGCAGGGCGGCCATTATCCTGGGGAGCTGAGCTGGGCAGAGGAGCTGTGTGGTCTGGGCAAATGGGTGGTTTGTAGGTGGTCTGGGGAATGAATGACTGAGTGTTTGGGAGGGAAGCTGGTGTAGGGAGGTTGGAGGGGGAGGAAGCAGAGGGATTGGAGAGCAGAGCTGAGAGTCTTTCCTGGATTCTCTGGCCTGAGCCCCTGCCCAGGTTCTGGAGGCATCACCAAGGAGAGGACTTTGAGGCTCATGGGTGGGGATGCTCACCAGGACAGTGGAACACCTGGCTGCCACAGCAGGGGCAGGCTCTCTGCTGAGATTAGGGGTTCCGGGAGCCGCCATCCCCCACCTGCTCCTTTGGCTTTAGGAAGGGTAGGGGGAGGAGGTGGACAGAGGTCCTGCTTGTGCAGGGTCCCCAGCATGCTGCAGGGTGCTGGCTAAAAGACTCCTGCTCTCTGGGCCTGCTCCTCGCCTTATCCCTGCTTCCGGCCTGTGTCTAACCCTCTCACTGTAGGGACAGAGTCTCTCTTGGACTGAGAAGGACCCTTTGACTCTTTCAACCCATGGGAACTACAGATCCACAAATCCACCTCATCCTCTGACCCCCAAGACCCCCCACCCACGGCTTCTTCTGGTCAGCCTGCACAAGGTACACTGTATTGGGTACTTTGTCACCCTGAGTCTTGCCTTCCCTACCTGTAAAATAGGGGGTAATACAGTATTTAACTATGAGGATTACATAAGCCAGCCCAGGGTCAGTGTGCATGAAACAGCAATGACTAATGCCCCGCAAGATGCCCCTTCTGTCTGGAGGCCAGGTCTCCTCCTGGGAATGGCCACCCAGAACCCAGGACCTGGCTGTGACCCCCGGCATAGGGACCAGGACTATGGCTGGCAGGAGGTGGGGTGAGCAGGTCACGGGGAAGGGGGTGTGGTCCCTGGGACTGTCCAGCGGCATCCTGCCCAAGCCCCGGGCACATTCCTCCTCCCCCGCTTTCCCCAGATGCCACCTGCCACCTGTACTGCCAGCACACTGCTGGCCTGGCCTCCGTAGCAAGAGAGAGTGTGGGGAGACCACCGGACAGAGCCCCCCCAAGGAACAAAAGGAACTAGAGAGCGGGCCAAGAAATCTGGGTGTACAGATGGGGAAGTTCGTTCTGAAGAGATAAACTTCACCCCAAGCACTTGAAGGATAACTGGAATCCAATACCCTGAAGTGCCTCTCGTGCCTAGAAGCCTTCTCTGAGTTCCCAATCTAAACCTGTTTCACCCCAATTATAACTTCTCTTTGAGTTCCTAAAGACATCCTGAACTTACAGTTTGTAAAGATATATTTATTTATGGGATTATGTGATTAATCTTCCTCCCCCACAATACCCTAAGTGCCAGGAACAAGTTCATCCGTGAGCCAAGGTGGTCATCCATGAACGTGCATGGCAAGTCTGAGGTAAGACAAGCCATGGGATGTGGCTGAAGTTGAAGGGGTGAAGTTCATGGTGGGGAACGAGGCTGGCAAGGTAAATTGGCGTCAGATCGGGGCAGGCTGTGAATGCCAGGCAAAGTTGGGACTTTATCCTGTTGGCAGTGGGGAGCCATCAAAGGTTTTTGAGCATGAGAGTGGCATGCTTCAACCTGTGTCCTAAGATCCCTCTTGGTGCAGTGTGGAGGAGGGACAGGGGAGGGAAGGGAGGATAGTGGGTGTGCTCCTTGCAGCCAGGGGAACCAGCCACTGTTGCAATAGTCTCACGGACTGGTAAGAAAAGGCATCTGTTGACTCAGGACCAATGGAGGTGGAAAGAAAAGAGGGTACCTTCAAACCACTAGTGCTGCAGGAAGGATGGGATATGGGGACCAGTTGGATGGTGAAGGGAGTGGAGCATGAAGGATGACTCGCAAATTTCCAGTCATGCTACCTTGGAGGCGGCGATGCCTTTCAGCTGCATAAGGTATACGCAAGGAACCAGTATTGGAGGGAGATGAGTTCTATTTGGACATGCAGGGTGGGAAGTCCTTTCTGATGTCTACCCCCACCCTTCTACTGTAGCCAAAGCCTGTGTTCTCTTGCTCGTCCTGGAAAACCAGCTTCAGGATGGCAGAACTTCCTCCAGGGCAGTGAGGCTCGTAGAGACCACTGGGGACTGGGCTCGGGGTTAGGACCGGGTACCGGTCTGCTTGACTTCCTGCCTCCACTTGGCATGGCCTCCTGACTTGGCCACCGAGCTCCTGCCCCTCTTGGCACTCATAGGTTGGGAGGCGGCTCCCAGCGAGGCTGGATGAGATGGGGAAGAGATCTGGGAACTCCCAGGCTATGGCCCAATTCAGTGAGGGTTAACAACACACTTTGATCTCTCCAAGATTCACTTGCAGGGTGGAGCAGGGGAGCGGGAGGGGGAGATCTGAACTTGAAGTAGGTTTAGCCCCAAGAGCTTCGCCCTCCTCATCTGGCCCACCAGAACCCCTGGTACAACCATGTTACAACAGAATGTGTCACTTTGCTCCCTGGGTTCTTCGAACTCTTAGCAGAACAAAAAGAGAGGAGGGTCAGAGAGACAGACAGGGCTTGGAGGGAGACTTGAGGGTGGCACCACCTGACAGTGCACTAGGTCCAGCAGCATGCAAAGTCTAGAGAGCGGGCCCAGGCCCCACAACAGGGACAATGAATGGTCATCTCAATGCCCAACACAGAGCCCTCGGTGGGGGGCACAGACAAAGCACCCGAACCCTGGAAGGGGAAGCCCAGACCTCAGGGCCCCACAGAATGCCCCACACAGAGCCCAAAACACAGAGCAAGTGCCTGGGTTGGCAAAGTCCCCCACTGAGCCGAGGTGCATCTGCATCACCCAGCAGATAAAAGGAAGAGAAAGAAAAAGATATTGGAGCCTAAAGGAAGAGAAAGATACCAAAACTTTCCAGACTGTGTTCCCTGGAATCCTCCCCAGGAGTTCTCATGAAATGGAGTGCAGAAACCAAAGGGAAAGGGGAACCTCATTGCCTTCTCTAACCAGAAACTCTCTACTTTGATTTGTATACTAGGCATCTTCCGGAGAGTCTGCTAGGGGCAAATGAAGCTTGCTACTAATGCAGACACAAATAAATAACCTCACTGCTTGAATTACTGTCCCTGTGATTCTACAAACTGTGTCTTAAAGCCCACTGGCTTTCCCCAAGTCTCACAGCTGAGCTGACTCTCTCAGCTGTTAAAATGTGCATGTTGGATGAATGCATACAATTCTAGACTCTCTGTCCAGTGCTCTTTAACTACAATGACTCTTGAGGAGGGGGTGCATCAGCATGGGAGGCTGTATCCAGTGGAGAATCCCTGTGGTGGGGTTATCAGCTGTCAGTTCTAGACAGAAAGGAGCCTGGGGCCGGGGGGGGGGGGGGGGGG
>VBSM01003215.1:18517832-18547009 GCA_008086735.1 Cheirogaleus medius | reverse complement strand
GGGAGCCCCACAAGCCCCAGGAGGCTCCAGACTCCCCTTTAGCTTCTTGCCCCTCCCTATCTGCGACCACCCGGCAGCCAGCGGCAGGGGGTGGGGGTGAGGCCAAGAAAGGGTTAATCTGGCTGCGCCTTTCATCAGCAGCTTGGCGGGCTCCCAAGGCCCACAGGCTGGGTACCTGGGCGCCTACCTCCGTCGGTGGGGCGGAGACGTGACCACAGGGCAGCCCTGCCGGCTGCATTCCTCCCGCGTGAGTGCGTGAGTGACGGCCGCCACCGCGGAGCCCCTCGCCCCGCCGCCTGCCTCGCCGGCCACGCCCTCCAGCCGGGCGCAGGGGAGGGGGCGGCCCCAGCGGAGGGAGTGCATCTCTTGCTGTGTCCCAGACTCAGGAGAGAGCCGGTGCTGTGTGTCAGGAGAGGGATCAGGAAAACTACTAGGAGCTGGCGGACAGAGAGGAGGAGCAGACTCCGGTTGGGGTCAGGATTCAGGTCAGGATTCGGGGTGGAGAGATGACCAGGGCTCCCTAGGGAAGGCGTTGAGAAAGGATAGGCACAGACATGCCACAGCCCAGGGCCCTGGGAATTCAGCTCTGTCCCCTGGGTCCTCCCGATGCTCCAGGTGTCCACATAAACTTCAACCCTCCCATTACACAGTGGCAAGACCAGCCGTCCTCAATTCCTCTTCCCTGAACTCACCAGCCCTTGCCTTTGATCTCTCCTGAGGCCTGTTGGTGGAAACCGGAAGTAGCCTTAGGCTTGAAGCAAACTCAAACAGGGTGTAAACAGGCAAGCACCCCACCTTCAGGCTTCCCCTAGGACCTGGGGTCCAGGGAGGCTTCAATATGAAGACCGCAGTGTCAGGACAGGGGAGAGTACCCTTTCTC
This sequence comes from Cheirogaleus medius, assembly GCA_008086735.1. NCBI lineage: Eukaryota > Metazoa > Chordata > Mammalia > Primates > Cheirogaleidae > Cheirogaleus > Cheirogaleus medius. The sequence goes on along the minus strand of VBSM01003215.1, from coordinate 18,546,129 downwards.
TGAGGTTAGGGAAATGCACCCCCCTTCCACCCCAGGCCTGGAGTTCTCTAGGAAGCCCAACATGACTAGAGAGAGGCCTTTATAGAGGTACCCCATTCCTAAAGAAGAGCCTCCCCTCAGAGCAGGGTTCAGCCCAGTCACCAACTCATCCAGACTCTGTTTGCAAAGCATCCCATCCTGGGAGACGAAATCCCCCCAGAGGTCATCGTGTCCACCCAAGCCCTCTGGGAAAGGGGCAGCCTAGAAAATATGAAGTTGCCCCAATTCCTCAGTAGCCCCAGAGCCCTCAGACCCAGTGGGAAACCAGAAGATATGAACTTGCAATAATTTCCCAAGTCCTGCTTCAAACTGGCACTTCAAGCTCAATTTGAAGTGCAGGCTCAGCTCTTGCTTCCAGCCTGCCTGCTTGGGTATGTGTGCAGAGGAGGGGAGGGAGGCTGAGGTGGGGACAGGCCTGTGGAGCAGAGGTAGGGGAGGGCAGGAGCTGATGGGGATCCAGCTCCCAAGCAGCCCCAGACTCCTAGGACAGGAGGAACAGGGGTCCCAAGCATCCCCTTTTCCTCCAAAAGTCTTTTGGGACTTTTATAAATCTTGGCTTCTTCAGGGTCCATCTCTTGGAGTCCAGAAGCTGCTAGGAGAGCAGGTAGAAGTCTCATCCAATATCTAGATTTTCTGAAGCCCTTCTCTGCCTCAGGAATCCTGGCAGGGTGACCTCCTCCTCCTTCTCCATCCTTAATTATGTAATTCATGTCTGGGGAGGGGGGCTGAGGCCACCTTTCAGGGGAGCAGCAGGCTCTTCCTCACCTGGGCCAGCGCATATTCCTGGCCACAAAGGGATGGCCTTCTTCTGCCTGAGCTGGAGACTACTAAGGTGGATGGGTGGGCGCTGGGATACCCAGGAGACCCTACTTCACTCTCCCCCAACTCAGCCCTGGGGCCAATGACTCTATGTCAGTTATCCCATCTCTAAAATGGGATAATAACTCTAGCAAACACATGGTGGGTGTTCTGAAGGTTCCTCTGTTAATTAGAGATGGGTGCTGGGTGCTTGGCGCCCTGGGAGAGCAGGCCTGCCTGGCTGCTCCGATCACACCCCAAGCCGTGGTCCCAGCTTGAATGAGATGAACCACCGAGCCACCTACCCCCAGCCCCACTGTCCCCCACCCCAAGTCAGGACATCCTTCCAACATCCTAGGCATTACCTTGAAAAGAAGGCTGAGGGTATACACATCCTAATAATAAGGCATCGGGTTAAGATCAGACAAGGACTAAATAAGATCAAATAGAAATCAGGCACCAGACCTCAAAAGAACTGGTTTCTTCTCCATCCCTCTGCCTGGCCTCGGGGGCTTGTACTTAGGGTGCCCACCTGTCCCAGTTTGCCCAAGACTGTCCTGGTTTTAGCATTGAAAGTCCCACATCTCCAGAAACCCCTCAGTCTGGGGAAAACTGGGACAATTGATAATCCTTTCTTAGGACAGGTTTGGAGATTGGAGAGATCAGGGATGTCTGGTTTCCTTCACTGTGCCTTTCTGCAGGTATCTATGTGGCCATGGAAAATGCTGGAGGCCCGACAAACTTTCTTTGCCCACCCCCACAACCACATGACATCACTACAAAAAGCAGCCCGCCCCTTCCCCACTGAAGTCTAGGACCTCTTCCCCCACCCCTGTTATCCCTCCTCCAAGGAGAATTATCATCCAGGGACTGCGGTCCTGGACCCCTGCCCCCTTTCACACACGCCAGGCATCAGCGGAGCCTTGGCGCTCCTAGCCAACCAGGGAGAACCTTCTAGGAGACCAGCCCCAGGTTGCCATCTGGTGGTAATTCCCCAGAGAGGAGATTTGCCCAGGTGACCCCTAGGTCAGGCTGCTTTAAATAGCCCCCAAATTGTCTTTGACACAGGCAACCTGGGGTCACTGCTGGGGGAGGAAGACCCAAGGCTTAGAAAGCAACACCCCCAGTGGCACTACCTTGATGCCACTTCTGGGGGTGAGACTTCCAGCTGCGCAACAGCCATCCATCCACTGGCATTCCTGAGGGGTAGCTGCGGCAGTGGGTCTCTGGAAGGGGTGGGGAAGGGGTGAAGGAAGTGGGGGCCAGGCCCTCCCTTTCACATGCTCAGCTGCTTTCTTTTAGGAAACAGCAGACCCCTGCCTGCTCCACCACCTCGCACACTCATACGAGTCTCTGTTGATCCGAAAACACAACCATCCTTGTGCAGGATAAGAAGCCAAAGTCCAAGGGAGGTGGCGGTGGGGGTGGTAGCTAATGAACGGTGCTCCCCAGGCCCCTACTCAGCTGTGGATCTGCACACTCAGCAGAGAGATGGGACATACAGGTGCCTGCGCCCTGCTTGGGCCATGGCATCCCTCATGGCATCAGGTCAAGGGGATGGGCACGCAGCCTAGTCTCGGGCCTCTCACTCAGAGCCAGGCCCCCCAGGCTGGCCAGGGAGCTGTCAAACCCCCCACTACAGAGACAAATGGAGCCGTCAGAGAAAATAGCTTCTAATGGAGAGCAGGAGCCAGGCTGGGCCGGGCCGGGGGGAGGACTCTGCTGGCCAGATGTGAATTCTTCACTAATCACACCAAATTGGCCCAATTTGTTCACTGACACGTGGGGGGACCAGCTTCATCTTTCTCCCACTGAGCGGGCTTCCCTCCTTCCCGCATGGAAGCACTTTTGCTCCAGGAACGGGGCTGGCCAGCTGACAGCAGGGCTGTGGAAAGGGGATGAGGCGAAGTTTGCACACCCTCCCTGTCTGTGGGACCCCAGGAGCTGGCTTGGGCATCCCCTCTATCTGCCAGCCCCCTGAGCCCTGGGTGCTGAAGGTCACAGAGTTTAGGGATCCTGGGGAGGGAGGCAAGGAAGAGAGGGGAGGCTAGGCCATCTGTTCCCTTGGAAACGGGTAGCACAGGGGATCTGGGGAACTGGGACATTCTTGGGAAGAGCAGAGAGGGGTCTTGGGAGAGGCAAGGGGACCATTTAAGGCAAGGCAGTGTCACCTTGGAGAGGCAGTGAAGTTTACCAGGTCCTCTAGGGCCACAGCTCCGAGCATGCTGGTGAGAGGAGGCAAAGAGAGCCTCGCCCATCTCTCCACCTCTGAGCCCAACTTGCCCCTCAAATGCTCACACCAGAAACTGCGCTGAAGGCTGGGACAGTCACACAGGGCTGCCAGTGGGACTTTGAGAAGAACTTCCTCACCTTCTCCTTCCCTTGGGACTTTCTCCAATGCTGATCAAGGGGCAATAAGGACATGTGCATGTCCTGGGGTTCAGGAGTTCCAGGAGGTAGGACCAGAGTGCTGATGGGGGTGGGCCAGGGTGGGAGCACACAGGGAGGCCGAGGCCTCTGGGACACTCTCGCCTCTGCCCTGCACCAGGGAGTGCTGCTCACGCACATGCAGTTGGGTGTCCTAGCCCACCGCCCAAGGGCAGCCTTCCCACACAACCTCCACCCCCGACCTCACCCTGCACCCAGACAGCCGCCTGGGCCTAAGGATTGCGGTGGAAGACACTGGAAGCAGGCCCAGGGCTGTCGGGGTTCTGTGGTCTAGAAAGGGGTGGTGTGCATACCCCTTGACTTCAGAAAGTCCTCACTCTTGCAGAGGGAAGGTCTTAACGGAAGAGGGCCAGAACAGGCTATGAGGCCTTGGGGCCCAAGGCAGCCTAAGAGTAGGCCCCCCAGCCTAAGAGTAGCTGCAGAGGGCCCCAGTTCCTGCCTGAGGGCTGGGGAGAAGGTGGAGAGCAAGCCGGTGCCCCCCATCCCCAACCCCCTTCTGTCCCCCACCTCAGGGCTAAGCCATGCCTACCCCTGGGGATGGTCCTTAGGGACTTTCCCAGGTCACCTTTCACCCCACATCCCAAACCTTGCAAGGCCCAATCCTGTTGCAACCAGCGCCTCCCTTCGGGGAATTCCGCGCCAGCAACCCCGTGGGGGTGGGGCCAGCCCCGAGGGGGAGATGGGCCACCAAGTGTTCTTGGAAGGCAGGGAAGGCACTGGGTGTGATAACCTGTAGGCCCAGGTGGGGCCTGCTTCTGGAGCAAGCAGGAGATGGAGGGCAGGGGCAGCCAAGCCCTGCAGGGGAGGCCAGGGGGTGTCCTGGGGAAGGTGGGGTGGGGGGAGCAAAGTGCTGAACCAACTCCATCCTGCTCCACCAACAACTAGATTTTTTTTTTTAACTAATCCCTACTCTTCCCAATCTCACCTGCCTCCCCAGGTCAAGGTACATACTTGCCTTTGCTCCTTTTTGGTTTTCCCTGGCTAAGCAGAGCGCCCCCTCCCGGCAGGGTTATAGACTTGGGTTCCAGAGATTGGAGCACAGTGGGGAAGGGCGGGGAGGCAGGAAAGTCCCCAGATTTCTTTTAGAAACACCCTCTACTTTCTATTTTCCTGCACAGTTGATCTGCGGGCTTATCTTCCCTACCAGCAAAAGCTCATCCTCAAGCCCAAAGAGTGACACTGACCTGGGTATGAATTCCAGCTCTGCCACTTACTTGCTCTGTGACCATGACTTACTATTACATAACCTTGAGCTATTACTCAACCTCTCTGAGCTTCAGTTTCCTCATCTGTAAAGTGGGAAATCGGCCTACGAAGATCACTGTGAGGACTGCAGTTGGTCATGTACGCTGTTTGCATAGTGGCACCTGGTACCCAGAGCTGGCTGGGTCAACACCTGTTGAATGAATGAATGAATGAATGAATGAATGGATTTGAAGGGCCCTCTGCTTATGTCTTTTGCCTGATTTCATTACAGATTCTTGGGTACCGTCTGGAACAGGTGTCTGAGTCCACAACAGAACCGGACTTAACCCTTCCATGTCTCAGTGTCCTTGCCATAAAATAGGGAAGAATGAAAGTACCTACCTCGGGGGGTTATTGTGAGGATTCAGTGAGTTAATACAGGTAAAGATCTTAGAGCAGTGGCTGCTACTTAGTGAGAATCCATTGAACGTTAGTGTTGTTAGACTAAGGCCATTTTGTTCATCCCTGACACACAGAGCAGGACCTTCCCTGCAGCCCACACCACCCTAAGGCTGAGCAACGAGATGCCCCAGGGCCCCTCCTCTTCCCCAGTTCTGCGGCCCCACAACCCCAGTCCTAACACCATATCGATCAGAAATTCCTTTCCTCAATGAGCTCCTTCTCTCAGAGATACTCTCTCCAAAACCAGAGAAACTCCAGGCAGGTTCCATGTTCCTCAGAGCCCGCCCAGCCCCACCCAGGCCTGGGTTGGCAACACCACCCTCCCCTCCCACCTCCGTCTCCAGGACTGATCCTTCCAGTGTCTCTGCCCTGCACTCAACCAGTGACCTTCCTCCTCCTTCCACCTCAGCCTTCCTCTCTTGCCACCCCTGGCTGGCCCCTGGGCCTCTCTCTCCCAGGTGGCATGGTGGTGGCGTGCAGACTGAGTCCGTGGCAGGCCTTGGGTGGAGCACTAGGTGCCAGGGCCAGCCTGTGCTGGCGGCTCAGGCCTCCTCCTGCTGAAACCTGTCACCTCCCAACGCCTATGGACACACACTCATCCTCTTCCGCCGCCGCCGGGAAGTGCCAAGCTCCAAACACCTTTACCAAGAAACCAACACTCCCTACCTTGCTCCCGTCTTGGGAGGGCCCTGCCAGCTTGTCACTGAGGGCGGGGCCCAGGGTCTCTGCCTGGGCTCTGGTCCTGTCTTGACAATCCTCCTCCCTCCCACCCATGGCTGACCCACCCTCATTCTGGTGTGGACCCTATCCCAAATGGTAGGAGAAGAATGCAGTGGGCTACTGGCAAACAGTATTTCTCAAAAGTTTCACCTGGGGTACCTCTAAGATCAGGAGTGCGGAGACACCACTCAGAGCAACCAACTCACAGATACTTTCATTTCAGGCTTCTGTTTTATCTTGAATAGTCAGGTTCATTACGTACATGCACATTTCATGTTATACTATCTCCAAATTTGCTTTACTCTAAAGAGCACTTTCTAAAACATATTCTAATTGAATTAATTTTTCTCCAAAAATCTGTGGGTCAATAGACATACCAGAAAGATGCACGATGGCTTTGGGCATCCGCTGCCCCCTCCCATATGCCCGGGGCCTCCATTTGAGAAAACAGGGAGGAGGGGGCAGAGGTCGGGGGTAGAGTGAACAGGTGAGCAGGTGGTGGTGGGGAAAATTCTGGTAACTGTTCCTTGGATCTGACCTGGTCATCATTTCTTCCCTTCCCTTGTTAATCTGACCTTTATCTGAGACCAAGTTCTCCAGCCCTGACTTCCAAATCTGCCCCATTTGTATCAGATTTTTCCGCAATGGGGATAAGCATGGTTTCTCCCAGGCCTCACTGTTCCTGATTCTAGCAGGTCTGAACCTTTGCTCCTGTGCAGAGAAGAGCCCTCGGCAGCTCCAATTCTGGGGAGTACCGAAAAAGAGGCTAGCACACCCCAACACCTCCCACACAGTGGCATTCTTCACCTGCTGTCACTCTGTGCCTCGGTTTCCTCATCTGCAAACTGATAGGGTTCTAGATCTCTAAGGATCCCTCCCACAGTGAGAATCTTAATCTCCTTATGGAAACTGCTGTCCTCGCTAGAAAATCAGTCCATTTACTTCTTAACTAATATTCTTCCATTCCTTCCACAGACATTTATTGAGCAATTACTATATGCCCTGCTCTGGGTGAGGTGCTATGGCTACAGGTAAAGGAAATGAGGACCTCACCTACACAAGACTCCAATGTGGGGGTCTGTGTTGTGTTGGAAGTCTGCTTTTCTTTCTTTTTTTATTGCATATGCATTTTAACGAATATTAAAATACTAGCACCCCAGGAGATCTGGCCAGGAGACCCAGCCCTGCCCCCACCCTGTGCTGAGTGAGTAGCACAGGCACGTGTGATTAAGTGCTCATGCTTAAGTCCAGGCGACCTGGTTTCTATCCGGTTTCTGCATTTATTACTTGACCACTTCATACCTCAGTTTCCCCATTTGTAAAATGGACTTAACAATAGTACCTTCCTCATGGACTCCTCTCCACTGGTCCCCTCATCCCGAGCCTCCTGCCACTGGGACGCGCCTAAGCTCTCTCTGCTTCCACTCGAGGCCTTCTTGCTGTGCAAGGTGCCAAGCCAAGCAAGCACCCACCTCGGGGCCATTAAACTTGCTGTTCCTCTGGATTGCTCAGCCTCCAATATCCTTCTCCTTTGGGTATCTGCTCAAATATCACCACCTCCAGGAGGCCTTCCCCATCACTCTCTGTCCCCTTATGCTGCTTCAGGTTTCTTTAGAGCCCTGATCACTCACCGACCTTGTGTATCTATTTTCTTACTGGTTTCTTCCCTCCTTTCCTCCCTGGAATGTAAGGTCCAAGAGGGCAGAGATTTTGTCTGATTTTTTTGGTTGTCATTGTTACTGTAAACCTAACCCCAGTATCTAGAATAATGTCTGGCCTGTAGTAGCTGCTCAATAAATGTTTTCTTGAATTAATCTTGAATAAATGAGTAGTGGAGATGTAGACACTAAACGAGCCAAAACCAGTAAAGTGCTTTGCACCATCCCTGGCGAATGGTAAGTGACAATAAATGGCAACTGTTGTTATTGAACACACATCAACAGGCTTGCCTGAAAAAGACTGGAATTTCATGAGAAAAACAAAATTCAGCCAAAATTACATATATTGCTTCATGCAGTAAATATTTCTGTTGTCATTTCTGTCATCCATTTTGATTAGAAGATGGTTCGCTCCACTGTGTTGGCCCCAGAAATTCAGCCTGCTCAGCAATTGTCAAGTCTTAATTTTTTTTTTTTTAAGCAGCCCTCATTCATCCTCAGAGGGAATGATTTGGGGCATCAGGGAAGTGTCACTTCCATGGTCACCTGCACCTGGGGGGGACCCCCCTCCAATACTGCTAATCAGTAATGACAGAGGCTGGGCCACCCACCACTAATGGGAGAGGTTTCTTCTCTCCAGCCTGCCTCTCACTGGGAGCTCTCCCACCTCAGCCTTGAGCCCCGCCAACCTAGAGCTCTGGGAGAACCACCGCACACAGTCCCCCAATCTAGCCTGGGACCCCTGCCTTTCCTTTCCTAGGCCTGCAAGGACAGAAGGGGAGACACCTGCTTCTAGAATCTAGTATGGCCTGTGAGGCAGAGAGGTCTCTCCAGGTCCTCTCCCCCTCTCCCCTGCGGGACCAGGTGGGCACAGGGTGGAAAGGACAGTCCCTAACTAGTTTGAACACAGAGACAGGTCCTCGCCCTTCATGGCTACACCTTAAGATGACCAAACACTCCCTGGGCCCAGCTAGTCTAATAGCCTAATGCCGCAAGGTGGGGTCAATAGCCCTACTTACAGCTGGCAAGCAGCCTGGGGAGGTCAAGTGGCTTGCCCAGCTCTCTGTGACGGCGCTGTGCCCGGTCATGCCACGGTGGGCAGAAACGTGGGCTACCAGAGGCAGCCAGGAGGCGTGGCCCTGAGGGCAGGCTTCCTGGAGGAGGAGGAGGAGGAGGAGCAGGCTGGATGGAGAGGGAAGGCGGCCAGGGAGCAGAGAGAGGGGAGGAAGGGTCGGGGTGCGGGCCTGGGCAGCACGATCCTGCACACGCCTTGGATTGAACAACAGGTTGCGGGGCGCGGCGGGATCCAGCCCGGGAGGGGCCTCTGTGTCCATTGCAGCCTCAGCTGCCACCAGCCCTGAGACCCTAGCCCCGCCCCCAGCGGTTACAGGAGGCCAGCGCGTCCCCGCCACCCCCACACTGGCAGGACTAGAGTAGGAAGTGGCGGACCCGACGCCTATACACAGCGGTCCAGGAGGCGCAGGGCCAGCCTTGGGGCCCCCGGTCTAAGAAGACGTCCGCCCGCAGTAGAAATCAGGCGGCGGCGCCAAAACAGAGGGGTGGCGTGGGTTCCGCGCTCAGGACTGCTGGGCTGGGGAGCGTCGCCCGAGCCGATTAGGGGAGAGCCCGGCTGCCTAATGGTTTTCCGAGGAGGCTCTTGGAGGATTAGAGGTCTGCCCCGAGCCGGGCGGGGCGGACGGGGCAAGGACCGGGAGCCTGGTGCCCGCTCCGGGCTGCGCAGCGCCGGGCTGTGCTCGGGAAAAGACCTGGGTTTGGGAGCAGGGTATGGCCAGGGCTCTGCACGTACGTGCCCAAAGTGGCCCAGAGTCGGGGTGGCTTTTTGTGCTAACCCAGCCGGATGCTCGCGGGAGACGCGCTGAGGAGGGATCCAGTCCCGAGGGAAGGTGCCGGGGATTTGTCTTAAAGCTGCGATTGCCCAACACCCTACACAGGGCAGGAACGCCGCGCAGAGCATCGCCTGGGGTGGGGTGTGCGACACGCTACTGAAGACGGTGGGGACTAAAATATCCCAAGCCTAAATGGGCGAATCAGGAGTCTGGGGGGGTGTTCCTCAAGTCCCCACACCCTGGCAGAATCCTCCTCCTCACTGAGCGTCCGCCTACTTTAAGCCCTCTGCCTCCATTAGTCCTCCTCCCCCTCCCCCTCCCCATCCACACCCCTCCACCCTGTCAATCCCTGCAGAGACCAGAAAGCTCCAAAGGGACTGGCGATTGGGGGAGGGGGCTGTGACCTCCTCCGGCCAAGCCCAGGCCTGCTTCAGCCCCACTGGAACCAGCCCTAGGCAAGAGGAGCTTTCTCCTGAGAGGACCCCAAATCTTTCTAGGGAGGTGACCCAGAAGAGGGGCTGGGCCTTGAGTGCAGGCTGGATGACTTCAAAGGGCGGTGGGTGGGGTTGGCGCCTGGTCACAGGTGCCACTGGGGTGGGCCAACCTGCCCAACCAGGTCAGGGCCTGTGCTGCACCCCGCCCTCCCAGAACATCACAACACAGGCCTGACAGCAGCCCCACCCACCAGGGATGCCCCTAGGGCTCAGGAGAAAGACTTGAGACACGGGATTGGGATTGATCATCAGAGGCGAGGCCTCAAGGGCCTGGCGGGTCATCCCATGGATTCTCCCACCCCCGTCCTGAGAGCCTTTGCACACCTGTTCGCCCAACGCACACACACACAGAGCCACTAGGAACAGAGTTGGGCTCCAGGCCCACAAGAGGCTACACCTAGCTTTGTCCAAAAGTTCTTCCTGCGATCTTCCCCTTCTCCTTGAATTCTTAGCAAACAAGCAGAGGGTAGGCCAGTCTTCAGCCTGGCACTGGCTCCTTTGGATTAGGGACTCCTTGGAGCTGAGAGGACGTCTGGGCCTTTGTCTCTGGTTGGAGCCCTCTGCCCTCCTAACAGACGAAGTGTTAGGAGAACATCTTCAGGTTCCCACACACAGCACTAGATGCTCAGGGCCATGCTAGGCACTGGGGCTTAAAAAAAAGACTGAGTTTCTTTTTCCCCAAATAGTGAGCTAATAGCCTCAGTTTGCTCATCTGTAAAATGGGAACAATAATAGTACCTATCATATAAGGTTGTTGTGAGGATTAAATGAAATAACACGTAAAGTTCTTAGTACAGGGCCTGGCATATAAGAAGTGCTCAATAAATGGCAGATGTCATTGTTATTAATATTAGTATTATTGTACTGGAGGAGACTACATCTGAAGAACCACATATGCTGTGGACAGGACTGGACCCTCCAAACAGAGGGGTCCTGGCCTTGTGTGAATCCAGCATTTGCCTCTGGCCTCCTCCCCCTGCACTGGCTGCTGTACCTCCAGCTTACCCCAGAGTGACCCCAAGATTCAGAATGAGCCATCCATCTATCAGAAGGGACTCCAAGCCCCCAGGCAGAGACAGGAATGCTTGGTGCTGTCCCTTGACTCATGGCCACATGTGGTGAAGGCTCAGGGAGGGAAAACAGTGCTCCAGAGAGTCTCAGCCCATGGAGTTCCAGGAGGAGAGGGATCCCAGGAGCAGTGGCAATAAGCAGAGGGCGGTGGCTCTGTGTATCCCAAGTCAGAGATAGGATGGGAACAAGGGAGTGAGGAGAGCTCCTCACATGTCTCTTTCCAGGCCCTGGGCTGGTAGGGACAGGCTGGGTACCAATGAGCCATGTCTTCAGCCAGCCCATGCCTCTGAGAGACACATTCGTCTCCATGCATTCAGCTCAGCAGGTGGGTATGACTGTGCCAGGCTGTGTGGCAGGCCCTGGGCAGATGGCAGTGACCGAGATAGGCAGGAGCCCTGAGCCTGGGGCACCTGTGATCTGGAGCGAGCAGGGTCCCCTCAATCTGAGAAGGCCTCCCAGAGGCAGATGTCAGGCTGAACAGGAAGGAATGGGGAGGAGGAGAGGACACTGATTGGAGAAGGAAATGTGGGAGGTCAGAGTGTGCCCTCCACCACCCCTCCACCACCATGAGCAGCAGGGAAAGGAGGGGTGGCCTGGCCAAGTCAAATGGGATCTGAAAGGTTCCAGAGCCTTTGGACAAGGAGGAAAGGGGACTGGGAACAGGTGGTGCCACTGGCACCAATTCCTGGCCTGAATGGGAGGGGACCTCCTTCGACCCTGCCGACCCTGCCAGCTCTGGACTCTGGCTACCTCCGACCTCCCTCTGTCGGTGGCAGCAGGAGCCGGATCTGCCGCATTCCGCGGAGGCCCTGGTTGCCTTCCGACTGGGCTCAGAAGAACCCCTGGGGGCGGGCAGGTCTCTCCTTCGTCTCAGGGCTGGAAAAACTGGTCTTCCTGCACGCCACCCCCAACTCCCCGGCAGCATGGAGTTCGAGGAGAGGGTGTCGGCAGGAACAGGAGGTTCCCTACATTCCACCTTTCCCCAAGGAATGGGAATGGCAGGGGGTGGGGGAGGAGAGAAGCCAGGGGAGCACTTGGGGGAAGAAATGGGACAGAAATGAGTGAGCCAAGAGCCTCTCTGGCCAGCAAGGAAATGACCAGACTGGATGGTGGGGGCATTTTCAGTGAACTTCAGAAGCAGGATGAAATGCGGGTCAGCTCCCAGTCCTTCCCCCAGTCTGAGAAGGAAGATGGAAAGCTTGTCAGCAGGAAAGCTTGAAGGAAGACATGAAGAAGAACTTCCCCAATGGGTGAAATGGATGACTGTAAGGAAGAGCGAAGTATTCTCTAAGAAGAAAAGGACAGAGTGGCTCTCAGTCTGGGATGAACCCAGAAGATGCAACCTCAGGATGTGACTTAGGTCCCCTTGCCATCCCCTCCTTCCTTCCCATGGGTGAGACTGGGGGGTGCTAAGGATGGGGCCACTGTCCCATGATCTTCAAGGTTCCTCCTGCTTCCTGGGCCCCAGGCTGTGTTAGACCCAAGGAAAGCCCCAGCCACCAGCACCAGCTGCATAAGAACATCCTTCGCAGGACGAGAGACTTAGTTGTGTAGAAAAGAAGGAGATTTGGTGGCCAAAGTTAAGCTCGGTAAGTCCCAAAATGAGCCCAGGGGACATGTCAAGGCCAGCTCTCTACTGAGAACATCCTGACCCTGTTACCGGGTTCTTCTCTCCTCTCTGGCCAGTGAGCCGTCCCCCTCCCCAGTTCCTCCCCCAGGGCTTGCTGTGGTGCTGGCCAAGCGGCTGCACAGAAAGAGTCGGGCATGATGGGCCAAGCCCAAGCCCCTGTGATCTCTATGGCGCCATGAATCTTCCCTAGAAACAAAACCCTTTTGGAGAGAAAAAAGACCAGATATCTGCCCAGCAGAGAGAGGCACTGAGCTTTTGTTTCTCAAAATATAGGCCCTGGATCACCCACCTGTCTCAGAATCAGGGCAGCGCTTGCTCAAAATGCAGACTCCACAGCCCTCACTCTAATTCACTGGGCCCAGGAACCTGCACTGTATGCGTGCTTTCCCCATCGAGGTCCCACACCCTCGTCCAACCACCATTCTGAGAAGTTTAAGAATCTCTGCCAGGGACCAGTCCAATGAGCGGTTCCTTGGGGTGTGTTGGGGGGTGCTGGCAGACACTGAGCTTTCCAAGGCCAGCCGTTCAGACCAGGTGGGCAGAAGCTCTGCAGCCTCTGTAGCGTGACTGCAGGGAAAACCTCCCCCGTGGCGAGGAGCCTGAGTAATGAACATCCTCCCCTGATGTCTCTGTTCCTTTCCTTTGATGTTCCTTAATAACATTCGCAATATGCAAGCCCACTGAGTGCCAGGCACTGTGCTAGAAGCTGGTCATTTCAGATGAGGCCTTGCACACCGGCCTGAGGGGCAGAGGAGGGGTGAGGGCTGCATAGAGCCAGGGGGATGGACACCATGGCCTCCCAAGGTCCCCTGGGGACCCAGAGGTGTCCCTGCCCAGGCTTCCCATTCCCAGCTCTCGGGACGGAGGTTGGTGCAAGTCACACTGGCCTGGGCCCGGCTTCTCCCTGCTCCCCACTCGCCTGCACTGCCCAGCCCAGGTGAGACAGAACTTCCTGAAGGTGCCGAGCCTCAGGGAGCGGAAGGGGCTTCTAACCCTGCAGTCTGATTTCCTGCTGAGACGTACCAGTGGAACATCAGGAATCATTACTAAAGTGGAACTAATTGAGGGCTTCGTCATTCACTTACACGTTCATTTATTCACGGGGCCCTCCTCTGTTCCAGACTGGGACTTCAAACACGGGGAAGGTACACTCTGTGCCACCAAGAGATGCTCACAGCCCCCAGGAAAAGCCACACGGGAAATAGACACTTGCAATCAGGATGTTCAGGCATTCACTCATTCATTCACCAAACGCATACCGAGGGTCCTGCGTCTGACCCTCTTCAATCCACCAGTGCTGTCGTCTGAGGTGGAACCATGCCAAGGGAAAGGGCTTTGCAGTCTGACAGTCCTGGGTTCCAGCTTTCCGGCTCCTGGTGAAAACCACTCTGTGCTTTGCCTCTGTACCTGGGACTTCCCCTGGCTTGTTAGAGAGCCACGAGCAGCGTCAATTAGGGGTAATTGAGGTAACATGCACCAGGCTACAGTGAGTGAGCTTCTAATCAGCGATTTCTCCTGCTGCTGCAGCTCCCTCAATCAAAGCACTTATCCCTTCGCGTGGGCTTGATCTCTGGCCTGTCCCCGGACACGTACACAACACGTACGTAGACTGTGGGTCTTGGCCCTGAGTGTTCGGTGGAGGTGCGCCGTATGAGTGGGTGCTCCGAGTGCGAAGATAAGTCGAGAAATCAGCCCAGCCTTGGGAAGGCACCGGGTGTGGCCCTGCAGGTTCTGGCTTTGATTAGATCTATTGGCTGGTTTTTCCTTGAGAACTCTAACCCTGTGAATCCGGTTAACACACAAAGGGTTAATGCTGACTCCTCTGACCCTCTTAGTCCCAAGGACACAGGTATTCTGAGCTCCCAGGTGAGTGTGGAGGCAGACACACACACACACACACACACACACAGAGGGGCCACCACACAGTCTTCAAGCCTGACCAGAGGCAACTGAGGAGGGAGGGACACCTGTGTCCTCTCCCAAGCTCTGCCTCCCACTGCTGCCCCCACCCCTAGCCCCAGATTGTGGAAGCCACAGTCCTCTGCTCACTTCCCAAGAGAAGACTTCATGCATGTCTGGGAAGTGCTTTGAAATTTCTAGCCAAGAGGACATCGTACACTTTCTAGACATGAAGACCTCGGAGGCAGGAAGTGTCCTGGGACCACCACCCCCCAGTAAACATGCCAGTGCTAATTTTCCAAAGCTTCCTCCATCCTTTCCAGGAGAACTTTCTCCTCTTTTCTGCAAGAAGCATCCCACAAGGAGAGGAGAGGAATGCTCCCCTCACATACCAGTCTGTAGGGAGAGAGCAGTCTTTCCCAGACCACCCAGCCGGCTGAGTGCCACCCCAAAGAAGAGGACCCTGCCCAGGGGATTTGGGAAGGGAATCGTTCAGATCCCATCCAGGGGGATTTGGGTCAGACTTGAGAGAGGACTTCCCAAACAGGTGGCCCCTGGCCCCAGGATTATGCCAGCAGGGGAGAAGGCAGATGCCCTCTTCTAGAGGTGGGGGCAGATACGCAACACACCTGAGCAATATCTCTCTCGAGGTCTAATGCACACACCCGTGGGTAAGGGGTCAGTTCTGCAGATGCACCCTCACACAAACACAACAGTGCTCGTCCCAGCATCCTTGTTCCAGAGTTATCTATGATGAGGAAAAATCGGAGACTGCCTGGTTGCCCCTTGGTACGAGAAGGTAAACAAGGTAGAGTGCATCCGCACAGACAGGTGCTCTGCACCCCCAGCAAGATTGCTCCACGTGCACAGACAGGGAATGACAGAAAAACAAGCTGAAGAACTATTTGTAAAGTCCCATCCCACCTCAGTCTCCCAAAGTGCTGGGATTACAGGCATGAGCCAACACACCTGGCCAAAAAAAAATTTTTTTAATGTTTAGAAAGGTCTAGAAGGAAGCACACAAACTATTAACCACAGTTACCTCTGATGAAGGGTAGGTTTTGGAACATTGCATTCTATAGATTTCTGTATTCAAATTTTACAACAAGCATGTAGCATTTTTGTAATTTCTTAAAACATTTTTTATAATGAGTATAACTTAGTGGGTAGACAGGAGCAGACAGGGCAGGTAAGGAGGGGTCTTGCCTGGCCCCTAAGGCCATGGAATTTAAGTGATGACATCTGGGGATGCCCTTCTCACCCCAGGGAGAGGTCTGCTGCCCTCCCACTCTGCAGTCTCCTCAGTTGCAGCTCACCTGAGTGTTTACAGGGCGCCTGCTCTAGACCAGGCACAGGGTTAGAGAAGAAAGAGCCTGGTTTTTGTCCCAGGGGCTCCCAGTACAATGGGAGAGACCATGCCTCTGTGTCCCTGTGCAATGCAATAGGCCCGACCACAGGCGTGTCCCCCCACACACGTGTGCACACATGCACACATACACACATGCACACATACAGGGGCTGAGAAGGAAAGGCTGGAGACCAGCCAGCTGTCTCAGGGGGGCGTGTGGTGGGTGGAGGGCTGCATAGAGTATTGGGAATCCACAATAAAGAAGCCTGTAAAGAACCCGAGCTGGGGCAGGGCATCCACACACATGTGCACACACACGTGCATACACACACACACACACACACAAACCCACAGCCTCTCTCTTCCTCACTTTAGTAAATGGAGGCCCTAATGCTGATGCTCTAGTACCAGATTGGACTCTCTCAGGCCTGCCTTCAAAGTTGCTATCACTTCCCCAAACCCTGGTCAGACAATGCTGGCCATGGCGGGGTGGGGGGTAGGGTGGGTGAAGCTGATGGGGGAGGGGAGAAGGGAGAGGCAGGAGGAAGAAGCCCCCCCTATGATTCAACCCCCTGCGGACGAGCTCCCCCCACAGAGCTCCCCTCCTCCATTCCAAGGGCTACCTGGGCAGGGCCTCTTTCTCCTCCGTTTCCTCCCTTATACAGCCCAGGATGAGGGTCTGTGCAGGACCCCCAGAGACAAGGAGAGACCAGAGACCATAACCCTGCCCCAGATGTCGCCTGGGTTGCTTTTTGTCTCCCTCTGAAGGAGACTTTCCCAGCGCACCTGTGAACGGGAAGTCCCTCTGGAAGTCTACCTAATAAAAGGAAGAGAAGGGGGCCTCGCCCAAGGTCCTGCAGCAAGACCACAGCAAAGGCTGGACAGCAACCTGGGTCTCAGGCCCCCTCTTTCATTCTCTTTGCGGTGCCCAAGCAAGCTAGCGTGTCTGCTCCCACACACCGGCGTCAGAGGTCGCCCCAGCTCCTCAGACTCGTTTCTGCCTCTCTTAGGCTTTGCCAGGATTTCTCACTCTTCTGTGGGACCTGAGGCCTGCCACGTGACATCTCTGTGCCTTGGTTTCCCCGTGTGTAAAATGGGAGTCAGCATTACTAACACCGAGTAGGATCAAATGAAACGATGTTGTGAAAATATTTAGTATTAGTGGCTGTTTCTCTTTTCCTAAATGAAGGTGGCTCCAGGAGGGAGGCTTAGAGGGAAGGTACCAGCGAGGTGGGGAGGGCGGTGTGTGGCCTGCAGGGGAGGGACCAACCACAGCTGTCGAGCAGCACCCAGAGGCCTGCGCGGGAACTGCACGCGTCCGCATCCTGCGCGCTGCGCGGAGAGTGCGGCTGCCCTGCCCACCCCCGGCTGGTCCTCCGCGGAACTCTGGGGGCGGGGTGGGCAGAGGAGAGCCCGAGATAGGCGGAGACTGGGTCTTCTACCTGCAGGGAGCTCCATGTCAAACTGGTGTCTGGGTCTGGGCTGCCATAGCTGGGGACCCCAGGTCAGGGGCGGGGTGGGGATGAGGTGCCAGTAGGGGCCTGGGTTGGGGCTGAGGTGGCAGGGAGAAGGTCGCGGGGAGAGCGGGGCGGGGCGGAGGAGGGGAGGCAGGGACAGCGGTCTCCATAGAGGAGACAGGCTGAGGGCTGGAAACAGGATGGCTGCTCAAGGGGAGAATAGACCAAGATGCTCGGAAGGTCATTTTGGCCAGCCCCCTGCCTCTAAGCCCCTCCCAAACAGGATAAGTTGTTTTGCTTTTTGTTCAGCGAAAATCCACCTGGAACAGAGTTTCCAATTTCATCCCTTCCCTTTCCCCCCACCCCAAGTTAGGATTCCCCAGGTCTAGCCCTTCTTGGGAACTTCTTCCTGGAGGGCGACCTCAGATGTCCCCCTCCCTGTGCTCTGGCTGGGGGGAGGGAAACCACTGCTTTAGTCACGCCAGATAATCACCTCTGGTCACTCACTGTCTGGCCTCTTCCTCCAAGTAACTCCAACTATCTCTTAGACATTATCTCACCATGCAGGCTTAGCGGGTGGGTGGGAGGGAGGCAGGGAGGGAGGGGAGGCAGAAGTGGGGAGACAGCACTTAAGACGGGAGAAACTGAGGCCAGAAAGGATCAACAATGCCCATCTACCCGGCTTCCCCATGTAAGCTAGAAAGGTGACCTTCTGTCATGATCACAGCAGGGATGGAGGGCAGACAGCAGAAAGAACTTCCCAGAGGAGAACTGTGAAAGTGATCATTTGAAAGGGGCTTCGCTGGAATTCTCAGTGCCCACGGAGCGCCAGTTATGCGCCAAGTACTGTGTTAAGGGCTTTACAGGAATTATCTCATCCATTCCCCCAATGAGGCAGACGCTATAATTATTATTCTTGTTTTACGGATGAGTAAACTGAGGCAGCCACTTGTCCAAGACCACTGGATAAGCAAGTGGAGGTGCCAGGATTCAAGCCTAGGGAGTCTGACTCCAGAGACAGCCTCCTGGCCAAGCAATGGAGCAATGGGGCAGGAGCGTGCCTGGGATGACCTCCTACGGCCCTCCTGCAGGGCTCATACAGTGACCTGTAGGGCCCCATTAAGGAGACTGGTCCAGCTCACCCACAGCTGGACTGTGCCCCTGTCCCAACCATTGCTGAAGGATCCAGACCTTCACAGACCTCATGGTCAGCCTTTCTCTCCCCAAAGTTTATATGTGACTTGAGAATTATGCCTGGAAGAGGGCAATAAGCTAGAAGAGGATTAGTCCTTTCCTTCCCCTCGTGTCTATGTTACCCTCAGCTCTTCCCTGGTGCTAACTCTTGAGCTTCCTGCTACCTTCTCCTGTCCACTACACGTCCCCCTTGCACTGCCCAGTGCCACACCTGCAGCGTGGCTTTCCAAAGCCTGGAGCAAGGGGATTCTCTAACTCTAACCTCTGCCCCACTCCAGGCTGGGATCTAGCACATTTAATGTCATGCACTCCTATGACCTGGGAAGTTCCTCCTGACATCTGACCCAAATCCTTTCTCCAACAGCATGGCAGAAGCTGTTCACAGAGTAAGAGATGCAGCCCCGGTCCCTGCCTTCAGCTGGGGGGAGGAGGAACAGTCTGCTGGCTTTCATGGGCGTAGGACTTCGGGGGACCCTGAAGGTCATGTGGCTACATGGCTTCTCTCAACCAGGATGAGAAGGCAAGTGATGAGCAGGCCTGGCCTCGCCCATCTCCCATTGGAATAGCAGGTGAGGAGGCAGCAAAGGGCTGCCTTATCTGATGGGAGCCTCACTCGGCCCCCTCCCCCGGAAAAGCCTCATTACCCCCGGCTCTGCCATCACCTGTTTACTCTGTCATAAGAACAACACGACTCAGCAAGACTTCAAAGGGAGTCTCCTGGTGGTGTGTGTGCACGGTGGTGTGTGTGTGTGTGTGTGTGTGTGTGCATGGGAGGGAGGTGAGGGGCAGATAGAGGAGGGTGGGGGCGGGGGCGGGACTCAGGGCCTGGGTCTTTCTCTAGGTGAAGCAAGCACCGCCCATAGGCACAGGCAGAACACCAGGCAGACTGGCCCTGGCTTCAGGAGCCTCCAGTCTATGCAGGAGCCCCTAGTCTGATGGAGGAGGCCAGCGCCCTCGATCTCTCTCTCTCTCTCTCTCTCTCTCTGTCTCTCTCTCTCACACACACTCACACACACACACACACACACACGGACACGAATATGGAAACCGACTCTCCTGCACACCTGGGCTGTAGACATCAGGCCGCAGGTTGAGGCAGGCAGCCCTGGGGTCCCCTCTATCAGACTCTGTGATTCTGACTTGAACCCACAATAAAGCCTGAGGGTTCACTGCATCACTGGTCACGCGGGTCCCTCAGCAACACAGCTATTCCCGCATCCTCCGAGCCCTGTGTGTGGAGGGAAATCTTCCCGGGTGTGCGCTCCGGACTCTTCCCTTCGCAATTCCAGCATTCTGCCATGAAACCCGGCCTCTGGGTAGAGCTTCTGGAGGCAGAAGGGAGCGGTTAGGAGGCCCTGTCCCCTGCCCTAGCCCGACAAGGGTGCGTGATGCCCTCCCATGGGTCCTACCTGGGACAGTGAGATGGTGTGCTGGCAGGCACCTTCTCCTTCCCCACCCCACGTCCCCACCTGGGGGGCCTCCAAGGAGAAGCCATCACACCCCTCGCACCTTGCACCTTTGGGGGTTTCTCTTCCCACCTGCCCTCTTCATTCCCAGCCTTGTTAACGAAGGTGGTTACCCTCAAAGGACAGGCAAATGAACGTCCTGAAGCCGATCAAATAGGAGGCACCACGGGTAAATGTAACAGAAGGCAAGTGCTCGGGCCTCAGAATTACCCTGTTCCCATTCTCAACTCCCAGGGTCATAAAAGGCCAAAGGTTGAAAGGAGGGGCTCGGGGCAGAACATGCAATCTCCGGGATTCTGGAGCGGACACTCCAGGTAGAGTTCTGACATCCCACCTGCATGAAAGTGTCATCGGGAGCAATGTCGTTTTCAATAGAAAACGTGGGGTACAAACAGCCCCCGGCAGAGGAGCTGTGGCACAGCCGTGGTGACAGGCCCAGAAAGATGCCACAGTGATACCCACAGGAAGAGTGCATAGGATAGGACCAGGAGGGGACCCAACTGTGTAAGATCACACCCGCTCCGATAGACAGCAGCAGAAACTGCAGCCGGGATGACTTCCCACCGGCGACATGGAAGATGGTTTTAGGCATGGTAATAGTTAACAGTTCACTATTTTAATGTGTATGAAAAAATATAACTGGAGCGCCAAACCATGACTTCACAGATGTTATTGCTCCACGGTACTTATTTACTTATCCTATTTAACACACACAGCAGTTTCTATGCACCCAGCACCCTTCTAGCTACTTTACAAACACTAACTGATGTAATCCTCCCAATAACCCTATGAACTAAGTATTATTCTTATCCCCATTTCACAGATGAGGAAACTGAGGCACAGGGAGGTCAAGAGACTTGCCCAAGTCACACAGCTAGTAAGTGATGGAGGTAAATTTTAAAAGTTCTAAAAGGCACCAGGTTATTAGCAGAAACCATAGAAATTATATCCTTAGCTCTGCTTATAAAGTCAAAGAATTGCTAAGTACCTACTATGTGTCAGACAGTGTAGTCAGTACTAGAACAAGAGCAAAAGCGAGGGAAAGAGGAGGGAAGGAGAAGGGGAGGAAGGAAGGGAAGGACCAGTTGACTGGGAAACACCCCCCTTTGTCAGCAGCTGAGGTCCTGTCCCACCCAGGAGGCCAGCGCTTTGATCTGGGGTTCAGCCTGTCTGTTGCCCACAGCCCATCCCTAGCTCCAGCAGGGGGGAGGGGTCACACCCCTGAGAGCTGAGCAGGGGCAGGCTGGGGAGCTCTGGGAGAGTGTCCCCTCTCTGGGGGAGCATGCAGGGATTAAGGGACATGGGGCACCCAGGCCTCTGCAGACAACGCCTTCATCCCCCACCTGGGCAGGGGTGCTGTCTCCACTCATCTGTCTGCCAGGCCTCTCCCCCTGCAGGCCTGCCTCAGGCTGCCCCGCCCACCCCACCCCCAGCATTCCACTTCCTCCCCTGCACCCCTCCAGGGCTCTCCGCAGCCTCCCCCTCCTCACCTTGCCAGCCCAGCTACTTCTGGCCCTCTAGCTGCAGCCAGCCTCACCTCCTGCCCACTCAACAACAGAAGACCCTCTCTCGCTCCTACAGCTGTGCCCATCATGCCTAACCCAGTCCCTCTGGCTGCACCCTGAGCCATGTCCAGTCATCAGGAAGGCACAGGGAGAAAGTATAGGCAGTCCACTATTGCAGATCACTTTTCCAGACTTTTCCATTTTGCCTCCCTTCTCCCATCTGTCTCAAATACACATACTTCTGCCCACCAGGTGTCTGCCAGCCACAGCAAGAGTCGGGCAAGGGCTTTGGGCAGCTTGCAAAGCACATGGGGGTCCCTACCTGTGGCAGGTCACAGGCCCACGTTCTTCCTCAAGGCAGTGTCACTCATTCCTTAAGGACAGGATGGTGGGCAGCAGTGAGAGTTGGTAAGAAAGGGAGAAGGGAGGGGGTCCGGTTAGGAGCCATCAGTGCTAATGCAAACATACGGTGCCTAGTGTGTGCCACACACTGCGGTCTGCCCAAAGTGACTCTGGCTCTTCAGCTCACTTAATCCTCATAGCAAACCACTTTTACAGATGAGAAAATGAAGCACAGAGACGTTCAGTAATTTGCCCAAGGTCACACAGTTAGGTGTCCAGGGCAGGATTTAGACCCAGGCATTCTGGCTCTTAGCTCTTGCTGTGTAACTTTCCTGCTTAAAAAACCCTCAGCTACGAAATTAATGTGAGGCTCACTCCTCCGCAAGATGTTCAAAGTCCTTCCCAAGCTCCCAGCTCCCTCTGCAGCAGCCCCTTCCGCTGTGCCCTTCTTGAACGGATCCCCACCTCTGCCAGCTCCCTAGCTGTGTGGCTTTGGGTCACTCTACCTTCCTGGGCCTCAGCTCCCTCCCCTAAAATAGAGGACAATGGTACCTACTCTCAGGCAGATTCCATGAGATCACCCAGGTAAAGTGCCTACTGGGTGCCTGGCACAGAGTGGCTGCCCCATGCAGCACAGGAAGGAGGAAGACAGAGGGGGAGTTCTGAGATGATGAGTTGAGTTGTCTGGGTTGTTGGGTGGGCATGGAGGGGACGAGACTCTTGCCAGGGGCCATAGTGGGGAGGGGGCTGTCACTCAGAGAGGAATGTGCTTTGGAGTGGCCTGGCCGATTGCCAGCTCGGGTCCACACTGGCACTGGAGCTCACAGGGTACAATGGCACCAGATCAAAGGGCTTCCACACCCATGTCCCACCCATCCATGGAGGGGCAGCCCTGGCTGGGGCCAGACCAGACCCCGTGCCTCCTATCAGCCCCAGCAGCCCCCAGAGCCGGGGTGCAGCCCACAAGACACTGGGCTGCCAGGTCCTGCCCCTGGAGGAGTGAGGGCAGCTACCTTGTGGAACTTCCCCAGAAGGAAGCCTGAGCCCTCAGCAGGCCTGGCGCTGGGTGGCAGCTGTCCTGGGATGGGGAGGGGTCTGACGCAGCCTGAGATGAACCCATCCACTCTTTGCTGGCCCTGTGCCCCTGGGCTGACCAGATCCCTGCCCATGAGGGATCAGTGTGAGGGAACCACAGTACTTTGTGAACGTGATAAACAATCAGGTAGAGAAGGAGATGGGATCCCAGGACCTGGGCTGGGGGCCGGACTCAGTGCATTTCTTGAACCCGCCTGGAGCTCCTCCTTGCTTTCCTCTCTGAACCCGTCTCCTGCTTTGTCTTACGATGGCCACCAGGGGACTCCAAATGGGAACAGGGGTGCGAAAGTGCAAACTGTAAAGTGCTCGCACACTCAAGCAGTTCTTATTTGAGTTGTGTGCACATCGATCAGTTTTAAACAGAGCTATTAGAGCAATTGCTCTGCAAGATGGTTCGTGTCAGATGGAGCTTTCAACATCAAGCAGAGGGCGGGCCTGCTCTCAGCCCTCCAGAACCTTGATCTTCTACCAAGGATGGAATTGGGTGGGGAAGGGGGTTCTCCCATCAGGATTTAATTCTAGATCCGTCTGTTCTTGGTCGTATCCACCATGTCCCTCTTCCCTGAGGCTGGAACCAGTCAGATGAGGATGCATATCCCTGGCTCCCAAGGGCCCCTCAGCTGATGGGGACAACCAGCCTCAGGTCTTGGGAGCCTCCCCACCCAGAGCCCCCCTCCCAATTCTGGAGAGAGACTAGGGCACCAGGAAACACAGCTGGTCCACGATGGGGCATCAGGGATGATGGGGGACGTGGGGCATGATGGGGCATGTGGGGGATAATGGGGGCATCTGGGATGATGGGGGACATCAGAGATAATGGGGGGCATCAGGGATGATGGAGGTGTAGGGGATGAAGGGAGCATGGCCTGGAACCTGGCTTCCACACCCTACTCACCATGGGGTTTCTTGGAGCCACCGGAGAATGGGAGAATGGGGGGGGTCCCTGACACCCCCAGAGGCTCCTGTCCTCCTGATCTGGCCCACAGCAGCCCTCCAGCCAGCGTCTGGGGTTGGACACAGGGATGACCTGGTGGTTCTTCCAACTAGAATCCTCCCCCACCCCCACTCTGCACCCCTCCCTGCCACTGAGGAGGCTGGGATGGTGTCAGGGAGGAGGCCCGCCTGGCAGGGCAGGCTGTGATTTCCAGAATCTGGGCCGGGAGGGGGTGGGGCCGTGGGGAAGTGAGCCAGATGTTGAGGAAGGTGGGGGCCCAGCTGGCCCATCCTCCCGTCCCCCACTGCTGAGGACCCTCCTTCCCCCTCAAAAGCTGAGTGGCGTCTCCAAGGCAGGGCATGGAGGAAATCCCTTCACACACTCTGGGCTGCTGAGGAAGGGGGTCTCCCCAAAATATGTGTGGGAGACTGAGGCAGAAAGAGAGAACTAAGCAGAGACTCTCATTAGGGTGTGTCTCTGGGGTCCTGGAGAGACCTCCATGGTCAAAATGAATGCCAGGGACCTCAACCTCCTGCGCTGCAGGGAGCTTTAGTCGTCCCTGCACCCTGGGACCCTCGTGTAGCCGCCTGGACCCCCCACTCAGCTCAGGGCCATCCACCTCCCCACTCCCTCCATTCCTGATGTCCTTCCTCCCTTCTTTCTTTTCTTTCATTTATTCATTATTCAAAGAACTGAGTGACTACTTTCTGCCCATCCCCCGGTTACTGTGGTGGCTCTGTCTGGCCAGAACGTGTGTCCTTCCTTCCCTGCGTGTGTCCCGCTCTCTGGGCATCCAGTGTGTCTTGTCTCTCCCACCAAACTGAGGGGTCCCGGGCCAGGGCTGTGCCTCCCCCCTCAGAATGGGGCTCCCCAGAGCAAGTGTCTCCTGCAGACAGCGACTCCCAAGGCAGTGGCAGGCGGAGCCAGGGCCGAGGGCTGGGCCGGTCCCTCCCTGAAGCAGAGGTGTGCTCAGACAAGTCAGTCTGGGGTGAGCAAGCCAACCTCAGCCCAAATCCCCGATTTCTAAAGGCAAAATAAACTCCCTCACCCCTCCAGGCCTTCTCCCCAGCCAGGAACCTCAGACCACAGGCCCCGCCAAGTTGGCAGAGCCAGGAAAACAGGCCACAGTGCTCGAGACAGGGGAAGGGGGAGAGCCAAGGAGCCAGGTGCTGGGGGCGGAAGGAGAAGCCATCGCAGGTGTGGAGTGCAGGCCCAGAGTCAGGGGCTTGCTCCCCACCACGGGGCAGGGTGAGGCCGGAGCCGGCGCCCGGCACTGCCTGGAGCTGCCTCCCTGATGCAGCAGTCACACGCTCAGGACTCGGACGCTGGCACTGAACGGTCATCTCACTCACATTCCGGCCTGGGATGGTGAGGGCAGAGGAGGCCACTTCCCCCACTCCGCCTCTGTACCCAGGTCCCCGGTATCGAGGCCATCATTCCCTGGAGCCCTCAATCCCTGCAAGCTGATGCCCCAGGAAGCTCCTTCCTGAACCAACCCCTTCTCCAGGCTCTGCGATCTGAGGACCCCCTTCCTGCCAGCAAAGGGAGGAAAGTGTCCCTGGGGCTTCCTGGAGCTTGGCCTGCAAAGGGCAGCTCAGCAGGAAGGGAAGGAAGGAAAAGAGAGGGAGGAGGAAGGGACGCAGGGGAGGGAGGAAGAAGGTGGCCAATGCTGCAGCCCCTAACAATGGGGAGAAACCCCGGGGCATGCCACACACTCACACGTCAGCACGTGCATGCACGCTCGCGTGCACCCACACTCACGCCTGCTCCCTCTCATGTGTACACAGGTCCCCTCCCCAGCAGACCCAAGCCCGCTCATGCCCACATGGTCACTCACGCTCAGGACTCCGACGGACACCATCATTCCCCCTCTTTCCCACTCACTCACATAACCACACCCTGGCACGCTTATCCACGTGGTCACAAACACTTGCTCACACGCACACGTGTGCACATACACAGCACACCCGCAGTCACTCGTGCTGCTGTGTACACACATTCACACCTGTACACACAATCCCATGTGGCGTCGATCATGCACACACACATGTGCACACACGCACGTTCTTAGGCTGCCAGGCAGGTCTGGCCAAATCAGAGGGTCTGCTCGCTCAGCCTGTCCCTCTCCTGATCCCCTGAGCGTCCCCCAGACATGGCCTCTTCTGGGCCCTGTCCAGAAGTGCCCAATAAATATTAGGGTCCCTGCTGTAGCCCCTCGACTGCTCAGCTCCCACCCACCCAGTGGACACCCATCTTTACCATCTAGCACTGGCCAGAACTACCCAGGCCTGAGGGACAGTGAGGTCCCAGCTGGGGGCGTGTGTCCTGCCTGGCCGCACTGTCTGAAGCCTGGACTCGAGCAGGGCCCTCAGCCCCCAGCCCAGGGAGGAGCTTTGCAGAAGGGCACTTGGGCATCCCTCAGGCCTCCGTGTCCTCATCTGCAGAAAGGATGTGGTCATTCATTCCCCGTGTGTCGGGATGTCATGAGGCTCCCACATGACCAGGGAAGGGCTGTTGACTGGAGAACATCGTGTCCAACCTAGGGGTTAGTCATGTCTTTCTTATTATCACCCCCCACCCCCTCACAGTATCCTTGGGAAACTGCAGCCTGGGAGGCTGAGAGGCCACAGCTGCAGTCTCGAGGGAGGGCTCACGCCAGCTCTCAGCCCTGGGGTCTGGGCACAGCCAGGCCACTCACCGCCCAAGACCTGTGACCCCCAAATCAGTCTCTCCAAGAGGGCCTGGGGTGGGGGGTGCAATGTGGGCGTGGGACTGGCAGACACCGCCAGAGGTGCAGTGAGGGGAGGTTTGTGGGGTTCTTGACCCCCTGTTTCCCATCAGGCCATGGAGAGGGTCCTAGGCACAGCCCTCTCCTCCTGGGGAAGAGAATGGCATGGCACCTCTTCCCCCAGGGCAAGAGGGGGGGCTCTGGGTGGGAGGCCAGCCTGGCCAGAAAACCAGGCCTGGGAAGGGCCCGAAAGGAGGGCAAAGGGGTGGTGGGAGGGCTACGACACTGCCCTGGCTGCACCAGGACCCAGCTCCGCCAGGGGAGAGGAGGGAAGGCCATGTCCCAGGTTCTGGGACAGCACAGATGAGGGCCACCTTCCCAGTGGGGACAGGGTGCAGATCCACGAAAAGGAAGAAAGCAAAGCAGAGGAGAGAGACAGAGACAGAGATTGGTGGAGATGGAGAGAAGATAGGGAAACATCAGCAGGGCGGGAGAACACGCAGAGGTAGACGGAAGCAGGGGAAGGAGAGAGAGAGGAGGGGGCGGAGGAGCGAGGAAAGAGCACATCCTTGGGAAACTGCACTCTAGGGAGGTCCCTGATCTAGACAGAGGACCAGAGACAGAGAGACAGAGAACCAAGAGCAGAGGGACGGGGAGATGGAGAGAGAGACAGAGGAGAAGGTGGGGAAGGCAGCCAGCCCCGGTGCAGAGCAGGGACGGAGCGAGGGCAGAGGCTCTAATTATCGGCGGGGCAGGCGGGGCAGGGCAAGGGCAGCCCGTTTGAAGTCTGTGGTGAGAGCAGCATCAAAGGGCCAGGGGGCCCGGGAGACACAGGCAGGGCCACCCTCTGCTCGGGCCACCTGGACCACACAGTCTCCGCCCCAGCCCCCAGCCCTCCTCCACCCGCTGCTCACAGCTGGCCAGAGGTGCACAGCCACCTGCTCACCGACAGGGGTGGGGCAGGGGCCTGGGGCAGAGGCTGGAGCCCCACTGCCCTCTCAGGGTCCCCAGGTGCAGGGCAGGCTTCTGGCCTCAGGGACAGCCCTGGCTTGGGGAGGGGGGCAGGCTTCTCTCACGGTTCCTGCAGCCACCATCTCCCTGTCCCCAGAAAACATGTCTCGGCATCTCCCCGCCCCCGCGTTTGGGGTCCTGGGGTGGGCTGTGACCACTCTGGCTTCGGCATCTTGTGCCAGTCCCCATGACTCACCTTTCCTCGAATCCAGAAAACTCCAGCTCTCAAGATTCGGACGTCCAGGCAGGCAGGGGATGCCAGCCTCTTGGTTGCAAGGGCCTGTCCCAAGGTGACCTACGGCTGTTTCCTGCCTCAGCTCTTCTGCCCATTCTAGAGTTTTACACCCCTCTGGGCCCCTTCCACTAGAAGGACTTTCTAGGAAAGTCCACCCTAATCTTTCATGCTGCCTCTTATTTCAGACAGAGGCTGACTGGCCTCTGCACCAGCCCTGGAAACCTTGAAGATGAGCCCCACAAGGGCTCATCTCCCGTCCTCTAGCCTCTGAAGGGTCCCCCTACATCTCTCCGATTGCTGCTCCTTGGCCCCATGCTCCACAGCTGGCCCAGAGACCATGGGGGAGGAGGGGGTTCCGAAATGAGATGGGCCACAAGGCAGAGGCCAGGCTGACTCAAGTGGGTCCCCTGATTTTCCAGCCTCCTATGTGGGTGGTAGATACTGGGCACATTCTTTAATCTTTCTGAGCCTCAGTTTCCTCATCTATAAAATGGGTAAAATATTCCCTACCTTGAAGGGATGTTGTAAGAATTAAATGTAACGATATATGTAAGGTGCCTGGCATCTGGCAGATTCTCAATGCATGAGGGCTCCTGTGGTTGTCATGAGAAACCAGGCCACCCAGAGTCCCACACGGGAAGATTCTCCCCAAGAGAAGAGCAGACGAGAATCCTCCAAGACCCAGGAACAGGCCTGGTGCCAAGGAAGGACAGAGAAATGATTCCACAGCC
>VBSM01003215.1:18505397-18517732 GCA_008086735.1 Cheirogaleus medius | reverse complement strand
TCTGAGGGACAGTGAACTGGCCCCCTGTTTAAAAAGTTTGAGGACCTCTGGTCCAGATGATTGAGAGCTGACCAAAACCAAGGTGTTTGTGAAAAACTCATCCCCTATATATAGCCTGTCTTTTAAAAACTCCAAGCTCCCAAATCTCTGCCACAAATCTACTCTCCCACCTATCCACCCACTCTCCCATCCATCTATCCACCCTTCTGTCCATCCATTCATCCTTCCTTCTTTCCAGCCATCCATCCTCCATTCAACCATTCACTCACTCGTATATCCATTTACCTAAATACCCACTCATCCATTCAAACATCACCCACTCTCCCGTGCACACACCCAACCTGCTCACTTATCCATCCACCCACTCACCCCCCCGCCCACACATGCATCCTCCGCCCACTCACCTGGACCTTACCCACTTCTCTATGTTTATCCACCCACTCCCCACTCTTCGTTCACCTATATCTATTGATCATCTCTTGTATCCAAGACACCAGGCCAGATCTCTAACCTGGCCTCCTCTAGTCATTGGGCAATCCCAGCCTCCTCCTTGGCAGCATACTCCCTTGGAAGGGCTGGGGCCAGGGCCTCACCACCTCCACTGAAACCAGAGGAAAGGAGACAGGCCTCACCCACAGCAGCAGGGGCCTAAACTATACGATAATATTTTGATAGGAAAGAATACGGAGAGGTCTTTAAGAAAGAGGCAGATCCTAACCCATGAGAGGAAGGAGGTTCCAGAAGCACCCCCCAAAGCATGAGACAGACTATTGGAAGTGACCATGGAATGGGGCCTTGATTGCTTAAGGATGGGGTGTGACACAGGGAAGGGCCAGGTCATCTCACCCAGCTCCCACTGGCCTGTCTCCATTCCTGAGTTTCCCAAGGCGGCAGACTTCTCAGGGTGAAAGGGACAGGGTGCTGGGGAGGCAGAGGCCTGGCCACAGGAATTACAAGGGATCCAAAGGGTCTCTCCTGGCTCGATTGCCTACCAGTTGTGGGAGTTTGGGTAAATCCCTTAATTTCTCAGAGCCTTGGTTAAAATACCTCTGAAATAGGAAAAGTAGCAAGACCCACCCTTTTCTTTCTGTTGTGAAAATCCAATGACAGTCAACATGAAAGGACTTTGAACACCATGTCTGGTTTTGTACAATGCAAAGTAAGTGCAGGACCTCAGGCCTGCAAGTCACTAGGCAGTTGACTCTAACCATATGTGTCACTCTCCCTGATGGAGAAGCCACAGGTAGCTCTCCAGAAACACTGTGAACAGCCCAGACCCCTTGTCATCCCCATGTCGCCCCCATCAAGCCCCATCCCCATGAGCCTGAGCTGAAACAGACAGCTTCTGGAGTGAGGGGGTCCTCACCGGAGGGGAGCCCACTGCCTTGTCTCTCTCTGGCTCTCAGAGCTCCCTGGCTGGATCCTGCCCTCGGCCAGGAATGCAGGGAAAAGAATGGAAGGTCTGGGCTGCAATCAGCAGTGGGGGAGGGGTGCAAGGGCAGGGAATGAGAGATCCAAAGATGGGGGTGCCAACATGTCTGTGGAGAGCACAGGCTGGAGTGGCCAGAGTGGCCAGAGGGGCAGAGACCAAGGCTAGGCCAAGCCCAGCCCGGCAGTGGAAGGTGGTGTCCCAGGCCCACTGCTCAGGGGCCTGCAGCTCTGCTTCCAGGGCGGTGCTGCGCAGGACACACACACTGTCCCCGGCTAGAGCGGCTGCGGTGAGGGCGCCGCCCCTGGGCTCGAGGTGTTGGTGCCAGCCGGGTGGGCTGGCACAAGGTGGGGAGAGGGCGGCGCGGGCAGCTAATCCCCCCAGCGTCTCCCAGACGCCCACAGAGACCAGGGTGAGCTCTTTGTCTGAGTGCAGAGACGACAGAGGGGCGGCGGGCAGGCGGGCAGGCTCCTCTTTCCCTCCCTGCCTCCCGCCCCGCCCTGGGGCAGGTAGAAGCCTGCTGTCTGTGGGGACGGTCGAGGGGGTGGGGGGAGAGGATTAGGGGAGAGACAGGCGCTTACAACTCGTAGGGTTCCCTCCCTGGGGCCCAGAAGGCCTGTGGCTTTGGGGTGGGGGGTCCCCGGAAGGGCAATGGGGCATGAACCTTGGCAGGGAACAGGCTTTGTGTGCAGTGGCTGACAGCCCAGCTACACACTCGGACTCACAGTCACACACACTCACACACACAGAGCCGGAGTCCGGCTCTGCATCCGCACATGTGTTTACTCCAGCCTCACACACAGACCAACATCCAGGGGGATAATTACACACCCGCGAGATCACAGTCGCGCAGTTTAAACTCTAGGCCCTCATCTCCCATCGCGCTCATAGGCTGCACCCCAGGAACACCACGATGGAGCCACGAGCTGTCCTAGTCACCCACAGTGCAGCATGCCACGGTCACCTGAGGGTCATCTCACACCCACACACCACCAGAACCCAGCAACACAATCCCCCACACCCCACCGGGTCCCGGCCTACCAGTCCCATCGCGCCATGTTCAGACGGCACACGGCCCCAGCACATGGTGCCGAATCCAACATGTGTGCACCTTCTGCAGACCCCAACACCCCACGAAGCAGGCTGTCACCTCCCTGTGCCCGATTCCCTTTCTCTTGCATGCATACACCTGCCCTCCAGCCCTCCCACCTTCTCCAAACACGGACACCAGAACGTGGCGGTCAGTCAAGGCCACCCCTTCCTATCCCCTGAACTCTGCCCCCTGCCCACCTCTCCTGACTAAGGACAAGCCCCCAGACTCCCAGGCCGGGGCTAAGCCCAGAGAATAAACCCTATGCATGGACACACTAGGCCTAGGCCAGGCCTGGGCTGGAGGGGCAGGCGGCAGTTCTGACCTCCGATACGTCAAGCTTACAGGGACATACTCTGAGCATTGCAGCCAAGCCTCAGTTGCCCTGGCTGGCATTGCCACCTGCCCCCACCCCTCCGTCCCAGACATGGGAAGGAACACATTTGCCCCTTCTCCTCCTTGACCCTACTCCCTGCCCCGAAGCCCGTCTGCCCTGCAGCCCGTGAGCCCAGCGCTGGCAAGCTGAGTCCCCCTGCGGCCAGCGCCTCCAAGGATGAAAGACCTCTGGCTCCTCCAGAAACCAGTGCTAAATATACCCCTCGCCCGCTTTCTTGTGCCTAACCAGAACCAGCTGGGCAAGACCCACCCTTCCGCCTGCAGGACAGGCCACGGTCCGTCGCAGGATGGACAGGCGATGTCAGCAGCACGGCCTGGCAGCAAAGCCCGACAGCGCCGGCCCCGCAGAGTGGAGCCTGGAAGTGGCTCAGGGAGAAACCCATGTTTCTCAGCACTGCATCCCCCAGCAGCCCACCAAAGACAAGGATGCTCCCTGAAAGCAGGTCTTGTGAGTCCCTGCCTGGCACAGGACACATGGACTATTTCTGAGCCTCCATTTTCCTACCTGTAAAGTAGAGATGAAAATAGCACTGACCGCAAAGTGTTGTAAACAGTACAGGTACAGCACCAGGACAGTACCTGGCACACAGTAAGCACTCGATAAATGCTGGTTGTTATTGTGAGCATTCTGGGCATCCCTCCTGGGGCCGACCCTGTCCTGAATGTGCTGGGGTCGCACATCTTGGACACATACGGAGATGCAGGCCCAGGGCTACCTGCCTCAGAGCAGCACGGCTGGGGGCCCAGGCCAGAGGCCGGGCCAGCAGGGAGCAGATTGGTGAGGGGCCCCCACGCCCTCGCCCCCAGCCCTGCCCCAGGCCTGGCCACGTCCTAGGCTCCCCTCCCCCGCCAGGGCTCCGCCCCGGGCTGTGGTCTGCGCTGTGGCTGCAGCTCCCACGCCATGGCTCAGTTTAGCGGCTCCAGCCCGCGGCCCAGGACAGCCCACTCTCCAGCCCAGTCCAGAGGCCTGAAATAGGAAGGAAGAGGGGCCTAAAAATAGTCCTAATTACAGAGAGGCCCAAGGGGGTGGGGGGCGGCGGCTCCTCTCTGGCTCCTGGGCACTGCCACAGCCTGCTCAGGATCCTGCTCAGGCCCTGGGGAAGGGACCCCGCCCTGGCCCTCCTGTTCCCAGCCCATAGGCGACCTCCCAATGGGACACGGAGTGAGGGGTGAGGGGTAGAGTGGGGGGCTGGGCCAGTAAGGGAGCTTAGCCCAAGTTAGGTCTAACGTGGTCCCTTCCCCTGACTATCTGGGTATGACAGCCCCCTCCCCTGATCCCCACACGTGAGGACCATTGAGCAACCCTTGGGCTGACAGCTGCCACAGAGGGTACTGCCCCTACTCAGTCTCCCTTCCCCGGTCCTGTCCCATCCTCTGCCTCCCCCAGAAAACCTGCTTGCATTCCTTCACCCAGCTCAGGTTCCACCCCAGCGGGGGGCTCCCAGCAGGCTGCAGTCTCCTTCCCGAATTCAGTTGGCCCCTGGGGCAGGGTCATGTTTTTCCATCAGCCTGGGGGCTCCCAGAGGGCTGCATTTCAGCCTCATTGGAAGAGACAGCACACCAGGATACTCAGAGAGACCACAGGGAGAAAGAGAGGCCTGTTCGCGTGCAGGTGCCTATGTTCTAAGCAGACCCGCGTGCTGACGTGATCACGGGCACCTCCCTGAGCAGAGCACTTTGAGTCAGGTCTGAAGGAAACAGGCCAAGAGCCATCAAAGGGACAGTGGCAGGGGCAGGCACTTAGCATGGGAGGTAGTGCTCAAGTGCTATGACCTGCTCTGGGGACCCTTGCACCACCCCCTTCCCACCCCACCTGCTTTGGAACCCCAGGGTTCCGGAACCTACAAAACCTGGGTTCAAGTTCCCTTCTGCCACACCTTTGCTGTCCCACCTTGGGCAGGTGACTTCATTTCTCTGAGTTTGTTCTGTTCATATGTAAAGTGGGGGTGCTAACCTGGACCTCATGGGGTTGTGAGGAGTAAGTGCTGTAACCCCCTCTGTGGGGTGTCACCCCAAGGGTGGAGCAGAGCCTCTGGAAGGGAGCTAGGAACTCCTGCCCTCACCCTGGCCTTGCTGGTGCTTTGCTGCTGGTTTCCCTCCACATTTAAAGTCCCAGGAAGGCGCTGGGCAGTGTGTGGGTGTTGTGGAGAGTGAAGGATGGTTAAGGAAGGTTAATCATTGAACCCCCAGCAAGGTGGAGGACGTGATGCGCTGGTGCCATCTGGTGGCTGCAAGTAGCAATAACAGTTACCTGGGTTGACAGGAGGAAAGGAAAGATCCGGAAAAGGGTATAAAAGGCAAGGGAGAGACAGGAGAGGAGAAGGGGCCACAGACCTCAGCAAGAGAGGAGAGGCTGGAGAAGGCTGGGCCCTCTCACATGTCAAGCCAGAGCAACATCCCAAGAATATTTTTCTGTGGCATCTCAGGGGCTCCCAGAGGCCATAAGGGGCCGCATGGCACATGGGTCTGAGCCATGCGGCCTGAAGCCCAGGATCCAGCAGGTCAAGCCAGGAGTGACTCCAGGGGGACTCCAGTCCTTGTGTACAGCCTCAGGAACCTTGGACTGTTGGTGCCCAGATGTCAGGGATGGGGCAGAATCGTCCCCACAAGCCCTAGCCAACTTGGCCCCGGAAAGGCTGGCCACGGGCACCCCCACGGATGTGCATGAAGGCAAGCATGCCACTGTGCGTGTCACACACAAGCAAGAGCCCAGCACACGCCGTGGACACCGTGACATTTACCAGTGCTGTGTAGATGGCTTTGCCAGGCAGAGTGTTTGAGGGGCCCCCACCTCACCCTCTTCTCTGCCTCCTCTGGGGGTGGGAGGCACAGGGTGAACTTGTTTACCACTTCTGCTCCAGGCGGTGGTGATGAGCTCAGACTGGCCCAGTGCCCTCCACGGGCAGGGCCAGGCCTGAGTCATGGGGGTCAGATGACTGCAGAGGCTAAATGGGTCCCATCCTGCAGCCCCCAGGAGCTGCTGGACACCCCACCCTCCCCCCACAGTGGGCCTCTCTTCCAAAGCAGTCAGCACCCCCCAGGCCAAACACAGGGTGGGGAGAGTTCAGGGTTCAGGCCACCTCTGGCTCCTCCCTACCCAGCCAGGCCCACTCCCCAGCGCACCCATCCCAGGACCATTCTCTGCCCTCTGGGGCAGCCTAGTTGAGGCTAACACCCTCCCTTTAGTCACATGCAAGTCCCCAAACACATCTTGGGAATAAATGAAACATCAAGATGATGCTACTTCTCCCTGGGCCTCAGGCCGCAGTGCTATCACACAGGAGCAGGACGGGTGCTCTCCAGGGGCACTTCCCAAGTGCATGTTCCTGGGGCTGCAGCGGGTGACAGCTGAGAGAAGGCCTCACCTCTGTGCCCCAACAGACCCGCGGGGTTCAGCATCATCTGCAGGTCAGAGACCCACGCCCTGGCTCCCTCGGACAGCAGTAGGAACCAGGGGTAGCTCTGGATACCTAGCAATAATCCCTCCTTCATGGTGTATTTTTGCCTTTCAAAGTCTTCTCTAGTACTGTGGGACATTTGGTTTTCACTGAATATAGACTCTTCATGGATTTAAAAGCCTCCCCCTTATTTAGAGTGCTGCCAAAGCTACAGCTTCCGTGGGGCCCCTTCCCCCAAAGACCCTGGCTCACAGGGGTCCACGCCACCGCTGCCCCAGAACATTTCTCCAGCGGCGAGGGGTGGCCTTCCATCGCCATCTGTACAAAGAGGGGATTAAAAGAACGACCTCAACGGGTCCTCTGAACCCTGAAACCCCAGGTTTACAACTCACCGACAGAGGTATCTGTTTTTTGTTGCAAAACTGAAGGAGAACGGGGGAGGGACTAAGTGCCTGGGCTCCCCCCAAGCCCCGGCTGGCACCGGCTCTTTCCCATTGCTCCTCTGGCAGTGCCCACTTCCTCCCGGCCTCCGTCGGCTCCCCTGATCCCCACACTCCACCCCCGGCGGCCTCCCACTTCAAGCCCTGACAGTACCCGGCCCCCCCTTCCGCTCCTCTGATCTCCAACCCTGGCAGCCCCTCTCCCCAGCTTGGCACAGCATCTTTCAGCCTGCTGCCTGCCAAGCCCACTCGCCATGCCCGGGCACTGGGGTTTGGCTTTGGCCTCTCCAAGCCTTCAAGCCTCAACATCGCCCTCGCTCACCCACCCCTGGGCACTGGAGACTCACTGACTCCTGCAGAAGTCAGCGTGGTCATCCCCCTGCCTCAGGGCCATCCTATGCCTCCAGCAGCACTGGTTGGTGGGGCCACTGTCATGCCCTCAGGTCCTCAATGAGTCTCAGGGTGATGACTCCATTTACTCTTGGGCGAGAGGACAGCTTCACTGTATCCCCAGCGACAACAACATCAAAGAGCCTCGGTGCTTCCCCCTGTGCCCCACAGGCAGTGGGGGCCCCACACCACAGCGGGAAAGCCCCCAGTGGACCCCTGGATTCCAGGGCCCTCTTGCCAGCAGGACTAGGCAGGAAAGCTGACAGCTGGCCCTCCGCCTGCGGGCCCAGCACACTGACGCGCGCCCTCCTGCCCCAGAGCAACCCCGCATCCGCCCCCGGTCCGCTTCCCGGCAGGACTTTCTGCCCCACTGGACACTGGTTACCCTTCCCTCGTTCCTAACACCCCTTTCCCCCATGGCTTTTCATACTTCTCTTCTAGTCTTCTGTTCTAAAACGGATTAATTATATAAGGCACATAAAACGTGTAGACAACAGTACAGCAAAACCAGAATGTTCCCTACTAGCTTGAGAAATAACTCATTAACGAGAAGATTCGAAACCACTTGTGTCCCTCCCTCCTACCCCATAGGTAAGTTCCCTCCGGAATTTATCAGTTATTCCCATGTTCCCATGAGTATTTTAAACGTTCACTACACGTGCAGGGATCCGCTTATAATGTGGACATATGTATTTCATGTTGTTAAATCCCGCACAGCTGGACTACACTGCGGGTGCCCCGCCGCACTTTGCTTCTTTTGCTGAACACTTTGTGAGTTTCTCCACGCCGACACACGCACCCTGACGCATCCATTTTCCCTGCTGTGGAGTGTCCTACTGCCACAACTGACTCCTCATGCATTCTCCTGCTAATGCACATGCTGATGACTCCTTGTCTGGTATAAATTGTTTTTAATAGTGTGAGTAATACATGCACATATTCTCACTGTAAAATATTCAAATAATACAGGGTACGGAATAGGTGATGGAAGTCTCTCGCACCTACTGCTCACCTCAGAAGGAACCGCTGCCGACGCCTGTGTGCATACTCCCTGCCCTTTCGTGGGCGTGAGCGCGTATGTGTCTGCTCCTACGCCTCGGCAGCTTTCCTAAGCTTCACTGTCCTTGATATCCATCGCACCCCTCTGCCCTCTCTCCGATGCACCCATCCTTCAGATCTCCTCCCCGTCCTGCTCAGCCCACCCCCTCTCCAGAGCCCGCCTAGGTCTCAGTTTCAGCCTTTTATTCTCAATTTCCCTGGGTTCTCTTGGTCTCCCCTAGTGTCACCAGCCCTGCACACCGATCTCCTTAAAGTTCGACGGGCTTGTCCCCTGAGCTCCAGCACCTCCTGGCATCTGACCTTGGACAGTCACAAGCATTTCAAACCCAAACCATCCAATGGTCCAAACTAACGCCCACGGCCCCTCCCGGCCGCCCAGCGCCTGCCTCTCTTGTCTTCTCCCAGTCCTCTCTCCCTCCTTCCTGCAGATCTCAGACCCACTGACACCCTCTGCTGTGTGCCCCAACCCTCTTCTCCCCACTTCCAGCCCGTCCTCCTCATCGCCTCTTTGAGGAGGGGAGGGCTTAGGAGCCCACAAAGGGAACAAACATCCCACACAACTCCCTTTTCTTTGGCGACTCCCCAACATCTGCTGGATAAAATCCAAACTTCCCAGCGTGGCATTCAAGGCCTCCGGGGGATGGGCGGCCCCATGTCTTCCTCGCCCAGTTCCCAGGCAGCCCGTGCAGGGTCTCACTGAATGCAGCAACTCTATGAGAACTGTCCTCTTTCAAACCTCTATGCCTTTATTTGTGCTGTCCCCGCTGCCTAGGACACCTTTCCCCGTCACCGCTGGTACCCACCATTCTAGATCCCCTCTGAGAACGCTTCCTCCATGCATCCATCACGCTCTGTGCAAAACTCAACTATAACTGCTGAAGACCCCTGGCCCAGGTTGACCAGGAAATTCTTGATGTCCAAATCTGTGTTGTGAGCCCTGCAGGTACACTGACACAGGGTACGCTGTGTCTTGATTTGACACTAAATAAATATGGCCGCCACGATTAAAGCACTGGGGCCGCTGTGCATTATGTCCAGTTGCATGCCTCTCCCCAGCCTCGTGTAAGCTTCCTGGGGTTCTGCCATGTCTTATTTTTATATGATTTCCACATGCCTGGCACTGGCATTTCAATTAGGGGTTCAAAGGATGCCTCTTTGGGGACAGGATGAGCTCCATCATCCCCCTTGGATTTCTGCTCTCATATTTCATCATCTGTGCCTCCAGTCTGCTAGCCCACAAGGCACAGCTGTGTAAATTGGGAAAAGGCAGCCCTCCCTTGGGGGATGCAGCCAACGCCCAAGAGATTGGTTTGGTGATATGAGCAGGGGCTGGATTTCAGCCTCCACTTTCTGTCCCAGCCAGGCACTGTTGTGCAGTAATCGACCTGCACAACTGTATAGGACAGCCCTGTCTGTAATGATTTACTTAACTATCAAGGTGGCACTCAGACTATACTTTTCCTCTGCCTCCTCCCATCCTCACTCACTGCGCCTCATATATACACACACTCTCCAAGTGGCATCTCCAATCCACCTCACTTAGAGTCTCAGATCTTCCCATTCAACATACTTCTCCATTTTACAGACGAGTCCCAGAAAGAAGAAGGGTCATGCCCTATGTCGCTCAGAGCTACAGGAGAAACGAGAAGTGGTGGAGGGGGCTGAGGGGACATAGAGAAGAGGAGTCTGGAGACCAGGGAAGGAAAATACCAAGACGGGAAGATATTTCCCTAAGAGAAAGTCCTTTAAGCGCTACATCTAGTGCTGGCATAGAGTGGGTGTGCCCTAAAACGTCGCCAACTGTTTCTACTGCAGGGGCAGAACAGGGAGCCAGCCCAGCCAGGAGTGGCAGAGCCTGGGGTCCTAACTGCAGACCTGGACTCCTCCTGGGATTACCTCGGCTCTAAATACTTAGAGGCTCCCCACAGCCATCTCTGCTTCTCTGCTTGAATGTTCGTACATGGGGCGAGAGGGGGGCCCTCCCCATCCCCAGACCCTTGCTCTCCCCAGACCACAGACAACGTGCCGGGCAGCCTCCCCTCCCCGGCTCCATGGGCTCAGGTGTCTGGACAGTGGTCTCGGGGAGCAGGACAGGATTCAGTCCCGAAAGGGCAGCTCCATGAGCCCCTGATGCCAAGCCCCTGCCAGCTGAGTCCCCAACCCGTGGGTGCTGTCTCCGCATGGCTGGCTCTAGAGTGCTCCCTGACATGAGAAATAAACTATTCTACAGACACTGGAGTCTGGAGACTCCGCTTGGTAGATAAAGGACAGTGCATTATAATTATATTTTCAATTAGCTGCTCACTTCTCTCCCACACTTGCTAACCAAGATCCAAGAAGAAAAGGCCAATTTTAATCATGAGCTTCTCTTCTCTCACTAATGGGGTCAGACTCTGGTGCCTTTATTGCACGCACGGGCTCTGCAGAGAGACTTCTTCTGTGCCACTTTGAGGCAAGGGTCAGGACTAGAACCCACATCCCCCAACAAGGCCCAACAAGGAGCTGCAGCAGCCTCCCTCAACCTCAGACTCAAGGTTTCTGAACCCTACCTGTAAGGTGCAGACATTGAACCTTGTTTAAGGAATAAACCCTGCCGTAGGGAGCTCCTAGTCTGATGGAAGTCACCCAGCTCCTGTCCTCAGGAAACTGTCAACCTGCTGACAGAGTGTCAGGGAATGCCTTAAATGACTTTCCTCAATCTGGGCTTTCCCGTGAAGTATGGAAGAATGTTATTGCTTAATTATCTTTATTAAGAGCAATAATAAGTGCTACTATTTATTAAGTACCTACAGTGTGCTAGATGCTGCACAAAATTCTTTTATGCATTATCTCATTTAACCTCAACAACCCTTTGAAGTGAGTGCATGTACTGTTATTCCCATCTTACAGATAAGGTAAGGGAAACTCAGCAAGGTTAAATAACTTAAGTAACTTAAACTAGCACTGATGGTAAGTGGTAGGGCCAGAACTCGAACCCAGAGCATTATTCTTAACCACTGTGCTATGCTTTGCTTAGCAAAGGTGACAGAGAAGCAAAGGTGCCAGGGAGAGAGACCCCCAGGCCCTGGACCCCTGGGCCAGGATGCACCTTTGATGGTGGGGGAGGTGCCAGATGATAAGGGCAGGTGGGTGAAAATTTCTTTCTGAAACTGGGTGACACCTTCAGGCCCTTCCAGAGACACTCGGGGCATAAGTGAGGGGTAGAGATGCCAAGGGCAAGGCAGGCTTGGGCCAAATCTGCCATGAATTCGAGCAAATATATTTGCCAGTACAACCTCTGGGCATCCAGGGCCAGGGCTCTGCTTGCACCGCCTACACTGTAGGCACAGAGATCCGCTAGGTGTTCTGTCTAGGACAAGTGTCTGAGTGTACCCACATTATAGATGTGGCAAAGGGTCTCCCAGATTCTTCATTTCTCCCCCCACCCCAGGACCCCTGCAGTGGCACTTTAAACACGGTGTTAAAATTGTTACAATGCTCGTCTGTTTCTTTCCTCTCTGTTTCTAGGCAACTCCCGCTTTGAAGGTGCTCAGTAAATCCAGGGTCAGTGAATGAATGCATGAAGGTAACCTCAAAGACTTGGAGTTAAGCTGTGTTCTTCCGAAGTCTCAAGCCGTCACAGTGGGAGTCCAGCCAAGTACAGGGTGCAAGGACTATCGTCCCAGTCCTGCGCTCCTGGCTACCTTATCCGCCACCCTAACAGCCACTGGAAGGCCCGCCCTGCCCGCCAAGGACACCCGCCGGCCCCGGGGCTCTGGCAGGCCAGCCCCTCCTTTACCTCCTGTCCCTCTAACTAGGGGACAGGCCCGTCCGAGTCCAGGACCCAGACCCTCGCCGCGCCTGGATCCCTCTAAGCCGGCGTTCTAGGAGGGGAGACGAAGTGGCCAGAAGCTTCCACGTGGGGGCGCTGGAAGGGCGCCGGAAAATCTGAAGAGGGGCCGCGCTGGCGTCATCGGGTGGAGGAACCCACATCGCCACCTGACGGCTGCCCCCTGCCCCCGGGTCCCCAGGAGGCAGCCGTGACCCCTCCCTGGAGCCCCTCCCTCCTGCCTCCCCTCAGGGCCCCGCGGTTCCCCGCTCTCTCCCGTTCGCGTCACTCAGCCGAGGTGAAAGCGCACGGAGCGGCAGACAGA
>VBSM01003215.1:18487693-18505297 GCA_008086735.1 Cheirogaleus medius | reverse complement strand
GGCCGGGTCCCCCGGCCGCGCGGCGCCCCCGCCCACCCGCCGCCGGGGCCGCGAGCGCGGGGCGAAGCGGGGCGCACCGGCCGGGGCCGTGCCCGGGTGGCCGAGGGCACCGGGCGGGGCGGCGGGCTCGGCCCCAGGACTGCCAGCGCCAGCCTGACCGCAGCCCGAGGGCGACGCTGCAAATAGCCGCGGTTTGCAGCCCGTGCCCTGCCTCCCTCTCGGCCTTCCGGACCTTTGGGGTTTTCTCTCCCTTCCTCCGGTCGCCTCTCCTTTGTGCCCCTTGCCCCGGGCCTCGTTCCCGCTGTGCGCCAACCACATCCTTCCCCGCGCGGGATGGCTCCTGCTGGGGAGCCGGGGCCGGGGCGGGAGACCAGCGCGGAGGCCCGGGCTCCCGCAGGTCCGCTAATCAAAACAATTAACTTGGGATTAATTGAGCGCGTGCTACATGCCAGGCACTGCGTTGAGCGCTTTGCCGGCAGGAACTTGTGAAATCTTTACCACGCCATAGGAGGGGCAGCTTCAAATTGCCGTTCGAGAAACTGAGGCTCAGATACTCCTTAGGGGCTAAGGTCACCCGCTGGCACCTGCGGAATGGAAGGCCATCTCCCCGGCCACAGGTCCAGGCCCTGACTCTGCCTCCAGCCGGGTGGGTGAGGCGCCCGTGGAAGGTGGGAAGGGGCTGGCCAGGGGTCCTGGAAGCTGGTCTGCAACTGACTCTCAGTGTCACCTTCAGCAAGCCTGGCCTGCCTCCGTTTCCCCATCTGTGAAATAAAGGGGATGAAAGGAGAAACTTTGTTCTAAGGAAAAACTTGTGAACAACAGTGGAAAGCCCAAAATGGAATGTGAGGCGCGAGGTGGGGACTTCACCTGGAGGCTGATAACTGCCTCCCTGGAGTGTTGAGAGGGACCCGGGGCAGGGCGGAGACTGACTGTGTGGGAATTAGGCTGAGGCTGGGAATCTGCATTTTAGCAAA
Organism: Cheirogaleus medius; assembly: GCA_008086735.1. Lineage (NCBI taxonomy): Eukaryota > Metazoa > Chordata > Mammalia > Primates > Cheirogaleidae > Cheirogaleus > Cheirogaleus medius. The sequence goes on along the minus strand of VBSM01003215.1, from coordinate 18,504,323 downwards.
TGCAGGATTGGAACCCACCAAAGAGATTCCTGGAAGGGGGCAGAGGGGGAGTTCCTTCCCCAAATGCTCCACCCACCCTTGTCTTTATTTATCTCCACCTTGGCTAGCCTGGACTCAGAGCGCATGTTTATTAAGGACCTACTGTGTGCCAAGCACACGTTTATCACAGCCCCACTCCCAGACAGCTGCTGCCATAGTCGACTCCCATACAGCAGAGCCCACACCTTCTGCCGTGGGTGGGCTGCCTCGTGCTGGCTGTCCAGCCCCGTGAGCAGAGCAATGGCTGGCTGGCACCTCTGCTAGCCCCCTCAGCAGCCTCCCTTGTGCAGGACACAACCTGCACAACCTCTCACAACAGCCAGGGAAGAGCCGCAGCAGATATAAATGAGGGGTGTTGGGGAAAGGGGCCAATTACTTCTTGCTGGAGACAGGAATAGAGACAGAGAAATTCTATGGAGGAGGTGAACATTAAGCTGGATCTTTAAGGATAAGAGGAGTTCACCAGGGGGATAGAGGGGATCCAGGCAGAGGCAGCAGCGTGGGGGTGGGAAGTCTCGGCCTGTCCTGGGAGCAGGTGGCACAATGTGTCCCGGGCAGGGAGGGTGGCGGACTGGGAAGGAAGGCATGCCCTTCCCTTGCTCCCACCTCTATGTGGGCACATGCCAACCTGCACATCACTTATCTGCCGCCCAGAGGTCTGCACAGCTGGATCATGAGCTCCTATAGGACAGGGACAGTGTCTTCACCTTCTGTGGCCCCATGCCTCAACCAGTGTCAATAATAGTAGCAATAATAATAGCCACCGGGTAGCAAATATTGACCATCACACACTGTGCTAAGTGCCCCACCTGCATTATCTCATTTCATCCTCAGACTTTGAAAACAAGTGCTATTATTAATCCTGTCTTTCAGACGAGGGTTCTAAGGTTTAGAGGGATTAAGTGACGTGCCTAAGGTCACACAGCTACTTAGTGGTGGAGCTAGAATTGGAATGCAGGCCTCTGACCACAGAGCCCTTGTTCTAGACTGACGGTGGATAGATGCATGAATAGATGGGTGGATGGCTGAGAGGGAGGGACTAAACAGATAAGTGCATGCCAGGGAGCTTGAAATTCATGCCAGGGCAACCGGAAGGCACTGGAAGGCTATAAGCAGGAGAGACAGGTCAGGTTAGGGATTTACAAAGGGGAAAGATGGTTTAGAGCCAATGACACTTGAGGCGGGAGGCCGTTTTTCTGGTAAATCCCAGTTCCCACTTGTGAGTAGCCTCATTTCTTTAAGCACGGCGTCATTTCTCATAGGGCAGGACGTGTTTTTATGCACATACAGGATTACTGATGGAGGCAAATGCCGAGGAAGAGGGGCTCTGAGTCGGGAAGGGGAGACGAGTGGCAGAATACTGCTAAGTTCTGGGGAGAGCCTGTCTGTGCAGGGGAGCACAGCACCAGGAATGGAGGAGCCGCACAGCCCTGCTCCCTATTTCCAAGATGAGAAGTTCCCCTCCGGGTTTTCAGCCCGGAAGCTGGAGGCTCCAGGCCCCACACACTGCCCCATTGTGCACCTGCCGCCCGGGGAACACAGCCAAAGGTGAGGCAGGCGTTGCATCAGAGTGTTAAGCCCTGGGATCGAATGTTAGGAGGCGGCATTGGAAGAGGTCTCGTCCCTCCTCCTGCTATCACTGGCCTTTCCAGCCGGGGAGAGAGTCACAGGAAACGGCTCAAATAAGCTGATGGAAGGAAGCAGGATGGCTGGATTAATGAGAGAACAGGGCAAGCTTCTCCCACCTACACTCAAGGAGCCAAAGTGCGGACCAGAGCCTGCTGGAGGCGGGCGTCTTTGGGCTGCCGGGGGCTCCCAGAGGGTTCTGGAACACAGCAGGCTCACCATGCTGCCCTGCCTCACCCTGCTTCTCCTGACGGGGCTGTCCTTGTGCACTGCAGCAGGTGACGGTGGAGAGGAACAGGCACTCAGCACTGAAGCAGAACCCTGGGTAACTGTGACCTTGGAGGTACCTTTGGGGAGAGGCTCTGACCAGGGCAGGGAATGATCCATGGCGGAGAGGCAGAAGATCCCTCCATGGCTGCCAGGAGAGCAGGTTGGACACTGCAAGGCAGCTTGTCTGATGCCCCTCCGTGGGTAGTCTCAGGGCCATGAGCACTGGAGTGGCAGCCCTCCAAAGGGGTGAATGCACGTGGGAGCAGCTCTGTGTGTGTGTGTGTACTATTTAAGAAACACTTATTTAACACATACTATGTTTCTGGCACTATCCTATATGCTTTATAAACATTAACTCATTTAATCCTCACATCAAACTCATGGGGAAGGTACCATTACCATCCTCATTTCACAGACAAAGAAATTGAGGCACAGAGAGGTCAATTCGTTTGTCCAAGGTTGTACAGCTTCAGAAGCACAACTATATACCTTAGGTCTTAGTTGGGAGCTCCTGGGACCAGCAGGGACCTGGCTGGGGGCGATGGAAACCACTCTGTCCCTCACAACTTGTCCCACTTTTCAGGCTCAGACATGGATTTTTTTCTAAGCCTTGGACTAATTCAGTCACTTCCAATCTGTCTTCCCCCACCCCCACCCTGACGTCGGTGGCTTAATCAGACCTTACCAAGGTCTGATTCTGTGTCCCTACACTTCAGAGGAGATTTTCCAGAATTTCCTTTCGAGACGATCAACTTAGGGTAGGGTCACTATTTTGTCTTACGTGTAGAAACTCTTACTTCAGGACAAATAGTGGTTTCATTGTGGTCTCTTTTACTAAACTGACCTGAGTGCTGTCACTGGGGCAAGACCAGCATCTGCAAGATGCCCACTGCTGCCCAGCAGTCTGACCTGGGAGAGAAAGGTCGTGACCTCGGGGAGCTCCTGAGCCGACAGGGGAGAGAGGCCCACGGACCAGAGATAAACACAGATAAATAAGAGACTAGCACCCAGCGAGGGCTTCCAGGGGCAGACAGGACAAGGCTGAGCCTGGCTCCTCCCATTCCCAATGGTGAGGACGCTGGCGCTGGCCTTGGCTTGTGGTCCCGGGCCATGGTCTTTGGAACCTCTTAGACATGGGGCCACAGGAAGGGCCATCTCATGGACAGCCTTGCGTGGGGAGTCTCCTTTCTGCTTTGTCCAAAAGTGTGTGCAATGAGGAGAAGGCAGCAGGACTGGGGCCCAGGGTTCAAGTCTCAGCTGCTCCACTGACTCCTGCCACTTTCTGGATATCAGTTTCCTCACCTGCAAAATGGGGGGAGAGGGGAGATGATCCCCAAGGCTTTTCTCCAACTTTGACATGCTCTCCAGAGTCAGTGCCAGACAGCAGAGTGCCTGGCCCAGAGACAGAGAAGCCGTACTGTGTGCGGGGCATGGGGGCTTCTATGCAGCCACTTGGGAAACATCACCATACACTTACACTAGTGCTGCTGGGCTTTCCACCCAAGGCAGCTCCTCCTGCAGTTGGGTCTAATCCTTATTCTCCTTTAATTCTCCTTTAATATCCCTCTGCTTCCCAAGATGCAGGGCTTGGAGTAAGAGGAGAGGCTGGGCTAGAAGTCAGGAAGAACTTATAGACACTGTGGGATGCTAAGCATTAATACAAATGAGGGGACGGAGGCATAGAGACCTTCGGGGATGATCTGATAACCTCCCTGGCTCTCAGACTCCCACCTGCAGTCATCCCTAGGGCCGGGGATTTGGGGTGGATGGATACGGGGGCTTCAGGTGGGGACACAAGTCCTTTGGGAGTAAAAGGGAATGGATGTCTCCAAATGTGTCTCCACCCCTGCCCCCCCCCGCCACCACCCCCAAAACCTGGTGCATGGGAGAAAGGTCAGTCCTATTTAATTCATAAACAGCCATTTTCTCCAGCTTGCATTTGAAGGCTGCCTTTAACGAAGGTAAAGTGGTTTTCGTGAGCTTTTCAGAAATGGGTCCAAATCTCCAAAGAGACTTTTCCGGTTCCTGGCCAGGCTGGGCGACTCCAGCCCGAGACAGCTGCCCCAGCCACTGACGTCGGGGTGGGGGTTGTGGGGGAGACAGATTGAAAGTGACTGAATTAGTCCAAGGCTTAGAAAAAAATCTACTTCCAAGCCTAAAAGGTGGGACAAGTTGTGAGGGACAGAGTGGTTTCCATAGCCCCCAGCCAGGTCCCTGCTGGTCCCAGGAGCTCCAGCGCTACTCTTGGGGAAATTGGGGATGGACTAAAGAGCCCCTGGTCCAACCCCAGCTGCTAGCCTCTTGGCAGGCAGCTCATAGTACTCTAGGGCTCTGTTGCCTGTCTTTAGACCCCACCCCCTTCCCTACACCCAGACTGTCAGAGAAAGGACCCTTCATTGAGCATCCTATGTCCCCCCCACACACACTTGGGACTCCTGTGTGTGCCAGGCTCTGTGCCAGGTACTGGGGACAGAAAGATGTGAAGACAGTCTAATGAGTGTCACCCACTGTCACTCTCTCAACTAGGGAGCATCTCTCCCTCTCAACAGAGCTAGGCAGGCCCCTGTCCAGGAGTTCAGATTAATGTTGGGGAGGGAGAGAGCTTTGGCCACAGTCACAGAGGCTAATGGAGGGATGAAAATCTAAATCCATAGCCCTTGGTCCAGGACGTGTGCCCCAGCGGCTCGAAGATTATAATGTCTTTGCCCAGGGTAGCAGCCTCCACCCCAGATCACATGCCATGTTCCTCCGGAGAGGTGCAGGCTGTAGGGCAGGGTAAATCTGGGGCAATGGGGGAAGAGAGAAGAACAGAGCTAGAGTGAGGGCCAGGAGGGAATACAGTCCACCTTGCCTCTGGGGAACCCACCCTGAACTCACCAGCTGCCCCCTCCTCATCTATGTGGGAGACATTTCCCAAGATGGTGCAGAACCCACACTCTGGAGTCAGACTTTGAATCCTGGTCCAACCACTTCTTGTGTGACCTCCAGCAAATCCACTGACCTTCTTATATTTCAGTTTTCCCATCTGCAAAATGGGAGAATAATCACAGTCCCTACTTCTTATGGTGGTTGTCAGGATTAAATGAGGGTATGACTGTAGTGTTTGAGAGTCAAGCCTTTGGACCAGATGACTTAGATTCAAGGTCTGGCTCCCCCTTGCCCTTCTTAGCTTGGACAAATTATTTAATCTCTCTGTGACTCAGTGCTTTAATGTGTAAGATGGTGGCAGTAAAAGCTGTTTTCATGGGGTTTTGGTGAGGATTAAATGAGTTACTATATCAAGTGCTCAGAACAGTGCCAGGAGCATAGTAGGTGAAATGTTAGTTATTAGGCCGGGCGCGGTGGCTCACGCCTGTAATCCTAGCACTCTGGGAAGCCGAGTCGGGAGGATCGCTCAAGGTCAGGAGTTCGAAACCAGCCTGAGCAAGAGCGAGACCCCGTCTCTACTAAAAAAATAGAACGAAATTAATTGGCCAACTAAAATATATATAGAAAAAATTAGCCGGGCATGGTGGCGCATGCCTGTAGTCTCAGCTACTCGAGAGGCTGAGGCAGGAGGATCGCTTGAGCCCAGGAGTTTGAGGTTGCTGTGAGCGAGGCTGACGCCACAGCACTCTATCCAGGGCAACAGAGTGAGACTCTGTCTCAAAAAAAAATTAAAAAATTAAGAAAACAAAAAAAATGTTAGTTATTAGTTATTATGATGATGTGTGATATTTCGTAAAATTTGCCAAAGTGCCCAGTGCCATCGCAGAGCAAGCGCTTGCTAATTGCGAGCTGTCATCATTGTGACTGTCATTGCCCAGGCTGCCCTCCCCGTCTCACCAACCTCCCCCAGCTCTCACTGTCTGCTCTTTCAGGAAGGCGCCGCGCCCATCACTCATTGCCAGCTGCAGCAGGTGAAGAGGGGCAAGGCAAGCCAGTTCTTCGGGCTGATGGGGAAGCAGATGGGAGGTGAGTGACAGAGGTGGGCGGGAGCCCAGCAGGTAGGGTCCTGAGTTAAAGCCCAGAACCCGGGGTCAGGTACTGCGGTCCAGATGTGGCCGCTCAGGAGATGGGTTGGGGCAGACAACAGTGTGAATTATCATCCAACCAGGACGCTTTGGAGAGTGTTATCATTATGACAGGCTACAGGTGTAAATACACCAGGCTGTCCCCAGCATGCAGGAAGCGTGATCACCTGAAAGGTTAGGGTGAGTGCTTCGCACCCTGGCTGGTGCCCTCGGCTCCCATTCTCTGGATGGGCCTGGGGAGGGGCACGGAAGCTCGAGACCAGCGTCGGTGTGAGCACAGCCACAAGCCAACCTTTCTAGTCAATTCTTAAACCGAACCTGTGTTTCCTGAGGGCACTTTCAATTCAGGAGTCCTGTCCTGAGTGGACAAGGAGACAATAGTCTAGACAGAGAGCAGTTTTTTCTTTCTCATTATTAACATCATATTTTTTAAGTGGCACTGCTCAGTGTTGGTGAGGTCGTGAAGAAACTGGCACTTTTACACACTGTCCATTTGGAGGGCACATTGGCAACATCCATCAGAGTTGGAAACACCCACGCCCTTTGACCCATAGTCTCACTGTGGGGAATCTCTCAAGTAGGCAGACTATTGCTGCGTGAACCCTGAGGTGTTTGCAAGAGAGCGCTCATTGCCAACTTGTTTGTAATAGCAAGAGTTTGGAAATAACATAAAGACTAAAGGCTGGGCACAGTGGCTCACGCCTATAATCCTAGCACTCTGGGAGGCCGAGGCAAAAGGATCACTCTCTGTCAGGAGTTTGAGACCAGCCTGAGCAAGAATGAGACCCCCCATTTCTACTGAAAATAGAAAAAATTAGCTGGGCAACTAAATATAGAAAAAAATTAGCCAAGTGTGGTGGTGCACACCTGTAGTCCCAGCAACTTGGGAGGCTGAGGCAGAAGGATCGATTGAGCCCAGGAGTTTAAGGTTGCTGTGAGCTAGGCTGACACCACGGCACTCTAGCCCAGGCAACAATGTGAGACTCTGTCTCAGAAAAGAACAACAACAAAAAAGACTATCAATTGTCAGTGGTTAATGGACTATCAATGGTCAAAATATATTAGGCACATCCATTACCTTTGTGGCAGTTAAAAAGGATGAGACAGATCTGTGGAAAGATATGGAAATATCTCCAGGATATATGTGTAAGTGGTAAAAGCAAATTATAGAACAATATGCTTGATGGGAACCTACATGTTTTTTTGAAAACTGCATACTTACACACATAGATATGCAAATACATAGGGAAAGTTCTAAAGGATCAATATCAAACTGTAAACAGTGGTTACATCTAGGACAGGAAGTGGAGATGATATGGAGAAAGTGAGGAGAGACTTTAAATTTTACTGTACAAATCTCTCCATTGCTTGATTTTTTTTAATAGTAGGCATGCATTCAAAGACTGCTTTTGTAATTAAAAAAATATGCACATAAAAATAGAGAAAACCAGCTTGTGACCAAGCACTTTTAGCCTTAGTTACCTCCTCTACAAAATGAGTTTTGGACTGGGCCACTTCAAACTTCTCTTCCAAATCCAACAACTCATGAGGAGCAGGGGATGGTGGTGTAGGAGACATATTTCTTGAGCAGCTACTATGTTCACACACGATTAAATCTCCGCAACGTCCTCCTCATCACCAGCAGCGAAACCAAGACTCAGATAGGGTAAGTGCTTCTCCCAAGGATGCCCGCCCAGCTGGCTCCAGATGCCGGTGACGCCAACATCTGTGCATTTCCCGGTGCTCCATACCGCCGCCTACTGGGCACACTCCTACTGCCACACGAGGGTAACAGGCAGTGACTACAGTTCCAACAGAAGACCCACGGGGCACTGACACCCATGTAGCCATGAGCCTTTCCCACCTCACCAAGCCCCCAGGGAAGCAGTGCAGTCCTCATTCCTTCTTCCTCCTTCCCCCAGGAACACCTCGGATCCAGCCAGGGAGAAGAGCAGGTAAACGTTGCCCAGCCCTTGCCCTCAGCATGGCCCCAGGGGAGGGTCGAGCTGTCCTGGCCACTAACAAATCAGGGAGGTGAGGGGACATGCTCCGGTCAGGGGCATGCCAGGCTGGCTTTGCTGCGCGGAGGGTGAGGCCAGTGTGGTTTGGCCACGTTAGTCTTTCTGGCTGTTTCCTTGGAGGGGTGATCTACACATGCCTAGGCAGTGGTTGCAGGGATAGGAGGAGACAGGGATGGATCTAGTTCTGCCACCGTTTCAAAATTACCTTGGGTCTAAAGCCTGGAACTGGAAAAAATGAATTAACCACCAAACATAAAAGAGCACTCAAAGCTCCAATCCCCTGTGCCCAGAAGGATCTTAACAGTGTGAATCTGAGTAGCCGCTACGCTGCTTAAAACCCTTCAGCAAAACAGGAAAAACAAAATCAAAATAAAACAAACCAACCTGTGCCCACCACCCCCACAGTGCTCTCGGGATCAAGTTCAATCCCCTAACATGACTCCCCACATCCTCTGGGGCTGCCCTTGCTGACTTGGCCCCAGCGCCATCTCGAACGCTCCCCTTCCCGGACCCCTGCCCTACACAGATGGAGATTGTCTCCTTGGCACACTGCACTGCACTGTCCTGCTGGGTCACACGGCTTGTGTCCCCAGGAAGGAAACCTCCCAATGAGTAGGTATTGTCTGCCATCGCCTCCGTATCCCCAACTCCCAGCACAGTTTCTGCCTATTAAAGAAGCGCCCCCAAGGTGTTCCTGAAGGAAGAGCAGAAGGAAGAATGGAAGAGGAGGGGAAGGAGTCAGGGAATGAGCCAATCCTTGGTGTTTCCTCAACTCCAGGGATGATTAAGAAGTGACTTCATTTGCAAGGCCCCAACTCCAGCCTTCCCTGGCTCCCAAGACAGCTTCCCTCTGCTGCCTCTCTCCCCTTCTTCTCTCTCCAGCACCAGGGTCTCCGTCAGAGGAAACAGTCCCGGGCCTTCTGGGCAGGAGAAGACTGTCCACAGCAGGTAGGCGAGGGCCTCTGGTGGTTACTGGGGCATCATGGGACGGTGGCCAGACACTTTGTTGCCAGTCTGGGGGGTGGGGCGTGGGGGGAGCAGGCAGCTGGGCAGACAGAACAGGCTCCGTGCAAGCCGGCAGTCAAGGTGCAGGGAGGTGGTCTTAAGGCCCAGGACTGAAACAGCTGTGGCCCTTTGGCCGCACCCTCCCCACCCCTAAGGCTCCCAGCACCCTCTGCCCCGCCCCCTACGGCCACTGAACCCACAGGGAACGATGCACAGTTTTCCAGACCCTGGAACCTCCCCCTATTCCCTCACTGTCCATAAAGTTCCAATCATTAATGTTACTTGAGCCTTTAGTTTTCAGAGAATTTCTGCCCTTGACCATTGTAAGTAAGTGCAAATCACCCTGGGAGGGGCAACACCCTAAGCAGTTATCAGCTCACACCTTCTGGCGGGGCCCATACCCCCAAATGGTTCCCAGGGGCCCGGCATGAAAGCAAGTAAATGGTTGGGGAAAGATCACAGCTCACAAGAGAGACACGCAGCAGGTGCCCCAAGGGGTCGAGGACACCGAGCCCCAGCCTGCCTGCCCTAGTGCGAACCTCTGGCCCTCCCTAGCTCCCCCGAGAGAATACCTGCTCCATGCATTCAAAGAGCCATGGAAGTCACCCCAATACCAAACAGAAACGAATGTCCCTCCATGCATGGTGTGGGCAGGAAGCTTAGAAGTTGTCATTTGTCAGAGACGGAAAGCTACTTGCCCAAAGTTACACAGTGAGCTGATAACAGAGCCAGGACTAAAAGCTGTATTTCCTGTTTCCTAGTCCACAGCACTTTCCCTGTCCCCAGGAGGGCCTTTGGGACTTTTGGTTACCCTTCCCTTCCGTTAGGAGGATAACGGTGCGTTCGTTCTGTCCATGCTCTGAAAGGGTTAGCGATTGACTAATGGAAGATGTGGCAGGTGAACCTGTAATGCCATTGCCCTAGATTCCTCCAGACAGGAGAAACGGGGTTGGGGAGAGGGAGGGAGGGCCTTCACTGAGGTGACTAGGGAAGCCTCCAAGGGTGGAGAAGGCAGATGAGACTCTCCTAACCACTGTCCATGTACCAAACTGTCCCCAGGCAGAGAGGACGAGGACCAAGGTTCAGAGTGAGAGCCTCCACTGCACGCTTCTCAGAGGCTGCCGCCTCTCCCTACCTGGATGTCACAGCTGACCAGCTGGCAGGCCAGATCCCTTCTGTGTGTCTCCTGATCCCAACGCTGGCATTTCACATGAGGCCCAAACTGAACTCACTGGGCTTTCTCTGGGACTCTCAGTGTCCAGCAGCAGTCGTGCGTGAATGCATGGTGGTCACCCTCTTGAGCTGGAGCGACCCTGCCCTCCTGCACTCAGAGCCCTTATCTCACCGTGCAGTGGCGGCGAGCCTTGCACACTGTGTACCTCCTGTGCCCAGCACACAGGGGGGCTCAATAAAGGAGCAACCAGTGACCGTCTCCTTCTCCAGTGCATGGCAGGGGGCAAGAGTGGCCTCCCTGGCATTTCAGCAGGCCAAGAGGCCTTTTGCAGAATTGCCAAGAGAAATACTAAGCAGCCCTGGTCCTTGGGTGGAAAAACAGGCTTAGGACACAGGTAAGGACAGGTAGAAACAGGAAAGAAATGGGTTAGAGGCTGTGACAGGGTGGGGAGGTACTGCAGGCACCTTGGAGTGGAAGGGATTTGAGGGCAAGGGGTCTTTGTCCCCTTTGGGTTCCTGTGAAGCCCCAGCCTGAAAGAAGACACCCTCACCCTACATGGTCATGATCGCAAGGGCTCCTGTCTCCTGACTTGGAGAAGAATTGGGTCCCAGGTCATCCATCAATTCTTTCATATAAGGTGGCCCTTCAACTAAATGCTTTGCTTTTAGGACAGTAAGGCCCCATTCCCGAGCACGGGAGAGCTCCTGAGGAGTGAAACGGCTTTTGACCGCAGGGAGCCCCGGCTCATGGAGAGACCACTGTCCCTGCCCTGGTATTAATAGTTTACAGGCAGGTGGGACACAAAGTTTCTCAGGATGCTCAGAAAGAGGCACCCCAGCATCATGGGATCCTAGGGGCACCCTAGGTGGTGGGCACTGAGGTGCTGAACCACAGAGGAGCTGGGGGCTGTGCGGGCCGGCGCAGCAGGAAAGGAGGTTCATTAGGTCACTAGGCTACAACACATTTAGCTTCTCCCTGTCCCTCTCTCCAAAAAGAAGGAAATGGGTTAGGAGTTTCTCTGGGTGGTTCATTCTTTGCAGTGGGGGTGGGGGGAGCCAGGCTATATTTAAAAGGAGGGGAAAGCTGGTGTTGGCACGGAAGGCAGGACCTTCCTCTGGGTGCCAGGAAAGTTTTCAGCAGAGGCTGCTGAGAGGACTCCAAGTGGCGCCAGCACAGGCAGGAAGACTCCTTCCACTCGGCCTGTGGAGAAGTCTCTGTCCCAAGGAGGACTGTTCATGATGAGCCCCGGATGAACCTCAGGCCCAGTCTTCATTTTCATACCTTACTGTCATGTCCAGTGATGGATGTGGGGGTGGGAACAGGGCAAGCCTCCTCCTTGGAGTCTGACACTACCGAATTTCCCAGTTAATGTCCTTCTCCTTCCCCCCACTCCTAACCTCCCAACCCACCAGGCCTCCTCCCCACCCAGAGGTGAGGTCCCAAGAGCTGGTTCCCTATGATAACCCAACTCAAAAGACCTGCAAAGAGGGCTGAAGACTATTCTTGTGTTTGAAGTTTGGGACATTTAGGAAAAAATGAAACTCACCAAATACCTGGTGACTTTCCTGTATGTGCCACACTTTACTAGGAACTCAGATGGGACTGGGAATATGATTATGTGGGAATGGAATTTGCCCCTGAAGACATGATGGCCTTAGAGGAGAGCCAAGACACACTCACTCAGTGCAAAGCCCACATTCTGCTCTCCAATCTTATGTTTTTCAAACCCACCACATTCACTGAAGCTTCTGGTTTCTGCATATGCTGTTCTCTTTCCATTCTGGTGGAATGGAATTTTCAGTCAATTTCTCTGGAAGGTTTTCCAGCCCGGGAACCACCCATTCGCTCCCTCCGCGACATCACCAAAGCGCCTTGCACACTGTTCCTTCAGCACTTACCCTGCGCTACAGCGTGGATGCTGTGATGAATGGTGTATCTCCCCAAGGCAGGCTTTCTCAAGAACAGGGACCATCTCCTTTCACTTTGTACCCTTCAGTGCCAACAATAGTGCTTGGCACATAAGAGGTCCCTGGAGAGTGTTTAGACAAAGGATTCACATTTCCTGTCCTCAAGGAGTCTGTCTCTAGGGAACCAAACTTAATGCCAGTGAGTTAAATAAATAATAGTGATGCCACTTATTAAACACATATCCCGTAGCTCTCAAACTCAACTTGTCCACACACTGAACTTTTGATCTCCTGCCCCAAAGCTACTCCTCAGGGGCTTCTGCATCTCTACAGATGGCACCTCCATGTTCCCTGCTGCTCAGCTGGACCCCTGGAAGTGAACCTTCACTCCTCACATTGGATACATCATCCCCTAGTTGTTGAATCTTCCAAAACCTATCTTGAATCCATCTACTTCTTGCCATCTCCACTATCACTGTAAGCACAAGCCACTCTCATTCCTGGTCCAGAGGGCAGTAGCCTCCCAGCAGACCTTCCTGCTTTCCGTCTGACTGCCAGTCACCCCCATCCTTTCTCCACCTGAGCATGACCTTTTAAAACGGGAAAACGGATCGTGCCCATCCCTTACTGGCCACAGTCCAACGGTGTTGTAGGATAAACATGACATTCCTACAGAGGCCTCCAAGGCCCTGTGCTCTCTGGTCTCTTCCCCTCCCAATTGTCACACTCAGCAGGCTGACTCTCTCACACACCAAATGCTGGCTTGCCTTGGGGTCCGGACACTGCCCTGTCGCTCCCCTGGCTAACTCAGCTTTCAGCTCCCAGGAAAAAGGCCCTTTTTTAGACAGGACTTACTAGTCCCCATGCTCAACTAATTCCCTCCTGTTGTGCTTCCATAACACCCCATCCTTCTCCTCTGTCGCACTGATCACAATTAGAAATGATAGATTTAGCATCTCCTCCAGATTGCTATTTCCACATCTTTTGTGTAACGCTAAATATCCAGCTCCCAGGACCTAACGGAACTTGATGAATATTCGTTTCCCAAATAAGTGAGTAAAAATATGCCAGGCATAATGCAAGACGATTCACCTTCACAATTGTTATCACCATTCTGCAGATGAAGGTAAGCCACCTGCTTGACATTCACAGGAAATGGCAGAGCCAGGATTTAATCCAAGGTGACGTCACATACACCAACCCCTACACTTGGCCTATGCCAAGTCTCAGGCAGAATTACAGGCCTATTTGGGTAGGAAAGAAACATTTCCAGGCCTGACCCCAGCATACCAGTCCCTCAAGAGGCTCCTTCCAATCATTTTAGTAAATGTTATATCCTGTGTCTTTCTCTGGAAAACCCCAATGCCTGTTGGCCTACTGAAGGTTTTGAGAAGCCCTGTAGTCAAGCACCATACTGGTTTTAACTTTAGCTCAGTGTTTTCCAAATTTATTTGACACAGAACTCTTCTTGCCCATACTTTTGTATTTAATGGAACACACTTTGGGGAACGTTGAAGTAGAGGCTTCCCTAGTAAACACAGGAAATCAGCTAACAGAGACTAATCCAGGTGCACGTCCAAGCTGTGTGGAATGATGACAGCTTTGTAGGTCGAGTCAGGTTACAGAAAGAGTTGAAAGCCAGGATAAACATGAACTTGATCCAATGAGCAATGGAAAGCCACATGGATTCTAGAGCAGGGAACTGATGAGCCATGTCTTGATAGTAGGATTTTCTTCACTTTTCCTGATCCACTTAAGGAAGTGGCTAAGAATTTTAAGGCCAGGAAGGGGCCTCAGAAGCAATTTGACTGGCAGCTGATATGCTGAATGACCAAACAGGAGCTGAACTGACCCCAAGGGTGCCATTTTTGCAGAATATGAACAGTGCCTCTGGAATTGCACAAGGTGGGTGGCCCTCCTCTCGCTTCCAATCACAAGCGATCAGTTAATGGAACCTATAAGACCAAAGTGAATTCCAGCCCTTGTTTCAAAAGTCCCTTTGTTTCACTTATCCCTAGCTGTGTATCGAGCCATCCCAAAACATGGCTTAGAACATTTCTCACGATCCTCTGGGTTGGTATGACTCAGCAGGATGTTTCTTTAGCTTCATGTGGTGTTTAGCAGGGGTCATTCATGAGGCTTCATTCAGGGGACAGTTTGGTTGGGGTTGAACCCTTCAAGACACACAAATCTGGGGTTTTGGCACCATCAGCTAGAGCACCTTGGTTCTCCTACATATGGTCTCATCATTCAGTAATTCAGCCCAAGTTTCTGGTTTGGAAACATGTCAGCTCATGTCCAAGAGCAAATGTGGAAGCTGCCAAAATATCACTTCCGTAACATTCTGTTAGTCAAAACAAGTCACAAATTTGGCCCACACTAAGGAAGAAAAACAGACCTCTTATTGGAAGGAGTAGCACACACAGACAGGAATGCCGGCGATTGCTGGTGGCCATCTTTGGAAATGATACCACTCCTTTAAATTTGTGAGATAAGAGTGTAGGTTTCTGATAACTTTGGAATAGACTGAATATACGGTAAGCTGTTCCCAGAAACAAATACCCAATTAAGAACAAGGACTGGTTTCTTGGAATGAACATGACTTGTCAAGGATAAAGGTGTTTATATCTCACATGGAACATTTGGGAGGAGCCATGGAGACAAAGTTGCGCAACAGCATGGGTTATTTTTTCCACTCTTGGGCACAAATAAACAAACCCCCAAGCCCCAAAATGGAGGCAGCATGACCTATATCTAAAGGTATTGCTCAAGAGGGAAGAGACACGCTGATGTTTTGGCACCAGGGACATTTTTCATCACTGGCAATCCTTTGTTTCCTTCTTAGTGACATTCATTGGCATTTTGTTAAAGATACCACAAAGGAAGAAAGCCATTATACTGTCCCCATCAGCAGGAGACAGTCTGGAAGAAGCAGTCATACCAAATTTTGTGGCAGAAAGTGCTGGGGCAAAACCAGTCGAGATCCAATCCTATAATTCCATGATCCCAATGTACAGTAAAGGGTAGTTTCTATAATTTCTAGCACACTTCACATACTATTATTTTGCAAAGGAGTTTTTGTATTTTATTCTCATGACATGCAAAACCCTGTACATTTGTACATACATGTACCTGTAAGGCCTACAAGGCAAAGGAAATAATGGTGACAGCCTCAGCGAGCCAAGTCTTCTCCCTCTCACGTCACTTCACTTGATGGCTGGCTATTTGAGCCTGAGCACACTAAGTAGCTGAGAGCCTGGAGTCAGACTGAAGGCAGGCAGGACACAGGATTCCTGTCATCTTGCTAGGGCCTTTCCTCAAAGCAGAGTTTCTTAACCCCATGTCCAGGAATGGACTCGAAAGGCACAATTTCCTGACAAATGTGTGTGCATACTTATATAGGTACAGTTAAAAAAAATCCAATGCTTTAATCAGCTTCTCAAAAGGTCAGGGGAAAAAAAGGGGTTAAGGATCACAGGTGATCATGAAACTTTGCTTTGACATCATTTGCTGTCTGAATTGCCTATCAAAGGAGAAGGCGGCAGGTATGTCTACGACTACCCTTTAAAACAGTTACTAATATACACCCAAAAAAGTTGACCTCCATTTGTTTAATGTTCCAGAAGAAATGTGTACGGTAAGCAAGCTGTGACCCATTTTGTGTACTGGTTTTAGGTGATCGATCCATAGCCCCAACAACTGGCTTGACGCAGACACACAACTCCATCTGAGGCTACTCCTAACCCTAGCCATGCAATTGCCCACAACTACAGGGACAAATCAAAGTTGATGACGAGTCAAAAACATCATCTTGTCATATAAAGCATATGTCATTGTTAAAAATTACTTAATATGATTTCCTATTTCCGTGTAATGGAAAAACAACATAGAGGCCTCAGATGACCAGACCTGGGGGGTGGGATGTAGAATCCGAGCAGCAAGGCTCTTATTCTGTTGCTGTAAGGCAGCAGCTAGACTATTATAAGCCTCAAATTTCTCACCTGGAAGAGAGCTGTAATACCCACCTTACAGTGTAGTGGTGAGGACTTAAGAAAACCACAGAAGGGACAGTGCTTTCTAGACAGTTTATTCGTAAATCAGAAGCGATGCTAGAATGAGGCACATCTTTTGCTTCCTGGTTTAGGTTTCTGGCCCCAACTTGCTGCTTCTAAGGTCAACTAAAATTAATTGTCTGGAAGTTTTCACCAGTTTCACTATTATCCTTGCAATGGAAGCCACTTGAAACAGGGGTGCCTGTAACAAGGAAATTTAACTAGAAGGGAGAGGATGATTAATCATTAACACTTTAAAGACTGCTCACGAGTTTTCTCCTGTTTTGTGTGTCATCTATTAAGGACCGCTCACGAGTTTTCTCATTTTTCACTGTAGTTAAGATGATTTAAATAATGTGCAGTTTGCCCAAAAAAGTACGGTCCCTGGCGTATGTCTTAGAGAGTTCTATGCAGTACAAAAGGTGTTAAGAAATCAGAGAAGGTTGAGAAGGCAAATGGTGGGGTGGTGGTGGAGGTTCTGTACGCTGGCAGACCAGAATGAGATTTCTGGCTTCATTACTTA
>VBSM01003215.1:18462925-18479581 GCA_008086735.1 Cheirogaleus medius | reverse complement strand
AAAAAAAAAAAAAAAAGACAGGGAAATGCATATCGAGACCTTCTTAAGGGCCTTCAGCTGCTTTGGGTGCCACCCAGCAACACCATGCCATAGGCTGTATACTCTGTCTCTGAAATGTGGCCTTCCATCTCCTATGCCTTCATCCCAGTGCTGTGGACCACTTAGATTTACCTGAATAGATGTCACCTCTAGGGCAAAATCTAGAGATCTTATCACCATCATGGTCAAGGCACAGAAACCCAAGACAACTTACCATGTGTCGGCGGAGTATCGTTTGGCTCTTCATATATTTTAGACAGAATTCACACATGTAGAGACGTCCCAGCCGTGCATATTCTTCAGGATAGGGAGAATGGTACCAAGTATCAAGCTCATAGCGACCAAAAGCAATTGTTTTAATCATGTTGCTCCCCTCTGTGATTTGGCCTTGCAGCCTTAGCTTCTCCTATTGCCAAGAAGAAATCAAAAGTCAAAGGAGGATTAGAAGTTAACATGTTTGTTTTTAAAAGCCTGTAGTAAGCTTGTGGACATGCTACCATGCTAGGCTATAAAAAAAATCAGATGAATTTGGCTTCTACCCATGAGAGCTTACATTACTAAAGAGAGCTATAAGGGCATGGAAAACTCAAGCAGATTTCTATAAGCAAGCTTACAACCAAGCAGAATTCCAGAAAACTTACTATCTCTATTGCCGAGAGCACAGGTCTCAATGGAGAGTGGTTTCTCTGCTCCCTACCACATTCTGGCCCTCATCAGAAAGAGTCCTTGGTAAAACTTTAGCCTCAACCAAACTGAATCACAAAGGTAACCCACCATAGACACAAACTCCTTACTCCTTACGAAATATTATAAAACTAAACAGAAAAGGTGATTTAGAATGTGCCTTACTTATCTGCAGGAGCTTTTATAAAACTGTGTCAATCTCTATGACATATATCCACAATGACCACTTGGAAAAATAAAAACTGGACCCTCTAAAAAACATTTTTGAAATGTGGATGATGATTTAATTCTGGAATCTTAACTCTCGAAAGTAGATATTTTTGGATATCCATCTCCATTCAGTGGCTCCGAGTTGGCTGCAAAAGTGAAGTAATTTGTAAGCATAACCAGGTGGGAAAATGTGAACGGCTGGCCTGGGAAATGCTTTATTCCAGAACAGGACAGAGAAAACCAGGAGCAGCAAGAGCCTGTCATAGCCAAGGGCAGCCATCAAACCCTGCCTCCTAAAAGTTTTCAAGAAGTCTAGTAGTTGATACAATTTTTTAAAAGGGGGCAGGGGGAGACAATGGAGAAATGAGTCACTTTATAAACTGAGTTTCCCTGAACACATTTAATCTCTCTTTTTTTTATTAATTTAAATTTCTTCTTAATTTTTTTTTCTTTTTTTTTTTGCCCCCCCCCCCCAGGTTGTAGTCCATGTAGTTTGAACATTTAATCTCTTAAATCAGAAGTAAACTCAACCACTGGAACTTTCTACAAGCAATGTTGTTAAAATTCTGCCTGGGGCATCAAAACTTAGTGTCAACTACTTATAAATAAAAATAAGTGTCAACTACTTGTAAATAAAAATCAGGAAGGAAACCCATCTTAACATATAAAACTTGGTTGTGTCAAAGATTAATTATAAAATAACAGACAACAACCAGCCTTTTCCATTACTTCCCTTCACTGTTATTTTCATTCTATTATGGAGGAACTCTGCAAAAGGGGAGCAGTTTCTGTTGGGATTAGGAAGACAACAGTGATGGGTCTCTCCCAGGGTAGATTCTCAGAATTGCAAATTGGCCAACTGACACAAAGGGGCACCTGCTGTTTTATCAGCCTCACTACCCCTCACCCCAGCCAAACAGGTACTTCCAGAAGCTGAGGTGGAAAGAAGGGAAAAATTCTAAGAATAAGGAGAAGAGAGGAGGGGTGACTAGTTTTAACTACAAATGGAAGGGCAGTCTCCAAATAGGGATAGCTGGGGGGAGGGAGAGAGTGATTCAAGCAGCAAGGTACATTTAATTCCCATCAAATTGATTACTAATCATTTTTCTTGGCAGTTCTAAATGCTTTGCACAAGTGGACCTCAGCCTGGAGGCTTTAATACTCACCAAATCCTCGGAAGCCCGGGCTTGTGCTCTTCGGAAAAGATCCAAGTCATACTCGCTTGTCAGGTTTTCCAAGAGAGGTTCCCGAGTGTTCCCATAAGTCTGTCTGTGTTCCTAGGAAAATAACCAGAGCATGATACTCTCTGCTTCTAAGAACTTAATCTATTTCATTTAAATCAATGCAAACCACAAACATGAGCTGTTTATTTAGTGCCTGCATATTAGGTGCTAGGGATTGAGCACAAAACATACTATTTATCAGGTCAATGCCGGGAGACACCCTCCACCTACCCTAACGAATCTGGAAAGGAAATGCTTCCACACCTCTGGAAGGGAGTTTCATTCTTCTATCTCTAAATGGGCACCCTCAAGGATCGGAAATCTCTGCCTCCATTTCTTCATGTAAAAATGTGCAATACTGTACAGATAAATAAAGTACAACAAACTCAGAGGCACCACAAATTCCTAGAATCCTGAGATCTGGAAGGAAGCTTGGTGGATACTTCCTGATCTAAAAACAAAATAAACAAAAAACAAATTCTAGCTTGGAAGGAAAATGTGCAGGAAGGGAGGGGCAGGGGCAACTGGATGAAGAAGTCCTTTGTAAATTCTTTTACTTGAATCACTGCAACCATCATTACACTATCCGCCAAAAGCCCACTGCTCTCACTTTAAAACTCCAGCCTAGGTACACAGGAAAAAATGGCTAGACTCTTTAAAATTAAATATCAAACAAGAATAACAGAGGGAAAAGTCACAGAAAATTCAAAGCGTGAAAATAATCCAGGTTTTAAATCGTTTTCAAATCTTACCATGGCAGTTATAAGTATCCTTTCCCAAGAAAGACATTCCACAAGGGAAACTTCCCTTTTAAACCTCTGATGCTAGCCCTTCCCACTCAGCTCTAGGCTCCACCTCCCAGCCAAAGAATAATGGTGGTTAAGTGGAGCGGATGGAGCACCCCAGGAAGAACATTATAGGTTTCACACACACATTAGCACATGAAGAAACCATTCACCAGTACCTTTACCCCTATTAAAATTTCTTCTGGTTAATCTGGTTCCATCTGCTGCATATCTTTTTGAATTTTGACTCTATCATCTAAGATTCAGGTTCTAAGTATTAGTTATTTCTTCTAGTTTCACAAACGCTGAAAAAAAAAAAGTCTAAAAAAATCCTATCTAGCATTTTTATCAGGAAGCTTGGGTCCAAATAACCTATCCCAAATTACTGAAAAGCAGGCATTTGTAAGGTTAAAAATTTCTGGCGCTTTTACTTCACTCTTTCTATCTGTATGCTTTGGGGCAAGTTGCCTCTCTAAGCCTCCTGTATACACCATCCATCAAATAGGGTTGTTACAAAGATTAAGAGAGAATCATAACCACAGTGCCCAGCACATAATCACTCAATAAGTGGTATTATTTTATTATTACACCTCTACCCAACTTGCAGATAAGTACGTTAAACGAGATTGGGGTAAGCATACAACCTGGTACCCTACAGCCCACTACTAGAGCCCTTCCTCTACAAACCCAACAGTCTGGTGTAGGTGTCTAGCTACAAATTCACCCCACAATCTATCTCACATTGGCCTATATCCATTTATTCATATGATTTTCAATACAGTGTACAATACCTAATACAATATAAATGCTATGTAAATAGTTGTTATACTGCATTGTTTAGGCAATAATGACAAGAAAAAAGTCTGTACTTGTTCAGTATGGATGCAACTATCCATTTTTTTTCCCCCCAAATATTTTCCAATCCGTGATTGGTTGAATTCACAGGAATAAAACCCATGGATATGAGGAGCTGACTGTACTTAGTTTGGCATATTTTTGGCTTAGTGAAGTCAGGCTTTGACTATCTAAGTATTCACAAATCATATATTTAATAATCTATTCTAATGACTAAATAAGAAAGCATTACAATTCTATGAAAAAATAAAAATACACATCACAAAACGACTGAAAGAACAAATATCAAAACGTTAAACAGTGGTTTGTATCTCAGAGGGTGATTTTTTTTATTGGAATTTTTCTTCTCTATATTTTTGGTATTTTCAATAGTAAGCATGTATTAATACACTTATAATAATTTTATGCAAAAAACTGACTAATTTTTAATAAATGAGGAAATTAGTTCAAGATGTTTAAGTGAAGACAGAACCCAAAGTGCTTTATATAGTAAAAGCCTAATTATGTAAATAAGGTATTATGTAAAAAGCTAGGGTGTAACCCAAAATGCTAGCTGTGGCTATTTTTTAATAGGATTAATGTTTTCTTCTGCATATTTTTCTTAATTGTTCTATATTCTTTATAGAAGTGTGCATTACTTTTAAAGTTAGAAAAAAAAGTTAAAATACTATTAAAAGATCTAGTATACTGTGTGTCACCCAATTAATACCTTCTATCGTGCAGGAAATTTGTTTTTCCATTAAAAGAAGTACGTGACTACTAAACTTGAGTATTTTTCCTTATAAGACATTTCCAATGTCATGATATTTGTTCCAGTAGGTAAATTAACTCTTTAAAATTATAGTGGTGTTTACAAATAACTAGAGGATCAAATTTTTAAAAATCTAAATTCTAACTGTATTTCATTTTCCTGAGACATCCCGTTTCCACTCTCAACAGCCCAGTTCTAGGGAATTAAGTTCGTTCTAAGTGCCAGAAAAATCACTTGGTATTCATGTGTAAAAAATACCAAATGGTGAAGCTGAAAGGCAGAAGTTTAGAAAGTAAACAGAATCCAATGTTATAGCAGAAGTTTATGCTAATTATTTAATTTTTCCTTACCATATATTTCTCTTTCTGTTCTTTGCTCAGACCAGAATTTCTTTTCTTCCTGAGTTCGGCCACCTTTTCCTTATATCGCAACTGCCTCTCCGTTGGTGCCTAAAAGGAAAAGGAGAAAACTGAGAAGCTAGATAGAAACCTCATTACCAAGTTAAGCTTCAAAATGAAAGTACCTGACCACAGAGAAGGTCCACAAAAAAAAAAAAGAAAAAGAAAAGTAACAAATTTTTAAAAAATTTTAAAAAAGAAAAATATGCCAGAAATGTTACAATCAACTTTGAATAATATGGCCATTTTTAAATTCCAAATTAGGTTCCTTCATCACCCAAACTACTATACTTATTGCCAGTTAAAAATAGGTTCGGGAAAGCAAACTTATTTTAATATTAACATAAATTAAGGATAGAAGTCTCCACCAAAGCAACAGACTAAAATAAAGATCATTTCAACTCAATAAACATTTATTGATTGCTTACTGTTTTCCAATTAATGCTTATTGATCTGGTCAACAGTGATACCAAAATGAATACTTAAATATAACCGAAAAACTGAGTAAGAATAGAACCTAAGATAGACAATGAAGAAAAGGATAGCTTACCACTTATGGAGTACTTTTTACCTGCCAAACACTGGGCATAGGTACTTTATATACATAATTTAGCTGACTCCCCTCCCAGGTAGGCATAATTCACCCCTTTTATTAACAAAGAAATAAAGTTTAGGAAAGTTAGCCAGCCTGCCCAGGACAACACAGCTGGAGTAAGAGAATCAAGTATTCAAATCCAGATCTGTTTGGCTCCAAAGCCAAGCCTCTTCCTCATCACCATGCTTACTCAGCTAGCCACCCATAATCTAACTGCAATAACAGACACCAAGATGATGAACTATGTATAATTTGTGACGAAGGTTAACATTTGAGAGCATTACAATGGGAATACATGAGGAAGAAATTCATTAGTGGTGGGAGAGGATTTGGAAAGAATTCCCACAACAGCTGCACAAGGCCTTGAAGGATAAATGCAGTCTCTTCTTGATACAAGCATAGAGTTCCAGGCAGGAAAACAGAAAAAGTATAAAGACCAAAGGCATTTAGAGAGAACAAGAAATTAAGTGCAATCAACGTGGTGTGAATGTTCAGAGAAGTGGTAGAAGGATTAGGACAGAGCCAAGGAGCCAAGATGCTTCCTGGAAATCAGGGGAAGAGAGAAGCAGAAGAAAAATGATATAGTCACTAAGTGTCAAATGCTGAGGAAAAGTCACTGGCGACCTTAGAAACATGCCAACAGAGTGAAGAGGTTTGAAGGCCATGGTCAATAGGTTAAAAAAATGATGCAAAATAAGGAAATGAAACAGCAAGAGTAATCTTTCAAATAATTAGAATTATTGTTTACTACCATTACTATTATTATTATAGATAGCATGTTTATTTATGAGGTAGAAGTGTTCATCTTACGAAAATTTACTATTTGAAAAACAAACATGATTCTGAGTTTATGAGACCAGTTATTTAGACATACTATAGGAACAAGAGGCTTGGATACTCTGAAAGACAATAGTGGGCAAAGAAGATCCAAGTCATGGATCTCAAACTGTGAATGGCCAGAGCTTTAACAAGGCCCGTACCTGGTGCCTGGTTGCATGCCTGTTGTTGTCATCTTGCCTGTGGGACAGCATCCTTTCTTCTATCTGCTTATCCCGGCTCTGTGCTCTCACCTGCAACCATCAACATCGTCAATAAATCCACCTGCTTCTAAGACTGTGTTTTCTTAAAGCACAAGAACACAATGATCATCCCTTGAATTTATGTTATACTTTTACTTTCAAAGGGTCTTCACACTTATTATCACAAGCTCCATAAGAAAGATAAAGCAAGCTTCACTTTCTGCCTTCTCAGCCATTAACTGACAATCAAAGTGAGATCACAGCTAAACGGTGGTAAAGCTAAGATTTTAATTCAGTCTGATGACTCTGAGCCTGGATTCTTTCCACTGTACAACGAATAAGAAACAGTGTGAGGAAGTGCAAGAACAGAGCAAGGAAGTACAAAGAAAACATCAGAAAACCTGGGGTCAAGTCTATAGGGAAACTTAACTCTGTAGTTACACGATCATATCAGCTTTCAATAGTTTCTGCTTTTTCATCTGGGAATTGAGAACTGATATCCAACTACCTATTCAACTTCACCATTAGAACTCAGAATGGTCAAAACAGAACTGGCATTCCCTCACAAATCTGCTCCACCTCAAATCTTCCCAATATCAGTAAGTGGCAACACTGCCTAAATAGCTGATCAGGTCAAAAACCAGAATGTCATCTTTCGTTCTTCCCTTTTCTTACACTTTACATCAAACCCATCAGCAAGTCTAATGGGTTGTTCCCCTCTAAAATATCTCCTGAATCCGAACCATTCTTAGCATTGCCACTGATACAAAGCGAGTCCAGGCCACCATGTATTGCCTGAACTTCTTCACAGTCTTCCAATCACCCTACCCTGTGCTGTGTCAACTCTTGCCCCCACACTCCATTCGCCACGTTAGCAAGCCATCATTTCACAAAAAAGTGTTTATGAAATCATATCATGTCTCTGCTAAAGCCTTCCAAATGCCTCTAATGACCATCAGAAGAAAACACACTTTGGTGCCAAGGCCTACACGGCCCTTCATGATCAGGATCCAGCTTCCTCATTTCCCATCATGCTGCAGCCACATAGCCTACTCTTAAGTCTTCTAAACCCAAGAGCTTACTCTCATCCATGTCCCAGAGCAAATGAAAACTCCTCAGGAAGGTCTTCCTTGACCACCCTAGGAAAAGCAGTCCTATACGTTCCACCTGCAAAACAGTCACTCTCTCTCTCTAGTCTTTTTGTTCCTCATAGTATTTATTACTTCATGAAATTTTTCTTTACGTATTAATTTATAAGTTTACATTACCCTCCTCCCATGAGAATGTAAGCTCCTTGAATGTATTTTATCTTATTCACTGAATCCTCAAATATCTGTAAGAGTGTTTGGCACATGTGGCCAGAGAAACTTATGACTGAACAAAAATGGTAATTATCACTGATCACAGAGGTGTCCTGGGGACCTTAAGAGCAATCATGTGTATGCAGGTTCTTTAAAAACACTAGAGCTTTTAATAAATGTGAGGAATTAATCTATTTGGGATTTTAAATATAATAAAAAATATATCTTTCAGAAATTCTCCTGCTCTTCCAAGCACATGTTCCAGTAGTAAAGATGGATTATACTGAGCCTAATTCCCCTTACAGAGAAGACAGAACAAAAGAAGAAAAAATTCAGGATGGAAATGTTTCTTTTTTCAGAATTTTCTTCCCCAAACTGAAATTTTTCTTTTCCTAAAATAAATTGCTTAAGGTAACAACATGTTCATATTGCTACAAGCCAATAATCTTAAAATTATATCTTAGGAATATTTTTTTAAGAGACAGGGTCTTGCTATGTTGCCCAGGCTGACCTCAAACTCCTGGGCTCAAGTGATCTTCGCACCTCAGTCTCCTGAGTAGCTGGACTACAGGCGTGTACCACCATGCTCCGCAGGAAGATTTTAATGTAAAACCATCCATAGTATCAAATTGTTATATTTAAAGACAAGTGGTAGAGGACAACTCTCAAAAAGCAGAGATCAGTTATTTTCAGAGAAAGAAGTACCTAAGGCCTTGTCAGTTTCTGATGCAGATGTGGGCAGAGCTGTTTCTGTTTAGATCTGGCCTCAGACTGATGGGAAGACTTATCACTTACACAGAGCAGAAAAACTGCCTTGCTTATAAAAAGATTTGGAATGAAAAAAATAAAAGAGTAAAGTCATCGACCTAAAATCCATATAAGCATTCAAAGTATACTACTCTGCCAAAAGACTAAACACAAACTTTTAGCCCTGTGGTCTACTTGTAAATAAGAGAACAAATTCCTGAATCAAGGAGAATTAATGTTAGTGAGGGAATCTAATTTTTCTAAGAATAAAACTGGCTCAGACAGTGACCCTGGCCTCATTAACAAATTAACAGCAACAAAACAACAATAATACCTTGGTCTAACCAGCTTGGATAATCTGTCCAATTACTACCCAAGCAATCCATTCAATTAATATTTTCAACTCTTGCTTTCCCATAATTAGTTCTTTGGTTCCATCCTTCATAGTAGGCAACCCATGCAGAAACATACAAAATAAGATCTGAGCCTCCACTTGTAAATACATTATTCCCAAATCCCAAAGGTTATTTAGGAGCTATATTTTTTCAAGAATTTTAAAGACAATTAGCCAAGAGTAAGTGTGACTAAGAGTAACAAAAAGGAAAAGTCTCAAGTAGAAATGACAGAGAAAGAGTAAGAGAATTATGAAAAAAATTTTAAAAAGCAAAATAACTTCATAAATTTATAAGAGAACATAATGCATAAATATTGAGATAACATATTTATGCAAATTATTCCTTAGTGGAAGAGGCCCCTAGCAGTCTTTAAAGTCAGTTTTTTTTTTTTTTTTTTGGAGACAGAGTCTTCCACTCTTGCCTGGGCTAGAGTGCAGTGGCATCGCCATAACTTACTGCAACCTCAAACTCCTGGGCTCAAACGATCCTCTTGCCTCAGTCTCCCAAGTATTTGGGACTACAGGCACACACCACCACACCCAGCTAATTTTTTTCTATTTTTAGTAGAAACAGGGTCTTGATCTTACTCAGGCTGGTCTAGAACTCCTGACCTCAAGCGATCCTCCTCCCTTGCCTCCCAGAGTGCTAGGATCACAGGCATGAGCCACTGTGCCCGGCCTGAAGTCAATTTTTAACAGAAATTATCAATGCATTGGTGGTTGATGTTCCAAATATTTTGCAGATAATCTCCTTGTTAATTTCCTTCAAAGCACTTATTAAATATTATAATTCTTTTATGTGTCTATTTAACTAGTTTCTAAAAAAAAAAAACCTAACCAATTATTTATTAGAATGTAAGAACAAGGACCTTGCCCATGTTGTTCACCACTGTACCCCCAGTGTTTAGCAAAGTGCCTGGCAAACGGTAAGCACTCATTAAGTATATGCTGAATAAATGAGAATACAATTACCTTGCATTCGTCAGCTGAGAGGTTATGATAGAGCGGGCATCCTGAGATGGAGAAATGTCTCTCGTGTTTTCCTGTAAGGTGTCCTGTTAAAGGAGGAAAAACTTAATCTCGAGAAAGGAGACAAGCTTAGAAAGTGGTATTTTTCTCTACAACAAACCTGTTTTTTGCCATATCATTTTTATCAAATATGTGTCTGATCAGATTGAATCCACCAAAGGTAAGTGTTGTTAGGGCTATAACTCGCACCCACCATAAATTCTTTTCTCCCACAGGACAGATCTGGCAATCTTTGAACATATTTATATATAAACTACAGTCAATATAAACTATAGTTCCCTTGATTCTGGTGATATATTTCTCAAATCCCAAAACGCATAAAGTTGTACATTTATAATACACACAATTACAAGCAGTAACACTTTCTTTTGGTGGAATGTATATTTTTATTTATTTATCCATTCATTCATTTATTTTAGAGACAGGGTCTCATTCTGTCATCCAGGCTAGAGTACAGTGGCATGATCATAGCTCACCGTAACCTCGAACTTCTGTGCTCACTTAAGTGTATTTGGTGAAATTTAACTCTCCTAGGCTAAATTAATTAATCAAGTCATACATACAAGTTAAGTGTACTTTTCTTTCTACTATGTAATGCTATCTAATCTGAATTTAACTCCTTTCAATAATCAAAAGAAACTTATGAAAAATGGAGAAGGAAATGGCCCTTTCCGTCACACAAGTGAACATATTTTGATAATTTTGAAACAGATTAAATATTTACTTTTGGGGAGAAAGGACTGGTTTTGTTTAAAGATTTAGGCTTCTTCTAAAATCAAACTTTTAAACAGGCAGTTAACACAAGGCCATAAGAGGGTAAAACATCAAAAATAACAATACAGAAAGCTTGTTTTATCTAAAGCGGTATCTTTTTCATTCATTTATTTTCTCATGTGGTTTTTTGAAAACACAGAGGGAATTGAATATTATTTCCTTTTAATATATCTCTTCAACCAAAAGGTTTATAAAATACCTCAGACTGAATGGGCTAGTGAGACAATGCTAATGAGATAAAAAGATAAGTTAGCTAAATTGAATTGCAAGCCTATAAAAATATTCACCTTTCTTTCATTAAAAAAAACACAAATATTTAATTTGAGGGAAAGATGACACTAGGATTTTAAAACTTATACAACATGACTTATAGCGTAAGCTTTAAAGGGAAAACACAGTCCAAGTATTGGGGAGGTGGTTATTTTATGACATTCAGGCTGCCATTTCACTTGGACTATATATATACACGTATATATATATATATATTTTTTTTGAGACAGGGTCTCACTCTGTCACTGGCACTAGGGTGCTTGGACTATATTATTAAAAATGCAATTTTGGAGATCCATATAATCAACCTGGACACAAAAAACTACCCTCAATGATGAAGCACTAGGTATAAAATGTAGTGTCACCACTACAGCAAGACTTGCTTTTTAGTTGCTATGTATCCCACAACTTCTGAGTAAATTATTCAAGTCATGTTTTATTTTATAATATGTAAATTAACTCCATTCTAATTGCATCTATATTAAAAGTTTAAAAGGCAACAGCTGATCTATTAAACTAGCAATTCCACTGCTATGCATTTATCCTACATTTTCTAGAAAACACCAAAATATGTACATACAAGGCTATTCATCACAGTATTGTCCAAAATAGCTAAAAATGAGAAACTATCTAAATGTCAATCAATATGGGACAAGTTATGAACTATCAATATAATGAAATTTTCTGTATCCTTTAAAGAGATGAACCTCTAAGTGCTGATAATATAAAATATCCAAGATATACAACGAATTATATTTTCCCTTTTATGCATAATAAAAAAGAAGTATCTGTACATACATGTGCACTTATATATGTATAGAAACTTACTAGAAGCATTCATAAAAAACTACCAACAGTAGTTTTATAGCTGGGGCATGGTTCGGGGGGTATGAATAAAGGAGAACTTTTACTTATGCACTTCGAGCTCTCCTATAGGGTTTTGAATTTTTCACACACACACACAATAATTTTATGGAAAAATTATTTTTAAAAAATAATGACTTTTTTTTTTGCCTAAGGAGTGGAACAGGATCAAGAATATTTTGGAAACTCAGATTCACACTTTTCAAGCTTCTAATACATCAAAACGAAAGTCAAAGTAAACTTTCCTCTGATGTTACATATATATATTTACCCCATGGTCTACTCCATATTAAAGAGCTAAGTCCTGGGCATAATTGATACAATCAGGCCCCCATTCTGAACTTATCTCCTCCTCTCTATTCCGGTCACTGCCCCAGACATATTGGCTCCTAAGTGTTCCTCAAACTGGTTAAGCATTCTCCTGCCCCAGAGCCTTTGCATTTGCTGTTCCCTCTAGCCATAATGTTTATTCTCAAACACTCAAATGGCAAGTCTCTGCTCAAATGTCACCATATCAGAGTAGCTTTCCCTAGCCAACTACATAGATACGTTACATATACAACCACATATATGTGTATATAATCAATTACATATGTATGTACGTGTACACACACACATAATCTCCTATCCTTCAGCACTCCTTGCTTTATTTTCCTTCACAGCACTTATCTCCAGTTGATACATTATATATCTACCTGCATTTGCCTTCTTCAGCTAGACTATAAGCTCTATGAGGGCAAGGACTTTGACATGTTCATAGCTACATCCCCAGAACTTAAAACAGTGTCCAGGCCAAGCACAGTGGCTCATGCCTGTAATCCTAGCACTCTCAGAAGCCGACACGGGAGGACTGCTTGACGTCAAGAGCTCGAGACCAGCCTGAGCAAGAGCGAGATCCCATCGCTACCAAAAATAGAAAAAAATTAGCCGGGTGTGATAGCACACACCTATAGTTCCAGCTACTTGGGAGGGGCTGAGGCAGGAGGATCGCTTGAGACCAGCTTGCAGTGAGCTACAATGACGCCACTGCACTCTACCCAGGGAGACAAAGTGAGACTGTTTCAAAAAAACAAAAACAAAAACCAGTGTCCAGCAACATGGCAAATATTCAATGAGTATTTGCTGAATGATTAAACATAGCACATAAAAGCAATTTAGCAATGCATGATTTGTGACTAGCAGAAGCTGAGGAAAGTACCCGTTCTTGCTGTGTGGCAAGTAGATCCCCTCAACCTCTTAAAGCATATTAGCCATCATCTCTTATACTAGTGTAATACATTGTCTACTCTTAGTTTTTCATTATTTATCCCAAAGAAATTGATGCCAGCCTGAAATAATTATATTCTTTGAGTGATGACTAGTATGGAGTTCAGGAATTTGCTCTATTTATTTACTTTGATGGATTGAAATTATCTGATAAACTGCTGCTAAAACTAAGAAAGGATCCAAATTAACAGCATACTACAGAAAATGTACTTCTGGCCTACAGAGCAGCAACTTACTCTGTTCTACCTTTTTCTGAACTTGATGGTCACATGCAAAGGCTGAATTTGAGAAGTAGACCCAGCAGTGAAAGGTCCCTTATCTTCCAATCAGCGCCTTCTGACTGAAGACAAATGCTTAAGCCCAACATTTGTACCTCAGCTCACCAAAGGAGCACAAATAAGGTTCCACTCACTACAAGAATCCCTAACGTAATTCTGTAAGGAGTAAAAGTCATAAGAAAACAATGAAATATTTATTTATCTCAGAAGAAATATTTTATCTTGTTTATACTAGGTACACAAAGCCACAAGACTAAAACTACTGAAGTTACAGAAGGACTGTAAGGATCTGGGTCTCATGCGTACTCTATTAGTTTCACAGCCTCTTGGTAAGAAATCTGTTTTCTCGTTTCCTTAACAGCAATGGCCATGCAACCACTATTCTGCACTAGCTTACCCTCCACTGGTCCTCAATGAGCAAGAACTATGTGCCATACAATGACATTTGGAGATAACAGTCATCTTTTTTGTTTTTGCTGCAAAAAGGAGGGAATTTTTCACTGGGAAAAGCTCTCAATAAACTGAATGGTTCATCATAGTTAATTTCCTTGCAATCAGATCTATTAATATTATTATGGACGATAAACCAAAAAGAGAAATGCTTTAATCAAGTGGGCAACTCATTGTTACCGAGCACATGACGAACTTAAGAGACCAGATCACAAAAGAACAAAAAACATTTCTGGATGACCCTAATTCCAGAGGGAGAGAGAACCATAGAACAAAGGGAGTCATGAAGCTGGGCACACTAACCTAGAGAGTTACAGCCTGGTGTAGGACACTTCATATTGAAATTGTAGCTTTCATGGAAGCGACGGCGCTTGGGGCGATGAGAGAGATCGCTGCCTGAGTCCTTGAGGGACATGTCCTTGGCAATGCTCTCATCGTGAGACACGTTGGGGCTGGAGATGTCTATGTCAGACTCAGAAGAAGGTGCATTTCCAGTTGGAGTTCGAGGTGGTGACTCATCATGATCAGCTGTATTTTTAGTTTCTAAAGCAAAAGCAATTGGTAGAACTTATGAATGGGGTTCATTTATATAAAAGTTTACTATTCAAAAGAGTTTATGGGCTTTCCAGATCCTCTTTCTATGATTTAACCAGTAACTTTTAGCTATTCATCTACTATAACGCTAAATGGAAAATGAAACAAATGGAGACACTAAAACCATTCCTTTTGTGTAACTTTAAATTCTAATTAAAATTAAATTTGGGGCCAGGCGTGGTGGCTCACACCTGTAATCCTAGCACTCTGGGAGGCCGAGGTGGGTGGATCATTTGAGCTCAGGAGTTCGAAACCAGCCTGAGCAAGAGCAAGACCCCGTCTCTACCAAAAATAGAAAGAAATTAATTGGCCAACTAAAATATAGAAAAAATTAGCCGGGCATGGTGGTGTGTGCCTGTAGTCCCAGGCTGAGGCAGAAGGATTGCTTGAGCCCAGGAGTTTGAGGTTGCTGTGAGCTAGGCTGACGCCATGGCACTCTAGCCCGGGCAACAGAGTGAGACTCTGTCTCAAAAAAAAAAATTAAATTTGGGGTTTATCTAATATATAGCACTTATTTCACCTGAGCTCATCACAGGTAGTCAAAACTGATGGAAATAAATTCTAAAATCATTACCATTCTACTTCCCTTCCAGGAGATACACAAGACAGAAGATAAATGAAAATGGTTATATTTCTGGATGACACTGAACAGGCTTGGTGTGAGAAAGTGACTGGACTTACGACTCTTGAGTTAGCTTGCTGGTAGTCTAACAATCCAATCTTGAAATTCCAAACTCTAATCAGGGGTTGCAAACCAAATGCATACAGGGGCCAGGCAAGGCCAAATAGACAGCTCATTGTCCATCTAAAGGGGACAACTACTATTCATCTCCAGCCAATTATTACTATGGGTGAATGAATGGCTACCCAATGTTCCCAGATCTTTCCATTGTTTAAAATAAACTATTAATCCTAGTTTTTATATGAAATCTCTGTATTTTCAAATATTGGTAACAAATTGAAAAAATTTTAAACACTGTGCAAGCAAACCAACCGACCATGGGGACAGCCTAGAAGCAGCTCAGCAGTCTGTAACCTCTGCTCTTAGGCCCCTGCTTTGGGCCGGTAAATCACAATCTCAAAAGCTTAACATGCCCCATCACTGAAGGTCACTCCCACTCAGAAATCTGGAGATAAATGGACTGACAAGTATTACCAGAAGAAAACCTAGTTCAAGTTATCTGTGGTTGAGAAAGCCCCAGTCACTTTTTCCTATTATAGGTCCAATCTATTATACGCCAACTACTCTGGACCTCAAGAACACTCTAGCATCAAACTGTCCTCAGCAAGACATAAGAAAGGAACTAGGCAAACAGCATACACCTAGCTGAAATATTAGGTTTCAATCTGCAGTGGCCTCAAGTCTTCCTTAAAAAGAAATTAACCAGATCCTCTGTAATGGGTCCAAGACATACTATACCCACTCACCTCTATCTGAAAAGTCAACCACTTGCTCAGTTTCTGAGCCAGATGAACGAGTCTGCCGAAGCGGGTATTTTTTCGGTGTCACTGGGGTAGGTTGCTGCTGACTACGGGTCACTCTTCTGGTAGAATAAGCAGGCTCCTCAGTGCCAAAAGATTGCAAATTTCGAACAGGGCTGGAATCTGATCCCAATTTTAAAAAATAATAAAGAAAAAAGAAGGAAATGTTTTACGTCTCATCCATATAATTTATTAGAATGTAGCTCCTCCTTTCATAAAATCCAACAAATCCTTAAAATATCTATTTTACTGAATAGAATATAAGCAAAAGAGCCTAGTTCAGGTATAGAGATGTAATATAGTATATTACTAATAGCTTAGGTTCTGGAGTCAAGACTGAACTTGATTCAATTCCACTCCACCATACCAAATAGTTGTGGCATCTTGGGCAAGTTATTTTCTCCAAGTCTGTTTTCTGACCTATAAAAAAGGAAAAATACTAGTAGCACATTCCTCATAAGTTTGTGGTAATAGGTATGCATGTAAAGCACTTACCATGACCCCTAGCACATAGCACTTTATAAATACTAGCTATATCCTCTCTTTCTTCCCTTACTCTAACCTACCATAAAACAGATATTCTACTACTAAATGTACAGGGTGTCCCAAAAGTCTCCATACAAAGGAAAAATTTTGTAATGAATATTT
>VBSM01003215.1:18437895-18462825 GCA_008086735.1 Cheirogaleus medius | reverse complement strand
GGCTGATGCCACAGCACTCTAGCCCGGGCAACAAAGTGAGACTCTGTCTCAAAATAAAATAAAAGGAAATAAAAGAAATCCAAAGCTTAAATTAAACCATATTTTTGGATATATACACTTTAGTTTTGTTTTAACTGACACATAATTGTACATATTTATGGGGTACAGTGTGATGTTCTGATACATGTATATATTGTAAAATTATGAAATCAGGGTAATTACAGTATCCATCACCTCAAACATTTGTCATTTCTTTGTGGTGAGAACACTCAAAATCCTCTCTAAAGTATATTATAAACAACAAAAAATCCTAAGATAACATGTAAATCTTATAGGTTCTCCAAAGAAGAAAACTGAAATTCTTAAACTTTTAGGTGAGAAAAGTTAGCACACAGCAAGGTTCACAGTTTGTACACCTCCAGAGGGGCAGTCTATGCTGTCTACATTTTGCTCTACAGAAGATGATATTATGAATGGTGCCCCCAGGGGTTGTGCAACTCTGTGGCTATAAAGTATAATAAATGGAAAGAGCCCCAGAGCTCATGCATCTCCTAGCTATTTTGAATATTTACAACTTTTGGATGTCCAGAGCATGTGCTTTCTAAGCACATTATGCCCCTTCCTTTACATATGCTGTTCCCTCTGCCTAAAATAACATGTTCCCATCTTTCAACGTGTAAATTACTATTTGATTCTTTAAGACTTCATTCTGGGAGAGTTGCCCTAAGTTGGCTGCCCCATCTCTGGGCTTCCACAGTACTCTTTGCAAACTTCTCCCACAGTCCTTGCCACACTGTGTTTCCATTACCAATTTACATACCTATATCTCACATTAAACTAAGATTCTTGAGGGCAGGAACTATGATCTTTCTATCATGGTTCCCAGGACATAGCTTAGTGCCTGAATTACAGTAGCCATTTACAATAATCCCATTGTAGTAAAAACATGAAGGCTGAGAAATCAAGAAACAACAGTTATACTTCGGCTGAAATCTTAAATTCAAAAATAAAGTTAGGAACAGTTGTTAAGGAGAATATTCTCTCTTGCTTGAAAACTGATATTTTTCTTTCATTTTGCAACATGCTCATATAGCAGTCACCAAATCAACACTATTTAAGTGCCAAAACATAACATTTTTCCTCTCAATCTATTATCACCTATTGATCATCAGCTTTGTGTATTAAATGTAATCTTCTTTCCTCCCCAAGGAATTCCAGAGCAGAGCCAGGAGAGATCAAGGATACCCTCCTTCAAAGCTAAACCCAGATGGCTAAATGTACTAGAGAACCTTCAAACTACCTTCCAAATCCAAGAATCTCAATTTTTTTACTAGCAAAGCAAAATTCTGGGTATTTACACATTGATATTTGGATACAACTATTTATATCTATGACACGTGTATTGAATTATATTCCAAAATTAAACATGGTTTTAGAAGTACTGGGCCTCCTCCAATAACAAGTTCCAGAGACTACAGGTATACTCTTTGACTTACATAGGGTTATGTCTTGATAAACCCATTGTAAGTTGAAAATATCATATGTTGAAAATGCATCTAATACACCTAACCAACTGAACATCATAGCTTAGCCTAGCCTACCTTAAACACGTTCACAACACTTGCATTAGAGTACAGCTGGGCAAAATTATCTAACACAGAGCCTATTTTGTAATAAAGTGTTGGCTTCCCATGTAATTTATTAAACACAGTACACCGTAGAATACTGGTTGTTTATCATCACTATCACGTGGCTGGCTAAACTGTGGCTCCTTGCCACTGGCCAGCAACACAAGAGAATATTGTGCGGCATATCACCAGCCCAAGAAAAGATCAAAATTCAAAGTACAGTTTCTACTGAATGCATACTGCTTTAGCACCATGGTAAAGTTGTTAAGTTGAACAATCCTAAGTCAGCTCCTGTCTGTACTTCAAGTCCCTAAGCCTAAACCACTCTAACAGAAAATGAAGAGATTTTTCCCATTTTACTGATGGAAACACTGTGAGCTGAAAGAAAAAAAAAAAAATCAAATGACTCAAGACATACATGTGTCTCACATCCATTATAGCAGCCATAGTTCCTTTTGGCCTAAGCACTGTTAAACACCTGATACTTCTGCATTGCTCTGTATTTTACCAGTCATCAGGTGTACTACATCAAGCCAAGGCACCAGTTTCCACATTAACCAGCAAAACATGATCTCTAGCCAGTCAGCTGTGAGCAGTGGTCAGGAAGAATGAAGACTTTTACCTTGAGAACTCTGGCTTAGCCTGGCTGAGGAGCGGGTGACTCGAGCAGATCGCCGGGATGTGCCATCGCTCTCTGAACTGTCTGTGTGCTCGAGATCTGTAGAGAAATCGGAATCTTCGGTTCCATCTGAACTACTGCCTGCATTCCTCTGTAATACCATAGATCCAGACATTAGCATGGAAGCATTTACTCTGTGAGTTTGCATTAACACTGGAAACAAAACAAATCGTGACGTTGGGAACACCAAGTTCAAACCTAAGAAAGGATTCCACAAGAATTTCCCCTCCCTGCTCTAGAGCCAACTTCCCTTTATTTAGAACACTTAAATGGAACAACCTACAAATAAGGCAACTTTGTTAAATGAAGAAAATTCTTACTGTATTATCTGAACCAAGTTCACTTACAGATTATTACCATAAACTGGAAATAAAAGTACCCAACTCAAAATGATCTGGCTGACATAATTATGCCAAAAAATTAATAAATAAATAAAAGCCCTAGATAGTAAGCAAAATGTTGGTGCTAGGCCCTATTTAACTTTAGGGAAGCTTTTGTTGTAAGTTTCCACAAGTAGCTATCACATCTTTAAAAAAACATTCACTATTTCAAAATATCATGGTCCACAACTCTGACTCCAAAAGAATATAAGCAGAAAAAGATACATTTTTTTTTCTTATGTCATCTATCTGAAGTTTCTCCACATGAATGCCGAGAGTGCTAAAAAAGGAAGCTTGCACATGAAGACTGATGAGTATCTAAAAACAATTTCCTTCAAAATCATCTTTTCAATTAATAATTATTTATCAATTATTAGCCTCCTGAGGAATGATTAGTAATAAAGGGACTCTTATCAATTGAGCCTTAACTCTATACCCTTTACTAAGCCAGAAAGGGAAGAGTATTTGCTAAAACAATACAAAGCTTCAAACTACGGATCCTTTATTTAAAACCTTAGGGCCAGTCATGTTTGGAATTCATAATTTTTTTAGATTTTTAGTAAGGGAATACTTTGCATATATCCTGCAAATAACATCCCATAAACAAGCACAGTGATATTTCTGCAGGAAGATATAATGAGACATACAAAAACCATAAGTAGCTTCAAGACATTTAAAAACAGGTTTGCCACCAAACAAGTTACTAAAAAACTTACATTTTTGAGAACTCTTTGTATTTGGGAAATGGAGAAAAGGGACAGTGGACCTATTCCGAGGTACCAATATTATTCCTGCATTTGCTGTTCTTAACATAAATACTACCTACCTACTTATATCATTTTAGGAGACTAAAAAGCATAAATTTTTAACTTGGAAAGCCTCTGAGAAGAGAAAAATTTCTACGGAAATTAAGCGAGAATACCACCACCCAGATTTCCAAATATCTCAAAGGTAACCTGCCCAGAAATGATCGGAGGCCCAAGTCACAGAAAATCGCCAGGATGAAGGGGGAATCTTATAGATCACCACTATAGTCCAATTACCCAGATATTTGAATCCTTGACCTGTGACCATCCCTTAATGGCTTGAACCTGGGACTCAGCTCTTCTCTTCCCCAATCTACCTCCTATATTACTCTAAAGCAGATTTAATTGCTCTCTCATCTCCCTCCTATAACACTTTGTATATGCCTCTGAGTAAAGAATTTACTAAATCCTTCTACAGTTGTTTGTATGTTTGTTTTCCCCCATCAGACTATGAAACCCTTAAGCCAGGGATCATGTCTAATTACTGGATCCTCAGCAATCACCACATAGAAAGTAGTCAATAAGCATCTGTTTAATTGAATTAGATTTGTTCTGAGTTGATGCAGATTTGTTCCGTAGTTCTGGCTCTGCCATGGCCTAGTAGAGTGGCTTGGGGCCACTAATGAGTTCTTCATTTGCATAGTTGTAAAAAGTAGAGACGGAGGCATTCCTAAGTGATCTCATAAATCCCTAATTCTGGAAAGTTTTTTATTTCTACGAATTGCATTTTCTAAGCGCTGCTGAACTAAGCAAAAAAGGAAAAGATTACGGCTTAAACGCAAAAGGCCTGAGTGGGAACCCTTGGGAGTGGGCGCTGGCTTTCCACCCCTCAGTCTTCCCTTCTGCTTTGTTGTGCCCCCCACCTGGAAAGGAAGGCGGCCTCCAAAACTCCACCTATGCACCTATCAGCATCCCCACCCGGAAAGGCGGGGATTCGTGCCGCCCAATCGAGGTCCAGCTAAACCGCGCCCCCGCGGGACAGACTGCCAAGCCCGGCCAATCAAGAGAGGAGGGATCGTTCTCTCCAGCCAGTCGGAGAGTGCTAGGCCCGGGCCCAGTCACCGCCCCCACACGCGGGGAGGTGACCGTTGGGCCCAAATAGGCGGCGTCACCAGCCAATCAATACTCTTCTAGAGGCTTCAGCGACCAATTAGCAGTAAGAACGCCTCCGATCCGGGCAAGCAGAGGGCGGGAATAGTTGCGAGCATAGGCCGAGGCCAGGGTCGGGCCCACATTTTTCTGTTGGGTATGTATAGAACAGAGGGTGGCTGAGCTAGGTTCGAGGGTGCGGGAAGTTGGAACCCAACCGCTGTGAGGCGTGGCCAACTGCGTCACGCTGCTCAATCGACAGTCCTTAGAAACCCGCCATCCCTCCTTTCCCGTTTCTCACCTTCCTTCGCGGCATTGCCGGCGGCTGCGGCCCGACGGTTCCGATTCGGGCAGCGGCGGCAGCAGCAGCAGCAGGAACGGTGGCTCCGGCGGGCTCCGTGGCGGCCTCTGTAGCAGTCAATCCCGCGGACGATCCCAAGTGCCTCCTGCCTCACAGCGTCTAGAGCGTTCTGCGCAGGCGCCGCGGGCTGAAACGCTTTTTCCTTCACTTCCGGCCGGGTCTCGCGTCGCATGACGTTACGAGCCGGAGAGGGTGCTGGGAGGTTCGCTCCTTTTGGTGAAGCGAGTGATCACCATTTTGGAGTTGGGCAGAAAAAATGCCTCCAATAGTGGGAACCGGGGCCTGCCATTTTTAGTTAGGTGAGTGACACCCTTTGTGAGCGTGGGTAGCCATTCTTGTTTGGGGCAGAAGTAAACGGTTCTCTTCTTTATCTTGGGCAAAATTTCCCTTCCCGGTCGTTTTCTGGAGTAGATGAAGGAAACCCCCAGAATCCATCAGGTTGCTGAAATTTAACCCCTCCGTTGCCTTACTGACTAAAAGACGTTTCCGTTTATCATGTAAACTCAAGGTTGGGAAGGGATATTTTGCATAAGAAACTTTGTTAAGAGCCATCTCGTGTCTCAAAGGAGTGGGAATGGGAGCTTGAAAAAGAAACGAAGGGGTAGTGCCCGTCCTCAGGAAGTCTCCTATTAGAGGAGACGTTGTCCTTGCCTTTAGCGAACAGCAAGTAAGTTAGTCGTTCACGTCGCGGGAGGAGGGAAAACCATTTTCCAGAAGCTGTAGCTCCAAAGAATTCCCAATTTAGCTCTGTGGCGAGCGTCCACTTCCTTTCCCCACTGTGTTTGGGTTTGAGATCGCTGGGTGGCCGAGGGGAGGGTGAAAAATGTGACTTTGGATGTGGGGATGCTGTTCCAGAGAACCCCATTTAGCCCACATGACCTCCAGATGTATGAGTCAAGAGTTAGGGGAGGGAAGAAGAGAAAGGAATATTTTTAGTGAAGCTGGTGCCCAAAAAAGAATGAATATTTAAATAATAATGAGAAGGCCTAGGAAGGATAAGTTGGTGCAAAAGTCATAAATAAAGGCTGGAAAATGGAGAGCAAGGCGTTGAGAATTTAATCCCCCTGGAGGAAAAGTCTTGAGAGGACCAAGTATTGGCCTAGAGCCTGGGTGGAATCCAGGCTAGCTCAGTCATTAAGTTGGGATCCTGGACCCCAGTTTCAATCTGTGGCCCATTAAGATGGAGATTTCCCCATAGGAGCAGGACTAAAGAACAAAGCAGCAGAAAGTAAACATCTGATTGATGTGCTAAACAGAGAACTGGAAAGAGTTAAACTTCCCAGCACTCTCCTTGGGGATATTCTGGGCCAGCATTGATACAGACAGCTTTTAGTACTTAATATTTAGCTTTTAGTGCTTAGTATAAACACCTTTGATAACCTATTAATGCTTAGGTTGGACTGCACATAAGAACCTATATGACAGTGGCTCACATTTCTTCTTTCTTTGTATCCCCTCAGCACTTACACATCTAATTTCACACTATTACTCTGTTATTTTGCACTTACTGGTATGTTCCTGAGGTCACTCTTGTTATGTTCTGGATCCCTGACTGGTGGTAAGGATCTCTTATATTATTGAGAGCACATCTCAGTTCTTTCATACCATCCTTTCTAATAGTGCCCAGACCTTGTTCTACCCACAGTAAATGGCTTGCTAGTCAGAAAGAATATCATTAACATTTTATAGTCTCTGAATGTACAGCACTCAGAGATGGTAAAGTATCCCTCCCTAGAAATTAGTATTTTAGAATAAGGTCTCATCCTGACCTAACCATCCATCATGCAAATACCAGCATTACAAATGTTTAACATTAGTTAATCTCTTACACTGGATTCTCTAACACTACAGCTGACATTAAAGAGTTTACAATTTCATTTAGATGTGGTTCTTGTCCTTGGAAAATGTACACTCTGGCAGAAAGATGAGAAAACTAACCCTAGTAGGATAGACATATGATCACGAGGAAAAAAATGTTTACAGTACTTGAGATGGGAGTAGACCAGCTAGGTATATTTAGAATGGGGAAGGGGGGAGATCTTTTTTGGTTTTTTATTTCCCCAAAGACAAGATCTAGCCTACTATTTTGCTCAGGCTGGTCTGGAACTCCTGGGCTCAAACAATCCTTCCACCTCAGCCTGGAGTAGCTGGGACTACAGGTGTGCCACCATGTCCAGCTGGGAAGGGAGAATCTTAAAAGCTTTTCCCTTTTTCCTTTCTTTTTTTTTTAAACCAAATAAAATCTTTTCTGAGGGACATTTTTATCACAACCCAATTAGCTCTCCAAGCAGGAACTGATGTTGGTTTCAAAGCCTCTGACTGGTTGCCCACCTGCCAATCCAGTTCACATAAGCACTCTTCACAGTTCTCCCTGCCTTGACACTTTCCCACAGGCTTTCCTTCCTGTCTGGATGCATCTCCCAACCCTCTCTAAAATTTTCTTTCTTTAGAAAATCTTTCCTGTTTTATTCTTTGTAAGGTAATAGGGCATAGTAATATATTATCTTGCACTTGCTGCTGCTTTATACTTTATACTTATTGCTTATTTATATTCTTGCTTATACAATATGGTAGATGGTCTGTTCCCCAATCCTCTTCCCAATAGATGATAGAAACATAAACCATATTGGTTTTATTCATCAGCGCTACTAGTGTCCAATACGGGGCTTTGATGTCAGATCTGTATTTGAATCTCAGATCTGCCGCTTTCTACTTGCATTGCTCTTGGGCAAGTTTTTAAATTTACCTAGGCCTTTGTTTTTCTCATCTGTGAAGTGGGACATTAATGGCCACCTCACAAGGTTGTTGTAAGGAACAAAGGAGTTGAGTGTTATAAAACACTTCAAATAATTCCTGACATGGAGTAATTGCTCAATGAATGGCTGCTGTTATTTATATTTTTAATCACCCTAGTCATGGCTATAGCACCTAATTTTGTGAATATATCTTTACATGGTCTCAATGTTTGTTTGCTTTTGTCTGTTCGACCTCACTTTAACTGAAACGATACAGAGTGACTACCCAGGCATTACATACCAGGCATTGAGTCACACCAAGATGGACAAAATGCCATCCTTCCCCTAAAGGAGCTTAGAATCCAGTAGGGAAGACAGGCCAGTAAGCTCATAGTTCCAAAACACTGTAGAGTATTACATGGGAAAACAGAAGGAAAAGCAAGGTTCAGAAGAGGAAGTGCAGTGTTTCATCTGGAAAGTTTAGGAAAGGATTCATAAAAGAGGTGAAACAAGAGTAGAATTTGCTAGGATGAATGTTTGCCAGGGGATAAGGAAAATAGGGGCTTTCCATGCAAAGGGAACAGCATGTGCAAAAGTACAGAGGTGTGGAGCAGCATTATCTATGGGGGTGACTGACTTGGCATGGGAAAGTTGAGGTGGTTGCCAAAAGAAGAGGTGGGAATGGTTTGGGGAACCAGTTCATGCAGAGTCTTCAATGCTCTGTTAAAGAGACTGGACTGGAAGTGGTGGGCAATTTTTGAAGGACTTTAAGCAGAGAAGTCCCAAGATCAAATTTGCATTTTAGAGATCTCTCTCTGGCAGCTGTGAGGGTGACTAACCAGAGCGTCAGGGAGACCCAAGGCAGGGAGACCACTTAGAAGGCTGCTGTAACCTCAGCCAGAGATGAGGAGGATCCGAAATGGGCAGTGGTAGTGTGGGCAGTCTTGGGTGTGTCCTTGTGTATTTTCTTCCTTGTATTAGTGTCTTGTCTCCTCAACTGCATTTGTAAACTCCCTAAAAGATCCTTCAATTTCCTTTAAAATGTTTCCTTGACAGTAAAATGATAGATACCATATTTCAAATACAAAGTATAGTTGTCTGTTGTTTGCTTCTCCTAGAGGTTGGGAGCCTTGCCTAGCTGGCCACAGTGTCTCCAGTTTCTCCCTTACTGCCTGGCACCTAAAAAGGCTCAGTAAATGGGGTGGCACATTCCTGACCCCACTGCCAATTGTTGACTCAGTTGGGAAAGACTTGCACGAAACCAGTCATCCTCTCTCTAAGCCTCTTTCTGACCAGAGAGTGCTCAGGAGGGGTTAGGGACAGCCATTTCTTCTGTGTGCAGTCTTGTAAGGTGGGGGAAGCATGCCTTGGCCTTTTAAAGACCATGTTAATGTAGCCAAGCCAATCTTATAACTTCTGAGTCTAAGTATTGGCGTAGTCTCTATCCCTTTGGGAGAATCTCAGAGGCTGCTGATGTGACCATAATTCATATTAAAATCTTTTCATTTACAGCTGCTCTAAAAATAGAGTCAGCACAGTCACTAATGGGCCCTTCTTCTCTACTCTTGCTGGAGATGGCCTGGAGCTTCTCTTACCTTCTGGCCACTTGTTAATTTGGTTCTTGTATCACCCTTAGCCCCTATCCCCAGCCCCACCCTGGGGGAAGTTATTGGACAGATCCCAGCAGGCTCAGGCGCAGATCCCCGCCTCTGCAGCTGGGGTTATAAATAACCACCAAAGCTAAACAGTCAAATAACCACATTTTGAAGATTGCTTAAAAAAATCACTCTGATCCCGATTCAATAGCAGTTCTCCTCCCACCCCTGCCCTTCATCTCCCCGCTTCCTCCACCTCTCTACCTCCCTTGCCTGATCCAGGCTCCCTAGGGAAGGCAATCGGGGCACAAAGCTGTCTTATGATGAAGACATCCTTTTCCATATTTGACAGGGCCAAAGCCCTCCAGGGCTGTAGTTATAGTTACAAGATGTTGTTATGGCAGCAGAGGCCTCAGGGCAACATATGTTCCTCACTGGTAATTGGGTTTTCCTTAACTGACTGTCTCTCCCTGGGCTCTCCATGCCCAAATTCACTTATCAAGAAGACCAGGGAATTGCCATTATGGATGGGCCTTCATTTTTTTATTCTAGCACAAACCAAATTCCTCCTTATTTCCTGGGGTGGAATGTACCCAGTAACCCTGGGTACATTCTATAGACATGCAGTCTACAGACATTTAGACTACAGGCATTTTCATTTATTCATTCAACAAATATTTATTGAGCATCTGATATGTGCTAGGCATTGGGCTGGAAGCTGAGTGTACACTGAATAAACAGGCATGGTTCTTCCCCTCTGTTAATTTAGGACAAGTGTGTATGGGAAGGGGCTAGAGGAGTATGACTTTCACCTGCCCTCAACCTCCTCCTCCTTTTCAAAAATGATTAACCCAGTGTAAGAACACTAAATACATTTTTGAGGAAAATAAAAAGACATACTTAGGCCAGGCGCGGTGGCTCATGCCTGTAATCCTAGCACTCTGGGAGGCCGAGGCGGGAGGATCGCTCAAGGTCAGGAGTTCAAAACCAACCTGAGCAAGAGCAAGACCCCGTCTCTACCAAAAATAGAAAGAAATTAATTGGCCAACTAAAAATATATAGAAAAAATTATCTGGGCTGGTGGCGCATGCCTGTAATCCCAGCTACTTGGGAGGCTGAGGCAGAAGGACTGCTTGAGCCCAGGAGTTTGAGGTTGCTGTGAGCTAGGCTGATGCCACTGCACTCTAGCCGGGACAACAAAGTGAGACTCTGTCTCAAAAAAAAAAAAGACATACTTAATCTCACAGTTGCCCCAAAGCTACTTTTATCTTTTATATATTGCCTTCCAGTTTTCTCTACATAGATACATTTTATGTTCACTTTATTTATTTATATACTTACTTATTTAGAGACAGAGTTTCACTCTGTTGCCCTGAGTAGAGTGCCGTGGCATCAGCCTAGCTCACAGCAACCTCAAACTCCTAGGTAGGCTCAAGCAATCCTTCTGCCTCAGCCTCCCGAGTAGCTGGGACTACAGGTGCATGCCATGATGCCCGGCTAATTTTGCTATTTTTAGTTAGAGACGAGGTCTCACTCTTGCTCAGGCTGGTCTTGAACTCCTGAGCTCAAGTGATCCTCCTGCCTCAGCCTCCCAGAGTGCCAGGATTATAGGTGTGAGCCACTGTGCCCAGCTCACATTTTTTTAATTTTTAAAATTTTTTTGTATTTATTTTTTAGAGACAGAGTCTCACTCTTTTGCCCAGGCTGAGCTCAAGTGATCCTCCCACCTCAGCCTCCCAAGTAGCTGGAACTACAAGCACAGGTGACCACACCTAGATTTTTTTTTTTTTTTTTTTGGTAGAGATAGGGTCTCACTTGTTTCCCAGGCTGGTCTC
This sequence comes from Cheirogaleus medius, assembly GCA_008086735.1. Taxonomy (NCBI): domain Eukaryota; kingdom Metazoa; phylum Chordata; class Mammalia; order Primates; family Cheirogaleidae; genus Cheirogaleus; species Cheirogaleus medius. The sequence continues at coordinate 18,451,717 of VBSM01003215.1, read as the reverse complement.
GAATTCCTGGCCTCAGTCTATCCTCCTGCCTTTGCTTATGTGCACATTTTAATATAGGTGCACTCATTGTTTACATGAAATTTTGTATTTTATATATATTCTCAACATTTTCCATGTTTCTCTATAGTCTTCATAATTGTAACTGTAAGTGCTATGTAACATTGTATTGTGGTGCTGTGTTGTGATGTGCTCTCATTCCCCCGTTGTGGGGTTACTGAAGCTCTTTTATGTCAGATAATGCTGCAGTGAGTGTCTGCATGTATTTATAGCTCTCTCCTGTTTTTATTTCTGCCTCTAGTATATTGCTTTATTTCTTTCCCCAAAGACTTGCACAAATTTACAGCATCACCATCAGCATGAGGGTGCCACTTTAAGACATTGTTCCCAAAACTAAGTGTTGCCACTTTTTAAAATCTTGCAATTTTAATAAAAATGAAAACAGCACTTCAATGTGCTTTTGATTTAATTTCTAGTGAGGATGTACTTCAGTCTTTCATGTTTATTTAGTAGTTTATTTAGTAGTTTTATTTCCTCTTCCGTGAAATCCTAGTCATTACTAATTTCTCGACTGGGTTTTCAATGATTTCCCTTTAAGTTTCAAAGAGAGAGAGATAGATCAATGCCTTATCTGAGCCACAATCAGTTATAGACCAGTGTTATTAGGAAGGCAGAACGTTTGCTTTGTAATTATTTCTTTAGTATTTTTTCTTTACCTCCCCCTGGCATCCCAATTACGTCTAGTAGTGAACTCTGTCAAGTACACGTGCTATTGAGAAAGAGTAAGATTGTAAACAGAATGTGTCGTGGACGAAAGCAGTGAGGAGGCAGGTTATGTCTTATCCCAGCCAAGTGTTAAGAGACCACTTTAATAGCCATAGTCACTCTTACCCACTATAAGAACCTTGAAGATGGTTCTGTAGACACTGTTTTCCTGGTGACTGGGAGAAACCAAACGTTTCCCAAACCAATCAACCTCAGGAGGATGAAAAATGACCCTGCATTCTGCCATCTGTAAAATGTGGCTCTTTTTGTTTGTTGGGAGATGCTTTCCCAGGAATAGGGGCCAGGAATGGGTCCCTCTGAGTCATTTACACATGCTTACCCAATCTCCCTTGTGACTAACTGTACCCAAATGTGAATCAACTGGCCAGTGTGAGGGAGCCGCAACTAGGAAAAACATTTTCTCTATTTAAGGCAAACCAGCCCATGTGTGGTTCAGACCCACAACTTTAGACTTCTTAGTCTTGTTCTAACATACTGAGGTTACTGACCCCAATCCAATCTCAGGGATTAAGGATGATTTTCTTGCTAGTCTAGAAATTACAGGAGGATGAGTGGGCATCTGGTCATTTTATTACATACCTAGCCTTGCCAGCAGATGTCACTACACTAAACTACATTCTCCAAATATATGACTGAAAGGAAAGGAAGGGCTTCAGAGAGGCCAAGTCCAAGCATTAAGACCCTTGTCTCCCACGGCTTCCATTAATATCTCTGGAAAATGATCAAAGATATGTATATATACATGGTTCCCAACAGTACTGAGGCCTAACTCAGCAGGTCAAGACCCAAGACTCTGGGCAGGGTCAGAGTTCTTATCCAGGGACCTTCTCCAGACTGGGTGGAGAGCACAGCTGCTATAGGAAGGGTGGCAGGGCAAGCAGACCACTTAAATGGGGAGCACACATGATAGAGTTATCTAGCAACAAGAGCCATAGTCTTGGGGCTGTTCCAAACATCACTGTGAAGCTGATACCTCAGGCAAAGCACTCCACCCACCCTGCACCCTACTTCTCTGTCTATACTGGCAGGGGCAAGCCCTCTCCTGAGGGTTCTAGGCTGGGACTGATCTATGAGTTTTGGGGCCTTCCCAGTGCCAGCCAGGCATAGCCACATCATGCCAGGGCACTGGGAACATTCCTGGCAGTTTAGACTATCATTACCATTCTCCTTCAAGACAACTATGAGCAGGATAAGTAATCTGGGAAAAAGAGCCATTGTAGGCTCTTCTGTAAAGACTTTCACTGCATGTACCTATCCATGGTGGGATAAAAACCAAAATCCTTACCTGGCCTGCAATGTCCTACGTGGTCTGTCCTCTGGCTAACTCTGCAGGTCCATCCCATACAACTCTGCCTCATTCTCTGTGCTTCAGCCTCATTGGTCTTCCTGTAATTCCTTGGGAGTGCACTGGTTTCTTCTACCTCAGGACCTTTGTATGTATTCTATTCTGCCTGAAATGTTCTTCCTCCATACTCTTCTTCACCTATTTCCACTAATCTTTCAGATGTCAGCTCAAATGTTGTTTCCTCAGGAAACCCTTCCCTGAACTCTCTGGACTAGACTAGATCAGAGCCCCCACTGCCACACTCTTATAGCACCTTGTACTTTTCTTCATAGCACTTCTCTCAGTTTGTACTTAGACATTTACGTGGGTGATATTTGGGTGATATTTGGATTCTTTACCTTGTATCTTCCCAACACATATGCCAGAATGTAGGTTCCATGAGAGCATCCATTTTACTTACCATTGCATTCTCAGCACCTAGCAGAGTGCATGGCACTTAGGCATTCAATAACCATTGGATGTATGAACAAATGGCAAGTGGATAAATGAAGAAGCTAGAAAACATAGTGTTACTCTTGTACACATATTTATATAGTATTTGCATATGAAATATAATGTCACTCTACCTGCTAAGGAAGAACATGTCAGAGTCCAGAGAAAGTCATTTAAATTGATCTAACTGGAGATTATCAGATGAGGCAAAAGTAAGAAGATTGTGAAAAGATGGAGGTTGAGGTTATGATCCACATATATGAAACTATAAAGACGATAAGTGCAGATTTGTTTACAAAATCCCAAAGGTCATCACTAAGGGAAATCTTTTGAAAGCTAGACTGTAGATTCCTCAGAGTAGGGACTGTGTGTTACTTATCTGTATATCTCCAATACCTAGCACAATGCCTGGCACATAGTAGGGGCTCAAGAAATGTGTGTTGAACTATTTTGTTGTTAAAGGTTAGAAGGAGACTTGGGTCGAGGGATAAATAAGCTAGCATGTAATTATTCACTTGGGAAGCCCCAGAGCAAAAAAGAAAAGCATGAATAGGGTCAAGAGGGAGGATTCCTTTACATGTATAGACAATAGCTACACAATGGACTGTTTCAGGGACATTAGGGCCATTCAAGGCCCATCCCTTGACCTTTTGAGATCATCCTCATGAAGGGCAATTACCATGCACTCTCACAAAATGCACCTTCTTTCCACCGGTAGGGACCATAATCTAACCCATGTAAGTCATTGCTCTCACCCTCCCCCCGTGCCTCAGTGTTATCTTCTTCAGTGCCCTCCGAACTCTTGGGTACAGGCCCTGTTGGTCCCTTGGGCATATTCTACTCTGTTTCCCACCAGAGAAGGAAAATCCCAGAAGGTGCTGCCCTGCAATCAGAAGTAAAAATGGCTGCATCTCTCAGGGCAACCAGTGCCTGGGCCTGGTATTCCTGAGCCCACAGCAGGGAGGCCATTAGCCCAGTCCCAAGAATCCCTGCAACTAGCATCCCTGGCATTTAGCCTTCCATCCCTGGCACTTAACCCCCTGGCCCCATAAGAAGGGACATTTCACATAGTTTTTCTTGGAGCCATGGAGGGTTCAAAAGAATTCTTGTACATTAAAAAAATAAATCCTCCAAAAACAGCTATTGAGCTGCTTGACCTGACTTATTTCTTCCCTCTCCTAGCAGTGTGGTGCTCAAAGAAAAGATTGAGGATTTGGACGTGTGTCCATTAGCCTCAGGCCAGCCAGTTCCACTGTTCTCATACGAGGTGGTACCAGAGTCTTAGGCTCCAGGAGGGGTGAAGGCTGCATGCTGTCCCCAAGCTGGGTCTGGAGCATAGGCATCAAGGAAATAGATCCCTTGACTCTTGTCCGTGGTATGCTGATGCTTCATGGAAACCAGTCTTGGGGCTTCCCCTCTTGGCCTTGCCACCCCTCCCCTTCCAACAGCCTATAAATCACTGAGTATTAAATACTGTCTGGAAGACTGTGCTCTCCCACCCCTGCTCTGAGGCTCCCTGCCAGGCAGAAGGCTGCAAACTAAGCAGGGAGAAAAGAGAGAATGGGCAACAGGCAGGGGTGCCCATCATTTATCAACCAAACACAGCAGTCAGTCACTCTTCCCAGCAGTATTCTGGCAGGCAGGGCAGGCGACACAGCCAGTGTTTTCTGGCAAAGGAGAGCACAGTCTTGAAAGAGTTCCCCTTATTTGTCTGCCCCACCCCAGAAGTGGGGAGCCAGAGTCAAGGGGTGAGTCCTTTTCTCTTTTGGTTTTTGGTGATTTCAGAATTCAAACACACTTCTGGTCCTAGATAGATTCATACGTCCTCTCCCACTCTCTTCCGCTGAGTCTCCCCCAGGTCCTCCTCTTGCAGCTTCCCTTTTGACCCCACTGAGGGCTTTCTCACTTTTCCTGGCACTCTGCTGGAGTTTCTTAGGAGTCCTGGCTCCCTTACTCTGGCAGGCTTTCTGAAAGAGCAGCTCCACCCTCCTCCTCCTCCTTTAATCCTTCTCTGGTTTCTCTTTCATGGAAACATGGAAACCCCCCTCCCCATCTTCCTCTCCTCCCACAGGTAGGAAGCTTAGTGAAAGGAATGGATTTGGTCGCAGACTAGTCCATTGGAGACAGAGACATGACAGTAATGCTTTCACAGAGAAGCTCAACTCCCACACCAGGAGCAGCTAGAACCCGCCAGATTTACCTCCATAATTTCCTAGCAACATCATAAAAATCAGAGTTCTAGAGAGTTTAGAGCTAGGGAAGGTGAAATGGAGGCTGGGGAATGGATGATAGCATGACTGGTCTGGCCTGTATATCTAACTTGTCTAGGTCTGGGTCCCTCTGACCTTGTCCACTGAGCCCCCCAGTATTGGTTATGCACTCCGTCTTTGAAAGCAGTTGACCTGTCACTTCTAGCTATATAACCATCAACATGTTTCCTAACCTCTCTGAGGCTCAGTTTCCTCGCCCATGAAATGGGGATAGTTACACTAACTACATAGGGTAGTCATGAGGATTAAATGAGACTGTGTGTGCAAGTTGCTTAGCCTATAGTAAGCACCCAATAATTGGAAGCTTTCTTCTATGCTGTGTAGCAGGGGCACGTGGCCTGTAGCATCATGGTTATGTCACTTCCCTGAGCCCTGATGTTACTGTCTCCACAGGTTGGGGGCTTCTTGGGCATTCTGAGGAATGTAGACCCATCACTGGTTCAGAAATTACAGGGTTGCTAATTGAGGGAAGAATTCAGAATTGGGTGTATAGGGCCAAGAAATTGACAGGATTGGTATCTAAACCCTGACTTGACATTCTGGGCAAACACCCAGGAGGCCGGAGAACTGGATGGAGCTTTTGGGTGGTACTTCCAGGGAAAGTGCCAACTTGTGTGATATTATCAAAATGGCAAGGAAGAAGCAAGGCCAAGCTGCTTCCTACCCCAGCAGAATACAGGCTACTTTATAGACTACCAAGCCTTTGCCAAAGCTGAATGGAAGCAAGGGTCACAGAGGCCACTGGTGGAATGTACTGGAACATTCCAGGCCTTTCTACTGCACAACACAACTCCTCGAGGCATTGAGCCATCAGGGGCTTCCAAAATTGGGTTCAAGTTCCTCACCCTCCACCATGCACAGCAGGAGAAACCACCTGCTCGGAAAGGAGCACTGTTCCAAGTGCCACCAAGTTACTAAGTGGGAGAAGTGTCAATCGGCCCTTGGGGATTTTTTCATTAGATAGAGAGACTTGGCTGCCAAAGCCATTTTGTTGAGCCAGAGCCATCTTTTGGAATAGATGTGTTAGGTACAGGAAATCCACAGGAGAAACCAGGAATAGACACCTAATTCAGTCAGGGCTGAAGAGCTGGGTGGGCTGTAAGCGGGCTTCATTCTTTCAGTCAGATGCAGATTTACAATGACACTAATTAAACTTAGTCAGAGCCCCTTCCTTGCACAGACCCCTTCCAAGGCCCTGTACCTAATTCTATGTTTATAATTTTTTTTTACTCTTTTACTTAAAGAGGAACCCCAAAAATGATTGGGGAAAAATACAAAAAGAAACATCAGATCTCACAAAACCTGGGGCCTTCCCTACTTTCAGTCTGTAGGGCTTTTATCCTCAACTTTCAGGAGTGGATCAGCAATATTAGTTTGAGAAACCATCAAATACTTACCCAACATTGACTCAACATTGCTGGGAGCAGTGGCTTGCACTAGTTGCTGACAAGAAATACTAGAGCTAATGGGTGCCTTTGCTCAGAGTTGGGGAGAAAGGACACACATATGTAAAATGACTTGGGAGAAATTATAAAGCTACCTATAAAGCTAGTACAAAATTATGGGCTACAAACAGAACACCCAAGCCCTGAAAGAATCAGTGGCTGTTGAGGTCGGTTGAGGAATGTTTGGGGGAAGTAGATCTAATTGGAAGTTGAAGCAAATGGTGGTAAAGAAGTTGGAGTTGCAGGGCAGGGGGGAAATCTCATTTACCAAGGCATAGAAAATAAAATTGAATAAGAATCTCTTTCAAACCACTCGTCCCTTCTGTTATATCTTTGAATTGGGTTTTGGTGATACTCATTTTTTTTTGTTGTTTTTTTTTTGAGACAAAGTCTCACTCTGTTGCCCAGGCTAGAGTTCATGGTGTCAGCCTAGCTCACAGCAACCTCAAACTCCTGGGCTCAAGCGATCCTCCTGCCTCAGCTTCCTGAGTAGCTGGGACTACAGGCATGCACCACCATGCCCAGCTAATTTATATATATATTTGTTGTTGTTGTTTAGTTTTCCAGCTAATTTCTTTCTATTTTTTTAGTAGAGATGGGGTCTCACTCTTGCTCAGGCTGGTCTCAAACTCCTGAGCTCAAATGATCCATCTGCCTCGGCCTCCCAGAGTGCTAGGATTACAGGCATGAGCCACCAAGCCCGGCTGGTTTTGATGATAATTCGATACCTGGTGTGGTGCATGGTGTGAGGAGAAGGGAGAGGGATTGGATGTGGAACCAGATGGATAATGTCAAAGATACCGAAGCTTATTTGTCCAAGGACAATTGTATTTTTGAGGCAGACTTGAAGAAGGTAAGTGGGAACAACAGTACAGAAGAGAATAATCTAAAGGGGAAAACAAAACAAATAAGTTTTTTGGTTTATACACAGCCTCCTGGGAATGTACTTAACCAATATCTCCTCTCCGAAGACTTTCATCTCTTGGGGAGGGGGTGCCTGGGAAAGTCAGATGTGAGGGATACAAACTGTTCCCACTAAGGCACTGCTCTAGAAACCAGCTGGTTCCCCAAGGTACCCATAATCACACGACACAGTGGAACTAGAGTATGTTTTAATTCATTTTCAGTGAAGCACCATCTGCATGTTGGTCACCGTGCTACATGCTGTGGGGTGATGCCTAAGACACACCTGTTCTCCTTAGGAAGCTGCTATATTCTAATGTGGGAGGACATTTTTAAAAATGAGAAATGCCAGCCAGGGTATTCTATAGTCTGAAGAGCCACATCTTCTGTCTCTCACAGTGACCCTTTAGGGGTATCATGGGGGCAGATACATTTATTTCCTGGAACATTCCCCTAAAAAGATTAGCAGAGTATCCCACACAGCATTGAGCTCTCATCCATAAACTTATCTAAATCCTTTTGTTTTGGGAAATAGCTTGCTTGATTGAGGTATAATTTACAAACCATAAAATTTACCTATTGTACATGTATAATTCTCTGATTTTTAAAGTAAATTTATAGAATTGCACGACCATCACCACATTCCAGTTTAGGAACATTTCCATTACCTCAAAACATTCCATTGTGCCTGTTTGCCAGGTAATCCCTGCTCCCACTCCCCAGCCCTAGGAAACTGCTTTCTGTCTGTAAATTTGCCTTTTCTGGACATTTCTTATAAAAGAATCATATAATATGTAGTCTTTTGTGGCTGGCTAGGGTAGCATATATCAGTGGTTGTTTCTTTTTATTGCTAAATAGTACTCCATCCAAATTCTTTTAGAGGTTATTTATGCTTTTAGGCAACACTGAACAGGATGCAGAAGGCCTGTCTCTGATTTGCTGAATGGTCTCTGGAAAGTCTTGCCCTTGTCTGGACATCTGTTTCCCGATCTGTGTAACATGAGGTGGCTGAATCATATAGAGTCTCTAATGTGTCTTCCAATTCTTTTTTTTTTTAAATCTACTTTGTACTTTTCATAGAATGCTACTAGGTCCAATATTCTAGAATTTTAATGTCTCTGATCCCGCATTTACCCTTTACCTATTTGAAAATTTCCATCATACTCTTTTTTTTTTTAATAGTTTATAGTTTTATATATATAAAAAGATCAGATATAACACAGCGGGGGTACTTAGGATACTGGTGTATCTCCATACTCTTTATTGTTAAGGTTGAGGAGTCTTCATTTTTATTTCATTTCATTATTTATTTATTTTTTTGAGACAGAGTCTCACTCTGTTGCCCCAAGTAGAGTGCTGTGGCATTAGCCTAGCTCACAGAAACCTCAAACGCCTGGGCTCAAGCAATCCTTCTGCTTCAGCCTCCCAAGTAGCTGGGGCTACAGGCATGCGCCACCACACCTGGCTAATTTTTCTATTTTTAATAGAGATGGGGACTCGCTCTTGCTCAGGCCGATCTCGAACTCCTGAGCTCAGGCAATCCTCTTGCCTTGGCCTTCCAGAGTGCTAGGATTATAGGCACCTGGCCAGGACTCTTCATTTTTAAATGGCTGTGGTTTAGCAAGGAAATTAGAGTCCCACTGAGCACAGAAGGAGAGTAAAGGCGTGAATGTCTTCCATGTCTGAATGTCTGAATGAAGAAGGAACGAATGAGAGAACTAAGAAGACAGAATGTGGTGGGCCATAGCAAGGGACAAAATGTGTCAGAGAAAGCACTGAAGGCCAAAATCCAGGCCATCTGGTTACCCTGGGAGTAAGTGGGAAGGGATACAGGGAGAGGGAGGCACCAGAGTGGGAAGAGGGGCTGAGGGATGGGACCCCCCTCCCTACTCTGTTCCCATAACCTCATTGATTCCCTCTACCCTCCTTCCCAATCCCTCTCAGGCTGCTTTGCTCCTTCAGCTCTGACCCCATTTCCTCAGGATCTTGTTCCCTGAGGAGCCAGGCCTGACATTTCAGACAGAGGCTGAGTAAAGGAGGTAGGTCGGAAAGAGACACCGTGTATCTGCGTCATCTTATTTTCTGTTTTACTATATTGGAACTTGAGGGGGTGGGGGGTGGCAAAGACTTAGAGTTTACCAGGAAGTTCAGAGATAGTCCTCCAGGCACCAAGGAATATCAGGACCTCTAGTATCTGCTGAATAATTGCTACTGGGTGTCATATTTTGTTTTGTTTTTGTTTTTAGAGATGGGGTCTCACTCTGTCACCCAGGCTGGAGTGCAGTGGTGTGATCATAGCTCACTGCAGCCTTGAATTCCTGGACTTAAGCGATCCTTCTGCCTCAGTCTCCCCAGTAGCTGGGATTACCCACCTGCCACCATGGCCGGCTAATTAAAAAAATTTTGTTTTCTTTTTGAAATGGGGACTTGATATGTTGCCCAGTCTGGTCACTGGTCTCCAACCCCCCTGGCCTCAAGCGATCCTCCCACCTTAGCCTCCCGAGTCGCTGGGATTACAGGTGTGAGACAGGTGTCATATTTTGGAGGGTAAAAGTGGTGATTTGGAATTCCCATTCTTGTTGGTTATTGTGACATGAATGGATGCACAGGGTGGAATTCACAGTGGCCTGAATGGAGGGCCAGAGAGTGCCTTCAGAACTGGAAAGTTCCTCTTGGCTGTGACAACCCGAGCCTTCTCCTGAGTCAGTAGCCACCAGGATAGAGCTTCCCTGCTGATCCTCTGGTCTGCCAAAATTCCCCACAGCCTTTTGTCCTTGGCAGACTGTCAAACTCCTGCAGCTTTTAAGACCCCAAGCCTTACAGGGACTGCTTGGGGAATGACCATACCATTGATTCACACCTGTAGGAAAAATAACTTTAATTCCTTGAGTGCTCATTTATTTGTGACAGATGTGGCCATCCCAAGAGCGTGCTGGGATCAAAAGTCTAAGCATTTGCTGTTGGAACCCCATAAGGCAAATACGTCTCCTATAGGTGAAAAACAATTTACTAACATATTTGGTATATGTAATCCTCCATTTTTGATGTTTTTAGGTGCCTTCCTCCAACCCAGAGTCCCTGAAAGCAGGAATCAGGTCATGTTTCTCAACTGAAATAGCATCTAGCCCAGTACTCTTTCTGCATACATGCTTTAAGGCTTGCTGGGCTGTGAATTTAAGGTAGAGACCATGTCTCTGAACATTATTGTGATTCCTTAGTGCCTAGCTCAGTGTCTGGCACATAATAGTCACTTCAATAAATTTGTGATGGGTGAATTCATTAATGGCAATGTTGATAAGGATGACAGTGGGGACAGTGACAAAGGTTTACTCACAAGCTACAAGATGCTCTGTGATGTAAGGAATCTGCCTTAGCAGCACACAGCCTCCCCAAAGCTATGACTTCTTCATTGGAGGAAACAGGGGCTGATCTCCAGATGAAGTCCTTCTCCTCCCACCATGTGCTTGCCAGGAGAAGCTATCAGTGATAGCGAAGGGAATAAGAGACAGCTGGTTGGGCATGATACCTAGTAAGGAGAGGAACGAGTTCTATGCGTGTCTGCCTTCTCACTCCTCCAGCTGGGATCAACTTTACTGTCTTTTGCCAACAACTTATCAGGAAAGACCATGACTTTATGGACTCAGAAGATCCATTTCTTCAGCTGTGCCACCTCCACTGGCTCTTTTTCTATTGTCCATGTCCTCACTTTCTGGTACCTTGGCTTTGGAATAAAGTTTAAACCTTGTGTCTTTGGGACCACACACATTACTCTCCTTTCTCTGAGAGAAGAAAGCGTGTGTACAATATATCATTTTATCTTTTGAACAAGTCTGTGAGGTTGATGGAGCAGGAATGATTCTGACACAGAGGGGAAACCAGTTGCCCAAAGTGTTTCAAGATTCTTCATCTCAGGGCTTTACCTCTAACACACATTATGTCACTTAACCAATAAAAACCACTCATCTTCTAAGACTGAGAATTTACATGTTGAAGGGTCCTAAAATAGTGTAAGTTGTCAGGCAAGAATTCATTTCAAAAGACCAACTAGCTCACACTTTTGCTGTCAGGCAGGGCTCATGGTCTAGAATTTGAGTGTTGGTTGAGAAAGTACTTGAATCTGGAGTCAGAAGACCTGGGATGTAAGTCCTGGGTCCACCAATTACTAACTGGATGCTCTTGGGCAAGTCATCTAGCTTCTGTGACTTAACTTCCTGAAAAATGAGGACAGTAATATCTGCATTTTCCACCTTACATGCCTATTGTGAGAATTAAATGAGATGATGTATGTGAAAGCAATAAAGCTTTCCAGACAAATGTTAATTTTAACATTTTGGTCAGATTTGCATCTTTGGAGATTCTCTTTTTTTTTTTTTTTTTTTTTTGAGACAGAGTCTGGCTCTGTTGCCTGGACTAGAGTGCTGTGGCATCAGCCTAGCTCATGGCAAACTCTAACTCCTGGGCTCAAGCAATCCTCCTGCCTCAACCTCCCCAGTAGCTGGGACTACAGGTGCGTGCCACCACTCCTGGCTAATTTTTCTATTTTTAGTAGAGACGGGGGTCTCACTTTTGCTCAGGCTGGTCTCGAACTCCTGAGCTCAAGGGCTCCTCTCACCTCAGCCTCCAAGCATGCTAGGACTACAGGCATGAGTCACTGCACCCAGCCACTTTGGAGATTCTTTATAGAAGATATAGATAGTAATCTTCCTGTGTTCTTAAGAAAGTTTTACAAACATAGAGATTAGGAGCTCAGCTCTGGAGTCAGGCCACCTGAGTAACCTTGGGCATGTTACTTCTCTCTGAAGCCTCAATGAAGAGGAGATAACACCCATTTCACAAGTGTGATCTTGAGTATTAAATGAGATAGTATATGCACTGTGCTTAACATGTACCTGACATGGAGAAAGTAATTCAAAGAATGTTAGTTGCTACCATTACTGATTTTATTAATGAAGATATGAAGGAATATGAGGTGACAGAGATCTGAGCTAGGAATGAAAGGACTCACCCTTTGGACCTCAGTTTCCCTACCTGCACCACAGTAAGAATCCATGTTTTTCCTCTTTCAGATTGTCATGAGGATTTTTTTAAAAGTATATGAAGACTGAACTGGTTGAAATTGAAGAACAATATAAATGCAATATTTTTTTCAACTAATTTGAGTTTATAAAGACTGAGTTTTTCTTCATTCCTCTCTGCCTTTAATTAGGTTGTTCTCTTCATGGAAAAGAAGTACAGCGTTTCTTTAGTCAATAAAAAAAATGTTCAAATGTTAGATCTTGAAGTAAATCCTTCAAACTCACGATAGTACTTTCTTTGCAAAGAAAACTTTCCTTGAGTATGTTCCATTGCCTCAATTCATTCAGTGTATGTAGGCTAATTTTAATATTCAACCAACTCTAGAATTTCTACTTTGGGTATTATCTGCTTTCAATATTTAATCCCAGAATGACCTCTCCTTGCCTTGCAGTGTGCTCCCAGATTACCTCCTTTTCTCTGATTAGCTAGTATGGCTTCAGGGAATATCTTCCTTTTAACATTAAACTGGGCAAAAACAGAAATAGTAAGATAAATCTGTAGCAAGATCAAAAATAGAATTCATAGCTAAATATAAATCTGGAGGGAATTATCTAATTATTTGGATGGCCCCTTATCGCAGGCTATCCAGGGTTGATTGACGTTTGCTTTTTCCATATATAGAACAAAATCGTTAACAAATACCAAGGGTAATATTTGTTTTCTTTTGAAGAGTAATAATTTTTAGTAGTACCTTAACTTCTTTCCCAAATGCCTTCCTCTATATTAGGGTATGTGATTTTCACAACTACATGCATTCTCTTTGAGGACCATCCAGTCTCATTTTGACTTGTAGGTCAGAAAGCATTGAACTGGGAAGACCAGGATTTGCTAATGGAGTCACTGTGCAAACTCGGGCAAGTTTCTCAGCCACTTTGTTCCTTCCACTCTGCTAAGCTAGACTAGAATGGACGACTCTGAAGGGAAATTCCCCGCTCCTTTTCAGAGTCCCAATTTAATTTACAGGCTAGCAGCTGTTTTGTTAAGGTTGGATCAACACCAAGTAGGGACTTGGAAACGTGGAGAAAGACAAATGTGGGTGTCACATGAGGCAAGGTAGCCATTAAGTGCACAAATATAATGCAAATTGCATGCAAATGACATGCAAACTTTGCATTAATTTGTAGGATCTTAGTTTGGAGCTTGCAAGCAGCACTGAGATCCTGTGAGGATTTAAAACTAATGTTTTTAGGTTAAACTAAATGTAATGCTTCTTGAAGTTATCCCTTTCTCCATACTGCCGAGATTCAACTTCTTAAAGTTTGACACTCCTCCCTACCCCCGCCCCCCAGAATGATTTCACTAATGTTTGATTCCAACCTACACGCGGCCCCGCCCCCAGTTCAGCCTGACGTCACGTGACATATTTGCATACTACCTGGGACTGGGTGTGACGCTCCCCTTTTCTGCATCTTATCATTGGTGGTGCTGGAGAACCAGCCCTCTTCCTGACGAACCAATCAGCGGCCCTTGGGACGTAGGGAGGCAGAAAGGGGCGTTATGAGGGTGGGATCTTGACTTGGATCGCTAGGCATGCTGACCAATTATCCTCGGGGAAGGGAAGAGTAAGC
>VBSM01003215.1:18386540-18437795 GCA_008086735.1 Cheirogaleus medius | reverse complement strand
GGAGGGGTACTGGGAAAAGTGTGAGTGGAAAGTGGATGGGGGCGAGGGAAGAGAAAGGGGTCGCTCAAAGTCTGCGAGGGCGGTGGGAGCGAGACGAGGAGCAGTGAACGTCGGGTGCACCGTCGGGACAGAGTGTGCAGGGAGTCGGGGCCCGGAGGTAAGGGGAGGGACCTGGCAGATGGAGGCTGGCTTTGGGGGCGTAACCGAAAAGTGGGCAGAGGTGTCGTGTGGGGGTGAGTGGAAGATGCAGGGGGTGGGAGCGAGGTGTGAGAAGGAGTGGCGCGTGGTGGGGGCGCCCTGCGCGGAGGGCCTGGCGCTGGGAGCGAAGAGCCGGTGGGCTCTGGACGCCTGCACCGGAGGGGGAGGGGCATGGAGGAGAGCCCCGTGGAGCCATGTGTTACTTCTCCAGCTTGAGTTTGGCCCCAGCATCCCTCTCTGCAGCTCTAGAGTTCCATTCTCCACCACTTCACGTGCGCTTCCCTTTATGCCACCTCCTGGAGCTGATTTCATCTCAGCCTGTTGAAATAAGTTAGTTTAACTGCTTTTGCCGCGGTGCAAACAATACGTTCCCGATTCCCTACATTCTTCTCCGTGTGGCCCAGAAGTTGTATGTTCCCAGATCATTGACCTGCTTAATATGGCTGTCTCATTCCAACCATTGCGTGTGTGTATAGGACCTGGGCAGTTTGCCCCCTGCCTTTCCCTCCTCCCCCCACCAAGGCTGTTTTATACTGTGCATTGCCAGCCAACGTGGCAGTGGGGGTGAGGGCTACAATCGAGTACACTGTGGCAAACACCCCACTTTCTGAACAGCACTGGAACGGTTTCTTAATAACAGCTTGATGTGGTGGGTGTGGGGAAACCAGGGAGGAGCAAGCCTAACCTTGCTTTCACACTCAAAGCTGTGACGGATCTCACAAATGCAAGTACTTAGGAACGGAAAAGGAACCTACTTGCATGAGGAGGCTGGCAATAAGTTGAAAGTGAGGCTTGCATTTGATTCACACCAGATGTGAAAAGATCACTGCACACTTCCACAGCCAGAGTCTCTCCCAAATGTACAAAAGTCATGGTCCCTGCCATCTTAATGGTTAGTGACATTCTCTAAACTGGAGTCCCTTGAGCTTTCAGTGATTACTAAACTTAGTTGCTGCACGTCCCCCTTCTGCTGCTACAGTGCTACTATAGGTCTTTGCTCGGTAGAAATGGGATTAAGAGGGTCTCTGAGGTAGAAAACCCCCAAGTCTATCTGGACCTCACTGTATATGTTAGCCTCACATCTTGGAACACAGAAACTTGGTCAAATCTGGCAGCAAGATGGTGACCCAGTAGTCAAAGTATGTGTAGAATCTAGTGGTGTAGAGTAAGACAATGCCCAAACTCATGCCTATCATGAGGTATAAAGCAAACCACAAGGCTACAAACCTGTTGGTTTTGTTTGGGCTCCCTTGGAACCCAGAGAAGTTAGCAGAACAACAAGCACCAGAACCTTAGTTACTTTCAGTAGAGATCAACAGAAAGCCTGCCTGTGTAGTAGCAAGAAATTGATCAGTAATCAAATTTTAAGAGCAATTATTTGGGGTCTACTATAGAACTAATATTAGAAGGACAAACACTGGTAGATGCTGTGGAAGTGGGGAGTGGGGCCTGCTCCTTTTGTAGGGCCAGAGGCCCTAAGATACTGGTAAAAATGTAGAAAGCTAGAGAGTTCTGTATAACTTGTCAGGTGATTTAGGGCAAGTTGGGTGGATTATTGCTTATGGAATGGACCGATCGATCATTTCTGCACCTATTAATATCCCAGAGGTGTTAATATGGCATTTGCCTAGTGGGTAGTGGGATTATCTGTAGATTTTCAGTAAGGCAGAAAAGAGGGAAAATGGCCTGAGTTGTCTGAGCAGGTGGCCTTCTTTGTGGCCAAACATTAGTAGAATGTATCTGGCCTTTGGTTTGGGGGCACATCAGGTCTTCTACATGTTAACTTCAGCCTTCATGTGTGTTCAGATTATTTCCATTCCGTGGCCTTGGGAAGCAGCAAGGGTGGTTTTCCCTAGGACGTAGGGTATATGGTATAGAAGGAAACCCCTTGCAGTCAGGAACCCTTAAGAGAGTGGTGCTGGGAGCCAGAATGCCTGGGTTTTAAATCCATGTTCTGCCATCTACTGCTGTATGGCTTTGAAGAAGTTACTTCTGTGCCTCAGTTTCCTCATGTGTGGATAAGAATATCTACATTATAAGAATCCAATGAGTTAATAAAGTGCTTAGAACAGTGCCTGGCACATGGAAGGTGCTATAAAAGTGTTCGCTGCTGCTGCTGATATTGTTATTATTCCCTCCACCTAGCCAAGGTGAGAGCACTGTTGGCCAGAGCCCATTGCCTTTTCAGGCTTCAAAGAACAAACCCAGATTGATCTGAAACCAGTACTGCAGGTTTCAGAATTTCAGGGCCTCCTCTTGCATTTTTATTCCCTCATCTTTTAAAATGAGCTTTCTAAACAGGGCTCTGAAACCCAGCTGTTTAAAAAGGCATGGGAGCTGGGACTGGGTTTCGGGAACAATTAAGTGTCGTCACTGGTTCTCTTGCCCATCTCAAAGTGATGTAACACTGAGGGCTGTGCTGTTATCTGCCCACCACACACCCTGCTGTGTTCTTGACAAGATATAGTAGACCTTGTGAAAAGGGTTGTGGTGTGAAGAGTGGCATCTACCTTCAGCAACCTGCATCCATGAGGGGATGTCTTCATAAAGTGGGGAACAGCCTCATTTTTATGAGCCTGGGCTGAAGAGAGTGGAGAGAAAAATGAAGGTCAACTTAAGAAAGCTAAGAGCCACTAGTGGTAGTAGAGGCTGCTAACTTTTATGTTCTTGCAGGACTACTGATGATAGACAAAACAGGACTAGGAGGTGAATTGTTCTAGGTTCCAGTCTTACCCGTCCTGTTTAGAGTCTCTGTCTCCATATCTCTAGAATGAAGATAATGTTTAATCAAGCTTTGCAAATTATTTCTACAGTGGACCAGCCCCACTGGGGCCAGCTGAGTACCAAGGAAGCCAGTGCTGCCTCGGAACCTCCTCCACCCACCAGAACCTTCTTAAACCAAGGGTTAGCAATTATGGCCTATAGGCCATATCTGGCCGCCTGCCTGTTTTTGTAAATAAAGTTTTATTGGAACATAGCCACACTCCATTTTAATATTATTTATGGCTGCTTTTGTGCTGTCAGTGGCAGATTGAGTAGTTGTGATGGAGACCATGTGGCCCACGAAGCCTAAAATATGTACTATATGGCACTTTGAAGTTTGCCTACCCTTGTTTTAAACAATATGCCTGACCATTATTCCTATTGAAAGATCAGTTTTCAATGTGTGTATACACTTCCTCAGAAAATCCTAAGAGAGTAAAGAAAACTAATAAGCCTGCATCCCCACTCATGTTTTAGGGAAAAAGAAAAGAGGTCATCTGCTTCCAGTCAGTTCGCAATCTTTGTGGAAGATCGTCACGTGTGAATCCAGACTCCCCACCCCCACCATTGTCAGGTGACATGTGTTCAGTAGACATAAGCTAATTTGAATTTACATAAAAGCTTAACTGTTAGGCAAATTTGCTCCCCCTCCTCTCTTATATTCCCCTTTCCGCCAACCTAACAACCCACAACACAAGTACAGTGAATACAGTTCAAAATCAGATAGAAATTATTTTAGGTTCATTTCCTGTTTTGAATTTTTCTCATTACCTTTTATTTTTCTAAACAGATCTTTGAGAGCTGGCAGTAGTCATGGTTGCCCTAAAATATTGGCTTCTCCACAGGGACGTAGGAAAGATAGTTTATATCCAATGTTGATAAGGTTCCCCTGGATGGCTGTTTCATGAATATAAGACAGCATTGTTATTAGCAATGCTATTGATAATTATTAAACTCACTCCCCTTGTAATGCTTTGAAAACTTAGTCCTTGGGGGATGGGTATTTAGATAGGTCTGGAACCACATAAAGGAGGTTGCATATTAGAGACCCTGAGAGAAAGCTTTCATCAAACTATGGTCCCTGTGGCCCCTGGTGCCAGAAACAGCCTGGAGATTAGAACAGAGTTCCAGCCTTTCTATACCAAGGAGCCATCTTGCTATAATGAGGCTTGGGGGTGCAGTTAAAATCCTTTAAGAACTATAGTTGTCCTAAAACCTGCGAATGAGGCAACTTCTGTTTGGGAAACATTAAAACACCAGGCATTTCCTAGCCCAACACTGCTAACTGTTGCTTTGACAGCTCTGCCAGCCCCAGGCACCATGTGGTCAGCAGAATGTATTGCTGAAGCATCTGACTCTTAAATGTTATCACCAGCGATGACATCCTTGAAATTGGGGGCTAGTTGTCTAACTGCTTTATCTCTTTGGTACCCGAAGGAGTATAGGTCCATGTGTTCTTCAGTTTTTTGGCTAGCAAAGGATTATATAGTATGGGAAGATCATCACTTCTGTAACCTAGAGCTTAGAGATCTTAAACCATTCCAGTCAGTGGAGGAGGAGTAAGAACAACATTGGCTGTGGTGGCAAGAGGACATTGTTCTCTTTGCATCCAGACGTAGGACTATAGAAAATTTGAGGAAGGATTGCAGAATTTTTATAGTGATGGTGCTAATTTGGGTGTCGCCAAAGTGGTTGGTGAGCTTTAATAGCCAAGAGAACAGCATGCCTGCATTTTCTGTTGAATTTCATTTATATGGAATGGCATGATAGTCAACCAGGGCCTCACTACTCCTTGGTCTTAATAGAACTATTAGAAATAGAATGTCCTCCAGATTCTTGCAAGACTCCCGTAGAGCTTTCCTGCCTAAGGAGTCAGACTTCAGGCTGTATCATATTCTGGGAGGTCTGGTTTTGAAATTCTTATTGACACTATCAGATATATCAAATGCTATTTGCCACTAGCTCATGTGCTCTGACTAGACCTACCTGGGCTTATTCTTACTCCATGGGTGGTTTGGAGCCCTTTTAAGGGGCTAGAGGAGAAAACCTTGTGTTTCTTTCCCAGTTCAGAGCGAAGGGGGATGCCCACCAGCAAGTTGGTTTAGTGAGAGTGGACAGTCTCTTCTTGGGTTAATTAAGCTCTGCTGTCTTCTGAGATGGATGTTGCCCTTCTCTGTCACAGAAGAGGGAACAGGGAAGAGCGGAAGGAAAGAAAGGATGGGTGGGAAATCTGGCCAATTTTCCCCCTCTGCCTGAGTTGAATCTTTCCAGAGGGCTCCATAATTTGGTTTTCAGGGTATAAATGAACAAAATATTAGCCAAATCAATTCGCAGTGTTAGGTCAAAAACAAATCTTGATCTCAGAAAGGAAAGAGTTGTAGATGATGCTTGAAGTTTATGAGTTATCTGTGCTCCAGTTTTTCTCCAGTCGTGCAAAGCTTGTGAAGGGGCCCTTGTTCTTGGGAACAGCTGTATGGTGGGAGGTTCTCATAACAGCTGGCTGCTAACACTCAGGCTCTAGCTCACAGTCCCCACCGAACCTCCTGGTCTGGAAAACTCTTCCTGGTACTTTGCTTTCCCCTCAGGGTCACTACAAAGCTGAGTGCCCAGCTTTGCAGTCATTTTAATGCTTATCCTCAGGCCCAAATAAGCCTCACTTGACTTTTACTGTGTGGGAGCACCGTAGCCAATCAAGGGTGGCTTTAATGAACTTAAAAGAATGCTATCAAAGTATTTCATAATAGGAAAACTTCAAGTCCAGCCCCTGGGGAACCTGGAAGCAAAGTCTGGGCCATGTACAGACATTTACCCTGCCCTGCTCAGGCACACAGGTTTGTGGGTTTGCTCATGAGCCCCATGCAGCTGACCTGGGGGTGGATGGCACGCCTTCGGCTCAGCCCTGCCTGCAGGTTAGCAGTTCGAGCTCCCAGATCCCTAATAAAAGGGGTGGAGGTTGGGGGAAGCCTGGGAAGACTCCTCCCAGGGTTTTGGTTGCTCTGAAGCAGCTGGCCTATGATCAGGGCTTGAGGAGTTTTCTTTCAGAGGGTGCCTGAATGTGGCTTCTTAGAGGATGGACAGTATTTGGTAGGGCAAAGTTGTGAGTTTGGGGTGCCTCCTCTCTGACCCCTGAGCTCCCTATCCTGCGAATGGCAGGCTCCTTTGCCAGGGGTGCCATGCTCGTTAGGGAACAGCCTCGTCCACCACTGGCTCTGCACTTGCCTCCCTTATCATCTGATCCTAGATGATGACATGTAGGAGAGCACTGAGGTATCACCTCCTTAAAGGCCAAGGTAGGATTAAATATACAACTCTAAAAGCAGATCACTAGCACATCCATACATGAATAAAATAAAAATTGAAGCTGGAAGAGGCAGAGAATGAAGGAATATTCAGTGTTTGGTGAGGCTACTTAGAGAACTACTAGGATGTTTTGAGTAGACTTTTTTTTTTTAATCGTCCAATGTATTATTCTCCCTAAGATTAAATTAAGTTTCTGCTCCCTTCTCTCCCTTCCCTTTCAAAAGTGACATTGTTATAGCCTTGTCTAGTCAGCTATGTTCATTAATTTTCTCAAACCTCATGAGTCCCTCCTGCCCCATTTTGGAAATTGTGTGCCTGCCTTTTTAAGAGGTAGGCACCTCATGTTTCAAGTTCAAGAGCAATGGAACTCACCCTGCAGCTTGAACAGATTTGAGTGTTTTTGCAGAGGGAGGGCCAAGGCAGTTGGGGAGTGTCATGCTCAATAAACACTTGTTGGATTGAGTTGCTGGAAAGGCAATGGAGTGGGGAGAGTGAGCCGCACCTCCCCCGGGCTCACTCCTAATGGTCTTTCCCACTTCTGGTCCCCACACACTGTCTCCCCTCAACACAAAACCCCCCAAAGTGTTAGTGTTCTCTCTTTATTTAAATCACTGGTCTCCTATTCATCCTGGTCATTGGGCTTGAAGCCCAGCTGGTGGCAAAGACGTGGCATTTCCATGGATGTCATTGGTAGGCCTGTAGGTTCTCTTCCTAACACACTCAGAGCCAGAGGGTGAGCTTGAGTGGTTACCAGGTTGATCCATGGAAACAGCCAATGTGTAGGATTTTGTTATGATTTTGTTAAAAAGCCAGACTACCTGGCTTTAGGCTTAGAAGTGGATATGGGTGAGAGGCCAAGGAGACGGAGATGAATGCCGGATGTCTTTTCACTCCATATTGATTTGTACTAACTTCCTAGTAATGTTCTGCTGTATAGCAAGGGGACAAAAGAAAAAAGAAATCTGGATCAGTGACTTTTCTAGGCCAGGGAGCAGAATTATCTGTTGGCCCTAGGGTGGCTTTAGAGGTGCGCTCAGGCTGGAAGTTCACCCCTCCCAAGCCAGGCACCGTCCTGTGACACCAGGCGCTGCTGTTTGTCCTTCTCCTCCCCCAGCGAAACGGGGAAATGCAGGAGAGAGATGCTGATTATCATTCCCCAAGCCCTGGACATTTACCCTGTCATCCAGAGTCTGTGTTCCCTGCCCTTAAGGTTGCCAAGCACGGGTCTGGTGGCTTAGTGAAAATAGTTTTATTAACCTACCCGACTAGGTGTAACTTTGAACAGAGTGAAAATGTGATTGGGAGGATAGGCAGCTTCTCCTACCTCCTCCTCTTCCCCACCCCACACTCCCTTCCCTTTAAGAGTTTTCTGTGCTCTGTGCATGTCTGATCGCCCACACAGCTTTGAGAGAACCACTGCTGATAACACGTGCGCTCCCTACCCCACAGCTGAGGCTGGCAGAAAACTGCCGCACAGCCCCTTTTGGGGGATTGTCTTTTTTAACTCGTGCCCATCAGATATGACATATAAGCTGGAGGTGGGGTTGGAGTGGGGGTGGATGGTATTTGGCATGGTAGAGGGGATGCACCCAGCGGGCTTTCACAATATTCCATAGTCTGGATTTAGAGACTGGGGAGAAGAGGATAGCGTGAGCCTCGTCCACGGGGGATGTGTACAACTCAATGCTGAGAGCAGCATCTGGACTTTCCTCACTGGATCTGTAACCTGGATGGTTCTGTGTTCATAGGGGAAGACTAAAACAGCTGCTTCCATAGAAAGAGTGTGACTCCCAACGCTGGAAGGCCCCCAAATTTATCTGTATTTTTCAGGGAAATTGAGAATATAGATAGCTTTAGTTTTGACAGTGTGTTCCATTTGTTTAGCTCTTTGGTGCTTCTAATCGGAACTTTCAAATGTTTCTCGTGCATCCTCACAACAGTCTTGCAGATGCAGGTGGCATTTCCTTGTTTTTGCAGGTAAGGAAACTGAGGCCCAGGAAGGAAGTAACTTGCCCAAGACCATGTGACTAATAAAGCCCCTTTGCTTTATTAGGCAAAGGGCTCTTCCCACATATATATGAAGAATCCATTGTGGGTTTCATCCCAGGCTGGCATCTGCTGCTGCCTGCCCAGCATACCTCCAGCCTTTGTTTCCCTTCTAGATATATACCTGTATTCCAGGAGCAAAGACTCGTGTGTTAAATGACCAAAAGAGATTGGAAAAGGGGCTGGAAAGAAGTCTGTTTCTTCCTTTAACACCTCAAAGTGACTGTCCACACCATAGGTACTCACTTGGAAAATGATGGTTACTGCATTATTTTATGTGTGATATGGTGGTGACCTTTGGGTGTTTCCACCTGGTTTAAGATATGCAATTCCCATGTGGAATGAGTAGCTAACCAGGGACAGAGAGGGCACAGGAAGCAGATGGGTGTTTCTGCCTTTATGGGGTTGTGCTCATGGTTACTGAGCTCAGGGCCATGTCAGGGAGACATGCTAAGATGGAGGAAAGGATGTCTTTCTTATGTGTGATGTGAAACCCAAAAAAACATCTGGGAATAAATGTGGGTGGTGCATTCCTATGGCAAGGAGTAGGTTCAAGTGGCATTATACCATCATGACAGTTTAGTCTTCCATATAGGGGACCCCTGGTGTACCCCCTCCCACTTCTGGTGGGAAAGAAACCTGAGGGAGGGGGTGGGCATGTGATCTATCTGACCATATCTGTCTCTCTGAGCTTTAGGCTTACTGGGAGTGGGGTATTGTGATACGTGACAGTGCTCTTCTGAGACAGGCATGTGCCAGTAAGGGGAATAGGATGGACTTGAGCTCTGGCAGAAAGCTCCATCTAGGGACTTGGTATCATGGAGAATTGCCTAGCTTTCCTCTTAGAGGTTATCTAATTCTCCTGGGAGGCTTACGTATAGAATTATTTAATGTTTCAATAACCATATGCTTGTGTGAAACCTTTTTTTCACAGTTCCTTCCCAACATTATTAGGTAAAATCCCATTATAACAAATACTACAAAAACACTTCTGTATAATAAAGCTTATTTCCATGGTTCATATAAATGTTTTGTTGTTGTTTTTTTGTGGGGTTTGTTGTTTAAAAAAAAACAAAAAGAAAAGAATAACCAATAATCTTATGTAACCACTGCTTTTTCTGGTCCCTATCTGTGTAATGGTTCATCTGTCGAGTAGAACACTTGAGTGTTTGCCATTTGCATTGTAGACACAGAGAAGGGAACAGAACTGTGGAACCATCACCAAGTGGCAATGCCTCTTGTGCTTTCTCTTCATCTCGAATCTCCCACCCTCTGATGGTTCCTGTTCTTTTCAAACAGAACACCACACAGAAACCCAACAAAGTAGTGTGTGTGTGTGTGTGTGTGTGTGCATCTGAGTGTAATTGTGTGTTTGAGTGTGTCTTGAGTGTGAATGTTTAGGTGTTGAGTAAGAAGTGCATGTGAAAGAAAGCAAACAGTAATGCAAATGGGCAAATGTTAATAGGTAATCTGAGTGTAGATTATGTGGGTGTTCTGTGTGCTATTCTTATTCTCACATCTGTAAATTTGAAATTATTTCCAAATAAAATGCTTAACAAATGAATATATGCTAGACTAATTTGACATACCAGAAGTTCTTTAGAATGGAGGTTTTCTTCTACATCCTCATAACATCTCTTATTCTCCCCTGTTTAACAGATGGAACAACTGGCATCCAGAGAAGTTAAGTGACCCATCTGAGTTCACTGAGTAGCACATTGGGGCGGAGGCAGGATTTGGGCCCAGGTATTGACCATTATAGTAGGACACCTCTCAGGAGACTGCAGCTCGTCCTTACTATTTGAGCTGGACAAGGTTGGCATCAGATTCTGAGAACTGATTGGGTGCCCGCTGCCATGTGTCCAAGCCCAGTCCATGCCCTACATTGACCCAGCAGTGGAGTCAGCAGAGTTGCAGCATTCTGCTGAAGCACACTGAGCATATTCAGGATGTCCAGGTACCTTCTAGGTAAATCTACTAATTTACCCTAAGAAGCATTCTCTCACTTTGCTCTGCACTCAGCTCTCTTCATTTTTTTTTTGAGACAGGGTCTTGCTCTGTCCCCAGGACTAGAGTGCAGTGGCATCATCATAGCTCACTGCAACCTCAAACTCCTGGGTTCAAGGGATCCTCCTCTTCAGCTTCCCAAGTAACTTGGAACTACAGGCACACACCACTACACCTGGCTAATTTTTCTATTTTTTTGTACAGATGGAGTCTTGCTCTTGCTCAAAGTGATCTTGAACTCCTGGCCTCAAGTGATCCCCCTGCCTCGACCTCCCAGAGTGCTAGGATTACAGGCGTGAGCCACCTTGCCCAGCCCATTTCTGGAAGGCTCTGCTATACCAGAGCCATGGAATACTGTTACTTCGTATGTACATAGTAGAGATCTGAGGGGAAAAGGAGTTGAATTTGGCTTAGAAAGTGATAGCAGGTATGAGCCTAAGCCAGACTGCTTTCCTCTGCAACTTGCAGTCAGTCAGTTGTGCCCGCCGCCTACCCACAGGAGCCTTGGGGGGAAGAGGGAGGTGTTTGTATGGTTTAGCACAGCATATTGTCCCAAGTGGGTCAGGAGTTACAATTTCGTGCGTTAAGGGATGGCTCGCTTTTAGTCAGTGAAACCCTTCCATTAACCACAGGGCCCGAGGAGGGGTGGATCTGGTAATCATTTCTAAGCAAAGAGTTAGAGGTTCAGACTCTTGACGTTTGTGCGCCAGCCCTCTCTTCTCACACCAAGCCACATGTTACACATCTGTCTGTGCTCCTTGAAGGCCCTCGAATTATTCTTGTCATTTTTGCTTACTGATATTTTCCCCCAGCTTGCAGAGTTGAGTAAGGGAATGAGCCCTACTCTACTTCTTTTTTGTTTGTTTATAGCAGCCTCTCACATCTTGACTACTTCTTAACATAGAAAAAATAGTTTTCTGAAAATCTTTAGTTTTAGCATGTCTCCTTTATCTGAAACACTTACCTGTAGCTACCCTAGATTTAATTAGTCCTAACTGTGGTTAATTTGTCATCAAAGATTTTGTTTTTCATGGGCCCAGCCAGTTTTATGAAATAGATGCGTGAGCATTTATTATATTATTACCCCAACTTTTATACTTAGATTGTTTGTCTTTAGGCAGCTATGAAGTTATACAGACTGCCCCACCATTGTCTGATTCTTCAGGCTTTTTCCAACCCCAAAGTAAATGCCAAGTAGATGACATCCAGAATCAGGGTAAGATGCAGGAGGAAGAGAAAGGGTTGTCCCCAAATTGCTGTTGGGTTGTCTGAAGCTTAGGGGCCTGTATTGGAGCTACTGTGCAAATGCAATGCTATCTGCTTAGAGAAGACCATGACAGCTGAGCCTGGACTTTCCAGTCCTTAGAGGCTTGGATAGGACATATTGGCAATTAATGTCTTACAGTTTCCCTGGATCAAATTCTCCTTCTGCTTTATGAGGGATAAGCCTTTTCTTTACCTGACTTATAAAAGAAGGTAACATTACCATTAAGTAGCTCCTGATTTCAAAGCAGATCCAAATCCTGTTGTATACAGGGGAAGATGATGTGACTTACCTTCCAGTGATGTGTGTTGCCACCCCTCTCCTCTGCCTCTTCCCCTGCCTCTAGAAGCACAGGAGCAGTGACCTGAGTAAGCATCCTTCTGATATGAGGCCATCAGTGGTCTCAGACACATACTGAGGGTTTGAAGGATCTTTCCAATGTGATATGTTCAAGGCCCTTTCTGGAAGGGCCATCTAATCTTGCTTTTCAGACTAGGTTTACCCTGGAGGCACTACATAACCTTTGAGCCTCCCTGAGGAAATCTGAACAACCGGCAAGACCAGGGCTTCAGAGCAGGGGCTGCCCTGGAATGTTGCCCAGCACACTTTAGGGTTTTTCCACAGCTAGGGCACAGCAAGGGAATTTGCCACTGATTTGAGGTCAGTCCCAGAATGTCATGGCTTAGGTAGAGATGTAGCGGATTCTTAGGTATCTCTCCTTTGAAGGTGGGGATGTAGGAGAGCTTAAGTAAAAGTAAGGAGATGGAGATGATCAGAGAAGACTTTCTGCATGTGGGTCAAGATGGTTCACACAGGTTTTTAAGGATGTAGGGGTTGAGGAGAGTAACCCCACTGGGATCTTTGACCCTGAAGGCAGAGCAAACTCTGACTGTGACCTTCCTGGCCTTGAGGAACCTAACTGATAAATTCTTCCTTATAAGTGCCCTCCCAACCCTGCCCCCTAGCCCAGAGCAGAATGAATCAGAGTCAGGATTAAGAGCAGAGGGGTCCTGACAGAGTCCAAGCTAGTGAGGTGTAGCAAGTGAGCAAACTTGCCCTCTGAGCTCTGATGCCTACTTGGTGGTTACTCCCAGCTTGCCCAGTCATGTGACCAGACCTTCTGCTTGTGGCTAGCCACAGGTAAATTGAGCACTATTTATATTCCGCTTGGGGGAGGAGGTGGGAGAGATCACCTGGGAGCCCACAGCTGTCTGATCAGCCTAGGTAAGGCAAACGCCCTTTGACTTTGTGCCTTATTTTCCCCTCCTTAACTTATCTTGCCCCAGATAATACCATGGGCTCTGAGCTTTCAATTTAGCTGAACTGGTCAGCAGTCCTCTCTTATTTACCCTTTAATAGTTGGGGAATTCTAGATCTAAAGAAGGCCCAGACTCATGTGGTACCATCTCCTGCCTTCAGGGGTGAATATGGAGACAGCTGGGAGCATGTAATTATCTCTTCCTAGAGCTGTTCAGCGGTGGACTCTGCAGCCTCCCTCTTTTCAATTCTAGTCAAGTTCTTCCTTTTATCTAGCTAGACTCTCCCCTAGTCTAACTTAATCCTTTTTGTTGTCCCTCATGTTTGCATCTGCACAGAAGACTACTGATATATTCTAATTCATTTTACCTTCCTCCTGGGATTGATCTACCCTTCCTCAAGCCATTTTGACCCCTCTTCCCTGGGATTTCCCTCAGTCTTGCTGGTTTCTACATTCCTTTTGAAGAGCAATAGTGACAAATGGTCATTTGGCCGGGTATTCTGAAGTTATATCCAACTCCAGTTATGTTTCTGGACTACAGGAAGCCTTAATTCTGCCTGCAGTCTTGGTCTTGCTCCTGTGGTGACACAACACTTCTTTATTTAGTTTGATGTCTCCTTCACTTAGTATCTTGATTCTACCTAGCATTAACTTACATCTTGTGAGTTTCAATTCCTTGCCTCAGATTAAGCCTCATGCTGCTTTTAATTCTTGCCACCTTCAATTCCCCAAATTAGAAGTCAAGAGCAGTGACCCAGTTGAATTTGGCTACCACCTGCCAAGGTTGAAATGCTGAAGGGTTTAGGTCCTTGTTGAAGAGCAAATTGAATTTCTGTCTTCCCAAATGAAGCCAGTTCTTTTTTTTTTCTTACAACTTTATTTTGGAAAATTTCAAACCTACAGAAAAGTTGGAAGCACAATGCATGCTCATTTATCCTTCACCTAGACTTGTTGATATCTTTTAATCACAGCTGTCTTGTCTTTCTTCTCTCTTTCTGTGTATGTGCGTATATGTGTGTCTAGATGTGTGCACCCGTGTGCATTTTTTTGGGTATACTATTTGACAGTAAGTTGCAAATGTCATGACACTTTTTTCTTCAGTGGCATCTCCTGAGAATAAGGACATTCTTCTACATAATCATAATATCATTATTACACCTATTGAAATGAACTATAATTCTGTATCATCTAACATCTAGTCCTTTTTCAAATTTCCCCTTTGATGATTCTTTTGTTTTTGATCCAGGACCTAGTCAAGGTTCTCATTTGGTTATGTCTTTTTAAAAAGTCTCTCAATCTGGAACTTCTACCCACTCCCATTTCTTTGGGTTTTTTTGTTTGTTTTGTTTGTTTGTTTTTCTTGAGACAGAGTCTCACTCTGTTGCCCGGGCTAGAGTGCCATGGCGTCAGCCTAGCTCACAGCAACCTCAAACTCCTAGGCTCAAGCGATCCTCCTGCCTCAGCCTCCCAAGTAGCTGGGACTACAGGCATGTGCCACCATGCCCGGCTAATTTTTTTTTATATATATATATATGTTTTTAGTTGGCCAATTAATTTCTTTCTATTTATAGTAGAGATGGGGGTCTCGCTCTTACTCAGGCAGGTTTCGAACTCCTGACTTTGAGCAATCCTCCTGCCTCGGCCTCCCAGAGTGCTAGGACTACAGGCATGAGCCACCACGCCCAGCCCCATTTCTTTGTTTGGTTTGGTTTTTATGACTGATGTTTTGAAAAGTGGGTACCAGTTGTCTTCTAGCTGTTTCACATTCTGGATTTTTCTGTTTCTTCACGGTGGCATCTAGTTTGTTCCTCTATCCCCTGCATTTCCTATAAATGGAACGTTAGATCTGAGGCCTGATTAGATTAAGGTTAAACATTTCTAATGAGAACATTTCATAGGTAAAATTGTATACTTCATAAAATATCACTTTAGGAGGTACATAATGCCAGAATATACATTACTAGTCATGCTAAGTTTGATCACTTAAGGTGGTAACTGCCAGATTCCCCACTAAGAAAGTATATAATTGTCTTAGTAAGTGGTTTATGGGGTGATACTTTGGTATTATATAAACCTTCTGTTCCCTATAACCTTTGGCCCCGTGGTTTTGGCTTCTATTGATGACTCTTCCTGATTGAGATATCACTTTGGGAGTTACAGAAAGCCAGTTCTGCATTAACACTAATGGATGTGAATTTTGTCATGAGCAATTCAAAAGAGGAATAACAAAAAAATTTATTTTGGCTTTTGAAATCACTGTGGGGAAGGTGACAAAATGGAGCCATCAAATTCTGCCAAAATTTATAGGTATTTAAATTGAGTATTAGTTGCTTAAACATATACAGGTGGCTTTCCATATCTGTGGGTTCCACATCCATGGATTCAACCAACTGAGGATCAAAAATATTTGGAAAAAAATATTGCATGTATAGAACTTGTACAGATTTTTTTCCTTGTCATTATTCCCTAAACATAGTTTAACAACTATTTATATATCATTTATATTGTAGTAGGTATTTTAAGTAATCTAGAGATGACTTAAAGTATATAGGAGGAGGTCTGTTGTGTAGGTTATATAAAAATATTATGGTGTTTTACATCAGGGACTTCAGCATCTGTGGATTTTGGTATCCACAGTACGTCCTGGATGGAACTAATCCCCCACAGATACCGAAGGACGACTGTATATTGCTGTCTGGCAGTTTGCTTTAAGTCAGGAAGAAGGCAGTCTGGATGGAACTAAAAATAAATCATGGTTTGTTCACAAAGCAGAAGTTATTTTTATTATTTGAAGGTTATCTATAATCCTGTTCTTATTTCCTTTTGTTTCTTTCACTTGCTTTGTACTTTCTTCACTAGAAAAGGGATCCTTCATTTTTTAATTGTCCTTTTCTTCTCTTGGCCCACCCAGCACTCCCAGTGAGTGAAAAATAGTGTTCCTGAGACCCAGGTGTGTGACCATCCTGGTTCCTAGCAAGGGAAAGGAATAGAACCCTTCCGACCTATGGAGTAGTTCCTGAGGCAAGGCAGCCAGGTGGTCACCATGCAGTTGAGTCTGACCACAAAGCACAAGGGTGGGACATGCACTTTCTCAAGTCTTCTCTTTAGAGAATAAAGGGCCTCAATTTGCACTGTGACCTTGAAGAAATCAGTTCACCTCTCTACCTGGAGGTTTGTCATGGGCTTCCCCATCTTGCAAGCACCTTGCAAGCTCTGCCCCCTCTTCCATAAGAGAATTCACGAATATGTTGCAGTACACATTCAAGACAGAAGTCGATGTACAGTCTAAATCACAGTTGTTCTCTTGTAGGATTTATTGCAGATGAACTCCCTAATCTCTGGTTCTTCCTTCACCTTACTTATCTTTAAAGGCTACTTAAAAGCTTTCTGGGCGTCATGATATCTTTTCTACTTGATAGGAATCAGATTGCTGTGTGAGGTGAAGACAGAAAGGGTTTATGCCTATCCTTTGAGTTTATAGGCCACCCAGAAATTTATCACTCCCAAATAACCATGAGATGAAGATTCTTTTAGGGATTCGGGGGGCTAGGCTATGTGCTATTTATGCTATTTTTGCAAAGGCCATGTAGATCCCAAAGGAAAGCATGCTCCAATTAGTAACTGCTAGTGTTTTGTTTAAGAATGTTGAAATCCTACAGAACTCCTCTTCAGAGAATTCAGATAAAAGGTGAAAAGTTCACACCACTTCCTTTTCTTCTAACTGCAGCTTCTTCAGAATTGAACGAATGTCTAAGTAATTGTTGTCTATTCCTTTTATGTACACACATGTACACTTTAGCATTGCTCTTTTTCTCCTTGCTGACACAAGAGTTAGCATTTTCCTTATTTTCCCCCCACAGTGACATCTCCAGAAGAGTTTCTCTTGGCCCATCTCTCCAACTGCCTACAGATGTGGTCTGCATCTTGGGAAGTCAGACATGCAGCCAGAAATGCTTTTGATGGCTCTCACTTGAGATGTACACTTAAATATGGAATCAGAATTAATTGAGGGTTTGACTGAGAAGTTTTTCATGTGTATATAATATCATTGTTCTTTTTTCATTTGGGGTGATCAGCCTTCTTGGTAGGGGAAACATGTTACTCTTTTTTCTTCTTTCTTTTTAATCTAGTTTCTTTAGTTTCTTCTCCTGGTTAAGGTTGAAATTAGGTATTACTTACTGCTGAAAGAAGTGTTCAAAGCTCCAAATTTAATTTTCCCAGCTGGGATGGATGGGGTCTCCTTGGGCTTTCCAAGGAGGGCTTCTAACTCTTGTACAGTCATATTGGGGATTTCAGTTTCACCACAACTTCCTCCAAAACCCACACGGCCCTGAGTTAAGCAGTTAAGCAGCACTGGACCACAGGGAGCTCAGAAGACTGCCTGCGCTGTTTAATCCCAACACATGTACTGAAATAGAAAAATAATCCCTGTGAAGCTGCAAGGAGGAACTTCCCCTACTTACTGCAAATCTGTTATTGGGGAAATGTTTAGAAATTCTGAATCCGTGTTTTACTTTGTTCTTCTCCAGATTAACATTTCCCTCCAACAGAAGTGCTGCATCACACAGCTAGGGGACAAGAAAAGGCATTCTTTAATATCCAAGCATGCTGCCCTACCTCAGCCCCCTGGGCTGCCCTGGGCCTGCCTGCTTCTCCTTAAGTGAAGATGGTTGTAGAGAAGTATGTATAATATGATCTCATTTTATTGAAATTGTATGTGCATACATATGTGCATGGAGAAAGATCAGGATGGATGTGCACAGTGGTGGTCTCTGGGCACATGCATAGTTTTTGTTTTTTAGTTTTTGCTCATCTGCATATTCTTATTTCCTCTAACATATGCACAGCTTCTGTTATAATAAGAGTTATTTTCTCTTTAAAAGGGGAGGTGAGAAGACTAGTGCTAATAATGCTTCAAAGCCTGACGACATGAGAAAATGACTCATAACTTGTTTGTTGGACCAGCTAGTTGTTGAGTTTTTGCCATGTGTAAGATCTCATTGGCTGTCTCTCTATTTTTCCTTTTGTAGTCCTTGAGTATTTTGGGATGACTAGGATGGGTGGAGAGAGTAGCCTTGTCTTTATTTCCCAGGCTGCTTTATCCTACATTACCCTAAAGATAGTGAAGTAGGTGGAGTAGCCCCCCTAGGTGCTCTGCCAGAACCCATTGGTAAAGGGGATGGCTTCTCCTTGTAATTTGCTAAGCCCCCACCCACAGTCTATCTCTGGCCCCTACCCACAGTCTATCTCTGGCCATGCTGAGAAGAGTAGCCATCATGCCTCAGTTCTTGTATCATCTGCTGCCTTCCTCCTTCCTCTGACCCCATTCCTGCCTTTCTAAGAGCTGTCACCTTCCTTGAGGTACTTGTGGTTGTGGTGGTGTGCTGGTGTGGTCAGCCCTAAGCTGATTTTCAGCAAGGGATATTGGGAACAGCAGAGACAAATTGGTGGTCCCGCTGAAGAGGCATTTGCTGTGGGGGTAACCCCCATGGCTCGTGCACGGTAGCCTGGCACTTATGCATCCATTGCATCAGCCTTCCCACTTCAACCTCAGCAGCAGCAGCTTGTCTCACCCCTCCATGTCACAAGTGTTTATCACAGAGCTGGCTCATAGTGGGCACTCACAATCTGTTTACTGAAGGAATCAGTCAGTCTGCTGCTGGGCACTCACAATCTGTTTACTGAAGGAATCAGTTAGTCTGCTGCAGTGTGCCTGGCCCATCTTCCAGCCTTGGTGTGGTATCTTGTCTGCTGTCTCTGTCTTCTGCCCTGTCCACTATCCCCCACAGCAGACACTTGACCGCTGGCCCTCTCCACTCATGCCCCCCTCGCCCCAAAGCCATGCAAGTGGAGCAGTTGGGAGACAGGGCCAAGTGGCTCTGGAAGATAGCACCTAAGGCTTCTTATCTCCGGTGTGTGCTGTTTTGTTTTGTTTTTTCCATTCACCGTTGCCCAAGAACCAAAGCATCCGCCACTGCTCAGCCACATGGTGAAATGGCCTGGCCTGGTGCCAGGGTACTTCGCCAGGTGGTTGGGCTGTGGAGGCTGCTGCATGCGATGGGCCGATAATACCCCGTGGTGCTGTAAACAGGACACTCCACCCTCCCGCAGCCACCCAGCCGGTGCCCCAGCAGCCTGCTGCTTTGTCATGGCTTGTCATGATATGGGCTTCTCTTCTCTGATAGGGAAGCCTATTGTCCTATTTCCCTCCCCTGTTTCCTAAATCTGAGAGGGGTACTTTCCAGAAATGAAACCAACCACAAGTAGCCGTTGTGACTTCTCAACACTTCTTTAACAATAATCACACAAGTGCAAGGCAGAACCCAATACCCAGATCTTTCCAGTATGCCCATGAGAGACACCAAGAGCCCCTATTCCAACTACACTCACTCGTGAGATTTCTTAGTGGACGTTCTCAACTGAGGTCAGTCTGGCTGGGCAGCAGAACTTGAGCGCTGACCTGCCGCTGCTGATGCCCAAGTCTACAGGCAGCGTTATATCCCTCTGTGACATTTATTCCAGGTGGTGTCCGTGGCTGGGATAGACTATCACTAGTAAAGGAAAGGGCTTTGACACTAAAAATGTGCACCTTCCCAGGGACCTAGGAGAGTGTACGCCGATGGATATAGGGGCTAGAACTTACTCTGCATGTTTTTGGGTAGTCTCCTCTTTTCAGATTCCCTCAACCCCACCTTCGATCCTAAAGAACATTAATTGGTTTGATGTAATCTTTCTAATGAAGGCTTTAAATTGTATTTGCATCTCTTCTTTTCTATCTAGCATCCCTAAGAGGTAACTTAGGCGTGGATTGTTTTCCTGTTTGCCAGAGGGAGAGCAGGCCCGGGGCGAGGCTGTGTGCTGTTGGCTGTAGTCCCACCAAAGGGAGGGCAGCTGCAATCAGACCTATCCTTCTCACAGATACCTGGGGGCCACTCTATGCCAGCCGGCAGCCCCTTCAGGGATGGCACGAAACATGTCAGCGTCTGATTTTGGCTTTGGTTGTGTTGTGCGTTTGGAGGAAATTGATGCCCTGGTTTACCCCTTAATCAGTTTTGTGTCCAAAGAAGCAGGTGCTCACCAAACCATTTGTGAGGACATTTATGAAATAGTGGTAGATTTTCCTATCAAAATCTAATTTTTAAAAAATGCCTCCTCCCTTATTTCCTAGGTATGAAGGAAGCATGGCATATTAGTCTTCAAAAGGGACTGGGAAGGCCGGGCGCAGTGGCTCACACCTGTAATCCTAGCACTCTGGGAGGCCGAGGCGGGAGGATCACTCAAGGTCAGGAGTTCGAAACCAGCCTGAGCAAGAGCGAGACCCCGTCTCTACTAAAAATAGAAAGAAAATTAATTGGCCAACTAAAATATATAGAAAAAATTAGCCGGGCATGGTGGCATATGCCTGTAGTCCCAGCTACTCAGGAGGCTGAGGCAGAAGGATCGCTTGAGCCCAGGAGTTTGAGGTTGCTGTGAGCTAGGCTGATGCCACGGCACTCTAGCCCGGGCAACAGAGCGAGAGTCTGTCTCAAAAAAAAAAAAAAAGAAAGAGGGGGCTGGGACATGCCAAGAATTTGGAGATTTGGGAGGGGAGTAGAGCTTTGCTAAAGGCAAGGTAATTCTGTCATCCTGTGGCCAGCTGGCTGTGCCAGCACCCACATGAGGAGGTGGCCACTGTGGAAGTAAGGTCGAGGCCAGCTGTCTCTTCATTTAAGGAAAAGAAACTGAGGCAAGCCCAGCCTTTCGATTTAGATGCAGTGAGACCCTTGCACATCTGCTGGTAGAGAGGGAGTCAAGAGGCTGCTGATTCCACATTGGGGTTACTTGGTCTCTCCTCATGCCTTTCCCTTCCTCCCTTTCTTCCTTTTTTATTTCTTTGTTGCTCTTTGTGTTCTTTTTTGTTTATGGAGGAACAATTCAGGACCCATGGCATCCATAGAGTCTTAATGAATAACTTTGGTCAGAGGTGGTTGGAAAGAATAGAATTGACCAAAAAATGGGTGGTTGGATTCTCATCCCAAATTCTAGGATTCTGGGTGCTCCCAAGTCCTTTGAGTACTGGGAGCACAGTACCACCTATGATTATTGCCCTCGAGATTGGACTTCTGCTGTAGCTCCCTGATTAGGGGGGATATGAAGGGTGATGTAAAAGGAGTTCAAATTGTCCCTCGGAGATAATATTAATAGAATCCTTCACCCCAAGTTTCGAAGACAAACACAAGCAAAAAAAAAAAAAAAAAAAAAAAAAAAAAAGATCATTGGAGACACCAGAGTCAGGCCTGTCATCTCCTCCTTTACTCCCCATCCCTGAAAAGGAGCTAAAAAAGCAATCCGTCCTCTGAGTGTCTAGACAGGTGTCCCAGCAACCTCAGAAGATGTTCCTGACACAAGAGGGAGATGAGCCTCAGTGAATAGTTGCAAGAAGGTTGATTTAGGAGGAAGGAGGATTAGATTTAGATCTAGGATTGCTGCTGACTTAGAGGGTGGTGGAGTCTAATCAGAGACTAAGCCTCTTTGTGCTTTAGTCTTCCTTATCAGTCTTTTCCTAACCCCTTTCAGAGCTGACAGGAGGGTAAAAGATTACAGCACACCAAAGTGCTTTGCGTGGATGGGGTGAAACTGAGAGTACAATATAAACACGAGATAGTACTTAAGGGTCTCAGGAGGAAAAAAATCTAGAGGGGATTTTTTTTTTTTTTTTTTTTTTTCAGGGACTTCAGCAGATGTGATGGGAGAGGTGGCTCCAAGAAATCTTTCTCCCCATCACTTAGTTCTCAGGCCTGGAGTCATAATCCTCTTTCTTCAAAACAGCCATGCAACAGCCTTTAAGATTATGACATCCTGGCCTTTATGCCAGTCGCTTGCTCATCTGCTTCTCATATGCCTCTTTGGTTATCTGTCATGTAATTTTCTAAATCTACTTTCCAGAGTCCCTGCCTCATCACTGGACTCGAATAGGCAGTTTTGGAGGCCCACAGGACAGCATTTTGGTGTCTGAGCTGCTGATGTGGGTCAGAAGCTCCCAGAAATACCTGGATGACCACCTTTTGATCTTAAACCCAGAATAGGAAGATGAGTGTTTGAAATGCTCATATAGGAGATAAAGTTGGGGTTTGAACCCAGTATGCCTGTCACTAACTTACGAATTCACAGGGGACGAATTCACAGGAAGGGTAAAAAAGAGGTTGGCCCTTCCTGAGTCTCAGAGGGAGGAAAACAGACAAGCAGCTATGGGATCTTTCCTCCATGGGAGTGGGTTCAGTATGGATGCTTAAAGGAAGCCCAGAAGCCGTGGTATAATTGGTTCACTCTTCTAGTGAGGGCTTTTCAATTTTATTCAAATACTCGGGTGCCTGCAGGTTGTTAGCCCCTTGCTTTAAGCAGTGTTGTGGGGTGGGGGGAGCTACAAAGAGAAATCAGGGCCAGTCCTTGGCCTCAGGCTGTTTGTTATCTAGGAGTTACAGAACCCATAATTCTGCAGAGAGGGTGTTTGGTACTGGAAGAATACAAAGTATTGGGGAAACTCCAAAAATTCTGAGACATGCCTTCCAGGGGATTCCAGGGATACAGAAAGCTTGGTGAGGTGGAGGCAGTAAGGCTGGCCCTGACAGATGGGACAGATTTCAACCCCAGGCACGTGTGCAAAACCTCAGAGGAGGGAAGTGCTGGGATGTGGGTGAGAAATGATGCGTGGTGTGGTTTGTCCAGGATCTAGAGACTTTGAGGAGAGTTGAGGTGTAAAGGAAAGGTAAGTGGGACCAGAACCTGAAGGCTTTGATTCCCATCTTCGAAAGATGGTTTGAAGAGGTTAACCTAGAAATGTTAAGATCATTTAAAACAATCTGTTGTAGGTCAATATATATTGATTTGGAAAGATGTTTATGATATAAGGTAAAACATATAGCAAAACAATATGTACAGTATGATCCCATTTTTAATTTTAAAGTGCATATATATATAGAAGGTAAGGCCTGCAAGAATATATATCTTATAGTATATTAACAGTTATCTCTCGGCATTGAGAGTTGAGGGTTTTTTTCTTTTTGTTTATGTTTCCTGACTTTTCTGTTAATATAATTTGCACTTACTATTGTTAACTACAAATCATTTTTCACTTGTTTTAAATGAGCATACATTATGTGATGGCTGACAGAGATGACCTAGAAATATGCTGGGGCTTAGATAAAAACAGAGTAAAAGTTGGTCATGCAGTAATATTTGTGATATCCAAATTGGAGAGGAATCCTTCAAGTGTCCAATAATGTGGGAATGGCTAAGCTCACTATTGCACTGGTGAAATATCATATAGTCTTCTAAAAGGACAAATATGTAGATTGTTGATACTTGGAAATGTGTATATGAAATGAGTAGAACTAGGCAGAACATAATGTAGTACATTTCACATTGGTTACAACTATGTTGAAATGTATGTAAATACTCAAATGAATTTGGAGAATGGAGATAGCATTGTTAGTCTTTTTTTTTATTGTGATAAAATATAAATAATGTAAATTTTACCATTTTAAACATTTTAAGTTTATGTTCAGTGGCATTAAGTACATTCACAATGTCATGTAACCGTAACCACTATCCATTTCCAGAACTTTTTCATTATCCCAAATAGAAACTCTGTATCCATTAAATAACTCCCCTTTCCCCCCCGCAATCCCCCCAGTAACCTCTATTCTATTTTTTGTCCCTATGAATTTGCCTGTTCTAGGTACCTCATATAAGGGGAATCACACAGTATTTGTCCTTTTGTGTCTGGCTTATTTCACTTAGCATCATCTGTATTGTAGCATGTGTCAGAATTCCCTTCCTTTTTAAGACTGAATGATAGTCCATCATATGGATACACCACATTTTGTTTATCTTCATCTCTCCTTGGGTGCTTGGGTTGCCTCCATCTTTTGGCTATTGCGAATGATGCTGCTATGAACGTGGGTGCACAAATGATCTCTTTCGGTCCCTGCTTTCGGTGCTTTGGGGGTATATACCTAAAGGTGGAATTGCTGGGTCATATAGTAATTCTATGTTAAACTTTTTGAGGAACTGCCAACCTTTAGTGTCTTTTTAATATAAAGCTCTTCAAGTTTATTTATACCTACAGTCCCCAGTTCTTTTTGCTGTGCTTAATATACACATGAATTACCAAGGGATTACTGCAGATATGAAAGCATTCCGTTCTGTTTAAAGGAAAGAACCTTTATAATCTTTAGTAGAGTGTTTTGAATGTGGCCATGGAAAACAGGGTCAACTCAGATGATTGAAACTTCCAGATGATTCCAGAACCATTATAATATTTTATCAACAGTTTCAACTTTTACCTTCTCCCAGAAAGCTTTAACCAGGGTAAAAATAAAATGAATGGATTTATAATTGCTTTTTTTATTTTGGTCCCATTTGGATAGAAGTCAGAGTTAGAGAACTAAAAGACTTGGGTATTTTCCTAACCTGGATTTCTCAATCCTGGGTAGTTGAAAGTAGTTACAGTAAATCATTCTCATGTCTCAGTCACCTAGGTTCCCTGGGCGCTAACCAGCCCTGAAGGAAGTATGAAGAAGCCTTCTGTTAATGGGGTTGAATTTGTGCAGTGCCTAGAAGCCCTGCAATCGTGCTGGAGGGAGGAAGAGGGGCAGGAGATAAAAGATGGAAGAAAATGTGGGTTTTGTCCACTTAGAGTACCTTCTTTAATGCTGGGAAGCAGTGCTGCTCTCAGGAAACTCAGTGTGGAAACCTAGGAGTTCACAGTTCGTAGTCCATTAGGAACAGGAAAAGGATAGAGGACATTTATAAAGTAATCCCTAAGTCCAAAGCAGAATGGTATAAATTGTTTCCTGTGATAAAGTCTAACTGGTTAAGTCAGGAAAGCTCTTGTCAGACCTATTGTGCCTTTGCAGGCCACTCCAAATTCTTTTAGGAGGGAGATGGGTCTAAGTGAAGACATGGCAGTTAGGCTTCCTAGAAAAGAGAAGACTGGGCCCCATCTCCTTCCTCCATGCTGATGTCAGGGTGTGCGTGCTGTGCTCTCTTCTAGCCAGCGTCCCGTGTTCCGTGGCCCCAGAAAAGCCAGTGTGTAGGCCTCAGCCACCCCAGGTCCGACGTACGTTCTCCCTGGACACCATCCTCAGCTCTTACCTTCTGGGCCAGTGGCCACGAGATGCCGATGGGGCCTTCACCTGCTGTACCAATGACAAGGCCACTCAGGTAATGGAGCTCTCTCCTAGTGGGATAAGGGATAAGGGTGGGGTGAGAGGGTTGGCTGAAAGGGCCTCTGGTCTACTTAACTCTGAATCATTGCAACAATTTGTCCTGGGTTTTGAGTATACATTATCCACCATGTAGCATTTCATCTTCTAATGCTTGCCAGCTTGTTTTTCTTGGTAAACTTATAGGAAAACGAGTTTGCATTTCGCCTGACTAGTGAAAGAGAGGAGTCAATCTGGGTCTTTCAGTCTGGCTTTGAGTACTGATGTGTGGGTAATCAGCAGCTGACTTTGGAATTTATTCTAGGTTTTAAAAAATGAGATTTACCTTGCTAAAATTAAACCAAGGCCAACGTTCAAATGAGTTTGTGTTCCCCAGACAACTGCAAGAAGTGGCCAAAAAGTGTGCTGAGCCAGGATAGGTACCATTGGAGCCATAGGAATGGAGAGTTCTTCAGTAATGGAGAGTTATTCCTTGCCAGCAGCCCAGCCTGGGATTTCAGGGGACTCATTCAAGTACTGGGGAACCCAGGTTCTTCTTCAGTATTTTTTGTTTGTGGGGTTTTGCTTTTGTTTTTGTTTTTGAGACAGGGTCTCGCTCTGTTGCCTGGGCTAGAGTGCAGTGGCATCGTCATAGCTCATTGCAACCTCACACTCCTGGGCTCAAGCGATCCTCCTGCCTCAGCCTCCCAAGTAGCTGGGATTACAGGAGTGTGCCACCATGCCTGGCTAATTTTTCTATTTTTAGTAGAGAACTCCTCGAACTCCTGAGCTCAAACAATCCTTCCACCTCATCATCCCAGAGTGCTAGGATTACAGGCATGAGCCACGGTGCACGGCCTCCAATATTTGTCTTTAGGTCTGTCTTTTCATTAAGAATCCCAGGATTGGAAGTCTCTGTGGATTATCCAGTTTGCTGCTTGTCAATTTTTGGATAAAATAGTGTTAGCCTGAGAAAAAAGTCACTCAAATGTGAAATTTGTTTTGTTTAGAGACAATGTCTCACTCTGTTGCCCAGGTTGGGCTGCAGGCTGCAGTGGTGTGATCACAGCTCGCTGTAACCTTGTACTCCCGGATTTAAGTGACTTCTTACCTCAGGCTCCCAGGTATCTAGAACTACAGGTGTGCCACCATGCCCAGCTAGCTTTTTTTGTTTTTTGTAGGGATGAGGTCTCGCAATGTTGCCCAGGCTGATCCCGAACTCCTGGACTCAAGTGATCCTCCCACCTCGGCCTCTCAAAGTACTGGGTTTATAGGCATGAGCTACTGCATCTGGTCCCTCATATGTGAAATTATACAAAGATATTTCTTAATCTGATTCAGGACTTCAGCATTCTTAGCAGTTAAGTTGCTAAGAGTCAAAT
This sequence comes from Cheirogaleus medius, assembly GCA_008086735.1. Lineage (NCBI taxonomy): Eukaryota > Metazoa > Chordata > Mammalia > Primates > Cheirogaleidae > Cheirogaleus > Cheirogaleus medius. The sequence continues at coordinate 18,411,392 of VBSM01003215.1, read as the reverse complement.
CTCCCTTTTGGTGTGGTTTAAACCCATTCGTTCCTGTTAAACTTCAGAGCAATTGAGCTGTTCCTAGATAAGTGGAAATAGGGTGGAAAGGACGCTGGGCTCAGAGTCAGCTCTTCTTCACCTCTGTGATGGTGGGCAAGTCAGCTCTGCCTTTGCAAACTGGGTGGAGTGTGCCTGCTCTGCCTACTTTGTTGGGGGCATTATGGCCAAATGACACATGAAAGTGCTCGGTACAGCTCAGTTCATCTCCTCTTTTGAGTACATCATGTTGAGTTCTTTCATTTTTTTTTTTTAATGAGATCCATTTTCAAATGTTAGTGAATGTTTGAATGCCCAGTCCTGTTCTTGGCATGTTGGAATGAAGAATAAGGAAATGAGGACAAGATTTGGCCTCTGTGATTCTGGATTCCAGTTCTGTGAAGTCCAGTGGACAGACAGCCAAGGGATGAGATGGGGCCAAATGTCTGGCAAAGTTTAGAGGAGGGGAATTCTCATGGGAATACCCCACCTTGAACCAACAGGAATTTGCTGCAGTTAAAATGATGGCGCTCTTTAGATCTATGAATAGATCGTGAAGGGAGAATACACTCCAGTAGCAAACAGAGCAGGCCTAGTTCCTGGGAGCCCCGGGCATTGTTGTTATTTGGGAAAAGCAAGTAGGATAGATTATGCTTCCTCCTCACAGGCCTGGGAGCACACACCTCATTCTCTTTTGAAGAGAGTGCTCAGTTCAAATAATGTGTCTAGTCAAGGAGGACTTCCTGGAAGAGCAGGACTTGAGGTTGCTTTGAGCATGTAAGCTCATGATTGCATCCGCTTTTGTCAGCCCATCTAGCTCCGTCTCTGTCATTTCCTGCTACCAGCCTTCTAGGAAGTCACCATCCCACTCCTCAGATAGCTTTCTCTTTGTCAACTCAAGGCGGGGTTGGCCTCAGATGTTCCCTGGCCGGGTTTAGAGGCATGGGCTCTAGGCTGTGTGTTTGTGCTGAAGCCCCAGCTGCAGGCCAGATCTTTTATATAACAAGTCTGGGCTTCTTGCCACAGCAAGACAGAGGTCAGTGATGCGCCTCCATGGGTCTGGCAAGGCCAAGCCATACAGCTTTCCTCTTTCCCTGGGATGGGCTCCAGCCCTCGAGGAACTCTTAGCAACCTGTCAATATTGTGGCTGCAGTCGGGAGGTGGGAGAATTCTGACCTACGTAGGCATCCAAACCAAAATATGCACTCTGAACATCTTTCATTCTCGGTCCTCTGGGAATTTTCTGCTTCTAGGTTTTGGGCTCTATTCAAATTCCTGCTTGAGCCCCCGGCCTGGCATAAGCCACCATCTTCAACATTGGCATTGCACTGTGAAGGCCTGAGGCTCTCCTGACATCTCCCTAAGTAACCGGTGTTCCTTCCCTACTGAGCACTGGGATATCACTCAGAAAGGACCGGAGGTGGAGGAGAGGTTTTCCTGGGGAGATACAAGGGCTTGTGGAGAAGGGGAGAGGGAAGGGAAGGTGGCAGGATCTACCAAAGTCCTTGAAAGCTTTTAAACTGTTAAAAATTGACTGATGCCAGGATCTTTTCCTAGTGGCTTTGAGCTGGAGGAGGGCTATTCACCTCTACCCCCACCTTGTGCCCTCCTTCTCTAGCCACACTAGTGTAGTCATTTATTTTCTGCTGCAGGCACTCACGACTGACTGCTCTCTTGCCTGCCTAACCTCCACCCCACCCAGAGCCAGCAGTCAGATTATGTGTTTGGGGCCCTCGTCAGCCCTGGTGTTCTCAGGCATTTCTTGCAGTGAGATCAGCGGCCACAGTTATGGTTCAGGCTAAGCAGCTCCTTCTTCTGAACCCCCAAGAGGAGGCCAGGGCCCTGCCCTTCCAAACCAGCTTCAGACCTGGGCAGCAGGTGCAGAACACCTGCCGTTTAGATAGCCAGGCATGCTGTGGACTCAAGGCTTATTTATAGGGCAGAAGATAGAGCTAAAATCTCTCAGTTCTTGAATATATCCCAATATTGCCAACAATCCCAGTATTTCCTTCCTGGTTGAGTTTCAAGCTGTTAGGCAGGTACAAAGGATAGTCTTGGCAATTTACAGTCTGCTATGGAGAGCTGGGTTACCAAATATTTGGGGCAAGTGAAGAAGAGCGGTGTGGATGGATCTTATTTGAAAAATTGGTTGTTTTAGGAAGGATGAGGAAGTGTGAATGTGGTAACTGGGCAAGAAGTGCTTTGGAAATGCTGCATGTTTTGAGCCAGGGGGAGCAAGAGGAGAGAGGGTGACCAGGTCAGTTGGTAAACCAGAGCTAGCCACCACCTGCTTTGGGCTGGTCCCTCCTAGTGGCTGGGCCCAGGCCAGGGTGGGTGATGGCAGCACATGCCAGTGGCTGTGGTCATCTCTCTCCCTTCTTACTGTGCAAAGCTTTTGAGTCTTCCTGTACTTTTCTGGAGAGAGGAAGTGGTCTCACTGCAGCTGGAATGACCATTTGGGCAAAGTCCCCCTCCTGGTCTCATCCTGCCTACAGATGGGACCCTGGGTACCTGCCCTTCTCAGCCCAGCTCCCCATTCTGCTCAGCCCAGCCCCATTTCCTCTGTATTCTCCAGGTCAGGTGGGGAAGCTGCCACCATATAATTTTTTTTTTTAGCCTTGACTTACCCCTTGGGAAAAAAATAGCTTAGGTCCTTACAAACCACATGCAGTGTCATGAAGGCCAGAGGCGAAGGTGGGCATACTCGTTGGGTGGACTTCCCTTTCTGTGTCTTTCCTCCTCCTGTGTCATGCTGTCCTCCCCCTTTTCCCAAGCCAGTGCCTCAACAGTCAGTGACAACACACAGTTTAGTCTGACCGTCACAGGCCTTTTAAAAACGTTTTCCTTTGTAGATGTGTATGTGTGGGGGAGGGGGGATGGGCACAGCGCCTACTTTCCAAATTGGCAATCAGGACCAGTTGTTGGCATATGGTTTGAAAACTGTACCAAATATTTGAAAATGGAGCCATGATGGAAAATCTGAGGGATGCATAGTCACCATCGGGCCAGAGGTGGTGGCCTTGGCCACCTGCAGCCAGAGTTCTCAGGACTGGCCTGTGGACCCCCTCAGAGCCTTTTCCTGCCTTTTTGTTTGGCCAGAGTTCTAAGGGACTGGTTCTCTGCTGATTTCGGTTGAATACATAGTTACTGACCATCCACACCAGGCCAACACCATGCCACTCTACACTCCTGCTCAGGTACAGCAGGTTACGTTCCCAGGGCCCAGCCCAGCTCTGCACGTGGAGCTTACTCAGGTGCCAAGGTCACTGGGGACAGCGAGGGCCAGGACTCTTCCTGCCTGTGGTCATGGAGTGCAGGTAGAAACTTAGTTTGGCTGGAGGCCAAGAAAGAGACTTCAGTGTGGGTGGTTGTCACCTCCATCCTGCCCCTCTTCCTTAGTATAGCTCCATGGGAAGCGGTCCTCCACTCCATGCCCAGTTGTCCTTCCACATGTTGCTTGGGGAATCTCAACCCCAGGCCAGGCTTCCTGGGTCTAGCCATTGCATAATCCAGGCACCAGCTGCACAGCTGGCTGATGCCACTTGTAGTTACCAAGCAGCCCCGCTTCTCCCTCAGCTGCCCCCCAGGCCCAGGTGTCAGCTAAGCTCGTTCCAGCGCATGCGTCCCCTGGGCAAACATGGTCTTTTGGCTGCTGAGCTCAAGCTTTAACCTGCTTCCATAGGGTCATCTAGAATGAATACTCAGAGTGCTGCCACGCAACATAGCTTGACCCCTGTTGTGGTCAAAAGGTTAGTTCTTAGAAGGGTGGCCTTCCTTACTGTGACTTTTCTGTGCTCTGAGACCTTGGTCTGGACCCCTGGTCAGACCTAGAAGAGGCAGGTCCTGTCCACCCAGGGGCACAGGGAATAGGGGGCATGGTCCCCACTCTTGACGCTCCCAGTCCAGTGGGAGGGGCTAAAGCCCACACCCGCATACACTCCTGCCTTAAGAACACTCAACGCCAGCATGCAAACTGCTTCAAACACAGGATAACCTACCGTGTTAGGTTTCTGAGGTTGCTTTAGTAAATTACCTCAAACTTAATGGCTTAAAGCAACAGAAATTTATTCTTTCACAGTTCTGGAGACAAGAAGTTCATGTTCAGTTTTGCTGGCCGAGATCAAGGTGTTGGCTGGGTCATGCTCTCTTAGGAGGCTCTTGGGGAGATTCCATTCCTTGTGTCTTGGTGGCTACTGGCATTCCTTGGCTTGTGGCCACATCACTCCAATCTCTGCCTCTGTGATTATATTGCCTTATCTTCTGCATGTGCCTAATCTCCCTCTGCCTCTCTCACATAAGGACATTTGTAATGGCATGGAGAGCGCACCTAGATAATCCAGGATAATTCTCCCGTTTCAAGATCTTTAACTTAATCATATCAGCAAAAACTTTACCAAATAAGGTTACATATATAGGTTCCTAATATCTTTCTTTGGGGGGCTATTTTAACCTGTCACACTTATCTCATCTCCTGCTACTCTGTTCCAGCCACACTGGCCTCATCATTCTCATGCCAAACTCACTCCTGCCTCAGGGCCTTTGCACTTGTCATTCCCTCTGTCGGGGTATCCACATGACTCACAGCCTGCCCCTCCCTCATGTTGTTATTCAGATGTTACTTTTTCACTGGGGACTTCCCTGACATTTCAAATCATGTCCTCCCTGCCTGGCATTCCTATCTCCTTTCTTTGCTGTACTTTTTTTCCTTAACACTTATCGCTGTTTAAACTGTCTCCCCAGTTAGAACATAAACTCAGAGGGGACAAGGGGGGTTTTGTTGTTTTGTGCACTGTTGCGTCCTCAGCACCTGGCACACGGTATGCAATCAGTAACTATTTGTGGAATGCATGAATGATGTACACCCGGAGTCCAGGCTTAGAGGTCAGGGATAAAGTAAGAAAAAAGAGATGGGGATGGGTTTGACTGAGCAGGACAGAGAACGAAGTCTGGAGAGCTGATGGCATAAAGGGTCACATGGTGATCTCTGTGACCAGAGGGTGGCTGTTGAGTGATGGCCTTGGTAGCACAGTTCACACAGAGCAGGCAATAGTTGGTAGAAGATGTTGCTGAGCAGAGAGACGGGTAAAATGGGATTGAGAGAGATCATCCTAGCCACCATGATTTCCACCACCTTCCTAAACTCCTGTACCAGCCTACACATCTCCTTCTACCCCTCACGTATCCCAGAAGAAAGAAGGGACTTGAGTTTGCACGAGATCGTAGTAGAAGCGGTGGCAGCCTGAGTGTGGCTGTTTTTCCCTCCCTCTCACTGCCCACCTGTGAGCAGTGTCTTCCTGGAGGGAGGGAAGTGGGCATCATGATCACCTTAGCCTTAATCATCCGTCCTCCACAGCCTCTGCACCTTTCCAGGGACAGTGGGCTTGCACGGGGCTCCACGCTTTGATTGGCAGAGCTAGTGATCTGCAGGGTTGGCTTTGGAGCCCTGAGAAGGGAGACCTGTTTTTGTGTCCACTGGGTCGGTCGAGGTGGCTGAAGGAGAGATGGTCTTCCTCCTCACTTTCCAGTACCTGAGGCAGCCTTTCCTGAGGCTCTGTCTGATGACATCCTGGCCTGGAGAACACAGACATTTGGAAGTAGAGCAGCTGCTTGGTTTCCGTATTCTGTCAGAGCCAGCTTCCCCTTGAGGGCTTTGGGGTGGGTGCCCAAGATACGGGCCTGGAGGATGTGCTGCCTGCCCTTTTCCTAGAGGAAGGAACGGTGGGGGAAGGGGATCTCTGGGTGCTCTCCCTTGTGCTGCTAGCATGAGGACAAGGCAGTCAGGGCGGTTGTCTCATCCTGGCTGTGTCACACAGCCCAGGGAAGGTGCTGATCCACGGGCAGCTGGGAGAAGGAAGAGCCAGGGAGCCCCAGGCCGCAGCGGCCCTTCTCCCCTGCAGCTGTCACACAGGGCTGTCTGCTCTCACAGCCTGCTCAGACTCCCCCGCTGGGCTCCTCCGAGCAGCTGTTGGGTGGTGAGTAGTTGGGTTTTTTCCCCTCTGTCCTCCCCCTTTTCTGTTTGCAGCAACCTCTCGGGGGAGGTCAGCAGATCTCTTGGAGGAGACGGTTCCCAGGCCCTCATGTTTTTGGCAGCGTGCGCACAGAAGTTAGAGAGGAACTGGTTCCACTGGAGCGTTCCCCCTTGGGCCCCTCCCTTGGAATGGAAGAAGGGATACTGGTGGTGGGGAGGGATCTGGGCCTCTTCAGCTTTATGCTCAGAGCCACAGCCTCCTCCCTTGGTTGGGGGCCCAGGAGGTAGTTCCACGACTCCCCAGCCTCCATCCTGGGCGCTCTGTCTTCCGTGTAGCCGGGGGAGAGGACGGCTGACTGAGAGCCCTGTTCTCACGAGGGGCAGGGCTGGCCCAGGAGGGGAGGAGTGACAGGGCCAAGAGGGGTCAGAAATCAGGGCTGGGCTCAGATCTCTGGGCCCTCCTTTCTGAAAATGTCCCCTCCCTGCTTATTCAGGAGGACTTTGGGGGCCTCCAGCACTTACTCAGAGTACAGGGAAAAAGCAAGAACAAGCTTGAGGTATCACACTATAAGGCCTCCTGCTTCAGAGAGACCTGTGTTGACCTTTTTCCTGTTGTACCAATTAATGATTCCTTAATGCACTCTTGTCTATTAACTTGTTTACATTGGGCTCCCAGGAGCGCGGGCCTGTGCTAGGCACAGAGGGTGAGAAAATAAAGAATGCCAGCGATTCCCTGGGCCTGTGCTCTTTTGGAGCTTGTTGGAATAGGAGGGGCAGTATTTGCCTTTACCACTGGGGAGCACGTGGAATAATGGGGATATATTAGATAATACATGTATAAAAGTCCTAAGAGTAAAGGGAAGGTCGGCCCAATTGGATCACCAGGCCCTGTTTGCTGGAGGATGCTGGAAGGAGGCAGTGTAGGTGGAGAAGCCCGAAAGAAGAAAGGCTAGGAGTGCTCAGGAGGTTGATGAGCAGATGAGAGAGAAGGCTTCAAAGGGCCACCACCTCTACCCAGGAACTGTGTGTCTGCTTCCCCAGCGCCTGCCCGAGAAGCTGCTCTGTCTCACTGTGTTTCTCTCCCGCAGACCCCCCTGTCCTGGCAAGAGCTAGAAGGTGAGCGGGCAAGCTCCTGCACACACAAGCGCTCAGCGTCCTGGGGCAGCACAGACCACCGAAAAGAGGTAGCTGCCCCCGTTTACTCCCTGGCTAGAGTAGCTGCCACTTCTCTATCCCCCAGCACCACGTGATGTGTTTGTTCCAAAGTGAAATTACATTTCTAGCCTCACTTGCCTCGACCTATCCTTTTCCTGGTGAGCTGGCTCCTTCATAGCTGTCTCCCAGCCTCCTGGTGGCCGGGTCTTAGGGGCCCCGATCTTCCTGCCAGAGAGGGCTTGGCCAGCAACTGCGGGTGCCAGCAGCAAGCACAGGGCTGGAGCTGCCGTTGTTCTCACTCTACTTTGAGGTTGAATTCAGATAGGCAGTTCAGAGACTGGAGCAAGATGGGCAATGAGTTCCTCTATTTCACTATTCATTCAGCCGCCTTCTTAAAAGAAGAGAAAAAACAATTATGTGTTCCCAAACACTTTTTCCTGGCCCTCCCTCTCCCTCAGGAGGGCTAAAGTCGTTGAGGTTGAGTAGAGAGAGCCATAGGCTGGAATATTCCAGGGCTCCCAAACCAGCTGCTCCTGACATGCTGTGTCCTGAGAGGATCAGCTCACTAAGACTCACCCTCGACCCTTTGCAAGAGGAAGTTGCTTCTGCCTCCTCGTTGCTGAGAGCAGTGAGAAAATATGAAGTGAATGCACTGTGAGTTTAAGATGAGGGAGAAATAAAAAATAAAGTTTTCAATGATCAGAGCATACAAGTTATTCACACTAAGGGTTGGGGCTCATAGTATGAGTGACCTACAATAGTAAATCTAAACAGCACTTTCTTCTTGGCTATAGTCATAAATCTTATGGGTCCAGGCAGCAGATCTACTCTCTGAATTCCATTTAATTTAGGCTCGTATTTAAATCTCTCTGCATCCCCTGAGCATTTTCCAGCTGAGGGCAAGGAGGTCCAGAATTACACATGTGATGGGGATGGATAATATTCAAAATCGTTAATGATAATCTATAATTATTACAGGATATGGACATCAAGGCAAAATCTTATATTCTTTCTTGAGGGCCTAGTAATGTAGTCTACTTTAAAAATGGGGGAGAATATTTCCATCCTTCCTGATCTCAGGGCCTTTGAAATAGTTGTGAACGTACTTTAAGGAGTGAACTGCCATTGGCACTCAGAGACATCATCTTCCGTTGCTATTAATAGAGTCGTATCCCAGGCCTTTGGAATCTGTGAAAGACAAGATGGTTTCAGTGTTGCATATTTTTAATTTTTTTGGAAACTGATCCATCTAGTTCGTAAGGTATCCAACTTGTCTGAGGAGCTTATCATCACGGTTTTTAACACCACCACACTATTTTGGGATGGAAGATTAGCTCCCATCTTCCCTTTACATATCTTGATGGGCTTCTGGCAGGAGCCACACCCGGGAGGAGGGACCCAGTGCACTTTTGCTTTGTTTCACCTGCCTCTCCTCTCCCTCCCTTCTGGCTGCCAGATTACCAAGTTGAAGCAACAACTGCAGAGGACAAAGCTGAGCCGCAGTGGGAAAGAGAAGGAGCGGGGCTCCCCTCTGATGGGGGACCATGCCGTGCGGGGAGCGCTGAGGGTATGTTTTCCCCCGTGGCCCTCCCCTTTGTCTTCCTCCATGGCAGGCTCCTGTGTGGGCAGAGTCCTCCCTGGTCTCCCAGCTACTGAGCCTCCTACCACATTGCATGGTTTTGTGAAACTTTAGTCTGAGCTTGGACTTGCTGGGTCACATTGGAAGGGCTTCTTTGCTGTTCTAAATTTCTCTCACCTCTACCCCCACCACTGTACAATCGAGGCAATGACTCGAAAGCACATTCCAGACCTCAGTAGGCTCTGACTTCTGGAGAAATGCCCCCTGAATGGACCTATTGCACGCTGTAACTGTCCCCAAACACTTTATTCATTTGGTTCTGCTGTGTAGACATGACCACTACCCCCTGGTCAGAACCGATGACTCTGTGGGGCTTGGTGGGTCCTCACATGATGGCTTCATTTGCCTCCTCCTCAGGCGTCCCCTCCCAGCTTCCCCACAGGGTCCCCCGTCCTGCGACTCAGCCCCTGCCTGCACAGGAGCCTGGAAGGACTCAACCAGGAGCTGGAGGAGGTGTTTGTGAAGGAGCAGGGTGAAGAGGAGCTGCTGCGGGTGAGTGGCGGCTGCGCCCTGCGTGCAGCAAGTGTCTTGCTGAGCCTGGATGAGGGGAGCAGGGAATCCCGCTCAGTGAGGCCTCATGGGCTGTGGCTACGTAAATAGCAATATACAAACACCAGCCTGCGAGAGCAACACAAACAGAGTTTAGTAGTCTCAGATGGACTTAGCCACAGGGATAGCAGAGATGGGCGGGTGTCACTGGGGAAGGCTTTGTGAAAGAGAAGGAGCAAGGATTGGCAGAGAGTAGGGTCCCCAGCTGGGGAGGTCAGGCTAGGCACCATTCTTCAGCCAGACTGCTGGCGCTCACAGTTCTCCACGTGCTCAGCACTGGAACCCACCCATGTCTCAGTTCCTGCTACCCCACTGCCTATGTGACCATGTCCTTCCCTCCAGCACCACCTGGTGATGTGCCTTCATCCTTCATGCCCAGTTGCCCCTGCTCAGCCTTCTCCCCGCCCCACTCCCAGGCAGAATTATGCGCCACCTTTTCTGCAGTCTCGGGCACATTTTTATACTGACACAGTGCAACTGGGGAATGCCAATTGGGCAGTATTAATATAATTCTAATGGGCACACTTCTTGGTTTATGATTTACCTATTGGTTGATTTTTAATGTGGATACATAGAGGATTTTAAATACACCCAAACACATGCACACTATTTGGTGAGCTGTGGGTATAAGTACCATTGAGTGTTTAAAAAAAGGAGGGGTCAGGGGATATTTCATACCTGACAGTCGGCCACATGCTGGTCCTGTAGTGGCTCACAGCACTTAGGTTCGCCTCCATTGTGTCCCCTGCACATACTATTCATCTTTGTGTTCCCAGAGCCCAGCGCACAGAAGGTCCCTGCCCTCGTGAGGCTTACACTGATCAAACCATGCAGATGAATATGCAGTCATTCGTGGGACTACAAGTGTTGCTAGGAAAAAGAACAAAGTGCTATGGGGAGAAACAAGAGGGAGTTTCTCCTAGATTGAAGGGTGACCAGGGAAATAAATGACCTGGTCTGTTCTGCTCTGCTGTCATTGTGTGTTGCGAATAGAGGATGAGAAGAACAGCAGGGGAAGGACCCTTCTGGTCACTGTAGTACCGCAGGCCTGAGAAGACTGGGGACTGAGAGTCTTGACCCCCCTTTTCCCTGTCAGATCCTTGAGGTCCCTGATGGGCACCGCGCCCCAGCTCCTCTGCACAGTGGCAGCTGTGATCATCCTCTCCTCCTCCTGGAGCCTGGCAACCTTGCCAGCTCTCCCTCTATGCCCCTGGCATCCCCCCAGCCTTGTGGCCGGGCCAGCCGTGAGGAACACCGGGGTGCCGTGGAGGAGCTGGCATCCACTCCCAACGACAAAGGTAAGCCGCGAGGCCCCGGCAGCAGGGCCGACTCTGGGGTACCGGGGGTTCCACTCCCTTTTCTGCCTCTACTCAATTTCAGGCTCAGCATTATCACTCACTAAAATGACTGTATAGAGTCATCTTTATTCTATAGGTTATACCAATAATACAACACATTCTGATTTATAATTTATAAAGTCTCGGCACCTATACTTTCCTTTCATCCTCACTGGAATCCAGAGAAGCAATCCCTCCCGTCCCCATTTTTGGCTGAAGTTCAGCAAGCCGTAGGGGACAGCCAGAGAGTCTCTGCTCAGGTGCCCACTCTACTCATTACCAGGAATAGGTTTCAAGGTGGCTGTGAGTGATATAAAATAAGAGAACATGGTCTCTTGCCCAGAGTCGCACAGTTTGACCCAGACCCAAACCCCATCTTTTGGACTCCAAACCTCTACTTTCTCCTGTGCTCTGGCTACCTCACGGAGAGGATGAGATGTGACTCCTGCCTCCTAATATGACCCTTATGTTACAAAGCACCGTTGCCCGCATTGCTGGCTTGATTCTCACAGCAATCCCATGAGGTAGGCTAGTTGAGGGAATGACCCAACAATACACATAGGTGAACAGAGCGTAGGGTAAGAAGGAATAAATGTGAGATAAATTCAGAAAAAGTCAATATTTGCAACCTAGGCAAAGTACATTCGCTGTGTGGAAACCGAGAGGAATTTTATCCTACAAGTAGGGTTAAGTAAGGACTGCTTCTCTGAGTCGGAGAAGAGCTCTTCCTGGAAACAGGGACAGATTTTCAAGACTGTGGACGAGAGGAAGCCATGGTGTGTTGGCAGGCAGGGGCTTGCAGCCTCGGAAGAAGGCAGAGAGAAACAGCAGTTGGGATTCCTTTAAGTCTGAGATTTGGAGTTCCAGTCCCACTCTTCCGCCTGGGAACATAGACTTGATATGAGACCTTACTTTCCCATCAGTTTGATTATGTGTTTCTGTTCTGTTCTGTTCTAAGCTCTGTATTTTTTTAAGCTGCCTCAAAAGTTTTACAAGGTAGAGTTTAGACAAACAGACCAGATTAGCATAACTTCTGCCACCTCCCTTACCTCCCTTACTCAGTCTTGCCCCTTTATACCCAAAGCCTGAGCCAAGAAAAGGGGAGGCCTTTCCTTCGTCTCCCCTGGACTTAGCCTTGTTCTGTTTGCAGCCTCCTCTCCAGGCCACCCGGCCTTCCTTGAAGATGGCAGCCCATCTCCAGTCCTTGCCTTTGCTGCCTCCCCTCGGCCTAATCACAGCTATGTCTTCAAACGGGAGCCCCCGGAAGGCTGTGAGAGAGTGCGTGTGTTTGAAGAGGCCACGTGAGTACACCAAGAGGACAGGGCGTGGGTGGGAGGGGCAAGGGTGGAAGGGTGAGCCCCACGTTACCCCACCTGCCCGGCCCTTCTTCAGTCTTGGACTCTGTCATCACAGAGGTGTTGTCAGCTCTAGATTATCAGTATTGCAGTTTTTCCTTGATCAAACTTGTTGACATTACCTACCCAGAGCACTTAAATCTTTGCTTATCATTATCTCCATAGAAACCTGCTCTCTGCCCACATGCCAGCCACAAGCGCAGCAGGAGCTGGAAAGGAAAGAGATCTGAAACCTAAGCCCTTCTTTTCTTCTATTTTTTTTCCATCCCCAGGGAAGGTGTGAGAATTTGCTAGACCATAATCAGAGAGGGAGAGAGACATGTGGGCGGAAGGGGAGAACACACTGGGAGTTCTCTTCAGTCAGAGATTACAAGCGTTTCATCCCACTGGAGTAGAATGAGGACCCTAAACAGCTTTCCAGTTGCTTCTGAGTCAAGTCTTCACCCTGTGGCTGCAGTGGTCCAAGTGTCTTGAGCTCCCAAACAGAAATTTCTAGTTCTTGCAAGTAAGGACTAGAATATTCCCAATGATAATTATTCTGATTATCAGATTGGATAATCCAGAAACCCTTCTTCTGTTGATTTCTTTACAATTCCCTCCCATTGGCAGAGAGACCTTTCCAGATGTGTACACAGTCCCCCTGAGCAGGCACCAACGAGCTCATTTCATTCCTCCTGGCCAGCTTAATATTCATCGGGGCAGATTCACATTGGAAGCCCTGGTTTCGGTACCAGTCAGGAAGTTTAGTCATGGAGTGTGAGTGAAGATTTAGCTGGGACTGGGTTTCAGGCATTGAGAGCACCATTTGCATCTCAAATAAGGGAGAGGACACTCTATGGTGGTAGCCAAAGGTACACATATAACCCATAGTAAGTGTTATGGAGAAAACCATTGCCACTAGGGCTTTTGTTACTGTCAGCACTGTTGCCTGGTGTCCCTTCAAGACTCCTAGGGTCCTCTGAGGAGCTGTGGAGGGAAGAGGCCAGATATTGTCACTTAAGCAGACTCTAGGCTCTTGTGCCCTCTCTCAATCCATGTTATAGTTGAGTAACTACAGCTTGGAAAGGCTGGCAGAAATTAGGCTGCTGTTTGTCTTGCTTCTTCCATAAACCCATAATGCCAGAAAAAGTTTTTTGTTTTTTTGTTTTTTTTTTTGAGACAGAGTCTTACTCTGTTGCCCGGGCTAGAGTGCCATGGCATCAGCCTAGCTCACAGCAACCTCAAACTTCTGGGCTCAAGCAATCCTCCTGTCTCAGCCTCCTGAGTAGCTGGGACTACAGGCATGCACCACCATGCCCAGCTAATTTTTTTCTATATATTTTTAGTTGTTCCGCTAATTTTTTTCTATTTTCAGTAGAGACAGGGTCTCACTCTTGCTCAGGCTGATCTCGAACTCCTGACCTCGAGTGATCCTCCCGCCTCGGCCTCCCAGAGTGCTAGGATTACAGGCGCCAGAAGAGGTCTTAATGGCATCTCATCTAGCTTCCTGCCTCTGCGTTAACCCTTTAAGAGAGGTGATGATCCATCATTATTTTCTAAGATATCCTGGGATTGAAATTCTATAGCTTACTGGGGTCTCTTCATTTTATCAACTATCCTCTTGGGAAGTTCTTGTGTTTAACCATTCTTTTGCCACATTTTCTTCTCCCTTGCTGTTGTCCCCTCGAAGGTGGCCTGGATTTTCCAGGTAGGGAATCAAGCTGTTCGGGGTCATGCTAGTTGGCTTTATATTGGGTGTTGCTTGGTTTCCTTTTGGTTACCTTCCTCACATGTATATGCACACACCCAGAACATTCCTTCTCCAGCCATTCCCCACCCCACCCCCATAAAGTGGGATTCTTTTAAACCCTTCTCCGTTAAGGGACACCTTGCCACTGTGGAGCCTCAGGCCTTCCCAAACACGTGCAGCATATGGACCTGTGACTTCCTTCCACTGCTTTTTACTCTGGGCCAGATCTCTGCTTTACTTCCTGGGCCTTGGAATTATTAGAATTTTAGAATTAAAATGGCAACCAATGTATCAGTCTGTACACTGAGTGCATTTTTCTGAGTATATATATTATGCTTCAATAAAAAGGAAAAAAGAAAAAGGTGATTGATGGGAACCACTAGTGACAGAGCTTCATCACTCCCCACACCTTTGTTTTCTTACCTGGAATCCTAAAACCATGAGGTTTTGCCCTCTGAGCATGGCCAGGGCTGTTTTGCCCTCTGAGCATGGCCAGATACTCTTCTTTTTTTATCATAAGGATTCCTTACTTAGGAACCCTCTGACCTAACCTCCTTTTATCCTTCCACTTTTCCTAAATGATCAGAAGAGAAGGGATGATTCTTCCCACATTAAAGGTGAGACAGATATGGCCAAGGCCATATGGTGAATTAGAACCTGGATCTTCTGATAGACTGCCTTTCTCACAGTGGTGCTATTCTTTCCCCCTAGTTTTGAAAATCATGCCTTTCAAATGTGCTTAAGAGTTAGATTCTTTAGGTCCACAGATTTCAACAGGGGACATTTTTCCCCCAAGGGGACATTTGGCAATATCAAGAGACATTTTTTAGTTGCTCTATTGCATAGAGGCCAGGGATACTATTAAATGATGCACAGGACAGCACCCCCATCCCTACCCTGCAACAAAGAATTATCTAGCTCAAAATGTTAATAGTGCTAAGGCTGAGAAATGCTGCTTTAGGATATACAGAATCTTTGAAAGTCACTTTGCCTTGATCTCTGCTTTCAGGCAAGTGGTCCCCCAAAATAGTAATACCATTCACTGATGAAATCTTTCAAATGAAAAGATCCTTGGTATCCTAGAATCACATTGTCAGGAAGTTCTCCTTCCTGTCTAGCTTCAATCCCCCCCTATTTCTAGCTGAAGTGTATTTCCTGTTGTTTAGCCATATTTTTTTAAAAATGGAGAGCTGAGGGGCCTAGTGACTATAGCCTTTTATTTTTTGGCCAAGTTACTGCCCTGTTTGAACAGAGATCCAGCTCCCCCGCTCCCCTGATGCCGTGACATCTCTTACCCTCTCTCACTGGCTGTTTCTCTGTGTGTGTACATGTGTGTCTATGTGTCTCTCTCCATTCTCCAGGTCCCCAGGTCCTGACCTGGCCTTCCTGACTTCCTGTCCTGACAAGAACAAGGTCCATTTCAACCCAACCGGCTCGGCCTTCTGCCCCGTCAGCTTGATGAAGCCCCTTTTCCCCAGCATGGGCTTCATCTTCCGAAACTGCCCCTCAAGCCCGGGTTCTCCCCTTCCTCCCACCAGCCCCAGGCCACCACCTCGGAAGGATCCAGAGGCCTCCAAGACCTCCCCGCTGCCATTCGAGCCGTGGCAGCGCACCCCACCATCAGAAGAGCCCGTGCTCTTCCAGAGCTCCCTGGTGGTCTGAGGGTACCAACCCCCCACACTTAACCATGGAGACCAGTGCCTTGGTGGCAGGCCCCTCTCTAGCCTCCCCTGTGATGGGAGATAGAGGAGCCCTTCCCTCTCGGCCTTTGAGCACTTTCAGTTATTGTGTCAAAGCCCCAGGTCCTATTTTTGATGGGCGCCAGCCCCTCAGAATGTGAGGGGACCTGCCCTCTCCACTAGCAGCTGGGCAGCTCACAACTCACACCTGTGTACCTGCCACTTCCCTCACTTGGTGGAAAACTCACCCAGAAGGTCCTGAGTCTCCCCACCCCTGGGTGTGAATCCAAATGACTGTATAGGAGACCCTTGTTTTTGTCGCGGAGCAAGCTGGCCGTGACCAAAGGAGAGGGGATGCCACAGATTTCCTTCCCTCTCCTCCTCCACAGTCACAGAAGAGGAGACCAGGAGACAGATCCCCCATCCTCTCAGCCCCATCCCCATGCCTCCCTCTCATTGGAGGAGCTGACCAAAGCAGCCCTGAAGGGCCATCACACTTGACCAATTCAGCTGCTGGCAGAGGAAGGAACCAAGTATTTTCCCAAGTGGCATTTTCATCTCGCTTTCACCCTGACTAAAGATTGTCTTAAGCAGCAGCCCAGCCTGCCCAGCCCCAGGTGGGTAGTGAGGGGGAGAGCTGGCATTCCTCCAGGTGGCAAATGACAACTCTACACCCCCTACCTGCCCCAGGGCTAGGCTGGATTAGAAAAATGCCTATTTTTCTTGTATCGATGTAGAAACTCTATTTTCTCCCAAAGACACTATTTTTGCAGCTGTTTGAAGTTTGTATATTTTCCGTACTGCAGAGCTTACACAAATTGAAGAAGAATGTTAATGTTCGAGTTTTCTTATCTTGTGTTTAGAGGTTGTTTTTTGCAGATCTTGGTGTTAATAGACCAAATAAATAAGTATTCCCAGCAGTGTGAGGTTCTGTTAAATATCTGGGGTAGGAGGAGTGGGGTGGAGATTGAGGGTATTATATTGATCACTTTATCCTTGTCTTCAAGAGATGAAGCCTTTAGTTAACACATCTGGTTGGTTTTTTTTTTTTTTTTGAGACAGAGTCTCACTCTGTTCCCTGGGCTAGAGTGCTGTGGCGTCAGCCTAGCTCACAGCAACCTCAAACTCCTGGGCTAGAGTGATCCTTCTGCCTCAGCCTCCCGAGTAGCTGGGACTACAGGCATGCGCCACCATGCCCAGCTAATTTTTTCTATATATTTTTAGTTGGCCGATTAATTTCTTTCTATTTTTAGTAGAGATGGGGTCTCGCTCTGGTTTCGAACTCTTGACCTTGAGCGATCCGCCCACCTCGGCCTCCCAGAGTGCTAGGATTACAGGCGTTAGCCACCGCGCCCGGCCATATCTGGTTGTTATATGGATGGACACAAAGTTCCTGTCCTCTGGACACCATGCTTGAACACTTTACATGGGCTTATAAACAGCAGACTCATGAAAAGACTGTCTAGAATGAAGAGTGTGGTGTGTCCTAGAGGTAGGATGAGGGAGCCATTGGGGAAGTTACCCATTCTTGTGAGTCTGGAAAAGCTCCCTGGGGAAAGTGGATTACATCTTATTTATGTATGTATTTTTGAGACAGGGTTTTACTCTTTTGCCCAGTGGAGTGCAGTGGTCCCATCATAGCTCACTGTAACCTCAAACTCCTGTTCCAGCTCAAGCGATCCTCCTGCCTCAAGCTCCTGAGTAGCTGGAACATAGGCATGCACCACAACTCCCCCTAATTTTTAAATTTTTTTGTAGAGACAGTCTCGCTATGTTTTCCAGGCCTGTCTTGAACCCCTGGCCTTAAAGGAGCCTCTGGGTTGGCCTCCCAAAGTGCTGGGATTATAGGCATGATCTACCGTGCCTGGCTCAGAGTGGATTTCAGAGAGGAAAACAGGGTGACCAAAAGGAGACAATTTGACATGGTGGGTGTTCCTTGCTCTGGTAAGGAGAACAAGATCAGCGAATAACATTCAGATTGAACCTCTTTGTACAGTTTTAGGAAAGCTTTGGCTCCTTTTGGGTAGTCTTCCCATCTCAGAGAGTACCCACAACAGAGGGTGCAGCCATGGAGGGTACAAAGAAACTGTCCTTGTCCTTTTGCAGCCTCTCAGCTTTATAGTGCTGTACCTGTAAGAGCTTTGGGGAAAATGGGAAAAATCATCCCAACATTCTATTCTGATGGTGCTTTGGAATTTCCAAAGCATTTTCACAAAAGACACATTATCCTCATTGTATGGGTGAGAAGTTGGCTACCCCAAGGACAATAATAAGTACAATTGTATCTAGCTCATAAGACCTCACCACAAACACCAAAAACAGGCTATCCTAACCACCATTCATTGGTTTGTTAAACACCAGATAGTGCATTAAGTGCTTTACATAAAATGTCATTGAAATATGACAGTCACCCAATGAGAGAAATGTGATAAGTCCCACTGTATAATGAGAGAAGGAAAAAACGTTGAATAACTTTCCCCAAAAGACAGGTACAAAGTTGGGGAGCCAGAATTGGAAGCCTGATCATTTGAATCCAGCACCCATGTTTCTGACCGCAGTGGTCTCCTGCTTCTTATTGTATTCCCATTAATTTCACAGGAGGAAATCCGACTCAGGGGACAAGGGAATTGTTTGAGGTCTCAGCTGGTGAAGAGGCAAAGCTGGGACTGGAACCCAGGTCTCTCACCCCAGCTGCTGTTTGGTGCCCTAGCATAATGGGCTGATTCAGTACAGTAATCCACTGGGCAAGAGAGCAAATGTGTGGGGATCCCCTTCCCCACTAATATAAAGGAGACAGTGGGCTGGGGACAGACCCTATATTCTATCCCTTACCCCTCCCCCGAAAAATGTCTGGCTTGCCCCCAAAGCCTTAGTGAGTCAGGCCCATAGTGATGGGTGTGGTGCTGCCCAGAGTTTCCTTCCTTTGCCCGAGGCTGTGCCAAAGCAGCAGGCTGCTGTAAGAGAAAGAGCCTCTACCAAGATAGCAGCCCAGAGTCCACCAGGGGGCCTGAGATTTGGGCCAATTATTAAGTGGGGGGCTGAGGATGATAGTGGAAAGACCCGGGGTCAGTCTTCAACCGGCAATTTGTGCTAGCAGGTGGAGACGCCCCAGTGAGGAGCTCACTGATGAGAATGATTCCAGAGAGCAGCCAAAGGCTTGCTCCATTGTCCATGAGTTGTAAGACCTTGAAGAAAATGCACTTCAATAAATTTCCATTTCCACCTCCAGGATGTGAGGAAATAAGATCAGAGTTGAGAAAGAGTAATGACTAATAATATAATACCTTAAACTTGCACAGCACACTTTGCAGTTTATAAAACACTTTCGCAAACCTCAGCTCATTTGCTCCTCAAAACAGTCAAGAGGCGACAAAGTGGCTATTACTAATTATCCTTACTTTAGAGACTGGGAAAACTGTGGCTCAGAACGTAGGAGACACGGGAAGGTTACCCTAGTTCCTCTAAGTGACCTAGCAGAGGCTTACTGTGCTGCTCGCCCCGTAGAAAGCCTAGTGATGTGCCCACGGAGGAGGACCGCTGTCAAAGCCAGGCCTCCAATGCTCTTCTCGTAGAGCAAGTAGAGTCGCTGACTCTAGAGGGCAGCCTCTAGAGGGCGCCAAGTCTGCAGCGGGAGTTTATCGGCGTTAGGACCCAGCAGAAGCCTGGCCGCCTGCCGGGGAAAAGACTATTTGATTTGCTTTGCCTGTCGTACCGCCTCCTTCCCCGCCCACCTGCCTATATTCTCACAGCGCAGCCAATTGGCGACCTCCACATTCTTATACGTCATCACTTTACGCCCGGGCATCTCCTAGGCCACTCATCGAGCTCCGGGTTGCAGTTGCCCTCGGAGTTGCCTGACTGGAAAATCTCGACGGCAAGAAATTACCCTTGAGACGGCTGGCTCCTCTGACCCCCCCACAAGGATGGAACCAAGGTCGCAACGTGGGTTTTCTTTCCTAGAAAGGTTGCTGGGTTCTGAGGAGTTTCCCCCTCGGCATTCCTGAGCTGGCAGTTGTAGCAGTGAACTGCTGGGCTTTGCTGAGCAGCGGTCGCATGCAGCTCCTATGAGGCCCCTGCCGCCGGTCGGCGATGTCCGGCTGGAGCTGTCTCCTCCGCCGCTGCTGCTGCCGCTGCCGGCTGTGAGCGGGTCTCCAGTCAGCTCGTCAGGTCGTCTCATGGCCTCTAGCAGCTCCCTGGTGCCCGACCGGCTGCGCCTGCCACTCTGCTTCCTGGGAGTCTTTGTCTGCTATTTCTACTATGGGATCCTGCAGGAAAAGATGTGAGCAACCCCCATGACGGGAACACACTCCCCCCCCGCCCCCCAATCAAGTCCTTTTTCCCTATACTGTGGCACATTTCTTGGGCCTTCTGCCCCTGGACCTGGGCTTTCCTTTTGTTCTCCTGCCTGGCTCTCTTGCCCTTCCGCCTGGCTCTCTTGCCCTCCCAGCGACCGGCTACCTTTGCTCAGAATTCCAAAACCCCAGAGTTGGTCTCTGGATTCTCGGGACCTGATTATTTTACTTCCCTTAGCTGGGTTTTTGTTGTTGTTGTTTTGCCCTGTTGGTTGTAAGAGCCCGGATTTTACAGGCTGAGACTTCTACCACTAAACAGTCCTAAGTTGGCTGCTCTTTGGAAGTTCCAGATGCTTGCAGGCAGCCTATTCTTTCACCCTCAGCCTCGCTGCTGTAACCCAAATACCTTCTTCTCCTCCTGCCTGGGGTATCTCATTTCACCAATTACTTTTTCATGTTTCCTCTGGCTCCATCCTTTATGGATATTTTCTCCCTAGGCTGTGGGATTAGTAGGCTGGGATGTCTAGTTTCTAGATCCAATAAAATCAGCCCCTCTTTTAGATGAGCCTAACCTAACAGTCCTTACGAACTTTCCCTACATCCAAAGAGGCAAGATAATTTCCAAGCTTTCAGTGGCTGTGGACATACTAGATAACAGTGAGTGAAATATACTAATTTCTCTTCTCTCTTTCTCATGCATTTCATTCTTAGAACAAGAGGAAAGTATGGAGAGGGAGCCAAGCAGGAGACTTTCACCTTTGCCTTAACTTTGGTCTTCATCCAATGTGTGATCAATGCTGTGTTTGCCAAGATCTGTGAGTACCTAGATAATAATTTATTGCATATAAAACCTCCTCTGTATCCTGGGTGTTAGTCATCGATTAAAGCTTAAGTTCTAACTTACAGTTTCCACCCCCTTTAGTACTCACACAGTCTTTCTGTGCAGTCTATAAAACTAATGACTTTGAAGTGGGGTAAAATAGTATTTCTTTAAATTATACCAACTTCTGAATCAGAAATGTGCAGAGAATGGGTCTTTGTGTTCCAAATCCCTATTGAGAATACTTAAAACATTTTTCTCTTTCCCTTTGATGTTCCTTTATATGTCATCTTCAAGCATGCTTTGAGCTTTCTGTCTTTGTTCCTGGGCACTAGCAGCAGGGCTAACTTGTCCCTTGAACTGATTGAGGCCCCCACCTCCATCCTGCATGTGGTCTTCTGTTAGGCTTAGGTGCAATTGGAGAGTTGAATAATTTTCAGAGATTTCCCATTCTAAGAAGACAGAAATAGCTTGTGTCTTATTTGATAGAAAGTTCCTTTCATGTGGCTTCATCTTGGCTTAGTGGTCCATACTAGCTCCACCAGGTTTCTCTTGTATTTTTTTTTTTTTGTCTTCTCCCAGTGATCCAGTTTTTTGACACTGCCAGGGTGGATCGTACTCGGAGCTGGCTCTATGCTGCCTGTTCTGTCTCTTATCTGGGTGCCATGGTCTCCAGCAACTCAGCACTACAGTTTGTCAACTACCCAACTCAGGTGAAACCTCAGGATGGGATGAGGGTTGGCTCAGAAATTATTTGAAAAGGACTAAGGTCCTCAGGTCTGTGACTCCTAGGAGAGTGTGTTTGAGAAATTCAGAGTGTTTAGAACCATAGACCTGGGGTTTAGTGGTGGGGGGTTGGGCCATGATAGGGTTGCTTTCTGAGGCTTGAGGTCCCTGGTGCAGACCATACTCATCTTAATTGACACAGTACTTAGCACTGTACTTGGCACATCACAGATGCTCAGAAATATTTGCCAAATTTAATTTCAGGTCCTTGGTAAATCCTGCAAGCCAATCCCAGGTAAGCAAAGAAGATGGTCTTCCTCTTCTGTCCTCACTTTTCCTGTGGTAAGCGCTCTCTTCTGCTAGAGCTTTGTGTGCCTCTGGGCTTCATCATCCCATCATAGCTATCTCCAGGGACTTTTATTTCAGCCCTTGCCCCTGTCTGTCCCATCATCTTTGTCACTTCCTGTGGTGTGCATAGGCTGGTAATCCTTAATGGAAGTTAGAGGCTGACCTAGTCTGTGTCACATGGTCAGTCATTTCAGCATCCCATGTGTTTACAATGTCATTAGACACCCTAAATCCCATTTTGATCATCAATTTCTTTCTTTCAGCCTCTTATCCTTCCCCACTGTTCCCCACCCTTACTTACCCTGTTCCTTCCTGGACCTTTCACCTTTGTCCTCTACCTTTCCCTGTCTTACACTCTGTACAACCCTATTGCCCAATCATTTTTATCTAGTTGCCAGCCTGGCACCCTCCTCTTGTCCTCTATAGGCCTTTCTTCTCAGACACTCTTTTCTCCCTGAGTCTTTCCTTGGCTCCTGGGAGAAGGATATTGGAGTCATCAATGCCTATGGGTGCCTGAATTTTCTACTTTGTTTTTTCCCTCTAGTCATGCTCCTTGGGGTGACCCTCTTGAGGAAGAAATACCCACTGGCCAAGTACTTGTGTGTGTTACTAATTGTGGCTGGAGTGGCCCTTTTCATGTACAAACCCAAGAAAGTAGTTGGGATGGAAGAACACACAGTCGGCTATGGAGAGCTGCTCCTGGTATGCGATCCTGTTGGGGAAGGCAGCCTTTTCCAACAAACTTAGTCAAAGGACAGTCCACCTAGGCAGGCAGAAGCCTAGTTATATGTCTCGAGGGAGGTTATGGTGCTCCTTGCCCCCCATTTCTGGTCTTTGCTGCAGGGCCCCTGGCTCTGCTGAGGCCATACTGGGAAACCCAAAATATTTTAACTACAGCTCAGCTCTCCTTTTGAGGAAGAAATAACTCTGAGGCCTGTGTCTAAATCCTGGTGTGAGGTCAGAGACCTGAGAGCCAAGAGGGAGGAGTAGTGTGTCTCTCACTGTGGCTTCCCAAGAAATCTGGAAGCCAGAGTTAAAAATAATACAGGAGTAGCTATTGCTTATGTCTTAGGCACTGTTCTAATTGTTTTACATATTATTTAACTAATTTGTACAACCATAATCCCATAACATGAGTAGTATTATCTCCATTTCACAGATGAAGAACCTGAGGCACAGAGAGGTTAAGTGACTTGCCTGTGGTCACATGGCTATTTAAGTGGCAGTCAGGATTCCAATCCAGACTGTCTGACCACAGAATCCAGTTTCTGGAGTACTGTACTCCAAGCTAGGAAGCTAACGTTCTGGGACTTTCTCCTCGCCAGCTTTAATGGCAGAATGTGTACGGCTTACCATAGCCTGTTGTGGGGCCTTGCACATCAGCTTCAAGGCATTATGTTGGGAAGTGGTAGGCTTTCTGCTCTACTCTGATTACAGAATCATTATGTGGCTCAGTTAGCCTGTCAGTCCAGTGCCTGGGGAGGGGGGAGGGAGCTAGCATGTTCTCTCCCCACCTTCTACCAGTGACCAAATGACTCTATCTTAAGGCAACAGCTTTCTGAGGAGCCTGAGAGTGAGGCTCCCTGTGTTCTGGGTTAGGAAGGGCCCCTGTTGGTTGGCCACCTCACAGCAGGCCACTCTCATTCTTTCCCAGCTGTTGTCTCTGACCCTGGATGGACTAACAGGTGTTTCCCAGGACCACATGCGGGCTCATTACCAAACAGGCTCCAACCACATGATGCTGAACATCAACCTTTGGTCAACATTGCTGCTAGGAGCTGGTAAGGAGCAGTTCTGCTATTCTTTCTATGTGTCACCAGAGGGCAAACTGCCCTCATTTAGTTGATCCCTGTAGCGGCCAGTTGTCCTTCTGTCCAAGCCCCTGTGAAACCTTCCTGGAAAAACTCGCACCAGCAGGATGTGCTTGCTACTTGCTACTAACACAGTGAGGGGTAGAGCTGTGTCAGGTATCATGGGAAGATGCACAGTTGTAAAACACATGGGGGTACCCAGGAACTTTCCCTTTCATGAGGGAAATGAGACACAGACATAGTGCTCACTCACAGGAAAGAGACTTACTTCCTACACTGAATACAGCTCAAACATAAATGCATTTGTTTTGAAATCAGCACTTCATAACTTTTCTAATCTGGGCACAGGTAGAAAGTGTATTTTGTACAGTACACTGAGGTTAATGGAGGAACTGCTACTGCCTGGAGGTGACCTTGAGCTGGGGATATATGGGCCAGCACCTCCACGATATCTGAGGATCTCTGCTTTCGTTCCGTTTGGTAGAAGTAACTCCTTAACTTTCAAGCCTTTCTCCCAAAATTGAGTCTTTAGTTAAGTTTCTCTACTCAGAAAAAAATGAGAAGACTGCATGATGAGACGATACAAACCCACTCCATATATTTTCCCACGCTCTACCCTCCTTCACAGTACGTTAACAGGCCATGTGTAGGAGTGTTTCGGGAGTGCTATGGGCACACAAGATGTGCCATTCATCTTTTGACATTTCTCCCAGGGATCCTGTTCACTGGGGAGCTATGGGAGTTCTTGAGCTTTGCTGAGAGGTACCCTTCCATCATCTATAACATCCTGCTCTTCGGCCTGACTAGTGCTCTGGGTCAGGTAAGTGCTTGAGAGGGGACGATTTGGCTTCCCCACTGTGGCAGCTGGTTCCCTAAGAAACACTGGCCTGGCTGGAAGAAGGGGGGGTGACAATATTAACCCTGTTGTCTGTTACAGATTTTAGACCTCATGGCAGATATCTGAGAACCAGCCTAACTCCACCTTTCTCTGTCTCTCTCTAGAGCTTCATCTTCATGACGGTTGTGTATTTTGGTCCCCTGACCTGCTCCATCATCACCACAACTCGAAAGTTCTTCACCATCTTGGCCTCTGTGATCCTCTTCGCCAACCCCATCAGCTCCATGCAGTGGGTGGGCACTGTGCTTGTGTTCCTGGGTAAGTTCCATTCAGAGCAGGCGTCTTTCTGGGCCATGCAGAGGGACAGAGAGAGAGAGAACTTGGTTTAGTTATTTTAGAGAACACTTTTGAAAGAGAAAAGGGAGAATTATTTCTAATACAGCCTTCCTAATGCACATTTCATCTTAGTGATTTCCTTCCAATGACCTGCATTTCCCCAGACCTTGAGCAGAACAGAATTATTATGTTTATTCCCCACCAGCTTATGCTACTAGAGATGGGGGGGGGTGTCATAAGCAGTATCTTGGT
>VBSM01003215.1:18363895-18386440 GCA_008086735.1 Cheirogaleus medius | reverse complement strand
AAAAAAAAAAAAAAGCACTACTTGGATTTTAATAAAACAGAGTTGGCAGTTTTTGTTCTCGACGCCCTAGAGCACAGTTTGTAGCAAATAAAGAGAGAAGGAAGAGGCAGAGCCTGATGCTCAGCACCCAAGCTGCTTCCCTCTCAGGTGTGGTTAACTTGGGTGGGTGGGTGATTCCCCCAAGAGCTTGTGCATTACAAGAGGGAACTTTAAGAGGTCGTATATTGTGCCAGCAGCCTCCGTTCCAATGGATGAGGCTCTACATATGCTAAGGCAGGTGGCTGTTGGTCAGAGCCAGAGAATGTAAAAATCACTTTATTTCTTAAAGCTCTGGTGGGCAAATATTTTATAAAAAACTGAAGATATGTTCTGTCCTTAAATGTTTTTTGAAGTTGGGGTAAAAAGCCAGAGCCTCTGAGTCTGCTTCGTTTTCACTTTTCTCCACTGCCTCTTCTTTAGCCGAGGCTTGACCAAGACTGGAGTGGAGACCCAGTGCATATAACATGAGCAGTTTTGGAAGGTCTGTGCATGTACTTTTCCCGATCCTCTCCCTTCATCTCCCTGTTCTCAGTCTACCTGGTCCCTTCCTTGGGAGGCTGGATTAATCCCTCCTATTCCCCTGCCTCCTTCAGCTGCTAAAGCGTTGCAGTCCTCTGCCATCTGGCTGTGCCGAAGTGTCACCATGCCAGCTTCTGCTTGTTGAAAGGGATGCTGGCGGAAGGCACGGTGGCTGAATCCTGGCACTGCCGCTGTCGAGTTGTCTGGGTGGCAACAGGGGGAAAAGGCGGAGCATGGAGCAGGGCCACCTGCCCATTGCTGCCTTCAGAGTTGGAAATCGCAATCCTCCAAGGGCCAAACTTTACACATGAAAGTGCATTTCCACCAGCTGCAACTTTCCCTCCATCTGTTCAGCAGCCCCAGCCCCTTGGCTCTCCAGATGGGAGCCCAGCCTCCTTCCTGAACGGCTGCCTTGCCACCCGCCTGCCCAGCCTTTCAAGCCCTGCCTCACTTGCACTCAATCTCGCTCTCTAGGGGCCCAGGTGTCACTGCAGCCCTGCCCCCAAAGGCCCCTCTCATTTTGAACTCAAGAGGAGAGGCTTTAAGTACATCTGGCCAAACTTCCTTTCTCTATCCCCTCCCTTCCTTTCTCTTTTCATCTTGAAAGTTGCATCAGTTAGCATCTTTCCTACTAGATTTACAGTTCTTCCCGACTGTCTTCTTTTGTGGATTGGTTATGTGGTTAGAGCATGTTCCCAGGGCCAGGGACCTACAAGCAATAGTCATCTGGGCCTGTTGTTTTAAGAAGAGACATCTTCCCAGCTATCAGACCAATTCCCTCTACCTCTTCCCCTTGCCATTCCCACTTGGCTGTCTCAAAAATGCCTAGTACAAGCCATCATGACCCAGACAGAGTTTTCCATAGTTCAGCATGGCTCACCTGATACTAGAGAAATGGCTTGTAGAACAAGCCTATCCTACCAGTAGTGGGCTGGGAGCCCAGTTCTGGTGTATGTGTTCAGTTCCCGGTCCATTCGTCTAACATTTATTTCCTTCTGGGTGCCACACTCTGAAAATGCTGGAAGTTCAAAGTTAAGTAGGACTCACACTTATCTTGTAGGGGGTTCACAGTCTAGTAGGGAGATGTGAAAACAAATCATTGCATCTCAGAAATGCTGGGATCACAAAGAAGGAAGGTGTCCGGGCAAGGTGAGGCTTGACCTGGAGAGCGTAGGAAGATGAAAGTAGTAGAAGGAGATGAAGTGTTGGCTCCACTGCCAAGCAGGAACGGGTTTTAAACTGCCTGACTGCTCTCCCTTTCACCCCCTGCTCCTGCTCAGTCAGTTCAATTGAGAACACATGACAGGAGAGTGGCTTTTATGTGTGGTGTTTTGTTTAACTTGAAGATATCGGAAAATGTTTTGTAAGCTGCCAGCGTGTTCCGGGTGGCATGTGTACCTGCAGGATCGGGATCACAGGGACTGAGAGTGCCAAATTTGACTAAAGTTAGTAACACTGTTAGCTTATAATAGGGCTGATAAATGTGAAATACCAGACAAGTTCAAACAAAAGTGTTGAGCACTAACCCTGGGCGTCCTGATGCCTCAAGGTTTCTAAAGATCAAAGGACTTTCATCTGCTGTTAATTCCCAGCTATGTGTAGGAAGGAGGGAACCAGCACGCAAATTTCCCCAGACACTGTGTTTTTAGTTTGGGGTGTATTGTACTTATGTTTATTATAGTCAAAGCATCAGGTCCACCTTGTTTGCTGTTTGTGCTCAGGCTTGTGGTAAAGTGATTTTTCATTTCCTGTGTACCTCTTCATCTACGGCAAGGGGAGTGATCTGCAAATGTTATTTGGGGTACAGTCATAGGGAAAGTTATTCTGGAGTTAAACATTATTTTTAAAAGGGCTTAAGGTGGCAGGAATTAAACGTTAACTGGATAATCTACCAAGTGAGGTGTTTAGGAACGGATGATGTGTTTTCTCACAGCCCTGCAACACCCTTGTGAGAAGAGGGCTGAGCAAACATCTGTACTTTTTAGAGATGGAAAGACCTAAGTGAGGGAAGGTTAGGTGACCCGCAGTAGGTCCCTAGGTATGTCTCTGAGACATGAACTAGAACTCAAGATTCCCTGAGTTCTAGTTGCATCTTGGACCTGTACCCTCTGAAGGAGGAAAGTGAAGCTCCTCAGGAGGCCCATTGCTTCTGCCATCTGGCCCTGCTTGTCAGTAGAACAGTTTGCACATTTTATGAGTAGTGCTGGTCATTTTCCCCAGATGCCCTGGCAAAGAAATTGTTCCGGGTCTCTGCGGGATCATTCATCCCTTCCCACCAAAAACACACCAGCTGTCTTTCGAAACAGTAACCTCATGTATTTATAGAGCTCCTTCTTCCCCAGAGCTCTTTAGTACATGGCATTTTATCCTTAGAACACACCTGGGAGGAGGTTAGGCTAGAAACCAGTCTCCCCATGTTTGGAATAGGGAGCCTGAAATCTGCCAAAGTGCATCAGCTGAAGGACGCACAACTCTGAGAGGGTGGGAGCCAGGGGTGGGCCTCCCATTTCACTTCAACCATCAGAAATCAGGGAGCTGTAACCCTCAGTGAGCTAAGCCAGTGGTTCCCAGCTGTTTGGATTTTCTGGAAATTCCCAGTAGAATTCCCAAATAATTTGGGAGACAGACATGGGTATGCTGACTTAATTATTTCAAGTAAGGACATTTAAAAAAAACTCTGTTAAATAATATCACCATTATGGTTTTAGAAAAGGACATTTCAACCCAAAAAATTTTAGGAAAAGCTATCCACTTCAGAATAAAGAAATTTCTTCCAAAGAAATTATAATTGGAAATCATACACTATATTAATAAGGTCAATTAATTTTTTAATGGCAGAAAATGGTCAACATAAAATGTTATATAATACAGTCTAGGGTATACCACTGTGATTGTTTGCCTGATATAACTTCGTCAGTTTGGGGCCTATATTCCACAACACAGTCCAGTGCAGCTGGAACATCACATAAGCATGCCAAGAAAGATGGAAACAAACCACAATGAGATTTTCTATAATTTAGAACATTCTGAGAAAGCCCCAAACCAACATTTCCCTGGCCTTGGCCTCTTCTGCCTTCCCCCTATGGGGCTTGGAGGACAGCAGGCTGTCGATGCTCAGAGGGCTTGCCAGAAAGGGCTGCAAGAAGGAGACTCTGGTCACACTGCTGAGACCTGCCTCTACCATGTTCAGACCATGGCTTTGGTCACCCAGCCCAGAGCATCCAGAATATATTCCGGAGGGTTGCCACCAACTGGTGGATGGCAGGCATGGCCCTCACAGTGGGTGCTGTGGGCTGTGCCTGCCATTGGCAGAAAAGGTGGGAAGGGGAACAGAGGGGCTAGGACAAAGACTGGCTTCGTTCAGTGCCTTCCACTCAGCTGAGGCCCAAGTCCACAAGGGCTGCTGGTGGGTTTTTTGTCTGAATAGGCCTGACCCCCTGTGATTTCTGGGAGAGGTGGAAGAGGGAAGTGGTTCAAGGCATTTACCAAGGGGAAGGATGGTATGTTTCTTCCCGCCCACTTCTGTGTTTTGTCATGGTGTGTGGGTGGCGAGAGCTAACAACAGAAGTACCATGTTTCAGCTTAGGTTCTGACCAGACGCCATTTCCTCCTACTCAGAATCCTAGAACTGCCACGTTCAGACTACAGCCCTACAGGGAATGTGTAACTGTTACATGAAGGCTGGGGACTCCCTGAAATTTTATGTACAAGAGTGTGTGTGTGTGTGTGTGTGTGTGCATGCGCGCGTCAGAGAGAGACGTGAAAGCTGGTAGGTTCATTTTTCTGTAAAAAGTGTCCACAACTCTTGAGATTCACAAAGGGATCCATACACAGAATCCACTACAATCATGGGACTCATTTCATTAAAAGTGACTTCCCAAATAGAGTTGTAGAACTTGGAACCACTACAAAATATGAGAAAGCATCATGTCCAGCTCTGCTTAGGTGGAGGGATGAGGTTGAGATTGCAGAGATACCAAAGGAGAGTAACCTAATTTCATTTCTGGTTTTCTCCTAGCTCCTCCACACACTATCTAGGGTTATCAGGTTTAACAAAAAAATATAGGATGCCTGTCTGAATTTGAATTTCAGATAAATAACATAATTTTTTGGTGTAAGTATGACCCTGGATTCAAATTTAGTCTGCCTTCTGTATTTTATCTGGAAACATGTGGCATTAGACATTATCACAAATGTTCTCATGGCTCTTCTCTTCCTAGGAAAAGGAAGGCACTCTCAGATACATCACTTGCAGTTCTGAGCAGAAGGTTTCCAGGTTTTTTTTTCAGGGCCAAAAATTGTATAATTTCCCTGATGGCCCAGGGAAGGTGCAAGCCCAGACTTAGTCAGCAGGGGGCATCATTCTCTTAAACTAGAGTCCCAGGCGAGTTTCAGGGGCTTCAGAAAGGGGAAGGTGGGCATTGAATTGAAGGTTCTATTTGCTGCTTCTGTCTTCCCTCTGGAGCTCACTTCTCCCACCCTGCCACCTGCCAGAGCTATTTCTGTGCAACAAGAATCTGATCCTGTCACTCCACTCCTTAAATCACTTCCAAGATTCCACAGTTACCTTCTTAATTCGGCATAAAAAGCCCGTCAGGATCCCACCGGAGCCTATTTTCTCTGCCTCAACTCCTGCAACTTACACCCTACTTGATCCCACCCACCTCACACTCCCAACACCCCCATTCACCAGGAACTATTTGCAGTTTCCCTGTATGCTATTTACTGTCACGCATTTGTGCCCAAAGTTCCTTCTGCTTGGAATTCCCTTTTCCATTTGGCACTTGTAGCAACTCTACTCATTCAACATTTTTCATAAATATGTTTTGAGTCTGACCGTGTACAAGATGCGCTGGCGATACTGTGGAGAAGGCCGACTAGAGCCCTTCCCCTGTGACTGTCACAATGGGGTGGAAGGCA
Organism: Cheirogaleus medius; assembly: GCA_008086735.1. Lineage (NCBI taxonomy): Eukaryota > Metazoa > Chordata > Mammalia > Primates > Cheirogaleidae > Cheirogaleus > Cheirogaleus medius. The sequence goes on along the minus strand of VBSM01003215.1, from coordinate 18,380,962 downwards.
GAAGGGGCAATAAGCAAGTAAACAAATAAACAAGGTACTTGGGCTGATTTCAAGGGCTAACTGATCTGCCTTCCTCAGGTAGAGTTGATGATTCCTTCCTTTGGGTCCTCTGATGGGTTTTCATTTTAAGGGTCCTAAATTCTAAGACCTGCACAATCATCGCAGGGAACATAGATGAATGGAGCATGCTAGTTTAAGTAAATAGGAAGGGGATTGGGTGCAGTCTGTGAAAAACCGAGAGTGCATATCCCAGCTAAAGGGTGCCATGCTTTTTCACCTCCTCCCAATTGTATGGCCAAATGTGTTATTTCAAGAGAAGGTGGGAATCCTGACTTTTACATGAACTCCTCCAATTTTCTGAATTCTTTGCCTGTTTAAGCATACCTGCAGGTCAGATTTGGCTTAGGGCCACCTGTTTGCCACCTACTGTATTGCAACACTTATATCATTGCCTTGCATCTGATTAGTATTTATTTGTATTTTCTCCCCCCACCCCCAACTGTATCTTTGTATCTTTAGCCCCTAACACGGTAACTGGCACATGGTAAGTCCAATAAATGTTTGTGGAAGGGAGGAAAGGAGGGAGGAAGGGAGGAGACAACCTGGAAACAACAATTTGTTAATGAAAATTCTTATGGCTGCAGCTCCGGACATGGGACAGGTGGAAGAAGAAAGCCTGACACTGAATTTATTGCTGAGTGTGAATGCGTGCATGTGAGTGCGAGTTCCATGTTAGCAGGTGTGACAGCCAGGAAATATGTCTAAGAATCATCAGCTCTTTTCTCAGTGGGCTCCTAAGCTATCCCTCCTCATTCCTGGAGGATGAGGGGGAGGAGAAGAATGCAGGGCTCAGGGTGGACTTCCTGGCTTCTTTCCAGGACCTGTAGCTGCTGGCACAGAGATCAGAAAGAGCTTACATAGGCTTTTGGCACCAATGGTGCATCCTCAGGGGAAGGTGCCTGGCAGCTGCTGCCACCCACCACCTACCCACTAGAGTGCCCACTGCATAGCAAGCAGTTGTGTGGGTCAGAGTAAAAGCCTTTCTCTTGCTTTTCCAAAATGAAATAATCAAAGTGACTCTTTACCCTGCGTTGGGGAAGGAGACTTATGAGAGATCAAAAGCCCCAAGCTTAAGAGAAGGATGGGGGTGGCTTAGCCTCCCCATCTTGGCCCCTAGAAGCAGAGCAGGCACTTGACCGCCAGAGCGAGCAGGCTGCTGATTTCTGCTGATGGCATGCTGTCCTTTCATCAGAAGACGATGCTGCCTCACACCCACGTGGAGTAACCCATATGCATTCTTGCTGCCCCAGTGAATAAGGACATATCTTTGGAAAATAAGACATCTCAAACTTATAAAATATGTTTTATCTGATTTTTCAGGAGAAGTAACTAGATCATTTGGAAATCAGAGCCTCCATCTTGGCCCTGAAATCTCCTATGAGGCTTGGAAAATGAGATTTTCCGAATAGGACAGAGTAGAGAGTGTAGGGGCAGCCTCAGTGGGTTACAGTCACTTGTTAGGCTGAACTGTGGAAATTTGTGTCCCATGATTCTCTCTCTGGTGAGAGGTACCTTGAAAGTCAAAGCAACCCACAACCTCCATGGTGTCTTGTGCTCCCTACCCAGCACTTGGCCAGCCAGAAGCTTTGAAGCAAGACTTTCCAGGAAGCAATCTCTCCCACAGGCAGTGCTGACTTAGCCCAGACTCCAACCTCCAAGTCTGGTTCCTATCCCAGAGTGACTGACAGAGGCAGAGGGACAGAAGGGGGCTGTGGTCCTGGACTGCAGGTGTGTGTTTCCAGGAGTGGGAATGTGGGGAGAGGAGTAGACAGCAGGGCATGGACCCTGAGTTGTTTAGGGTCCCTTTTGCTAAGGGAACAGGGAGAGAGAATCAGCAGTGGTTCAAGTCCCCTGGGTTCCAGCACCCTCTGAAAAATCCTATCTTTCCTAAATTTCCAGGAGCAGGGAAGGTGGCAAAGTCAGTGCCTGGAATCAGGGAGTGAGAACATTCCTTGATATCTTTCCCAGCTCTCATTTCTAATCCACACATCCAGAATTCAAGTCACATCCGAGAATGTGACTGACCATCTCTCTGGGGACACCACCTGACTCTCTAACGCCCTCTCTCCCAATTTACCCCACTTGGATTAAAGGGAAATTGCATGCTCCCTCTCTCTTCCCCTTCTTCAAAAACCATCTGTGATGCCTTCCATTCCTGCAGGGCTTCCTGCTTCCCTCCCTCCCCCCTTCCTTCCCCAGCTCCTTCGCTGTCTTTTTCTTCTCTCCATACTCCTCCCTTCTCTCTTCTCTCTCTCTCTCTCTCTCCCCCCCTGTTCTCACTGTCTGTGGTTCTGAACGTGAATCCTTTCCCCGGCAGAGGCCCTCAACTTGCTCACCAGCCCTGCTGGGTTACTCTCCTCATTTTTGTAGCTTCTGTCCAATTATCTCTCTGGCCAGGCTTGTTGGGAGCCCCCTCCCACTGGCCACCCTGCCTCCTTTTTTCCATCCTCCAAGATTAATTTCCACTTGGAGAGGGGGTGGGAAGCCAGTTTGAATAAACTGGGAGATGTTTGCAATCTGCTCAGTGTCCTGCTCTGAGGGCCCCAGCAGAGTTAAGAGAATCCTAGGGAAGATGACACCGTTTCACAGACCATTAAGGGCTGCAGGATCTAATTTTAACGAATGTGACATCAAAAGCTTTTTAGAGTCAGCCAGTCCTTAAAAACAAGGGCCCAGTGATGGGGAGGAACTGAGGCCCTTGCCACAGAAAAACAAAGCTGTGACTCAAAGGCATCACGAAGACGCTTCCTTGCTCATCCACGTTCCTGAGTTTAATGTCTTTGGCTTGGGAATTAACTTTGAGGCTTTCCAACACAGATAAAAATAGAGCTCATAAATGCCATCACTGGTACTTTCCGATAAGGTGGCCTTTTAAGGGAAGACTGGGCTCCCAGCAGAAGGTCTGAGTCAAGGAGACTGTTGGATGTGTGTTCAGGGTTCTCACAGGCTGCTCACCAGCTTGTGGCCAAACGGGGTGCAGGAAGAGGAAGCTGCTGGAGGCTTCTGTGCCTGAAACTCTAGGAACCAAGTTCTTGAGAGGAATGTTTATTTCACTCATTCATTCATTGATTCATTTCACAAGCGTTTATCTGAATACCTATTATGTGCTAGGAATGCTGCTTGGCACTGGGAACACAACAGAGAAAGAGAAAAGGAAATCCCCACCCCCAAGGCTCTTATGGTTTAGTGAGGAGGACAGGGAGGGAGTCAGGCAACCATGACACAGGGCACAATCCCGGCAGGGTGCCATGGGAGGGGAAATTTTGGAGGACCTAGCTCAGGGCTGTGAGACACTTGCACAGCTTCCTGGAGGAACAGATGGATAAAACTGAAGCCTGAAAAATCAGCAGAGAATTAACAAGGGGAAGGATGGTGGGGGGTAGGGAAAGGTGCAAAGAAGACTGTTCTGGGTTGAGGGAACAGCATGTGTGAAAAGAGAACGTGTTTACTCGGGGAGTTGAAAGTACTTCTGCATATCACTGGAAATCATATTGCCAAGTGGGGTGGGGAAGCTGAGACAGCACCTGGAGACAAAAGCACAGGTCACTGGAAAAGAGCCTTTCACCTCTATTTAGGAGTTTGGACTTTATTTTCCTGAGGGCACTGGGGGAGCCATTGAAGGGTTGTATGCAAAGAAGTGACTTGATCCAATCGGCATTTTAGAAAGCTCACTCCGGCTGCAGAATGGGGAATGAACTGGAAGGGGGAAGACCAGAGGCTGGTCAGGAGGCTGTTATGATCCAGGGGAGAAGTGGGAAAGTGTCAGTGGAGATGGAAGGAAGCAGGCAGAACTGGGAGATAAGTGAAGTACGAATTGTCAGAACTGGGTGGTGAATCTGATGCGGGCTAGGGGAGTCAGGGGTACTTTCCAGTTCTCAGGCCTGAGCTGCTTGGTGAGATAGAGGATCCTGGAGGAGGGGCGCCTTTTAGATCTGCTGAATATTAGGTGCCTATGAGATGGACATCCGATAGAAGACATCCGGTAGGTAAGTCTGGGGCTCGAGAAAGGCTTGGCTCAAAAGAGATTGGGAATGTTCTCTAGCAGATGGATGGCAGCGGAGCGATCTCGAGGATTCAATCCTGTGAATGAGCGATTCAAGGCAAGTGAGGACAGTGTGAAGAGGAGAGGAACTGACAGGAATCCGAGGAAAGCCAATATTCAAGGGATGGCTAAAAAAGAGCTCATGGAGGAGACAGAGAAGGAGCAGCCAGAGGGGCAGAAGGAAAAGCAAGAGTAGTCGTTTCCATCGTTGACTTCGGCATCATTGCCCCCTTCTCCCACCAAGAGCACCCTGGCTGTCCTTTGGGGAATTCACCCCTCCCCTGTTCTCAGTCCTGTGGCTTGGATCCCAGGGGAGAAATGCTGGGTAGTTCTGCCTCCCCCAACCCTGACCCACCTCACACAGCCCTCCCACTCTCTATCCTCCAGCCACACTAATTTTCATAGCATTTCTCAAAAACTCTATGCCCCTGTCTGGCCTTAGGATCTTTGCCTGTCTGGACTGGTTTTTTCCCCCCATTCCCCTTCTGCATCCACTTTGCCTATCAACTTCCATTCATGCTTCCAACCTTCGCTCAGGTCTTCTCTGACAATCCAGGCAAGTCCAGGGCTTTCTGTTACCTGTTCGTTCATTCAGTCCATGTGTGCAGAGCACCTACGGTCCACGTGTCAGCACTGTGCTGGATGCTAAAAAGGTCAATTCACGAAGCAATTACAAATCGGCGGCGGTGTTGTAAAGGAGGTAAACAGCACCATGATAGAAAATGACAGAAAGCCCTCGTTTTGGATATGGCGGGTGGTCACAGAAGGCTCTCTAAAGGCGTGACAATTATGCTGAGACCTGAAAGAAGAGGCAGAACCAGGCATGTGAAGAGGGGAAAAGTGTTCCAGGCAGAGGGAACAGTAACCACAAAGGCCCCTGGAGGGGAAGAGCTTGATGGGTCTAAGAATTGACGAAGGCCGGTGTGGCTGGAGTGAGGACAGGAAAGAAGGCAACATGAGATGTGATTGAAGAGGAGGCTCTGGCAGTCGGTGATACAAAGTTTAGATTTTGTTCTTGTTACTATGGGAAGCCATTCAACGGTTTTAAGGATCATTGCAACATGATCTGACTTAAGTTTTAATTAGATTGCCCTGGTTGCTGAGGGAAAAATGGATAGAGGGACAAGCAGAGAATTAGTCTTCCTAATTAGGAAGACTAATTAGGACGCTCTTTCTAGGGTCCAGGCAAAAGAGGATGATGGCTAGAACTTCAGTGGGACAGGAGAGATGGAGAGAAAGCGCATGGATTCAAGAGATATTTTGAACCTAGAAGTTACAGGAATTCCTGATGGATTCAATGTGAGGTGTCAGGGGAATAGAGGAGTGGAGGCTAGTGCCTAATTTCTGAACTGAATGGGTAGAAAGAGAACCAGGTTTGCTTGGCGTGGCCTGTCTCACCGGGTTTGGTCTCTCCCTTCCTTGGAGCCCCTGGGCTTGAGTTTGAGAAGCAAGCAACACTTGAAAACCACTTGGTTGGAGAATCTCCAAGGTCCCTTCCAGCTATCAAATGCTTTTATTCTAAACTGAAAAGTCTGTGAATAGGGACAATGTTTCCATTTCTTCTGACTCATCCTAGAGTACCCCCGTAGAGCTCTGTACCTAGGGAGCATTCGTAGTGCTGGTTGACTTTTCACTTTGGCACAGAGCTTCCATAATTGAATTTTAGATTAAATTCCCCCCCTTTTTTAAAAAACAAAACATAGGATTCTAAAATAGAGTAAACTTTCAATTGAAATCAATTCACCTTGATAAAGTAGAGCCATGGCAAGGATAATCTAAAATGGTCAAATCTGAAGTAGTTCCTATTTGAATTGAGGTAGAAAAAAATTTGTTTTTGCTAAACTGATTATTTACATTTAGGTAAATGTTATTTTCGGGCAAATGCCAACAGATGGTGGATCAATCCTATTCGGAATAGGACCAAAACACTGTTGAAAATAATTCATGACAGTGAATACAATCTACCTTTGGTAATATGTTCCTTGTTGAAAACAAATATTAACCTTCTTAAACTTCCTTTGAAGTAATGACTTCAGATAATTTTCAGACCCAATTTAAAGATGAACGAGATGGAGATGGAGTTGTGTTGCCAGCCAAAGGCAAGAATCAAGAGAAACTGGGACTCAAACCTGCCATTTCCTCTCCTCTCTTTTGCACTGCTGCTTCTTTGCTCAGAGCACCACCCGTTAGATGTTATGTATCCCAGCCATTTCTTTTCAGGCTAAAAACTCAAAACTTCAATATCTATAAGCATATTGATCAAATCCTCATGTAAGTCTATCATTTCAAGCCCTTTGTTTTATTAAAGAGGAAAGTAAACCAATGCCTTTCGTATGCTAAGCACTTTTGAACAAATATGTCATCCAATGCTGTTTATTATCATACAAATGACCCATTTCACTGATGAGATGGGAGACTGAAGGTCCAGCATCTGATCTACTTCCTGTTTGGGATGAGTTCCCTGCTGTGGATAGCATCAGTGAGAAGGAGGGTCACACATCACACTGTGGACACCATGGCAGTGAGACTTTTCCTCGTTGCTTCCGTGGTGGTCAGGACCCAGGATATGGCCTAGGATTGGCCAACTGGGTGTTTTCACCTTCGGCCTTAGGTTTGCAACATGAGGTACAAAGATGGATGCCTGATAGGCGACATCCTTTGCAGCAACAGCAGCAGAGGCATATGTCTGGTGGTGGCATGTTGTGGCAGTGCCCAGCAGTTGGACCTCCTCTGCAGACTGTCCTGCTAAAGAAGGTAGTTGTTCTTCCTCTACCAGCCCTTGGTTTCCAGCTGGATTTCCAAGTCTGGTTCTTTAGCTTCTGTCGATTCTGGGAGCCAGCAATACTTCTTCAGTAAATTCTAGTTCTGGTTGACATAGCCAGAGTTAGTGAAGTTCTTGCACCAAGGAACCTTGGCTGATGCATGAGGAAACAGTCTCTGAAGTCAAAGAGCTTGTCCACGGGTCACAGCTAGCAAGAGGCAGTGTTCTGGCTGGGATGTCTGTGTTGTTCTCTGGATTCAGTATTTCCTGAGGAATTCTAAAGAAGGGCACAGAGTCAGGGAGCGAGCTTGGCACACAGATTAGAATGGGGCTTGAAGACCAGCAGGTATATGAACATGTACCCCCAAATTCATGTTCAGTGGCACATCCATAAATAAGTGGGGTCTACTGCATACCAGGGACTGTGCTATGTTCAAATATCATCTCAGTTCATCCTCACAACAATATAAGGTGGACATTATTGTCTCCACTGTGAGAAACTGAGCCTCAGAGAGGTTTATTCAAGTTTATATTACAGTAAGTAAATGTTAGTACTGGGTTTGAACTTGAGTCTGCAGACAAGGCTGGAGCTCATTCATTAAGCTACAGGTGCCTCACTATGAAATTTAATCAATCAATAAAAATTTCTCCACTGCCAATATTTTAACCCCATTGTGGCCCCAGCACAACTTCATCGATGTGTTTTTTCCTTGTGCATGTCCTTATACATGTGGCCTGGTATGTGTCATTTGTCTCTTTTCCTTTAGGCTGAGTATTCTTGAGCACAGGACTATACCCCTACTAAGGATCTTTCCTGTATGTTCATCTCCAATGGGCTCTACCACGGCAGCCATTTGGCCAGGGACCAAGTGACCAACTAAAAAGTTGGTCATTGACTAACCAACCCAGCTGTACAGAGATGAGAGAAAGACTTCATCTTCCTACAGTGCTTACAGTCAAAATGGGAGTTTGTATTTGTCTTCTATTAAGTCCTGCCTGCCTCCACCTGCCCTACAGGATCTCCCCTTAAAGTCCTTTGCTTACTGGACTATGAAATGGAACCAAAATTCCTTGTTGGCAAAATAAATAAATAGAACATCTCAGGGTCTTTGGGGAAGATCCCTTGCCCAGATCTGGCTCATGACAGCCAATGAACACTTTGTCATTTGTGTTTGGATTAAGAAAATGAGTTCTGCATGTTTCCTACCATCACAAGGAGCAGTGAATTGAATTGGTGCCATTGTAAGTTTGATTGTTGTTGCATAGATAAAAGCCTCATTAAGTCCCTCAGGAGGAGAGAAGAATTTTGAGGGAAGAAGAGCAAGGGGGGCTTCTTGCTTGTGGTGGTTACAACAACAAAACATTAAGTGGAGGAAATAATTAAATAACTATGCACTTTTTTTTTTCCCTAAACCTCAAGAGGCTGGGTGAGTTTTTAATTAGTGCTGCATTTTCAATAAATCCGTATCTGTACGTGGTGCCGATTCTTTCCTGGATAAGGAAAGATAATAATGAGAATTCTATTTTTCAGTCCCATACTAAAGGGATGCCTGGTATATTTAATCATGCTGTAGAAATCCTGGCAGCTTTCTCTGAGCCCAGCCTCTGCTCTAATTACATTTCTAGATTTTAGTAAATTGAAAGGGAAAATGTAGGAACAAAATAATTAAAACCGAAGAGGAAGTGCATATTAAAAAGGAGAAGCTGTTTAAAATTCTTCCACATAGTGCTTCCAAGGACATCTACAATCATTTAATCAGCTCCACACCAAATCAAAGTCCTTTGTACAGAAGCTGATAGGATCACATCTCAGGTGGGCGGTATGGTCCTCACAGTATAATGGGAGCCTTGCTGTACCAGGTTACAGATGGGGACAGGACCTCTCATACCCTTCTAGATCGCTAGGGATTCAGGGCCAGCCTGGACAAGCTGCTGGCACAGACTCACTTGCCCTGAGGAGTCCCTTCCCAGGTCCAGGGCAGAGTCTGGCTAAACTGTAATGATTAAACCCAACTGTGAGGTAGCTAAAGTAGGTTGTCCATGGCTCCAGTTTTCTCTTTTTGCACGGCCTTTCCCACTTCTGTTTTCCTTCCTCCAAGGAGTAACCCTTTTCTTTCTTTCCTGCCTTTGTGTGAAATCTGAAGTCAAGAGACCAGCTAACTAAACAGCCTCAGTGACACCAGGAACTGGTTACTTGTAATTGGATACTAGATTATTTCTGGTGTATTCTGAATTTTCACAAGGATCAAAAGCCTTGCTGGCTTCAGCTAAAGGAATGAATGTTTGTTGGTAACCATGATAAGCTAAACCTAATTGGAAAGTTTCAAGCATCTGCCTAATAGGTGACAAAAACTCTTTTTGTTTTGAAGGAAGGCAGACACGGAAACCATAAGATTGTAGAATTTAGGATCTCCGTTTCTTGATCATTTTGGCTGAAAAATGGGTTGTGCAAACTTTAGGAGTTTGGAGTGTTTTGTCTATAATTCCTAGGAAATTTTATGCTTTTGGATTATAGGGTCTACTTCTGTTTTTGAAAGTGAAAGACAGCCTGGTACTGTCAGGGGCTTTTTTTCCAAACCCCTGTGGCTTTGCTCATAGGCTCACAGCCTTCCCTGCTTAACAGACTCACCAGCCACCTGGAGCCAGGACACATGTGGCAGGAGACAGTGAGCATCATCTCCTGGAGACAGTGTCACAGGCCTGGGAGGCAGCAGGGCTCCCGGAAGCTGTTCCCAAGGGCTCACACTTTGTCACTCATGACCTATAGGTTATTCAAGTTACTCTCTTACATCCAACGCTGTGTGCATTTGTGTGTGTGTCTATGTAATGATACTATCTCAGTACGAAAAAGAGACAATGCCTACTCTGAATTACTTGGCATCATTCTGTAAGAATAATTTTTTAAAGTTTCAGCTGAAGGAAAGAATCGTAGCAATAACAAATATCCCATCAATGACATTATTACCATAACACTGAGAAGACTTTCTTTCTCCCAAGGCCAAGATGCTGTGAAACCTTTTTTTCTTTAACTCAACTCATGAATGTCTTATCACCCATGGCTAAGATGTGAGGTAGGTAGATTGCAGCTCAGGTGTCCAAGACAACAAATTGTCACTGAATCAGCTTCCTTTCAGTTAGGCCACCTATATACCCTATCTTTCCCCAAAAAGATGGTCCTTCTTGTTTTTGTTTCCAAATGTTAAATTTTTTTTTTTTTTTTGAGACAGAGTCTCACTCTGTTGCCTGGGCTAGAGTGCTATGGCATCAGCTTTGCTCACAGCAACCTCAAACTCCTGGGCTCAAGCGATCCTCCAGCCTCAGCCTCCTGGGTAGCTGGGACTATAGGCACCACCATGCCCGGCCAATTTTTTCTATTTTTAGTTGTTTGGCTAATTTCTTTTTATTTATAGTAGAGACGGGGTCTTGCTCTTGCTCAGGCTGGTCTCAAAGTCCTGAGCTCAAGCAATCCTCCCGCCTTGGCCTCCCAGAGTGTTAGGATTACAGGTGTGAGCCACCCCGCCCGGCCCAAATGTTAAATTTTAAAAGTTACTTCAAAGGGTGTCTATCATTGTAAAGTCCAAAAAAATATTTTACTGACAGGGTTGGTTTTAAATAAATGAGATAATGCACGTAAAACTCGTTGGTAAGCCATAAACTGATGGCAAATATAAGTTGCTGTTATCAAATGCCTTTATTGTTATGTGGCCCACCTGGACCCCCGATGGGTAAGCCTAGATCTGGTCCTCGCGCCTTGGCGCGGCCTCCCACACCCTGCACGCGACCCCTTCCGAGTTCCCGCCTCTTTCTACTCAGGCCCCTCCTCCTGAAATCCTCGGGTCCTGGTGAGGCTCCCGGGACGCATGCGCACTAGGGGAGGGGAGGCGGAGTCTTGAGGAAGAGGGAGGAGGGGCAGGAGAACCCCGGAGGGGAGGGGCGGGGAGTAGAGGGGAGGAGGCCGCGCGGGGTGGGGCCCGGAGGGTACGCGCTCGCTGCGCCGACGTGCTGACGCCATGACGCCCGGGTCGGTGTGTGTTGGTGTGTGTGTGAGTGTGCGCGCTCCGAGTGTGTGTGTATTTGTGTATCGGCGGTCCCGCAGGTCCCGGATGTTTCGGACAGTATGAGGCGAGCGCAGGGGGACGGGGACCAGCAGCCGTCGCCGCCGCTCTCAGGTGAGTGGGGGGAGGAGAGTCGAGGGAGGGGGTTGTCCTGTCGGACTAGGGGGGTGCCTCCCTTAAGAGGTGACTGACCCCCCCCACTATCCCCCCCCGCAACCACACACATATACTCTTTTCTATCCCATTTCCTACACCCGGGTTACGTGGCCTGTGAATGCCGGAGCCTAATCAACCGTCTCTTCTCCCTCCCTCAAGCATTCAGGAAACACAGACGCGCCCCCTGCTTTCAGCCCCCCCATCATTTCCCAGCCCCCTCCCGCTTGCCAAATAGTGAGCTGTCGCCTGCGGCGAGATGGGTGACTGCGCATGCGCGAGTGTGAACGCGCTCGAGGTGCTTGCTCGCTGCCCTCGGGGCGCATGCGCACCGCTGTGTTGCAGGGACCTGCGGGATAAAGAGCCCCTTGACCACGCGCCTGCCTTCTTCCCAGGCGAAGGGCTAGACGAGCTGCCCCACAATGAGCCTGTTGCTCCTATCCAAAAGGGAGAATTTAAATTATGTGGGGGACTTACGGACAAAGCACTATTTACATCTGGTGTTGCCCTAGAGACTCTCAGGCTACGAACGCCTCCCAGAGCCAGCGTGTCCCACGCTGACCCTTCTTTTGAAACTGTCACTGCAACTTCTAGTTCTAGGATTACTTTTCCTTTCCTTTACTGCTGTCGTCATGCTGTACCTTTAGTACAAACTTCCCCTAAATTTAGAAGTAGATGCCCCAACCCATTCAATTATGCTGCCAGGGGATTTTGGTAGCCTTGCTAAAGAAGACTAAGGGTCATAAAAAAAGAAACTAAAAGGGGAGTTCCTTTTAGTAAAATTTTTAAGTTATCCCTACAAAACTAGATAAGGAAGAGATAAAGAGCACACTTAGTATAAAATAAAGCTTCCGGGACGTAACTGTAAATCAAGACATCAGGATTCTTATCTACCAGCTCTCCTACTTTGTGTGACCTATTTGCCTCTTTTTTGTCAAAGATCTTCCTTAGCACTTTCGTTTTAGGTGTGCATTATTGATGTTCTGTGAATATCACATGAAAACAAAGGCGTTCTGAAACTATTAGTGAACGATAACGATTCAGGAGGTTTTAATTTTAAGTGGTGAGAGTGATGTTTCTTTCACATTGGCAAATAACAGGAAATTAAAAATAATGAACTTTAAAGTATGGTAATATTTCAGTGATTTAGCACTTGGGTTTTCAATTGGTAGATTGTGCGTGGTCCTTTAATTTGCTCTTGTGTTGCCACTCTTTTGGATACTTTGCTGCTTCTACCCATCATCAGAACACAGTGAGGAAAAAGATAAACTCTTGCTAGCGAAAGCTTTGCTGGAAAGCATTGAAATGAATAGCTAAATTGTAGGGAGGGAAGTGGGAGGTGGTGAGAGAGGGGGCATTTTTTTGTGTGTTTTTCAGTTATCCTTGCCAACTGTCTCCTAGCTGGATAACTGGGAATGGGACCTATTCGTGAGCTTTATTTTCTGTTCTCTTTCCTTTGTGTTCTACTTTCTTTGGTATTCTTTTCTCAAGGCTTTTTTGGCTGCCATTCTTAACTGTAGGACCTTATGTTCTAGGGCCTTAAAGTGTATATATTTTTTTCACTTCCCCATTTAACCCTGGCCCTTACATGGTTCAGCTGTCTTTTGTGCTGTTTCCTGTTGCCATAGTTACAGTTGGAGCCAAGAGATGACACAGAGGAAGCACAAGAATTTGGGGTGCATATATCATTCTGCATCCTGGGAAAAAGCTAGAGACTCATCTTTTTAACCTTGTATGAAGACTGAGGAGTAGATGTTGTGACAACCCCACATTTAGGGTGAGGGAAGTTGGTTTCCACATGGTACTTTGGTGACTTCTCCTTTTAAAGCTCTTAATGGTGACTAGTTTGATAATTGAAAATGTTTAATGTTGCCTGTGTCCAGAAGAGGTTCTGGTAAAATCTAGAAGTGAAACTATTGAGGTAATAAATGTCCATCTTTCTTCTCAGTAGGTTTCTGCCATCTAGGGTGCTTTCTTTTTATCTGGAAACATCTAGTTGAATTTACTGAAGCCTCATTTAAAATTTTGACAGTACAAAGGCATGAAATGTTTTTAAAATTAAGATGGATATAATGAAATAATTTGTATTGGTGCAGAGCCTTGTTTAAAAAAAATTCTTTAAAATGGGTAACACATGTACATACATATGAAACAAAATTCAGAAGGTACACACACGGTGAGAGAGTGAAAAGTCTTTTTTTCTACTGTTCTCCTTTCTTCCATCTAGTAACTCTCTCCAAAGGCAACATTCTTCTTTATTTTTCCAGAGATAGTTTATGCTTTTACAAGCATATACACCTAGATATTCTTTATTGTTTTTGTTTTATACAAATGGTAACACACTATACCTATTTTTCTGCACTTCTTTTCACTTAATTTATCTTGGTGATCATTCGTATGGTAAGTACAGTCCCTCTTCCTTTTCTAAAGGTGGCAGGTATTCCATTGTACAGATGGTAGGATCATTCAGCCAGCTCTTATTATTGGACATTTACATTGTTTCCAGTGCTATAATTACTTTTTGTGTGTACATATTATGTACATAGGTGTCTGTTACATTAAGTTCTTAGTAGAAATGCTGGATCAGTGGGTATGTGCATTTTTAATGTTGTTAGATATTACTAAATGCTTTCTACAGAGGTTATATGAATTTATATTCCTGCCAGCAGTGTGAGTCTGCTTGTTTCCTCACCAAAAATTGTCATCAAAATTTTTGGTCTTTTGTGCAATCTTTCATCTAAGATTTTAAAGTTCACTGTGTAGTTTGTTAAGCTCCATTACACCAGGAGTTGTGCATAAGTACCGTCACTGTTTTGCAGATGGAGGGGGCTAGAAGATATTATTCTATTGAAGAATAAGGTCATGAGAATAAAGTCATATGCCTGGATATCACAGCAAATCTATGACAATGCTAGGAAGACATATAAAACCTATATTCCAATTTATTTCTTTAAATCTTAGATGCTAGTTTATCTATGCGAAATTCTGTAAGCCTGTAAGTGATGTTTTATGATCTCCTTTTGGTAGCTCTGACTTGAAATTGTTTGTACAGGTTAACTGCTGTTCAGTTGAGCAATTGAAAAGCTAACCCAGTTGGTTAAAATGCATTACTGAGTGCCACTGCCTCGGCACAGAATATAGGTACTAGCACTTTTTAAAAGTCTGCTGATGGCAGAATACTTCACTATGAGTTGTGAAGAAATAGAAAATAATTAAAAGATGTCTGTGCCTGAAGGAGCTTTACAATCTTGTTGAAAAACCACAACTATATGACAAAAAATTAGAAAACTTAGAAGAAATGAATAAATTCCTGGACATATACCACCTGCCAAGATAGAACCATGATGAAATAGAAAACCTGAACAGACCAGTAACAATGACTAACAAGATTGAAGCAGTAATAAAAAGTCTCCCATCAAAGAGAAGTCCAGGAACTGATAGCTTCCACTGCTGAATTTTGCCAAACATTTAAAGAAGTACTAAAACCAATTCTACTCAGACTATTCCAGAAACTTGTAGAAGAGGGAGTACTACCAAACTCATGTAGAGGTTAGCCTTACATGATACCAAAATTAGACAAGGACACAACAATCTTATTGGAAAAGCACATCTGCTGAATATATGAAATAATAAAAGAACAGTTAGAAAACAGAATGTGAACAATAATAAGCTGTGTTCCACGTTGAGAAGACCTTGTAAATGAGTGATTAGGGATTAGAGGAGAGTTCATTTGGGAGGCCTGCCTTGAAGAAGTGCATTTTGAGCCTTTTTTTTCCCTTTTATAACCATTTAAGGGAAAAATTTTAAACATACAGAAAAATTGAAAGAATGGTACAATTATCACCTTTTTATCCATCACTTAGATTCAGTAGTTGTTCACATTTTACTATATTTCCTTTATGTGCATATGTGTTTATATACTATATACATTTTTGTATTGCAGACATAATACTTCCCTCTTAAATACTTTAGATACATCACCTTAAAATAAATTGTTTTTTTACTTAATTGCACTTTCAATACTTGCCACAGTTAAGGCAATTAACAGTAATTCTCTAACACTAATATCCAGTTCATGTTCAGATT
The DNA here is from genome assembly GCA_008086735.1 of Cheirogaleus medius. Classification (NCBI taxonomy): domain Eukaryota; kingdom Metazoa; phylum Chordata; class Mammalia; order Primates; family Cheirogaleidae; genus Cheirogaleus; species Cheirogaleus medius. Next base: position 18,365,805 of record VBSM01003215.1, on the reverse strand, counting down.
TTCCCAGTTGTCTTCAAGATGACACTTGTTTAGCTATATTTTTTTCTCCAAACATTTCTCTTTAGTCTCTTTTTAGATCTAGAACAGTTTAGAAGCTACATGATACTGGTATTTTGAAGAGACCAGGCCATTTGTCTTGTAGACTATCACTTCTGGAATTTTCTGGTTGTTTCCTCACAGTTTCACTTAATTTGTTCCTTTATCCCTGTATTACCTATAAAAAACTGGTATTGAGGTCTCAAGGCTTGATTAGATTCTAGTTAAGCATTTTTTGGTAAGAATACTTTGTAGGTGTTGCTCTTCTCCTCATTGCATCATAATACGAAAGACATAATGTCATAATATCCCACAATTATGCTGAGTTTGTTTGATCATTTGTTTAAGGTCTATCCATTGTAAAGACATTTTTCTCATTTGTAATTAGTAGGTAACCTGTAGAGTGCTGTCACTTTGACACCATACTATTATTCTTCTTCAGCAACCTTTTACCTAGTGATTGTCTAATTCTGCCATTTCTTTTACATTGATTAGCTTTCAATCTTCTGTAAAGATTTTCCTCACCAGTTAGGAGTAAATTATAATTTCTATTAACAAATTGATGTAAATTCTTCATTTTGCCCCTTTAACACTTTCTTTTCTGAATCTAATGGTGGTACATGAATTGGTTTTTTTTTTCCTTCTCTTTCTTTTAGTGTCATTATGAACTAATGGATTTAAATTTATTCTGTGTTTTACCAACAATTACAGACATTCTTTTGGTGCTCAAAATGCCCCATATTTGGCCTGTGGGAGCCCTTTAAGCTTGGGGTATAAGTGCTCCCTTGCCTCTGGCACAAGAAGTTCCTGGCTCATTTTGTATTTTTCCTGTCTCAGATGTGGAACCCTTACCTTACTTTTATATATATTATATTTTCTTCCCTTTCAGTAAATTAGGTTGTTCGTCTCCCATATGGAGCTTCTGGAACCAATTCTAAAAACTAAAGGTGCCTTTATTTTAACCCAGCACACCTGGTGTTTGACTCACTTCTGTGCTGCTGCATTGCTGGATTCTGGATCTGAGAACTCACAGCTCCTTGTCTTGAATATTCTTCAAGAAAGATGGTATTATCTCTGAAGAGAGTACTGACCCCCTCCCCAACCTTAACATTAGGTTAGCTGTAGAAGAGACTAGGGCATTTCTTCTCTCATAAGCAACCTTGCTTTTTTATGAGGTGAAAGATACACAGAATGAAATTTAGAGATAAAAATTGGATGTTTATAAGCTTTGTTGGGGATATGGGTTTTTATTGTTGTATAAAAACATCTTTGTGAGTATATGCACAAGTATATATCTTTCTTCCCTTTTCCTCATCTCCATACAGTTTAGAATGTTATGTAAGATTATGCTGTAATAGCATATTTTTTCATTATCACTAGATTTTCATCATAAAAAGAAGTAAGACAAATTGTTCTTAATTAGGGAAAAAATTCAGATAGGCCATAAACTCTGATACCTAATTGTCTTAACTCAGGGTCTGGAACAGTGCTGAATCCTGTGGATTTCTATCATGTACTATAGACTCAGGAGAAATGTCGGTACATCCACAGTGTTTTCTGAAAATCTATCATGCTAATGAAGGTTAATACAAATGAAAGATACAGCAGAATTGCATTCTAAAGTGGATTTCAAGGGCTGGACTAATTCCTGCCTGAGCAAAATATGTTTTATTAGACTCCTACCATGAAGTTGTATTTGAGTAATCTTACTGATTTCACGTTACTTAAAGCCAGATGAGGCTGGGCGTGGTGGCTCACGCCTGTAATCCTAGCACTCTGGGAGGCCTAGGCGGGCAGATCGGATCATTTGAGCTCAGGAGTTTGAGAGCAGCTTGAGCAAGAGTGAGACCCCGTCTCTACTAAAAATAGAAAGA
>VBSM01003215.1:18342323-18360000 GCA_008086735.1 Cheirogaleus medius | reverse complement strand
AAAAAAAAAAAAGAAAAAAATCAATTGATCTGTCTTGGGCTTGAATAGATCTTTTACCCATACATAATTTTATAATATGCTTTGGTCATTTGGGAAATATTGGTAATTGAGTTAAGTGGATCTTCCAGGCATTTAAACATTCCATAATGCAATATCAAAAAGCCCACATTAGTTATTATTACCACCCATTTCATCAGAAAAGTCTGTAAGTATTGGGAAGCTGTCAAGTGGCTACAAGTATTCCAAAATTGTAATTTTTTTCATTAAAATCTCAATTTTATCATTGGCAACAAGTACTGTCACTTGTTTTCCTTGAAGTGACAGATTCACTTTATTTTCAAGAAAATGTCTGTTAAATATTCATATCTGAATAACTAATTTGTTCTTTGTTCCAAATAAATATAGTGTTCCATGAAAAAAGCATCTAGTTCAGCTCAAGAGTCACAAGTACTCTTTCCCCGCCCCAGACAACCATTGTTCTTAACTGTCCTGCAGAAGTGCTTTATGCATACTTCTCATCTCATTACACAGAAATATGTAAAGGACCTCTGCTCATTTAATAAAATTAATAATTTTATTGCTTCATCAAGAACATTCTTAAGTGCAGGTGATTTTTTTTTTTAAATCACCTATGCACAGTAGTAAAAGATACAATGACTCTAGTACAGTTTGATGCCATTATCCAGGTTTATGCTAAGTCAGCAGCAGTTTTACCCGTTATTGATGTGCCATCAGTGCAAATATCAACACAATGAAAAAGGCAAACAAATTCCTAATATTATTAGGAAAATAATTTTGACTTCAGAGGCCCCTTGAAAGAGATCCGAGGACCGTACTTTGAGAATCACAACCTTAGGACAGTGTGTGGATGGGGAAACAAAGGTCTGTACTTGAGGTATAGCAGCAGGTGTTTCATGATGGAATTTTACTAGATTGCTAGTACAGTCACTTAACATCACTTATTGTCAGAATGAATGGGATATTTTAAAAGATCATAAAAAGTTCCACATTTTTGCTTAAACAGAAATGTTTTCCTAGGAACTATCATTTTCAAGAAGAGTTTAAGGTGTTCAGATTTTCAGCCAGATATTCTTTCAAGTTTATGATAATCACAGTATAAACCATTTTAATAAAGTTTATGGAAATTGTGTCATGTAGTAGTACATATAGTTTAACATTTTTTTCAAGCAGTTGAATATATTTTAAAAATCTGAGCTCTGAAAATTGCACCTGCGAAGGTCCTACCTTTCCAGAAAAGGCATGAAAGGAACAGTTAAGACAGAGAATCCACCATTTTAGCTTATATCTTTTGGTCTTTAAAGAGTCTCTCTAAAGAGGAACAATGTTCCCTCCCCCAACTATTTCAAAATGTTTTATGACAGAGAAGGGAGTAGTAGCATTAACTGACTTCATTTCAACAGATATCTGAGTGACTATAAGCAAAAGGCATTGTAGAAGGTCAGGGAGAGGTATGTTCTGAAATGAGTGGGAGATTAAACCAGTATTAATTTGGTGTTTAGAAGAGGAAGAGATCATTTAGTTGGAGAAGCTGGAGTGAGAATCAGGACTGTCTTTGAAGGTTACATTTGAGCTGGGTTTTGAAGGTTAGGTATTTTGAAGATTGGAATTTTGATTGGCTTAGATGGGGAAGGGAATTCAGGCAGGAGGAGTGTCATAAGCAAAAATATGGAGATGGGGAAATGCAGTGTTTGTTAGTATAGGATGTGTACTGGAAAAAATAAGTGTAGTGTGGCTGAAGCAAAAGATGGGGTGATGGTAGAGAACATTGGAAATTAAGTGGACTCAGAATATGGAAGGTTTTCTGCCATGGCCAACCAGTTTGCATTTAATGTGGTAAGGCATAGGAGAGTTTGAAAGTTATTAATTAAAGAAATAACATGTTTAAAGTATGCTTTCTGAAAATTTATTTGACTTCATCCATTTATATATTTATTTATTTATTGGCTATTTTTTGAATAGCTACTCTGTGCCATGTAAGTATGAGCCAAAGTGTATGTCATGGTGAATCAAATAGGAAATAACTGCTCTCACAGAATTTGCAGTCTAGGAAAGGAGATTTAAGAAATAAACACAAATAAAAATATAAATTATTGTGAATGTAATGAAGGAAAGGAATAAATTCCTATTAGGGGGAATCATGGGGATGTGCCAGATGCTGTTCTAGGTGCTGGGGATACAGTTTAGGAACAAAACATACAAAAATCCCTGTTCTCATGGAGCTCGTATTTGGGCAGCAAACAAGATAAAGTATATGGTATGTTAGAAGGTGATAAATCCCAAGGAGAAAAATAAAACCTGAGAAAGGGATGGGGAGTGTTGGGGTGGGAGTGAGTGTTGCAATTTTAGATATTAATAGAATGGCCAGGGAAGGCCTCACTAAATCACTACGGAGGTAAAGTTTGAGTAAATGTCTGTAGAAGATGAAGGAGTGAACCAGCAGTCCAGACAGAGGGGATAGCAAAAGCCATGAGGCATGTATGTGCCTGGCATCTTCAAGGAACCAGCAAGGCCCCCATGGCTGGAGTTAAGTGAACAAAACAAGGGAGAAAGTAGTAATAAGGAAGTCAGAGAGGTTAGTGTGGAGCAGTGGTTTCACCCTAAGCTGTTTGTTAGAATCACCTGGGCAGCTTTTAAAACTCTTGATGCCTGCTGCACCCACACCACTTAAATCAGAATCTTTGCAGGTGGGACTCAGTGGCAGAGGAGAGAGAGAGAAGTGGATGGATTTGAGAAGTAAGTTAAAGAAAGAATCTATTTAATTATAGATTAAATGTGGGAGTTGAAGGAGAGGAAAGTGTCAAGAATGACTCCCAGGTTTCTGGCTCAAGCAACTGGATGGGTAGAGGTGTCACTTACTGAGATGAGGGTGGGAGATAGAGAGGAGGGGAGGAGTAGGTGTGGAATTTGGAGGGAAGATCAGAAATCAGGAGTTCAATTTTAGACATGTTAAATTTGAGATGCGAATGAGGCTAAGTATAAATATGTTAAGTAGGCAGATATATGAGCGGAGTTTGAAGCAGAATCAGAGCTTGAGGTAATAAATTTTACATCACCTGCTTATCGATGGTCTTAAAAGTATCTAAGTGACATCATATAGGATAAATTTGAAAGAACTGGAGATGTGGAAACTGTTTAGCCTATTCTAGGAATCCAAACAAGAATTGATGTTAGTGTGAACTGGAGTAGTGGCAGTGGGATTAGAAAATAAAGAGTAGGTTGGAAATGTGAGGACTGTGGAGCCCATATATAATGAGGGTGGACAGTAGACAAGGAATGAAAGGTAACTTTGAGATATAAAGCCTGGATGAATGATTGGTCCATTAGCAGATATAAAGCAGTCAGGAGGAGCTGGTTTGGGAAAAAAGATAGTGTTTGGCTTTGGATATATTGACATTTAGGAGGGGCTGCAGAGTAGGCAGGCAGTTGGGTCTATTACACTGGGTTTTGGAAGAGCAGATGAGGTTCAAAACAGATCTAGAATTCATTTTTATACATTGAAAATGAAACAGTCTCATTTGTATAAAATTGATTCACCATGGGAGGAGCAAAATTTATGAAAATAACAATATCCATAGTCTTTATAATGACCTGTTGGGCCCTCTATGACATTTGGTCCTTGCCTATTTCTTGTACAGTGTTTTCCTTTGGTCACCATGTTCAAGCTACACTGCCTTCCTTTCTGTTCTTCCAAAATACCCAGCTAGGTCCTCCCTAGGGGCTTTTGTACTTTTTGTCTTCTTATTTTAACTCTTTCCTTCCTCTTGGTAGAGGGATAGGAGGACAGAGAGAAAAATTCAGAAGTTGGTATCTGGGGAGTGGAGAAAGTTCCAAGAGATCCTTGCTAAGGTGTGAGAGTATGGATGAACCTTTGAAGTGGAATGTCTGTGGGAGCCTTTGAAGTTGAAATCCTGTTAACACAAAGATACAGAGTACCATGTTGATCTTAGTGTACCCCAGTACTTAAATCTGTTGACCAGAGATGCCAAAGCAGTGGTGGTTTCTCTGCCTTGGTGGTCTGACAGTGGGGTGGGTGCTGGTGGCAATAGTCGACTTTTGGAATATAACATGACTTGGTGATGATTTGGCTCATTGCCATCTATCCTGTCCCCACCTATGGAAACATCTGCATAGGTGAGAAACTCCCTTCAGTGAAAGTTATAGGTAAATTATTTCAGAACTTCTGATTTGAAGAAAACATCGTGAAAACAGCAGGGAAGTTAGTTACATGTCAACTTTGACACATTGTTAGGGATACTACTCTTTATGAGCCACTATGTTATTCCTTAAGTGGTGATGATAGTAGTGAGAGTGAGGTACTCCACATAAGTCCTTAAAAAGAGTTGTAATTTAAAAATCTGTATGGCATTTATTTTTTTTATTTTTTATTTATTTATTTTTGAGACAGAATCTTATTCTGTTGCCCGGGCTAGAGTGCCATGGCGTCATCCTAGCTCACCGCAGTCTCAAATTCCTGGGCTCAAGCAATCCTCCTGCCTCAGCCTCCCGAGTAGCTGGGACTGCAGCATGCGCCACCGTGCCCAGCTAATTTTTATATATATATATATTTTTTAGTTGTCCAGTTCTATTTTTTTAGTAGAGACGGGGTCTCGCTCTTGCTCAGGCTGGTCTGGAACTCCTGAGCTCAAAGGATCTACCTGCCTCGGCCTCCCGGAGTGCTAGGATTACAGGTGTGAGCCACCACGCCCGGCCTGCTTTTCTTGATTATAAAATAACTCATAGAAAAAAATAGAAAAATATAAAGGAAGAAGTAAAAAATTATGCCAAATCCCATCACACAGAGTTATGTTGTATTATGTTGAGTTATGTTAACTACAGTTAACATTATATGAACATCTTATTGGATATTTCTTTAAATATGTCTGTGCATGCAGACATTTATAGCTTTATAAAAGTTGGATTATGTTTATTTTAAAAATTGCTTTAAAAATTCTGTATATTATAAACCTCTTTTTATGCCAGTAAAAAAATAATCTCTTAAAGTAACTACATAGAATTATGTTATATGGATACATTCTATTTTATTTGGCCAATTTCCTACTAATGAGCTTTTTTCCTCTAGTTTTTGCTTATAAATTATGCTGTGATGAACATCCTTGTACATAAATCTTTATACACTGATCAGATTGATTCCTTAGGATTGATTCCTGAAATGGAATTGCTGTGTTAAAGGGTATACAATGTTACATTTTTTCTAATTATTCCTTAAGTATTTTTATAATTGAAATGACATTTAAACAGCAATAAAGGACATTTTAATAAAAGAAAAATCCATTTTATTCTTATAGTAACTATTTTCTTCTTTCCATCTGATAAGTTGTTTCGTTTTGCTTTTTAAGTACTTATTCCTAGATCTCACTAGACCTACCAAAAGAGGGTAGGGAAAGACATATATATACAGAAGAACTAAAATTCTGGGCATCTTACGTTACTTGGCAGCTAAGTAACATTTGTTAACTGCCAAGAAAGTGACAATAAGTATAGGAATTCAGAGTGTACTGGGTGGTTAGGGAACACTTCAGGGCAGGGTAGGACTTGACCTGGATCTGGAAGGATAGTATTCAGATATGAGGTAGGAGAACATTTCTGGTTTTCAGAGTGGTGTGAATAAATTTGAGAAAGGCATATGGTTGCATGTATGAGCTGATGAACAGGCTAGAGTCAGCTAATTGAAGAGGAGAGCTAATGTGGTATAGTGGAGAGGCTTCTTTGGGAGCTAAGTTATATCCTAGGGGACTGATTTTATTTTTAGTACATCCAAAGTTATGTGTATGGAACTGTAAGATAGAATAGATATATAGATGTGGTCCAATATTAAGCAAACTGCATACATTAAAGTCTCTTTTTACAAGAAATATAGGAGAAAGGTTATTTATATGTGATTTAAATAATGAGCTTCTTAATACTTAAATATTTTATTACGTAGTTTGGCAGACATTCGCAACTTTTGTGAATCTCAGTTTCTTTTATAAACTCAATGAATTTAGACAAGGTAGTCCTAAAGTCCTTTCTGGCAGTGAGATTATTATATAACTTTTTAAGAATACCTTGATTTTTATGAAGTAACTTGGCTGGTCAGGCTGGAACCCATTTGTAGCTCCTTAGGCACAATAATGTACCCCCATATCTGTGGGAGCAAAAATCCTCAATCGGACGATTCTCTAATGGCCTCCCAGATCTAGATTGATTCACCTTTGGAAATTCAGTTGTTCTTATCTTTTGTTTCTAAATGACATTTAGAGATTTTCATTTGAAAGAATTTTATGGCTCAGACTGAGCTGCAAGAGGATGCTTTGAGGTCAAGAGGAATTATAGTTTTAAAATACCCTTATGTAAATTATCCATTAAAATTTATCTCATACTGGCTTCCTATTTTATCTTGAATTAATTCCATAATGTCTTTAATGTATGTCCATGATATGTAAATGATTATTATTAGTTCAGCCAAAATATAATTTTGGATGTAAATCTGTAGGAAAAAAATGCATTCTAAAGTAAAAGGTTAAAGATTTCTTTTTTACTGTTTGTTTTAAGTTTTGAATTACTTATATCACTTTTTACCTCCGTTAGTATGGATAACTGAGAACTGACTAGTACTTTTTTAAACTCAGAGATTTTATTTTTAAAGTACATAATCATGTTCAGAGCTAATTAGTAGCATACTTTATCTCCCTCTTAGCATCACATTCTTTTCACTAAATTGTACTATTTTGACAAAAATACTGCATTTTAGGGAGAACCAAGGTAAAGTGTCCTAAGAACCACTGGCTTTTCTGACAGGCCCTCTCAGGATGCTGTTAACTTGGTGGGTCTTCAAGATTCAAGACCCCTTCCTTAGTTTGACCAGTAAACTCAGTTGCTTCAAAGTCACCAGAGTTAATTTGGTCTTGGGAAAAACAGCTAACCAGATTCATGGAGCGTTGACAGCATTAACCAAAGTGCCATTTTATTAATGTACATGGTAGTCTTTTCTATGACCTAAAAAACATATCTATTAGTGTCAAAGCATTATTAAAAAACTAATATAATAGATAATATTTACTGAGTACTTACTGCGTATTAGGCATTACTCTAAGCATTTTATATATATTTAACTCATTTAATCTTCACAATAACCCATGGGAAGATATTCTTAACTGTATTTTGCAGATGAGAAGTCTGAGGCACAGAGAGGTTTTTAAGTAACTTGCCTGAGATCATACAGCTAGTAAACATACTGTGCTATACTAATCAAAAGATCACTGGATGTCTTAGTCCGTTTTGTGCTGCTGTAAAAGAATACCTGAGACTGGATACTTTATAAAAAACAAATTTATTTCTTACAGTTTTGGAGGCTGGAAAGTCCAAAGTCAAGGGGCTCTACATCTGTCAAGGCCCTTCCCGCTGTGTCATCCTGTGACTGAAGGTGGAAGGGCTAACTCATGCCTTTGGTTGGGTGGGTGGGTGAGGGTGGCCGAACCCTCTGGCAGTAACTAGCCCACTCCAGCAATAACAACATAAATTTATTCATGAGAATAGAGCCCTCATGATTTTTTATCAGGCCCCCTCTCCCAACCCTGTTGCATTGGGGATTGTTTCCAACACAGGAACTTTGGGGGACACATTCAAACCATAGCACTTGGTAAGCATGGAATCAGCAAAGAGAAGTAAAATTCCTTGAGGCCGTTTTATTCAGATCTTGATATATTCACTCATTCTTTTTTCAAACATTTATTAAGCACCTACTATTTGGTAGGCAGTGCCTAGACACTAGGCTTACCAAGGTTAATATAACATGGTAAGTGCATTCCAGGGACTGTCTCTAGTGAGAAAGAAAAGTAACAACAGCAAGAGATCTTACATATTGAGAGTGAGCATTTAATTCTACTTGGAGAGATTAGAGTAGATGTTTAGAAAGATGAGGGAAAAGGCATTCTGGGTAGAGGAAATATTATATTCAGTGATGCCATAGCATAAAACAGCTTACTCTTTTACAGAAATGAAAGAGGAAAGTATTGCAATTAAAATACTACAGTGTTCTAATGTCCTGGACTAATCTGGTTGTTGGTTGTGGGGATCAAGAGAAACAGATGAGTTTGAGATGTATTATTGAGGTAAAACTGACAAGATGTGGTGATTGACTGAATTGGGAGTGGGAAGTGGAGAGTTAAGTTACTGACTCCTAAGTTTCTAGTTTGAGCACCAGGATGCACAGTTGAATCCCTGGAAAACAATCAGGTTTTTGGTGGAAGAAGAGCTTCCATTTTGGACCTGTTCGAGTTCGAGATGTCTATGGGATCGCCACATGGAGATGTCTGATAACAGGTTTGCAGAGCAGAAGAGATAAGCAGGTGTGTAATTGATAACTGAAGCCATGGGAATTGATGAAATGGAGATTGTAGAATGTTTCAGATTGGCTAGAAGGCAGGAGGAAAAGTAGAAAGGGACCGATATTCTTCTATTTTCAGTAAATCCTTATTTAAATTCTTAGTTCCTATTTTGTCTGCTTTTAACTTGGTAGAAATCTTGTCTTTTGAAGTAAGTGCTTTAGATAATTCTTCTTTCATTTATAATTGCCCTAAAATTCATCTAAAAATTGTTTTGTATCTTGATTGTGGTGGTGACATGACTACAGATATTTGTCAAAATTTGCAGAATTGTATACCAAAAACTAAATTTTATTGTATATAAAAATTATTTTAAAGATTCATCCAGAGTTTATTTCAGAGTTGTATGGATGCTGTACTCTTTTTTAATTAAAATTTTTTTGAATGCTCTACTCTTGCATCCTTTTTACAGGATGTGATTGGATCTTTTTACAGTGCAAAAACCTCATTTTAATACATTTTTCTAAACTTCACCAATTCTTTGACTAAGTTTACAAAAAAGAAAATGGATGGATTTAAATTCATCTGTTCTTCTCCTACTTGGCTCTTAATTGAAGAAAAGCAGACAAGAAAGGGCCCTGGGAGAGTCCTCAAACTGGGTAGCAGGCACTATACTCATGCCAGTCTTTTTTTCCCCTCCAATAAATTATGAACAATTTTACCATAGATAGCTATGGTTTGTTTTAAAATAAATTTTTGAAATTTCTTTTTCTCTTCTTCAACTAGATAGGAATTGAAATAAAGGTCTTAATTTTATTTCAGAATAAAGAATGAGGATAACTGTTCATGACCAGCCTGGGCAGCATACTGAGGTCTTGTTTCTACAAAAAAAACTAAAACAAAAATTAGCTGGGTGTGGTAGTATGCCTGTAGTCCTAACAACTCAGGCTGCGGTGGGAGGATCACTTGAGTCCAGGAGTTGGAGATGACAAAGGGAGACCCTGTCTCAAAAAAAAAAAAAAGAATGAGGCTAACTGCATCGTTTTTTATTACCAACTATAGTATAAAGATATTTTAATTTCAATTAGCTAAATTAACATCAGTTGTAAAAGTGTTTGTAGACATATCTATAGAAATGATTGGGTTAATTATAAACAATATGAAAGTTTCAAGAATATTGGACATTATTTTTATTTTATTTTGAGACAGAGTCTCACTCTGTTGCCTGGGCTAGAGTGCTATGCCATCAGCCTAGCTCACAGCAACCTCAAACTCCTGGGCTCAAGCGATCCTTCTGCCTCAGCCTCCCGAGTAGCTGGGACTACAGGCATGTGCCACCATGCCTGGCTAATTTTTTATATATATACTTTTAGTTTTCCAGCTAATTTCTTTCTACTTTTTTTAGTAGAGATGGGGTTTCGCTCTTGCTCAGGCTGGTCTCGAACTCCTGAGCTCAAATGATCCTCCCGCTTCGGCCTCCCAGAGTGCTTGGATTATAGGCATGAGCCACCACGCCAACATTAGTTTTATTAATAAAACTACTTTTGGAAGTTATTTGCATTACATGATCTGATTGGACAAACTTTTCTGTGGACAGTAACCAATAAATATGCACTTTGGTTACCAGACTGTCTACAGCCAATTGTGATCTGTTATTTTCTTTTATGTCATAGTAGTTTGTCATTTAACATAGCAACCAAGCAAACATTGCTTTAGTTTGTTCTTAACATTAGGAGCAAGCACAGTGTTAAATTGAATGTCTTTGGATTTGATTTTCAGATTAGTTTCAAGGAGTCGTTAGTTTTTTTTCTGCTTGCTCCATTGCCACTTAATACCAATCTAACACCAAGAAACAGATTCTTATATGTCTTGCAACTATAGATTGTATTGAAGGATGTGATTATTTTATCTCAGTCTAAGGCCTGTTTCTTTAATTGTGAGATTGGAATACTTGGTTTTGGGGTTTGTTTTGGAGGGGGTGTTGAAATTTGTATTTGAAAACAACCTAAAATTTTTATACACTAATCTGTGGAATTCAGTCTGATAACTGGGATGTTGAACTCTATTAGGTAGAATTTGCCAACACTTAGAAGACTTTAATTTTACTTCAGCTGCATCCTATCTTAAAGAGCCTACACAGGTCACATGCCTGCAGGTAAGAGTTTCTTTATTAGTTATAAAATTTGGGGACCTCCCACATAATTTTTTCATAATATCATAGGCAGGACCTTTGCCAAGTATAATAGCTCTTAACATTTGGCTTTCCATCCCAGTTAATTCAACTCCCCCTCTCTTTTCCAGTTGATGCCCTGTTGGATACCTTGAACTGTCTGCTCTGAGCCCAGCATCTGAAGTTGGGCCCCATAAGTAATCTGTGGTATAGTCAGAGCAAAGGCTAGAAGACCACCCTAATTTTGAAAGAGGTATTAGGACTTGTTTTGCTTGGTTAGTTTTATGTAGAGGTGTATATAAGGTTGGCCTTGATTCTAAGTACTTCCTGTTAATGCTTAAGATTATGAGGCTTGTGGTTTAGCGATCCCTGATAATAGAAGAAACTGGCAGGGTAGAGGTGTGTGTGTGTGTGTGTGTGTGTGTTTTTAAGAGATGGGGTTTTACTATGTTGTCCAGGCTGGACTTGAACCCTGAGGCTCAAGCAATCCTCCCACCTTAGCCTCCTGAGAAGTTGGGACTGTAGGCATGTGCCAACATGCCCGATAGGGGTCAGTTTTCTTAAGAGACTTAGTGTTGGGTATAATTGGTTTACTTGGATGAGGAGAGGAAAGAATGTGTTGGGAATAGTCTCATAGTGAATGTTCATAAATTGTTATTTTCTTACTTTTGTTATAAAGCTAGAGGGAGCTTCTGCTCAAGATACATATACCAGATTGGACTTTTTTATTTTCTCACTGGCTTTTCTACTTGAAGGTTTATTTGTACCTACTCTTCAGGTTCCAAAATACGCATTTTTTTGATTAACATTTCTTTCTTTTTTTCTGTCACCCAGGCCTGGAGTGCAGTGGCCCTGTTATAGCTCACTGTAACCTTGAACTCCGGGGCTCATGCGGATCCCCCTGCCTCAGCCTCCTGAGTATCTAGGACTACAGGCACATGCTACTACACTTGGCTAATTAAAAAAATTTTTTGTAGCGACAGGGTCTTGCTATGCCCAAGCTGGTCTCAAACTCTTGGCCTCGAGTGATCCTTCCCCCTCCATGCGAGGTAGGAGGATCCCAGAGCGCTGGGATTACAGGCATGGGCCACCATGCCTGGCCTTATGTGCTTTATTAACACATTTATCACCTCTGGAATCATGCACCATCCCATTTAATTTGGGGGTAAACAGCTGAGTTATTGCCCATCACAAGGACAAGGAACTAAATTCACTTTTCACTGTGCTGATAATCATCTCTGGATGAAATTATATATCTCTGGCCAGATTATATGTGGAGGAATTTAGCCATATATCTTACTAAATCCACATCTTGATCTAAGACAGAACTGGGCCTTCTTGGGGTTCATAGAATTTGCAGTATAGATTGCTCACTTACTCTCCTTGAATAGAAATTTATTTTCTGTCAGTATCTTCTTTTACAAGCACCACAAGGAAAGAACACAAATCTTGTAAACAAACAACGAACCATATATCATGTCTGCTATATTTTTGGTTGGAGTTTGTCCACTTAAGTATTCATAAAGACGTTTTGTACCCCCCCCCCTTTTTTGTTCTAAATCTCACTGGCTCTTCTGCTTAAAGGTTTGTTTGTACTCACTCTTCTATGAATAGCTCTTGCCATCCTAAATGGATTATGTATCAAGAGGATAGGTGCTAACAGGGCATCATATTGGAAGTACATACTGGTACATTTTGGAGGACAATTTGCCAGTATCTATGAAAATAAACAATGGCAGGCTCTTGGGCCTGCTTGTGCTTATGTTCAAACAATACACTTGTTTGCTACATTGTTTGCATTAGCAAAAACCTGGAAACCACAGGGCAGAGTACAACGGAATTCTGTGCTACCATCAGAAAGAATAAGGTATATGTGTGCCTGTAGCGAATATATAGATTTGCTGCTACTCGCCTTTTTGTTCATTTGTTTGTTTTTTTGAGAATACAAAAAAATAGTGATTGTCTTGAGGCTTTAGATGGGTTTGGGAGTCTAGAAGGAAACTTTTACTTTCAATTATAGCTTCCTATAACTTTTGAATTATTTATGTTTTATATGTATTGCTTTAGTTTTTAAAAGGCATATATGAAGAGACAGATATAATTTTAACAGTATTTTCAAAGAGGCATAGAACTTTAACACTGGAAGGAGAGATTCTTACATAGTCACCTTCATTATAAAGATGAGAAAGTTCAGATTTAGGAGAATATCTGCAAAGCCTGCACTAGAATTCAGGTCCTAACGACAGCAAAAGCTTATGAATATATTGACTTGTTCTATTCTTATTCTAACAGTTTATTCAACGGATGTCCATTTCTCATTTTGAAGAATTGATTTTGGAAGACCCAATAAAATGTTGACCTTTGTAAGACAGTTCTTAAAGTAACTACCTCTGGCAGTGATGAAAAAGTATAATAGTAGTGTTAACCCTACCCCATATTTTGTAACTTAGAGGGACCTAATCCCTTAAATTTATTTATGAGTTCCTTAAGGATTATTTGAGTGAATTTCTGTCTAGAGCCCAAAGCTTCCTTTTTTGATTAGAATACCTAGCTGACTATTCTAGATTTTTAAAATTGATTTTACTGCGTTTTTGTTCCATCTGATATCTAGGGGTGAATAGATGGGGAGAGAGTCTTTGTGAATTCTAAATGGCTTGCTTTTTAAAGGAAAAATCTACTGTAAGAGGTAATAAGAAATTATCTAAAGGAGGAAATTTCATTTTTTAAAATTTTTTTCTTTTTATTTTTTATTTATTTTTTGAGACAGTCTTGCTCTGTTGCCCGGGCTAGAGTGCCATGGCGTCAGCCTAGCTCACAGCAACCTCAAACTCCTGGGCTCAAGCAACCCTCCTGCCTCAGCTTCCTGAGTAGCTGGGACTACAGACATGTGCCACCATGCCCGGCTAATTTTTTTCTATATATTTTTAGTTGTCCAGCTAATTTCTTTCTATTTTTAGTAGAGACAGGGTCTCGCTCTTGCTCAGGCTGGTCTTGAATGCCTAAGCTCAAATGATCCTCCTGCCTTGGCCTCCCAGAGTGCTAGGATTATAGGCGTGAGCCACCACACCCGGCCAGAAAATTTTATATTATATACTGAGGAGAAGCTCTCAGTTCTTGAAAATATTCAGATTAGGAAGGGTCAACCTGTACTAGTATAAGTAGGGAAAACTTATTCTTCCAAAATTTAAATGATCCATAGGCCTTTCTCAAAATGGGTACTCTAAGAATTTGATAATAATTTGATTAGGCTGATAGGATGAATCTTTGAAGGAAAGAGTTTTCAGGAAATAAAGACGACTTTTCACATATTGAGGATCCAAGTCAGATTATCTCTGTGCTGTGTTAATCAGTAAAGTTTTGGTTAAATTGAAAGGGAGAAAAGGTTATAGTGGTCAAGAACAAATAGAGTTGTAAATTTATCTTTGTAACTCCATTTCCTTAGAGGGAATCCAGTTTGTATAGCTCCTTTAATTGATTTTGTTGTGAATGTAGACTGAACAGTGGAATTGGGTAGCTTGACAGTTGACTAATTTGAACAGTAGCATTAGGTAAGACTGGAAAGCTAGGTTGGGGATGTCATTGTTGCGTGTGTTTTCTGGTTTGTTTTCTAGTATCCTTTCTGGTAATGTAGAGAATTTGGCCCATTTGGACCTTACGTAATAGGTAACTATGGTGCCTCACCAATGTCTTTGTTGCATTCTTTCTTTTTTTATTTTAATTTTTTTTTTGAGACAGAGTCCCATTCTGTTGCCCTGGCTAGAGTGCTGTGGTGTCAGCCTAGCTCACAACAACCTCAAACTCTTGGCTCAAGCGATCCTCCTGCCTCAGCCTCCCAAGTAGCTGGGACTACAGGCATGCGCCACCATGCCCGGCTAATTTTTTTCTATATATTTTTAGTTGGCCAATTAATTTCTTTCTATTTTTAATAGAGATGGGGTCTTGCTCTTGCTCAGGCTGGTTTCGAACTCCTGACCTTGGGTATTCGCCTGCCTCAGCCTCCCAGAGTGCTAGGATTACAGGTGTGAGCCACCACGCCTAGCCCAAAACTAGTGATTTCTTTAAGGCAAATGAAAAATAAAGGCAGAGTCTAGAGGCATGCTGTAATTTTTGAAAAGAGAGTCCTAAACAATATCATAGGAGAATTTTATAAGATTACATATAGCTTTGTTTAAAAATTTTACACTCAAAGAAAAAAGAAAGTTCAATAGAGATTCTGTTGGGCACTAAAAAGAAAAAGACCAGGGGCTGCTTCCGACACTGTAATGGGCATTGTCTCAGCAGGGACCCCACTGCCCAGGTTCTGAGACTCAGCTCTGTGAGACCAGCATGTCATTATTATAAGTGTACCCAGAAGATGATTAAGCTGTGTAAACTAGACAACGTAGAGGATTAATTCACATGAAACAAATTCATAGAAGAGGTGAGGTGGAGCTCCTACTTTTGACTGGTCAGAGAAGACCTCTTTTTAAAGAGGTGACTTTTGAGCTGAGACCTAAATAACAAGAAACAATGGGAAGATCTAGAAGAGTCTTATAGGCTGAGGGAAGGGTGCAAAGGCCCTGAAGTGAAAATAAGCTTGACTTCTTAGAAAGAAGGCCTGCGTGTTTGGAGTGAAGTTAGTGATAAGGGAGAGGGATAGGTGATGAATTTGGTATAAGGGACCAGCTCTTATAGGTTCAGATAAAGAGGTTGACTTTTAAGTGTGGTTAAGTGGGAGAGAGACATGATCTGATTCACATTTAAAAAGCTCACTGTAGCTACTCTGGAAAAATGCATAGATTGGGCTACAGAGGAAGCTGGGAGATCATTTAGGAACTGGTTAACACTGTTTAGGTGAGAGAAAACTGTCACTTGGACAGAAATGGATAAATGGATAAATACAGAATATTGAGAAGCAGGATAGCAGACAAGACTTGCTGATAGAGGGGATATGAAAACATAAGGTTTTTGGCTTGAGTAGCTGGTTTGAAGATGGTGCCAGTTAGTATTTTGGTCATGTTAGACACCTGAAATGAATATAATTAAGGAATGGTGGAAATTTTGCTTTTTAATTCTGTAAGCTTGCTGCACAGGAGAGAGAGATTTCTGCAGTGAAAGATGCTGGTTTCTTGGAAACTTAGACTAAAAAATTACTCTGACATATTAAAACAATAGTCACTGTATTTATTTATTTTGGTAGAGATGGGGTCTCGCTCTTGCCCAGGCTGGTCTCATACTCCAGAGCTCAAGCGATCCTCCTATCTCGGCCTCCCAGAGTGCTAGAATTACAGGCATAAGCCACCCATAAGCCTGGCCTCTTTTTAAAAATTAATACTGACTAGGTGCTAAACCATGAAAAGTCATTCTAAAAGTATTAGGACATAGGATTTGTTCCCAGGATTCAGTCTTAGAAATAGGCATGAACCCATTAGTGATTTGCTGAGGTCTCCATCAATAATGGTGCTTAGAATTCATTAGAACAAAAGAGCATACTTTTCTACAGAGTTGCCACTTGAAAATCAAATTGGAATTGAAAGCTGGGAATATACATGTATCTTTTTCAGATATTTTTCCAATTCCTACATGTTGAATAAAAAAGCCATACCTGATCTAAGAATCACCTAGTCAAAGGAATTAACAAAATATTGGATTAGGAGTTAAAAGACTTGAGTTCTGAACTCAAGCCCCTTAATAGCCATGTGAACATGACAAATGGGAACTCTGAGCTTCTGTTCCCTTATTTGTAAAATACTTGCTCTGCATGCCTCACAGAGCTGTTAATCCCAAATAAGATCATGAATGTCAGAGTACTTTGAAGACTTGTGAAGCATTGAATACTGCTTGTGAGGGAGTGGTTATATAGCCTAAAGCATTTAACTGGAAAGGACTTTGGAAGTCCTTTTAAAGGAGGAGACCAAGAGGATGAGGGTGGGAGTGCACATGTTGTTTCTACTGTGAATCTTGAGGTTATGGTTTCTACTACTAGCCTGTAGTGTTCAACTATACACACCCATTCTAAGTGGCCTTATAATTCTTAACCAAAGTGACTTGTGAAACAGAGGATCCTGGATAAATTTAAATGCTATAAAGACGATAAAATGTACAAGTAAGTTTGATTTTGCTCTCTTATTTGGTAATTAGAACTTTATTCCTAGCCATAATGCTAAAATGAAAGGCAGAAAAATATGGTTAGTATTTTTTACTTTTTGGTTTTTTTCCCCTTTACTTGACCTTTGGGCTGCGGAATGGGATTTTGTTTGGTTTACCTGGGAGTATCTTTTCCTTTAAGAAGTGAAAAGTATAAACATGCCAGAGACTTGCTAGCAGTTGAAAGCAACTGTTGGTCAGCAAGAGAGTGGAAGGAAAAAAAACAGGTTGGGGATGGAAAAAGTAAAGCAAGAGGGAGAAAAAACATTTGAAAGAGGAGAAAAAACTCAAGTCGTTTCAAGGGGAGCAAAACAGTCTCAGGTGTTCTTTTTAAAATTTTTCTTTTGAGTTTTCAGGTACTAAAACTTGAGGTGATTAAAGAAGGAGGGATTGGTCCTTAGAGAGGAATAAGTAAAATTAAGGAAAGAAGGAGGATGAGTTTCTTTAGGAGGTTAGAAGGTAGAATGGAGACCAGCCTGGGCAAACATAGTGAGACTGTCTCTACAAAAAATTAAAAAATTAGCCAAGTATGGTGGCAGAAGCCTGTATGTAGTCCTAGCTACTTGGGAGGCTGAAGTGGGAGGATTGCTGGAGCCCAGGGGTTCAAGGTTACAGTAAGCTATGATTGGACCACTGCACTCTAGCCTGGGCAGCAGAGCAAGACCATATCTCCTAAAAAAAAAAAAAAAAAAAAAACAGGTAGAATGGTGGAGAGAAAAGGTGCTCTGTGGAAACATGATTCCTTATAAGGAATTACAGTGTCTATGAAGATAATGTTGGATTACTATGAGCATTGTTTTTATTTCAGATTTGCTTTCTTACTGAAGCCATTGGCCCTAGTGCTGTATAATTCCCATCAACTATAGCAAAAATATTTTACCAGCATAGGATTTTTATTAGTGAGATGATCTAGACTGAATTCATTGGCTTTTTAAGAATTTGATTCAGATTACATTATTGTCTATTTAAAATATTACTTTGATGTTCAATTTTTTTCATTTAGCTTTTCTTTTTTCTTTCTCTCTCTCTTTTTTTT
>VBSM01003215.1:18324790-18342223 GCA_008086735.1 Cheirogaleus medius | reverse complement strand
CGCCTGGCCTACCTTTTCTAATTTATCATTTTTTCTGAATTCACTGATTTGAAAAGCTTGAAAAAAAAAGCCATACGAAAAGAGATTGTGACAAACACTGTCAGCCAAAGTCTTCTTTATTCACTTTCTCAGTTCTGTTCCCAACCCTCACTCCCAGAGACAACCTTTTACCATGAATTTCATGTGTATCCTTCCAGTGCAATGTAAATGTGTGTGTATATGAAAATGTATTGTTTAATGTGTTTAATTTTTAGACAGTGAATTATATATGTATGTGTGAGTAAATATGTATATATACGTATATGTGCAGCAGCCATTTTTTTCATTTATTTTTGTTTTCTAAACTCTATCCATGTTGATATATACAGATCTAGGTCTCATTTTAGCTGTTTTATTTCACAGTATGAATATTTCAGTTTTCCTACAACCCCATTTGATGGATATTTAAATTGTGTTCTTTTTTTTTTTTTTTTTGCCATCACAGAATTCCAGTGAACAATCTTATTCATATCCCTTCTGATCATCATCATCTTCTTTCTTTTCCTTTTTCTCCTCTTCTTCTTCATCATCTTTTTTTGCTTCAGTGGTTTGATTTTGTCCGAAATATCTCATTATTTGAGTTCTCCTTCTTAGTCTAACACTTTGGTACTTACAGCCATTATTTGAGGGAGGGCGAGGGATCAGGGAAACTTTTCATAGTTTGAAATACTGATCCTCCTTTATGAGAACATGAGAGATTCTGAAGTTTTCTTTCCTTATGGGTTCTTTTTGGAATCTGGTAAATTTGGCAACTTGGCATTTTTATTCTCATAGCCAATAACTGGTTTTCATAAACTTTAGTAACTAACTCACCTTTTCTTCTCCTTCTAAGTTTTCATTTACTACTTTTTAACTCCTAGAATAATTTCTACCCACTAAATGTGGGACTGTTTAGTGAACTCCATTCCAGTTCATGCAATTCTTGTGTTCAGCATGATCCAGACATAGCTGGTATTTATAGAAGAGTTTCTTAAAGCATTCTTAGCTAAAGGAAGCATTTTAAAAATATGGCTATACCTTGCTATTTGATTAAAATTATTACATATACATTTTTTTAAAGGACCATGTTTCAGTGACCAGTAGTTTTCATTTATAAATTTTTTTTCTGGAGTCTTTAATCCACTCTGCTTTTTATTCAGTATTATGAGGTTGGGTATATTTTTAATTTCTTTTCTCTTTTTTTTTTGAGACAGAGTCTCACTCTATTGCCCAGGCTAGAGTGCCGTGGCGTTAGCCTAGCTCATAGCAACCTCAAACTCCTGGGCCTCAGCCTTAGCCTTCTACCTCAGCCTCCGGAGTAGCTGGGACTACAGGCATGTGCGACCATGCCCGGCTAATTTTTTCTATATATTTTTAGTTGGCAAATTAATTTCTTTCTATTTTTAGTAGAGATGGGTCTTGCTCTTGCTCTGGCTGGTTTTGAACTCCTGAGCTCAAATGATCCGCCCGCCTTGGCCTCCCAGAGTGCTAGGATTACAGGCGTGAGCCACCGCCTCCGGCCCTATTTTTAATTTCTATGCTCCATGTTTTTTTCACCCTTTAAACCTGGATCTTATTCAGAGCTTTGAGCACTTGGAATCTTGAAGTGTTACAAATGAAAACTGTTACTCTTCTCTAATAACACACTCTGCCTATAGCAAGTGTTTGAGTAGGACTTCCTTTCTTAACAACTAGTTTGGGCAGCCACCTGTCTCATGAATATATCAACTATTTTTAAGAATTTGAGAATTTGTGTGCTGAGTATTTTTTTTAAAACAACCAATAAGACCTTAAAATGGAAATCAGAGTAATAAACTTAACTAGAATATCAGATGTCTGTGTATTTTCTCTCAAATCTGTTCTTGCCTTAGGATTTGGTTCCGGTCCTAAGTATTGTGGCTGGACAGTAACCTTTGCATCTAGACTTACTCTAATTTTAACATGGATGAAGTATTCTATCACAAGTACTAGCACTGTATGTATGCTTAGAAATATTGGTCATGTCACTCAGTTTTATTTAGTGAATTATCTTCCTTATATCATTGTAATCACTGTTTGAATGGAGTTGGTTACCTGCTCTTTGCATGTCAACCCCACATTTTATGCTGTAGAGAAATGTTCCTATCTTATATCTTTCTTTAGAAAAAATTATGCTCTTATACGGAACACTAACACCATGGAGTTTTGTTTTCCCTTCCACTCTGGAAACTCTGCTATAAAACTTTTTTTAGCTGTTAAGTCAAAAATAATTTTTTTTCTAACTATAGTCACCCTCTTGGGATATTTCATCTGGATACATAACAGAAGCCTGTGGGAGTCACATTATAAAGAACTTTTTTCTTGAAATTATATTTTGTTTACATAATTCTTTCCTTATAAAATACTTTTTTCTGACTATAAAAGTAAAATATGTTTATTTTTTACAAACTTACAAAAGAAAAAATATAAGGGCAGCAAGCACTCAATTTTAATGCTACATATTGTCAAGTAATTCCCATAATAGTTATGCCATTTTACACCTGCACCAGGGTTCTTGTCTCTTTGTGCCCTCAATAGCATTGTTATCATTAAAAACAGGTATTGCACATTTCTTAGGGGAAAATCTAATTATGTTTGTTTCAACTTTTTAAAAGTTTTAACTGTGACTCAGTAAGAGCATAAACCTGAAACTTGTTAGTAAAATAAACTGTTAATTTGACAGAGGGGAAACATTCTGTTTTTTGAGTGTGTGTAGTTACTGTGTAATCTTTCAAGAATGGAAATCCAAAAGAAAAAATTAATTCAGTCATGCATTAAATAAGTTTTTGTTTCTGGCCTTCCACGTGCCAGACACTGTCTGGGT
The DNA here is from genome assembly GCA_008086735.1 of Cheirogaleus medius. Taxonomy (NCBI): domain Eukaryota; kingdom Metazoa; phylum Chordata; class Mammalia; order Primates; family Cheirogaleidae; genus Cheirogaleus; species Cheirogaleus medius. The sequence goes on along the minus strand of VBSM01003215.1, from coordinate 18,339,363 downwards.
ACAGCAACGAAACATACAAGAACCTGCCTTCCTGGAGCTTGTTTTCCAGTTAGAGAAGACAGATTGTAAAAGATACAGTATGGTAGATGACATTATGTGCTATAGAAAAAAATAATGAGGCAGGAGTAGGATTGTGGCTGTGGGTGGAGGGGATTACATTTTTAAGGGTATCTGGGAAGGCTCACAGATATGGTAACGTTTAAGGAAAGACCCAGCAATTGTGAGGGAGTGCACCCGAGAATATTTAGAGGAAGAGTTATCCATACAGAGAATAGTGAGTACAAAGCCCTGAGGCAGGAATGGGCCTATTCTGTGTGAGGAACCACCACGAAGAAGGGTAGTTTGGCTGGTACATAGTGAGCTCAGGAGAATGGAGTCAGAGATGAGGCCAGAGAGGTAATGGAGTCCAGATTGTGTAGGCATTTTTGGCCATTGTAAGGCTTTTACTCAGAGTGAAATGGGAAATTATTGGATATTCCTCAGAGGCCACAATTATACTACTAAAACAAAAAAATACTTGTGTCTTGGCTTTGCTTTTTCAGAAGCTTTTGTTTCTTATAATAATTTGGGTATTACTGATGGCTCCTACTGAGTAGTCATACATATATTTAAACATTTATGTTGGTACAGAAAATTTCCCTGAAATACAGATCTTAGGTATTGCATTTAAATTCAAAGAAAGGGAGTATAATAGGAAATCCTGTCTCTAGGCATTCATTCCTGGGTGGCCCTGCTTTATTACTGAATTCTCATCCTGAAATTGTCTTTTTTAAAAAAAGGTATATTCTCTGCAGGACATATTGGAAGCTAGCTAGCTAGATATCTACTCTATTAGGTTATTTTAATAATGTATGTTTTGAACATTTTTATTAAGTATTACAGAAAAATACATAAAACATAACTATGTAGTTTAAGGACTATTTGTAAAAGTCAAATACCTAAGTAACCACCAGTTAGACCTAGAAATATGTCATTGTCAGCACCTAGAAGAACCCTGCTGTGTGTCCCTTCTAGACATAAGCTATACTGTTGCTCAAAGTAACCACTATTCTGACATTTATGGTAATCATTTGCTTATCTTTCTTTATGATTTTACCATTTAGGATTCATTCCAAACCAATATAGTTTAGTTTTGTCTGCTTTAAAACTTTGTATAAATGCGTTGTACTCACTATTCTCTGTATGGATAACTCTTCCTCTAAATATTCTCGGGTGCACTCCCTCACAATTGCTGGGTCTTTCCTTAAACGTTACCATATCTGTGAGCCTTTGAATAATACAATATGTGTTCTTTTGTGTCTTCTTTCAGAACCTAGCAATATGTTTATAATTTTCATCTTGTTATATGGAAGTATAGTTCATTTCCATTGCAGTGTAGCATTATTTGAATACCACAATTTATGTATCTATTCTATTGAGGGACACTTGGATTGTTTCTAATTTTTGGCTGTTACAAAGAGTGCTGCTATGAACATTCTTGTTTAACATGTGCTCATAGACATGCACAGGACTTTCTCTAGGCCATATATTTGGGAGTGCAATTGCTGAATCTTCAGTTTTATTAGATAATGAGAATCTATTTTCCAAAGTGGTGATACCAGTTTGTTCTACCAACAGTGTGATAGTGTCCCTTTTGCTCCAAGTCCTTCCCTGTATTGTCAGACTCTTTTTAATTTTGCCATTCCATTGGGCCTGAAAATGTTAATTCTAGCAAATTAACTGAGGAACCAAAACCTTGAGCCAAAAAAAAAAATTAGAGAGTAAAGGACTAAAGGTATTGATTTCTGCTTTAAGAATCACAGATGTAGATATTCATTTTCATTTGTTAGATTTGGTTGGTATCTTCTGCCTTAGAGTAGTTACTTACAAAGTTCTAAAAGGCATTTATCTTTCTACTCTCAGAGGATGAGGAACCTTGTCTGTCTTTTTCACCACTGTGTCTCAAAGAATGCCTTGCACAGTTGGTGCTCAGTTAATATTTATTGAATGAATTTGACCTAATTTCTGCTACTCTTAACTGAACTTGATGAGATGTTTGTAGGTTTTATTTTATGGTATTTGATTAAGACTGCCCTGTTTTAGCATCAGTAGCTTGGGACAGTTTTTGGTGATAGCTCATTCCATTACTGATAGTAACTGGATTTGGTTTACTGAAACCTGTTATAGCCTAGGAGAAGCTTATTTGTACCAATGTCCTAGTTGAAGTTGGTGTTTGTGTTTTCAGGAAGAGATTCTGTTTTCAAAGAATCACTTACCCATTACTTAAGCAGTACTTCATTTTCCCATGAAAGGGAAGATAGCACCAGAATTTCAACCATTCTTATCTCTGTTTCTGTTTTAAGTCACTTTGTAGGATATGGTAGATTATTAGGATGGTGTTATTACTTAATTGAGCTGTCTTACCAGGCTTCAATAGGAACCTCTTTCTCTCCCTTGTATAATCAGTATTAATCCAGTCTTTAGTGACCACTCCCCTCCTCAAATCTCAATGTGGTGGTTATTTATTAAAACCATAGGACCAGGTACAGTGGTGCACACCTCTAGTCCCAGCTACTCAGGAGGCTGAGGCAATAGGATTGCTTGAGACCAGGAGTTCTAGGCTGTAGCGCACCAGGATAGCACCTATGAATAGCCACTGCACTGCACTCAAGCCTGGGCAACATAGCCAGACCTTGTCTTTAAAACAAACAGAAAACCACAGGATACATGGCTTTGTTTAAATGTGTTGTAGTTTGGTGTAATTTACCCACAGGACACTTTTTTTTTCTTTTTTTTTTTGTTTGGATCCCCTTGTCTTCTAAACAGCACTTTTTAAAAAGGGTATTTTACATAAAAACTTACTAGTAATTTTATGAGGGAGCTGGCAAAGGTGATCACTCCTTTCTTATGACTGTTGTCATGGGGCAAGTCACTTATTTTATTTTTGTTGCACTCATAGGCCAGTTCATTAGAAGAAATAGCTTGGATTTTTCTTTTTTTTTTTTTTTTCTTGGATTTTTCTGACTTCCATTTTTAAGTATAATTTTTTTGAGAGAGAATTAAGAAATAGAGCATTCAGAGTTAGTGATGAGATATAAGAATGGTAATTTTGACTAGTAAATCTGTTTTACTAGTGATTTCTTTGCAAATGTATCACCTTTTTGTGAGATTTTTCCCTTTTAAGAATAGCCAAAGTAAGTAAAGACTTGTATGAAATTCTGAATCTAGTTATGTCTGATTCATCATCTCTATTTCCAACAGGGATTTCCTGTTAGACAAGACAAATTAGAGTTTTCCTACTGACTTGGTGAGTTTTTACTATGTTTTACTATGTAAAAACATTTAAATAAAATATTTATTTTAAACATACATTAATCATGAGGGAAAAAACAAAATGAAATGCATAAAAATATTTACCATGACTTTTAAAAAATGCACATCTTGAGTCCAATCTACTGTTGGATTTTGGTGCAAATGGTAGGTAAAGTTGAAGTCATATAAAGTAAGCATGTAAGGTTTTCTTTTATAAGGGTCATTACAAACACTTTTAAGGAAACATTTTTCATAAGTGGCTTCAAAAAGTTTTATTCTAAATTTTCTTACCTGGAGTAAACCAGAACTATTTATTTAGATCATCTCTGGTGAATATATAGGTTTAGCCTTTATACTAATGGTGGAGTAAATAAAAGATATTTGGATTTAAGTTTTTAATCAGTGGCTGATAATACATGATATGGAGACCTTAGAGTAAGATTATTTTTTTCCGTAGAAAAGATTTTCAGGGAAATTAGAATTACAGTTTATAAAGAGAGATACCTTAAAGCAATTCATGGGCTTCATTTTACTCTATAAAAGGAGTTTGATTTTGAACAGATTGCCTTTGTGTATTGTACCTGAGAGCTCATCTCTTTGTGAGTAACTAAAAAAAAAAAAACTTTTCTACCATTTTGGCTAGCATCTTAAAATTTTTACTTTGTGGTATGAAGTTTTTGTCTTAAATGCTTATGTATGTTTTTACAGAGTCTTGTTGGGTGAAATAGGTATTATTGCATTTTAATCTTTTAAATTCTGACACAGATCATCAGGAGCCAGGAAATTCTGTTAAGACAGACATTCCAACTTTCCCCTGTTTTGTCTGCCTGTGTGGTTTTTACTTTTTCCTTGAGTCATGAATTTTGGAATGAACACTTAAAACTAAGAACTTCCTGATTATCCTTTGTTTCATATTTAGTTTATTTAGGACCTTAACATTAACATAGAATTTGGCTTCTTTTTAATAACTTTAGAAGAGAGGGAATTTATTTTCTGCAGATGGTTTGTAGGTAAGGCACCTGGTCCATGTAAACAGTAGTCAGGTTTCTTCAGCTAAGACTATAAAGGAGAAGATTAAAAGCATACATAATACCTCGATCTCTCTTTCATAGTTGGAAGGAAGTTTAGGTGCCTTTTAGAAAGAAAAGTGTCTCCAGGGAATACTGAATTCTGTACTGCTACATAGTAATAGTTAATGCTGGACACAATTGGTTGTCCTTGTAGGAGACCAAATCCCCTGGAGCAGGTGAGCCTTTTCAGTTTCCAAGTTCATGACTTATTCCAAGTTGTATGCCGTAAGACTAATTTAGACTTTCTCCTTTGGAATTCATTCCTTGGGCCCTTTTCATAGCCAAATCATGTTAGCAAGAAATATTTTTAAATGGCTTGACTAAAGTATAGATGGCCAAAGAGAACTGCCTGTTGAATTTGGCTTCTATGAAGGCCAGAGGATCCTGTGGGGTTATGCAGCCACTGCATATTTGTTTCATGAAATGACTTCTGTGTTTTAATTCTTTGCAGATTGGGCACACTTAGTATTAGGGCCAACCCTTTCATCTGTTTACTATTTAGACTTTATAAGGTTCTTCCGAGTCATAGTTGAGAGGAGAGGGTAAAAGACTATAATCTCTCAAATCTCAAAACAACTTTGGGAATATTAACTGTAAAATAAATAGAATCTTCTTAACCATAGGGTTTTTTCCCCCTCCTCCTCTTTTTGATTCTTTTTCATCTCTCATTTAGAATAAGTAAATTTTCTCAACCTAGAGAAGAAATTTTTGTGATAACATGTGGGATGTGTTAAAATCATCATCTTTCCCAAGATCGCTCTTTGTGGCCCTAGAGATTTTCCCAATCCATTCAGTGGAATCAACACATGATTCTAATTTGTGAGAATGGACTAAGTCACTGATTGCTAGCTTTTGCCTTTCTAACTTCATTTCTAAAGATATTTTCTTTTGGAATTGAAACCCACTTTGAAGTGAAATAGCCCCTTTATAATCAAGTTTGTTTCCTGATTTGAATTCATGTCCTTACATTTCAGACATCTCCCAGGTGATGAATTTTGAAAGTGATGTGTGGAGAAGCTTAATCTGAACTGCCCTATCTGTGTGTGTGTGTGTTTTGTTTTCTTTTTGGTTTTGTTTTTTTCTGTTTAAAAAGCAGCTGGAGGAGTTTTTCTTCCTAGCATGGGTTTTGTGATTAATAACAGCAGCACATCACCTGTGAAACCTGTGCTTGTGGCAGCCATGGTTTATTCCACGGGATCTTCCATCCAGGTGGAGGCAGGAGTTTTTTCCTCTTGTTCTTATGTATATGTATTCGGCTCAGTAGTCTTCTGTGCCTAAATTAAAAAGCAAAACAGGAGTTTAATAAGTCTTTTTAAGGTCTAAGGAGTTGCAGTCCTTTCCAGGACAAACCTCTGCATTTGAAGCAGAGATGCATTGCATTTTCCATGGACATATTTTTGGGGTAGAGAATAACTTTTATATAATGGATAGTTTTTAGGGAGAGGGAATGATCTCCCAGCCCGTGACTTAAATTGGCAATACATTTTTCTGCTCTTTTGATTTTTTTGCTAACTGGAAAAGTTGCATCCAAAGTGAGAATTATTCCATATTTTAACCTTTGAGCTGACTGCTAAGGTCTCCTTGGGGACAAGGACAGTTTGTAGTTATTTATAACCTGTAAGAAGGGCATTAAGGCTGTAAACAGCCAGCTCACACTAAGGCTTGGGAGTCAGTGGGAGCATTCTGTTGTTATCCTACTGTGTTTAGTGACTTGAGAGTCTTTCATGTACCTTTTTGTTTATCTTCAGCTTGACTTTGGATGAGCCTTACTAGCAAGGCATTTCTGTAAAACTCTATCTTCCAACATTTAGATTGAGAAGAAGAAGAAAAAATAGCCTTTTTAAATACAAATGCATATATAATCCTCACAATCATTTCACAATCTATACTTGCCTAAGAAATATCTGTAAACTGGGAAAATCTTAAAGATACTGACTTTCATGTATAATATTATACTTGTTTCTGAGTTTTTCTTATATACAGCAGTTACAAGAGCAACTCTTAATTAGAGAAATCAGAGAAATATCTGTACCAGAAATGTGTTCTGTATCATAGCCTGGTATAGAAAAAATTTAGTTACATGCCTAGACATGTTTTTTTTTTTTCTCTCTTTTAAGAGACACGGCGGTCCTGCTCTGCTATCCAGGCTAGAGTGCAGTGGTGATGGGGTCTCGCTATGTTGCCCAGGCTGGTCTCGAACTCCTGGGTTCAAGTGGTCCTCCTGCCTTGGTCTCCCAAAATGCTGAGATTATAGGCATGAACCACCATGCCCAGCCTAGGCATGTTTTTATGATGTGTTTACATATATATGTTTACGCTTGTATGTATTTAATGTTAATTATCTTTGTATGTCAATTTTAAGAGCATTAAACCCAGTGTCAGATATGAAAATTATAGGTCAAATCTTAGTAAATGCTAAGGATCTGTCTCAATTTGATCAATATATTGGAATTTTATATTATAAATTTTAATATGAAATAACTTAGAGGTTTAGTCTTGGTTCCTGGCAGCTGCTGTAATGGTACTTTCTATAACCAGGATTGACTTATTCTGGGAAATGTTCTTCTCTCTCTATTGTCTTGTGGATTCAGGAACTCCTCCCACAGCACTGCAGGTTTCTCTTTTCTTGCAAGTTTTCTTGAATTTAAAAAAAAAGTTTTTAATCAAGGAAGAATGTAAATAGTTTTGGAATGTATCTAATAAGTTCTTTAAAATTAGAGTGAGATGAACTCACAGTTTTATTTTTAAAATGTTTTATTATTTTAAAAGTATGCCTGGATTCCTATAGCTACATTCACTTAGCAACTCCTAAACTTTAACTTATTAACTAGAACTCATTAAGGAAAAATATCCCAAAAGAGAAAGAGGCTAGTTATTCAACAAGAATTTCATTGAACAAATATTTATTGAGTGCCTGTTATGATACCATTCTAGGCACAAGGGGATGCTGCTCTCTAATTGTGCTTAACTTCTAGTGGGGAACGCAATAGACAAGTGAAAAAATAAAAACAAGGTAATTGCAGGTAGTGGTTATAAAGAAGAAAATAAAATAATGTGTAAGAGGAACAGGCTAGAAGTGGGAGCTGCTTCAGACTGGGTAGTCAGGGAAGACCTCTCTGAAGATACTGCATTCGAAAGGAGACCTAAATGATAAGGAGCCAGGTATGAAAAGACGTGAAGGAAGAAAGAACTCTCCAGGCTGAGAAAAGCTTCATGTGTTCATGGAACAGAGTCAAAGGCCTGAGTGACTGAAGCATCAGGATTGAGAAGGGCAAGTGTTAGGGAGGTCAGGGAGGTTTGCTGAGGCCATGGTGATCCTGATAAGAAGGTCACTTTTATTCAGATAGCAATGGAAGCTCCTGAAGATCTCTTTCTGTGTCTCATGGAATTTTGATTTATGAGCCTTCTCATGACTTGGAAAAACTAATTATAAAGGCTGCTAATTCAGTTTTAAATTTTTTAATTTACCAATTGAATAGGTAATATATTCACATGGTTCAAAATTCAAAAAACAACAAAGGAATATCATAGAAATTCTCCTTCCCACAAAGGTACCCAGTTTCCTTCCATGGAAATAACTGGTATCCCTAGAGTCTTGTGTAGCTTTTCAGAGATATTCTATATATGCTAAAACAAATACATATTTTGTATTTAAAAAAACAGAGCTTCCCATTCTTTTTTTTTACAGATGTTTATTATGTCATCTATATCACAATTTATTTAATCAATCCATTTTTGATAGACTTATAGGTTATTTCCATTTTTTGTGTGTTTATAAATAGTGCCACAGTAGAAAACCTGTTATATTCGTCATTTTAAATATATCAGTAGGGATAGATTTCTAGAAGTAGAATTGCTTTATCAAAAGGGTATGTGCGTTTCTTGCTCTGATAGACATTGCCCTTCACAGAGATTGTAACAATTTATACTCCAGCCAGAAATGTTCTCCTTACCCTGGGCAAGTGTTATCAAACATTTTGATCTTTGCCAATTCAGCGGGTGAATCAATGTGTGGCTTGATTTGCATTTTATATTAGTATGAATGAGAGTTGAATATCTTTTTATATACTTAAGAACCATTGGTATTTCTATTTCTGTACATCATTGGTGGTTCTTTGCCTATTTTTCTGTTAGGCTGTTGACTTTTTTCTTCTTGATATCTAGATTCACTTAATATTGCTAAATCCTTCTATAGGTACAGTGCTTTTCTGAAAACAGAAAAGCAGTCATCTTTAACTAGTAACATTTTACAAAGCATGACTCTGATAAAAGATATAAGAGATTGCTGATTGAGGTCTTTTTTCATTGCCCTTAGTTTTATTTTAGGAAGTGTCTCTAAATTAAAAAAAAAATAGTATTTTGTTAGACTAGATTGAACTGCAAAAATTTTACTCATAACAAATATTCAAAAGTCATTCAAACCTTACAATGGAGGAAGTCAGTAGGACCTGTAATAACTGTCCTTGGGATAATGAGAAAGAAATTATTACCTCCTGGGCTGTATGTGACCGAGTACACTGTAACAGAAGAAACAAAAAGCTCCTTTTAGGTCACATTAGTTTCTCAAAAATGAGTATACCCAACTCTTTAATAGTTGTTTTTTTATTCTTACTGTCAACAATCTTTTTGGCATCTTCTGTTTTGGAAAATGCAAACATCTCTCGGGTTTAGTTACATGACACTGGGATTTTTCTTTATTTGGAAACTGTACAAGGCTTTAAACCAAAAAAAAAAGTTAGGTTTTTTAAAAGTCCCTAACAACCCATTCTCTGGCAAGAAGCTATGATCCCAGCCATCTCGCTTGTACATGCTATGTGTTATGTTGAACCACACAGAATTGCTGATACTCAACTATTTTTTGGTATATGAGACAACATTTCATGGTTCAATCTAATACTTCACAGTCTTACTCCTATCATTTTAAAATTGATGGATATAAAAGCTGACTCATGTGATATCATGTGTGAGATTCATGCCTCTCTTTGTTAATTGGTTTATTTTATTTTTTAATTCTCTGTATGAGTAGATTAGATAGATGATGGAGGAATGCTCATGAGGAATAAATGAAAGATTTTAAAAAATGACTGCACAAGCTGTCTATGTAACACTTTTCAGAGAGTGTTCTTGCCTAGCACTATACAAACTTGCAAGACAAACCATTGGGACATTTCCCCTTATTATACTGGGAATATCTTGAAAGAATTCTGATTATATAAAACTTTAGTTCAGATTAGTTACTGATTTGTGTTTTCAAAAAAAAGGAAATAATAACCAGTCTTTCTCCCCTTATAGAATGAAGATATACTTGATATTGGATGAAAAACTCACTTTTACCAGAGCTAAGATTTGAGGTGCCACAATAGGAGTTTTTATCTTTGTATATAACTTATCCAGAAGAACAAATTAATAGTTCTTATTACATTGAAATCTGATATACTTAGCATTATTCAAAGAGCTGTTTTAGAGATATGTGGGGAAAAAACCCAGAAAAGTTAATGAACTTGAATGCAACTGGATAAGTGTTTCAGTTATCAAAGCATTTTTACTAAATACCTTCGGTTCCAGGCAGGCTGTGCTAGGTGGGAAGGGGATAGATACAAAGAACACTTGCAAGTTCTGTTTCAGAAGCTTAAAGTCTACTGGAGGCCGCAGAAGTGTTCATATATTTAAAAGGAGGTGGAAAAGAAGTGCACTGTGCGTAGGTTCAGTTGAAAGCATTGTCTGTGTATCATGACAGCGTTACAGGTTGAGTATCCCTTATCTGAAATGCTTGGGACCAGAAGTGTTTTTGATTTAGAGTTTTTACAGATTTTGGAATAATCGCATTATATACTTAACCTGTTCAGGATCCCTAATCTGGAAATCTGAAATGTTCCAGCGAGCATATCATGTTGGCATTCAAAAAGTTTTGAATTCTGGAGTATTTCAGATTAAAGATACTTAACCTGTAATACATTTTCTTTTTCACCTCTGTCTGCTCTCCAAAGCTTATCATTCTAGTTAGAAGTCATATTATATTGGTCGACTTGAATCTCTTGTCAAAATAGTTAACGGCTTCATAATAATCTGCTAGGAAGCGTTTGTTAGAGGTTGCTCTTCGTTGCTAGATGCACTACCTTCATTGGAATTTAAGCAGTGTTACAGTTGACAGAGATATATTAAAGTATGGGGTTTTTATCTTTTTTTTTTTTTTTTGAGACAGAGTCTTGCTCTGTCATCCGGGGTAGTGTACAGTGGCATCATGGTAGCTCACTGCAACCTCAAACTCCTGGGCTTAAGTGATCCTCTTGCCTCAGCCTCCTAAGCAGCTGGGACTACAGGCGCTCACCATGATACCTGGCTAATTTTTCTATTTTTAGTAGAGATGGGGTTTTGCTCAGGCTGATCTCGAACTCCTGAGCTCAAGCAATCCTTCCTCTTCGGCCTCCCAGAGCACTAGGATTACAGGCGTGAGCCACCTCGCCTGGCCTATTAAAGTATATTTTTTGATAAGACACAGAAGAGGTCTGTCCTCACAAGTCAGAATTTAATAGAGTAAGCAGGAAAATAAATGCTGGTATATAACAGATATGTTCAGCCTCAGAGTTGTCAGTATACTAGAAAGTTTGCTAAATAAATTTTCCATTAGAGAACTTGGACAGTCTTGTCTTAACTTGTTTAAAAGCAGGAACAATATATTTTGGCTTTAGTTGTCTCCTGCAAAGTTTCTTAAAGTATGACCCTCAAGTATATCTCTTCTCTTCTAAAATTGTTTTTCTGCTGGCATCTGCAGCAATTGGCATGAAGTGCTACAGAGTTCATGTAGCACCAGGCTACTTTGCTGATGAACACTGTGCCCAGGGTGCCTGCTATAAGTGAAATTAATTAGACTTGTGCTATCCTAGTCAATTTCCCTCCCAGCAGGTTGTGTGGTTAGAGCTCCTCAGAGTCTGAGACTGAGTCTCCAGTTCTACTAGCTGCAGGATTGGACATTTTAAAAAATTGGAAGAAAGATGGTGTTATAAAAAAAAATAAAAAGAAAGAAAGAAAGATTTGGCTACAAAATAAGTCAGAAGCAAAAAAGATGGGAAAAAATGGCCAAGACCAAAATTTTATTTTTTTTCTAGTTGTAATAGTGGACCAAGCTTCAGTAGCAACAATTAAGGCATTAAAATAAACTGGTTTTTAAAAATTGGCCTTTCCTAAGTCTTAGAGAATTTGTAAAATGTTAATTGTTAGATAAATGTAAAGTATTTTTTTTTTGTAACTTCAAAATAAGCTCAAATTAGTATTTTATGATCGCTCAGTGTAGAGCTTTGCCTGCAACCCACATCTCCAGAGCCACATTTTTTGTTCTTAACTAATGTATAGAATGCACATATTCATTGTCACCCTGCCTCAAAATAGGAATTTTGAAATTTCGTTCTGGCCATTAATGGTAACTGGAATTTGTAAAACTAGCTAAGTTGTATTTACTGGTTATTGGACAAATAAACAGTTCTGTGAGAATGTGTTTTCCATCAAATGCAAGCCTATCTTGGAGGTAACTATAGTAGCATTTGTTCTCTTTCCTTGATGTTTTGGAATCATGAATTGCAGGATCCAGGGAGGTCCAAATGCCACTTGCAGTGCTTAAGTTTTGCTACCTTAAGTGAGAGAGCACACCATGTGTATAAGACTGTTAACTTTATCTGTGATTACATGGGATGCTTTCATTGTAAATGCCTATAGCATAGTGTTTATGACCAATGGAAACAAAATTTATTTCCAATTATTAATATATTACTCTGTGAAGGTGCAACTATAGCTTACTGATCCCCCTCATATTTATTAAGTAGTCAGTGAATGTTTATGAATTGAACTACTATGCAATGTTTTTGTTATTGTTATTCATTTATATCAATTTGTATAAATAATGTACTGCACATGTTATTCCAAAATTTGCTTTTTTATTAGTACTGTGTTTGATGCTCATGGTGCTAAAGACCTAGTTCATTAATTTTAACTTCTAAAATATAGTTTTCCAATATATGGAAATTTTAAAAAAATATATCTAAAAAGGTATCTTTTTTTTTTTTTTTTAGGTATCTATTCCTCTGCTAATGGATTTATATTAATAGTTTGCTTCTAGGTTTTCATTGTAATAAGCAATGCCACATTGAAAACCCTTGTCTGTGTCTTCTTGTGCCCACGTATAGAGTTTCTTTAGGGCAATGGTTCTCAAAATGTGGTTCCAGGGGAACTTGTTAGAAATGTAAATTCTTGGGCCCATCCCAAACCTCTGAATCAGAAACTCTGAGGGTAGGGCCAGCAATCTGTTTTAAATGGTGATTTTGATGCGCTCTAAACTTGAGAACCACTACTCTAGTGCATATATTAATACAGTTAAAAGTGAAATTACTGTCTTAGGGTATGTGTATTTTCAACTTTGCTAGATATAGTCAAATTCCTATCCAAAATATACTTATTAATTTATTGTCTCACCAGCTGTATATGAGAGTTTCTATTTCCCCATACATGGCATGGTCGATATTTCTTTTTCTTGCTGGTCTGCTAGGTATAAAATATTTAAGAGCTATTTTATTTCTTTTTTTCGTGAGCAGTATTTTTTATAGGACAGTTGACCCTTATTTGTAGAAACATTTTATATAACAACTTTTCTTTTTTCTTGAGACAAGGTCTCATTCTGTTGCCCAGGCCAGAGTGCAGTGATGTCAGCATAGCTCACTGAAATCTGAACCTCCTAGACTCATGCAATCCTCCCACTTCTTAGCTTTCCAAATAGCTGGGACTAGAGGCATGTGCCATCACACCCAGCTAAATTTTTAAATATTTTGTAGAGATGGGGTCTTGCTATGTTGCTCAGCCTGGTCTCAAACTCCTGGCCTCAAGCAATCCCTCCACCTCAGCCTCTCAAAGTGCTAGGATCATAGGTGTGAGCCACCACATCCAGCCTCAATTATTATATATTAATAAAAGTGTCCCTTTGTCATGCATTGCAAGCTTTTTTTTTCTAGTTTGTCTTTTGGCTTTGGTGCTTTAAAATTGTGTCCAAATCCACCAATTTTAAAAATTATATATATTTAAGGTATATAACATAATGTTTTGATGTGAATATACATAGCGGAACTAGTACAGTCAAACCAATTAGCATATCCATCATCTCATAGTTACCTTTTGTGTGTGTGGGGGTAAAAGCATCTAAAATCTACTTGTTTAGCAAATTTCCAGTATATAGTACACTATTATTAACTAATCCTGAATGTTGTATGTTAGATCTCTAGACTTACTCATCCTGCATATCTGCAACTTTGTATGCTTTGACCTACGTGTTCCCATTCCCACCACCCACCCCCAAATTCACTGATTTTTTGAATGGCTTTTGTGTTTAGAAGAAAGTCTTTGAGGGGAGAATTTTGAGTTGGATTTGATATGCTACTGGGATACCCCATTGAGATTTATAGTAGTTACTTGAAAATGGTCTGAGGCTTAGGAGAAAGGTGAGAGTTGTAGAGATTTGGGAAACATTTGTATAAAGGCAGAATTTGACATTATTGAGATGGGTAAAATTGCCATTAAGAGAAGGTAGATTGAGAAAATAATTGAGAATTAAATCATCAGAAGCAACAGTGGAGGAAGAGAATCCAGTAAAAGAGATTATGGAATGATCACGAAACAGAGAGCAAGGAGAAGAATCTGGAAAATCGGGTGGTGACAGAGTGTAAGCTGGGAGAGATCTCTAATGTTGTAGAGAAAGGTATAAAAATGTTGCCTTTCAAGAGAGAAGCTAGCAATGGGTTGAGGAATAGAAGACTATTTAAGTTTGCAGTGAACTGTAGGAGAAGATGAGGCAAAGTTAGAGGGGTAACAAGGGTCATTTTGCTTTGGGAGTGGAATATTTGTGCTCCAAGAGAAGGAGCCCATGGTAAGGTTATGTCTAGTGTTAATTATGCTGTCTCATTTTCAAGCAGCCTTTTCATAAATGTACTTATATACCCTTTGAGTAAATTCATTTGGTAAGATAATATTGAGTATTATGCAGAGGATTAAAACAGGGTGATATACTTTTGACTAGGAGATAACATTAGGTGGACTTCTCTGAGGTTAACATTTATTTATGTGTGTTTGTTTATTTATTTATTTATTTTTGAGTCAGAGTCTCACTCTGTTGCCCAGACCAGAGTGCCATGACATCAGCCTAGCTCACAGCAACCTTAAACTCCTGGGCTCAAG
>VBSM01003215.1:18303758-18320804 GCA_008086735.1 Cheirogaleus medius | reverse complement strand
CCCTTTTCTGTTTTGGGCAGGTGTTTGCGAGTAAACCCAAAAGGGCTAGATGAAGAAAGCAAAGATTACTTGTCACTTTACCTGTTACTGGTCAGCTGTCCAAAGAGTGAAGTTCGGGCAAAATTCAAATTCTCCATCCTGAATGCCAAGGGAGAAGAAACCAAAGCTATGGGTAAATGTTTTCCTTTTTCTTTGATTTTTAACTTTCACGTGTGGCAACTTCAAACTTCACACACTGACAAGTTGTGGATTTGATGTGGTTTTGAGTAATCCTAAATATGATTTTTTTTTCCCACCACAGAGAGTCAACGGGCATATAGGTTTGTGCAAGGCAAAGACTGGGGCTTCAAAAAATTTATCCGTAGAGATTTTCTCTTGGATGAGGCCAACGGGCTTCTCCCTGATGACAAGCTTACCCTCTTCTGTGAGGTGAGTCCTTTTACCCCACTGTGAGACTAGCAATTCCCAGACCTGCTGGGTATTGGTAGACTTGATATATTGTGTCAGGGATGTAGAATGAGAACAATCCCCAAGTGGAGTGGTGCTGTGCAAACGTTATTTATGTGACCGAACTACCTCATGATTTGAAGGTTGTTGAGCATCTCAGCTTTCCACTTGTTACTGTTCTTAAAAACAAAGATTATGTGCTATCTTGGTATGTGTCAGTTTTAAGTTGCTTGGGTCAGGATTCTGGCTTTTTCACTGTGGGTTTTTTTTAGATAGCATTTGGAAGGACTTGGTCACTTCAAGCTTGAGGTGAATGGCTAGAACTAAATATGTGTATCTGTCTTTTAAACTTTCTGGCTCCTCCTTGAGTATGAGGTCCATGTGTGTTTGACTGTGGATCAGTTTCCTCTTCTGCTCTTTGTACTAGAGGACTCTTAGCAGGAGTTGAGTGCCTGTGGTTTGTATTGCTGAAGTAATTATGAAATAGGAAGGTGAGAACCATTTTATCTAGGGTGAAGGCTAGGAAAGCTCTCTAGCTCAGAGTTTGCTAGGAGAGTTAGCTATAGTCAGCGAGGAGAATCCTCTCACCAGCAACCTAAGGGCCTTTCCCAGGTTTACAGGAGAAGCCTTGAAGTAAAATTCCCAAACTAAGAGTGAGTTGGAAAGTGGTTTCTTTAATGAATATACTAATTAGTCATTTCTTGCTATTATGAATACATTTATAAATACTCACAAGCTCACGGTGTAATAAATGAAGAAAATCTCTAGTCAGCTGGGGTGTTAGTGTTCCCTGTGCATCGTATGGTTGGGGAGCCACTTCCTGAGCAGCACCCGTTGATAATCATAACCACTGTATCATCATGGGGGAGGGTGCAGTTGTTCCCTAACTGCCAATTCACTCTGTCAAATAATAGGCTCACACTGTGAGTTAATGACAGTTTCAAAGCATATCACCACCTGTGTGGCAGGGAAGGGAGTCCCTTAGGAATCTTGCCCTTTTGCAGAAGAGGCCTGGCCAGCAGTAGCAGACTTCTGTATTTTAACAGAATAGTTGCTAATGATTAGAAAATTTTGGAAGCATGATTTATTAAAATACCACACTGTATATGTAAAATATGGTTTGCATAATCACTTTCTCTTCTCCTTTTTAATTGCTAAGTAAAAGAAGCATCTATATAAATACATAATATGTGGCAGTTGTTTTATGTCTGATGAACTTGAAATTTGAATTCTATCTAGGTCCACCTGGTCACAGATCATATTCAGTTGCCTGAATGAAGAAACGAGAACCATTAGGTAGTTTTGTATGAGGATAGATGTTACTTAAACAGACCGTAGTTTTTTGTTTTTTGTGTGTGTGTGTGTGATAGAGTTTTGCCCTGTCATCTGGGCTAGGGTGCCATGGCGTCACCCTACCTCACAACAACCTCAAACTCCTGGGCTCATGCAATCCTTCTGCCTCGGCCTCCCAAGTACCTGGGATTGCAGGTGCATGCCATGATGCCTGGCTAATTTTTCTATTTTTAGTAGAGGTGAGGTCTCACTCTTGCTCAGGCTGGTATCAAACTCATGAGCTCAAGCCATCCTCCTCCTGCCTTGGCCTCCCAGAGTGCTAGGATTACAGGCGTGAGCCACCATGCCCAGCCTAGAAGTTTTAATCTTCACCTATCTTAGAGACTTGTATATCAGAAAAACTTAAAAATAGTGGAAAATTCTAGTTTATGTTGGAAATGAAAGCCAATCTTGAAACTGTTCTCTGAAGAAAATCTCCTCTAAATATTGCATCTGGCATTTTAGGCAGTGCCATAACCTTTATTGCAGTATTTTCAAGTCCACAGTGGGTCCAGCTTTTTCTTATATGCTTCTCCCTCCCTCCCCAATCCATTCCAGCTACTCCAACCCCTGTCTTGACATTCTTGATTTGGAAACCAATTGGCCTGCCCTCACTTGGCAATCTCTTATCCTGTGGTTAAGTCTGAGGCCGAGTTCCAGCTCTCTCTCTCTCCCTTCACTTCCCCATATGAAAGTCTCTTAGGAGAAATCCTGTGGTTAAGTTTAGATTTGCCTTGACTTAGAAGGGAAGTGAGATGACACTTTGGAAATGAGGAGATGTTGAACAGGGAAACGTCTGCTGGGTTCTGCTGATGCCATCGGTTTCTTACCATCGAACCAGGTGTGCCATCTGTTCCTCTCACACTTCTTTGTTGGCCACAGGTGCTGAGTGTTGCTTCTCATACTTGGGCTTATGCCTAGTGAGACTTGTTTCTGTTCCAAGGCTCTCTGTGGACTTAGTAGCATTCAGCATTGCAAGACGGTTGCGTGGGGGTGTATATTGGATGTGTGGGTTTTAAAGATGTCTGCAGCTCATCTAAGTTCTTAGCACTTTTCATAACTAGATCATTTTTGGTGTACTTTCTATCCCTTTGACTTGTTGTTTCCCTTCTATCAGTGGAATATTTATAAACAAGTTTATTTTAACTTAATGTTTTATTTATTATTGGTTTAATTAGTATTTTCTTATTATTTAGAGGCCTTTATGAAATTGATGTTCACCTAGAAATCTAGGTTCTGAGTACCCCGAGTGCTAGGATTGCAGGCGTGAGCCACCACGCCTGGCCCTTCTCTTCTATCCTGATGCAATAAGTACAGTTGTTTCACAGGGTTTTTGATGCTCCCAGAGGCCACAAGAGGGAATCCTAAGGTGAAACACTGAGAATCATACATTTGTGTTCAGCCTTTATTTCAGTGGTATTACTGTTATTGAATGTTTAAATGAAATTAGATTGCAGACTCTGAAAATGATGAACGAGTGGTCTTGTTTGTAATGTGCCACACTGGATTTGCTTTCAGTCAGGTGTGTTCAGGGTGGTATGGCCATAGACACTGGGTTCACTTTCAATTCTCAGTGGTGTTTTTGTCTATTAGGAATGTGATGATTCTTCCAGACTGATATTGTGTAGTTAACTTATTTGAAAGCATTTCCTAAGTCTTTCCTGAATTGTCCCTTATTTACAATCCTTTGAGTTAGGTTTAGTTCTGTTTTCTTCATTTCATGTTGCAGAGGAAAGAAGCAGTGCTTAGGAAGGTCAGGTAATTTTTCCTAGCATTGTACAACAAATTTGTGTCAGGGCCATGTCAGCTCTCCATTTTCCATCTCTAGTCTGCTATACTATCCTAAGTGGAGCTGAATGCTATTCACTCAAGGAAGCACAGGCTCTCCCAAGTTTTCTTGACAGAGGGTATTTACTTTGGTAATTAAGACCTGCATGTAGTGGCATGTACCTAAGTTACCAGTTACTTGGGAGGCCGAGGCAGAAGGATTGCTTGAGGCTACAGTGCACTATGATCATACGTGTGAATGGACACTGCACTCCAGCCTGGGCAACATAGTGAGACCCTGCTCTGAAAAAAAATTAAAACATAAAAAAGAGAGAGAAGGCCGGGCGCGGTGGCTCATGCCTGTAATCCTAGCACTCTGGGAGACCGAGGCGGGTGGATAGCTCAAGGTCAGGAGTTCGAGACCAGCCTGAGCAAGAGCGAGACCCCGTCTCTACTATAAATAGAAAGAAATTAATTGGCTAACTAAAAAAATATATATATAAAAAATTAGCCGGGCATGGTGGCACATGCCTGTAGTCCCAGCTACTCAGGAGGCTGAGACAGGAGGATCGGTTGAGCCCAGGAGTTTGAGGTTGCTGTGAGCTAAGCTGACACCACGGCACTTTAGCTCAGGCAACAGAAGTGAGACTCTGTCTCAAAAAAAAAAAAGAGAGAGAGACATAAAAGCATATTAAAATTATACTTTAATTTTCTCTTTAATAATTTTTTCCACAGAAAATCTTCATGAAATGTTCCCGCTTCTATTGACCCATTTCTTCCAGTATTTATATTGGAAACAAATACCTGTTAGCAATAAAAATACATATATTCCAACTTCATTATATATATCTTTGACAGGTAGAAGATCCCAGTGCCTCTTTGTGATGTTGCAATTGAAGTTAAAATATGAAATAACATAAAATACGAAATATCCAGGTAGTAGTTAACTCATTTAAAACATCACTTTCCTTCTCAAACATATCTCTCACAGCCTGGGAATATGTCTTTTTTGCCAAATTTTAAATAAGTAGGTCTATTCACTTTTTTTTAAATTAATGGATTATTTGGATATATTAATTGCAATATATGAAAATGCCAATATTTGATTGTGCGTGACCTACAAAAATGGTGATTTAATATGTGATATCATTGTAGGTTATAAAGCATGATAATGTAGTAAACCTGCACGACCCAATCTAAGAACATCACCAGTGACTTGGAACTAAGCTGTATGTGCTTCTCTCCGTCTCTGAGACTTGTCTCCCCACTTAGAGAATGATAAATAGCTATTTTGAATTTTATGTTATCATTTCCTTGCTTATTATTTATATGCCTGAAGAATATATTGTTTAGGTTTGCTTGTTTTTGAGCTTTATAAAAATGATGTTTGACTGTATGTAGTCATCTAGGACTTGCTTTTTTCATATTATGTTTCTAAAATTTATATTGTGGATTTAACTATAGTTCATTCATTTTTAGTGCTGTGTAATAGTCTTGTGTGAATGTTCAATGTATCCATTCTTTTGTTGATGAACATTTAGGTTGTTGCTAATCTTTTGCTAGTAGTGATAGTGCTGCTGCTATAAATAATTTGTATACAGTGTCTGTTTATTTTTCTTGATTGTTTTAATTATAGAGAAGTTTAATGTACTTGCATGGATTTTACTTTTTTATTTGTATAGATGAAATGTACAAGAATTGGCATAGTCTTTTATGAAATTTTCTTAAGAAAAGGAATTGACTTTAAAAGTGAGACCCTTTTACAACTTGAGATTTAGAGGATTATACAGCCTTCCTGAGACATTTTCATGCAGTCATTTATAAGATGACATAAATGTCACAGTCACGTCATCTTCACAGCTGCAATTCTGAATGAGTCTCTATAGTCAACTTTATAGGCATTAAAAAAATCTTTAGTTTTTCTAAAAATGGTCTCATTTTAGCATCATCATTTGCAGAGGAAAATAACCCCTTTCTAAGTTAAAAGTTTGGGCTCTGAAGACTCATTTGTGAATGCCATTTAAAATTTATTTTTAATTAAGCGTATTTAATGTTGGTGAGAGGTGCCAGACATTCAGAGCTCTGGAGACTCCAGGCATCTATATATCTACAGAACAAGCCTGGCTCAGTTAGTAAAGGTACATTCTCTTTCCACTGTGATCCTGTCTGTGTCCAGAGAGAGAAATTGCCCCTGTGAGAGGTGTCACAGACTTTGGGCCCCACTCATTATCAATTGTGCATCTAACCAGCAGAAGGCCCTCTGGTAACCATAGTTTGATTATGTGAGATTCAGCTTAGCACTTCTTGCCAATTCATTTTACCCAGTCTACTAAATTGCCATCAAGTGTTAATGACTTTGGGCTCCTATCAACCTGGTTTAATTCAAGCTGGGAACCCAGTGCCAAAAGCATTCTCCATTCCCTTCATTGGCCATCCCAGGAGATTCCTGCCTTTGCCTATGAGGAAGTTGGATTTAATTGGTCTTTTTCCCTTTTTTAAAAATCAGTATTTTGGAGCTATAACTGGGAACAGGCAACTTCTACTTTTGGTGGTATTGTTATATCAAAGAAGTGAGGGTATTAATATGAGAAAGTGGCTAACCCAAATTAGAGATCTTAGAACAAGAGAGAATTTCTGTGGGATGGTTTGTGCTGGGTCTTGGGCTATTAAAATAATGTTATAATCTGGCTCTGATAAATGTGCTACTAATGCCAAGCACATTCATAATTGATTAACTTGGCTGCTTCATTGCTCAAGACCATAACAGCTAGTTTTAAACAAATGAATAAATTTCTTGACCTAATAGTAAATATCTCACTCCTGCACAGAAGGGACTACAGGTCATTAACTTTGCCTTTAGGTTTATGACTGCGTTTAAGGGATGACTTGCATCTTGAAGGTTAAAAGAAATCTGGGTCATTAAAGATGTTCCTAAGCTATCATTCTCATCTGACTCAGGAACAGCAAGAGTAGGGAGCTAATTCTCAAGGTTTGTGAGTTCTGTTTTGAATTTAACTTTTCTAACCTAATGTGATATAGGAGATGAAGTATTAGCATGATTGTTAGGCAGACAACTGATCTGCAGGGTCTTATCTACAACTTGGTAACTGACATTTATTTTATAATGTTATGCGATTTATAAATCCTTGTATTTGGTACCCTAACAAATTTATCTGCGTTTCACTGGCCCATCTAGAAGTTAACTTGGTTTTTATCTAGGCTGAACAGTTAATTCAGCTGGTTAAAACATGCCCCTGCTGAAGCCATAGTGGGAATTTGGATTCCTCTATAAACCTATTGTCATCATTCTGTTCCAAAGCTATAATTACATGTGTAGTTACAGCCAGCCATCTTGTATGTCACTGTCATAAATGACTGAGTAAGGGTGTAAAAGTTGTGGTATACCCACTAGTTATCCCTACTGGAAAGATCTTCCAAGCCCAGTTCTCACTGGTAGTGGGTCAATAGTATCATGTTTATTAAACTAACATTTTTCAGAAAGTACCAGTTATTTAATAGGCCCCATAGAAGCTGCATTTTATTTGCATGTTCTAGACCTAACTAAAATAAGTGAAATGCCTTTAGGCTTAAGTTACTGGATTTTTATTTCTGGAGAGTTTAATTTAAATGGTAATGTCTTTAGGAGTTGTTTTTAACTTTTTGCTTAAGGCAGAATAAGGTAAATAGTTGAGGCTTTTCATTTGTTTCTGTCGGTTTTTTCTCCCTGGCAGCTTTGTACAGATTTGTAGTGCAGGGAGGTGGAGCTTATTAGAAATTGGAGGAGAAGGAGATTTGTGGGTCTCTTTCCCCATTGTCTTGAGATGGTATAGAATAAGTATGACTGTGACAGGTAAGTTACTTGATGCAGAGGATAAAGCCTTGATTTGTGGAGGTGGTTTCTAGAGAAAATGATTAACATTAGTATCCGAATGTACTATAGCAATAAGGTAAGAGTCATCTCTCTGCCTGCCAGGAAAAAAATTCCTGGTTAACAAAAGCTTTGGTTTGTATTTCCTTGTCTTTCACAGGTGAGTGTGGTGCAAGATTCTGTCAACATTTCTGGCCAGAATACTATGAATATGGTGAAGGTTCCTGAGTGCCGGTTGGCAGATGAGTTAGGAGGACTGTGGGAGAATTCTCGGTTCACAGACTGCTGCTTATGTGTTGCTGGCCAGGAATTCCAGGCTCACAAAGCTATCTTAGCAGGTTGGTATTTATTCATGAGGAGCTTGCTTTATAGTTTTGTCGAAACAAGGAAAAACAGCGGCTGCATAATCACCTTTTGAACAATTTCAACTTTTTGAACTCAGCTGCAAAAAAAACTCTGTAACTAAATATATTTTTATATTGCAGTGACATTAGTGCACATAACCAAAAAAGCTGCTCGCCATAAAAATAATATTTCTGTTTTTCCTCTCTGTAGTAGGCTTAGGCCATCATCTTAAAGGAATGGACGATGATGTACAAAGGTATTGAATGCCTTTACCCCTATAGGGTACATATCAGAGCACTGGTTAAGAGCAGGTGTCAGTCCCTAGACAAGGGCCTAGGATGTAAAGGAGAGGATTTCGGACTCAGGACTAAATACCACCTAGCTAACTCCCCAGCCCTGAAAAGCTTAGCCTCTGTAATATAAACATACCAAAGAATGAAACTGTTGCCCCTGACATGGAGGATCAGGTCTTGCTCTGATGGGCCCTTGGTCTTTAAGATCAGAGAGAATCAACATCGAAGACAAACCGATGAAGGAGGACTGACTTCACCACACAGGAAAGGTTAACAGTCAGCCACAAACTTCTCTTCACACCATAAGACCTAAGAGGAGAGTGCATGAAACTCCAGACAACACACTTCTTACCAAGACCCTTAGCTTTATCATTCTAAATTACACACCTGGTAAAACCTCGATCTGCCATAGTCGAACCATTTTCCTGTTCCCTCTCTCAATTAGGTGTTACTGGGTAATGCTCAAGGAAGTCATTAACTCTTAGGTTAGTGTCACCATGCTTAGCTAGGCCCTCAACACTGCCAATAAATCTTTCCACAGATGTATATAGTCAGCTCCCTTTCTTTTTCTCCACAATAGCTATTTCAAACCTTAACCATTCCTCTCTAACCTCCAACTCCTAAAAGATGACCTTGCCTACTTCTTCCAGGAGAAAATTGAGGCCCTTTTGTCGGAATTCCCTCAACTCCTGCTCTCATCTCACATGCATTCTCTGGGGAGGAAATGTTATTCCTCATGGACAAAGCAGACTGTTTTACCTACATCTGCTCTGTTTTATATCCCATCCTGCCTTCTCATAAATCTTAGTCTACCATTTATACCCTTGCTGTATGGTATCTTTACCATCTCTGTTTCTCATATTGTCTCTTCACCCTTAGTCTGTTATTCTCTCTCTCTCTCTCTTTTCAAGTTAGCACATTCACTCTCTACATCTTTCCTCCCACTTATCCTCAGATCACCTCCATGCTACAAAGGCAATCCCAAAGTTACATGATCTGTTAGTTCCTAGATTCGAGAGACACTTTTAGTTCATATGCTATTTCACTCCTCTGTCCTGGTTTTCTCCTGGTTCTCTGGCTGCTTCTAACTGTGACCTCCCTCCCTCTTCTTCACCCATCCCTTTAAACATTGGTGAGCCCTAATGGCCTGCTTCAATTCCGTTTTCACTCTCCTATTCTCTCTGAGTGGTTTTACTTATTCCCATTGCATCAGCTGCTGTCTGTCTACTGATGACCCCCCTTGGACATATCTGCTGCTTTGGACCCTCACCCTTTTTCTTAAAAGTACCAGTCCTTAGCCTTTAATTGCTGTAACATATTTATTTAGTACCTCATAGTCTATAATCCATCTGAGATAAGAACAATGAGAATTAATATTCTTTTGCTATAGATTAAGAGATCGAGGTTCAGAGGTTCAGTGATTTGCCCAAGATTATGTGGTTAGAAAATGGCAGAGCTAAAATTAGCCCTTTCTGACAGAAACCATAGGCCAAAATTTCCAGTTATCTGTTAGCTTAGAGCCCTAGTACATAGTCTATCTGTTCTGTTACTCTTAGGTAGTGGTTGGTAGTCTCAACTCTGATCATAACCCCTAATTTATTCAACAACATGAAGAAATTTGAGTTCTTAGCCATTTTATTACTTTTCCTCGTTAAAATTGTTTACTTTTCGTAGTCTTCATTGGACTAGAATAGGTGTGGGTTAGAGCACTGTTCCTTAATGAGAGAAATTAAATACTGAGAAAGAAGATTTTATCAGGTAAGGTGCCTTGAAGGGCCATAAATCATAAAAGTATCTTAAGATGTTTTTTCTGCCTCTTTGGGGCAATATCATCTTCATTAAGAATGCATAGCTTGGAAGGACAGACAACCTGCCATAAATGAGCATGCACCTCATCTAGTTAGTGGATGCCATCATGCCCAGTTCTTGACCTTCTTGCTGTGTGGTCCCCACAGGTGGAGAAAGCATGTAGTCATTGTTCCAGGCAAAACTCCCCAGGTATTAGGACACCCTATTTGACCATGAAGGACCTTCCATTTGAACCCCAAATCTATACAAAGACGATATTAATAGTGTTGTCATCCAACATAGATTACCTGAGTAATTTCCTTAAAGTATGAATAGTTAGAGTAAAGCTAATAAGAAATTATTTTGAAAGTGGTTTCTTTTTTTCTTTCATGTATTATAATTCCTTATTATAATAGGTGAAGAAAGGAATTTTATAATTCTGGTATAATTTGAGGCTAAGGTCCCTTTGTGTAGCAGGAAAGAATATGATCTCTTCATCATAACTGGAAAGAACCAAGAGATTTCAATGTGATAATAACCTTTTCTGTTTGTTCCCCTTTCACTTTGTAGCTCGTTCTCCAGTTTTTAGTGCCATGTTTGAACATGAAATGGAGGAGAGCAAAAAGGTATGTAACAGGATGAAGACATAGCTTTTTAGCCAGGTGAATAGAGTCAGATGATTTCACAGTTTGGCCGCAGATTTATTTTCCTAGTTATTTTTTCTTACTGTGTCATTAAAATAGAGTACAGGTCCCTGAACAGACACATTCTGAGAACAGAAAGAGGTGGTCTGGAAATATTCTAGATAAACTGGACTCACTTATTCCCCAGACAGATCATCCAAATAGTTTTGGGTGAGGGTATTTAGACATGTGTTTCTATACAGAAAACTCAGGAAAAGAAAGGTGAAAAATCAAAGATATAGTTATTTTGCTGCTGTGTTTGAGAAAACAAAGATAGAACATATGATAGGAGAAAAGTCTATTATAATCAAATAAGGCAAAGAGAAATTTTTCATTCATGTTAGATTTTAAATGTTACAAGCCTCTCTCTTCACCAGAGCTTAAAATTATAAAAATAGTTTAGGAATTTTTTTCTGTTGGAAGGTTTCTCATTTTCAGTTTTTTTGGCTTAGAATCGAGTTGAAATCAATGATGTGGAGCCTGAAGTTTTTAAGGAAATGATGTGCTTCATTTACACGGGGAAGGCTCCAAACCTCGACAAAATGGCTGATGATTTGCTGGCAGCTGCTGACAAGGTGAGATAAGAATAGAAAAGTAATCAGAAGACTAGGAGTTATTGTGACCTCTTGAGTTTTAGTCCTGGTTTACACATGCTGCTCCAGCACAATTGTTCATAGCACCCTTTTTATTCTCAAAAGCATCTTGCTTTGAATAGTAAACTACATATGCTTTACCCTAAATATGGAAAAAAGGATGAGTTTGATATTTACCTCTCTTCTTTTCCCCATCTCAACTTCAACCATAGTGATGGTAAAAACTCAAGTAAGACTAATGTTTGGATTGTGCTTTATAATTTGCAAAATGTTTGAGCTTATTAACTTATTAAACTTTGTCAGTAAGAGAATACGGTCAGCCCTCTGTATCCACATGGATTAAGCCAACCTTGGATCAAAAATATTTGAGAAAAAAGAAGCAAATAACAATACAACAATAAAAAATAATATGAATAAAAAACCAATATAGTATAACAACTACATAGCATTTACATTGTATTTATTAGGTATTATAGATAATCTAGGGATGATGTAAAGTATGTCGATTATATGCAAATACTACACCATTTTATATAAGGGACTAGAGCATCCGTAGATTTTGGTATTTGTGGGATCTCTGGAACCAATCCTCCTAGGATACTGAAGGATGACTGTCATCTTTTACCTAATGTCTTGGTTAGTATTTACAACTTTTACCCAAGTAGTTTTTGAAATACACAGTGTTTCTTCAAAATTATAAGATGATTAATAATTCTTTGGGTACTACTGCAGTAAATGTATACTTTGTAAGATGCATTTGTATTTGAGAGATGTTAAAGTGTAGAAATAAAAATATGGATCTTAGAATCAAAGAAATATGGTGATTACCTAAAACAACAGGTCAGTAATTCCTCAAATTAGGTGAAATATCATCAGATATTAGGTTGAGGGGGAAAGGTCTGTGAAACACTGAGTTTAAACAAGTCAGACATTTGCTGTTTTCCTGCAAGATTTCTCACTATAGTATGTTAATGTGCACTGTGAGTTTTCTAAAGGGGAATGTGATAGACAGCATCTCTCCAATTTAGTTAATCCTGGAATCATTTTTTTCAAGGATCACCTGGAGGATTAGTGGTCCCCAAAACACCCTCCATTGTGTAGATGCATCAGAGAGAGCTCAGTGGCCTGCCCTCCCAGGCACTGTGGTCTACGGAAACACCACCTGCATGGGGAGGGATGAAAGGATTGGTATTTACCCTGGGGAAGCTTTTCTTGTGTTGGGGGGCAGGGGCAATTGGTGTGAGGGTGTTAAAAGGGCTTAAATCCTTGCCAGCAATAGACCCTGTGAGAAAGAAAGTTCCCTGCTAAAAGTGCCTTCTTCCTGCCAAGATGCTCCAATATCCATCTGAGGGAAAAGCAGACTCTGGCCTAGAGGCACCAGAGTCTTCCCAGGATCTTCTCCTGGGGATAGTCTCTTTCTACCTGCTTTTGTGCCTGAGGACAATGCCTATGTTTATAGTGGAGGTTTTATCTTATTGATCAGCTTTTTGGAGTATTTGTAGAGGATGGGGCATGTAAGTCCAATTAATGCTATTGATGAAGAAGATTGGAATAACAACTCTATCCTTCTTATCACCTTTGAAGGCTTTATTAGTACAATTAAGCAATGTGAAAATCCCATGTGCTTCTAGACTACCTCAATTCTGACCAAGGGAAGCTTGCTTTTAATGGAGAGAGTAAGAAAATCTTCACTGCAAGCTCTGGCAAAGTATAAGACATAGCCTAATGCCTGCCTTTTATAAAGTTAATATGATTCTGCCTGACCTGCCCTTTTATTTTCAATGAAGTGGTCACTTATGCTTGCACACATCAGGTATTAATCCCACTCATTTTCTAGATCCTGGAAGGATAAGTAGTAGTATTGCAAGGCCCACCTTTAGACAGAAATACTAAGACTCAGAGTTATACATTCATAGAGCCAAGGTTAAACTTCTGTGTCCCTGGGTTTTCATTCTTGCTCCTCAGACTGTGAGCCTACTGCCAACTGACTGCGAGTGCACAGGGCATGGGATGATCAGCCTGAATCGCCATGCCAAGGATGGAGTATTCAGAACAACATCTTAAGTTTTTTTGTTTGTTTTTTTTTTGAGACAGAGTCTCACTCTGTTGCCCAGGCTAGAGTGCCGTGGCATCAGCCTAGCTCACAGCAACCTCCAACGCCTGGGCTCAGGTGATCCTCCTGCCTCAGCCTCCCGAGTAGCTGGGACTACATGCACGCGCCACCATGCCCGGCTGATTTTTTCTATATATTTTTAGTTGTCCAATTAATTTCTTTCTATTTTTAGTAGAGACGGGGTCTCGCTCTTGCTCAGGCTGGTTTTGAACTCCTGACCTTGAGCAATCCGCCCGCCTCAGCCTCCCAGAGTGCTAGGATTACAGGCGTGAACCACCACGCCCTGCCAACATCTTAAGTTTTTAACAGATAAAGGTGTTGAATCACAGCAGTGCTTTAAATTTATGAACGAGAAGTAACTGAAGGGTTCATTTTCAAATTCCATTCAGACATTCTCATTAGACAGTCTTTGCTCCAAGCCTATTTGAAAACATTTTTACCTTTACACCTCTTTGTGAGTTTTAGGAAAACAGAATAAGATTTCTTTCATGGGAGGATCTAAACACCTAGAATTTACCCAAGAGGCTGAAACAGCTTCTTCTGAGCTTTTCCAGTCTCCTGGGAACATGTGTAATTAGACCAGAAACAAAACAAAACACGTTGGCCAGGCCTGGGAGACAAAATTTCAATCTCTCGGGTAAGTACTGCCATTAGGCAGGTTTTTCAGAAACATAATTAAGAAAAAAAACTTTGTCCCCAAGGGACAAGAATGGCTACTTTTGTCTAATTATGCAGTAGGGATCAGGGCTATTCACAGTAAAAGTCCTTTTAAAAGAATGTATTGAGCAAGGATAAGAGGAATAGTCTGGGCATCACTGTATAAAGACTGAACATTTACTCAGCCTTTTCCAGCCTTTTAAAACAAAAATGGCAACCTCATTTCTTGCTTGTCTATTGTCATTCCTGTTTTCCCTTGAAACTGTTTTCCAGTTACTTAAATGTAAAAAATTAAAGCTGCACCAAAACCAATAAAAGTCTCTTTTTGCTGCAGAGATCACAGTGCCAGCAGATATGCCTCCTCACCCAGAATTCATAACATTGAAATTGTCCTAGTTTGATTGCCATGATTCAGCCTGGAGGGGCCTTGTGTCATTGAGTTCTAGGACCCTCAAGATGGGGCCTATAGGGAGACTGTGCTTAGACTCAAAGCAAACTGTTCTCCTGTGAACTGATTAAAGACAATTTATTTTGTGCCTCCTATTTCCTTCCTCTTTCTTATCCCTGAAGTTCCTTAGTAAGTTCATAATCTCATATTAGAGAGCAAGTAGTGGAGTTGTAGCAAAACCAGTCAGGTAGATCAAATGTGCCCAGCATTAACCTAGGCCTTCTATTTCAAGAACATTTATACCCTTTACTTAGAAAATAGAGGTTTTTAAAGTGAAATTGGATTCAGGGTCTCTGCTGCTTTGTCCTTTTACCCCAAGAATCTTAACCTCAACCCCAATAAAATAGGACTCCATTTATCCTTTTCTATTTAAAAGGAGACCTTTGGTTGACCCTCATTCAGGAACAACTAGTGGCAGAGTTGTTGGTGAAAGTCACCACAGGGCTCCTTTTCACAGCCTGATGGGCCAGTTGGGATATCCTGCTGGGCTAGTGACAATGGTTAAGTAGAAAGGACTGTGCTTCACTCTAGTCTGGCTCTAAATAAAAGGATTACAGAAATTTTAAATGTAATGTCTTGTTGACTTGAAGCAGTCTCATGCCTCATTGTAAGGGTAGGTGGTAATGGTTTAAGAAAGACTTTAATCACAGTCGGGAGGTAGAGTAAACTTTAGGATGTAGGTCTGCTCTGTAATTGCTATTTTTCTAATAGGTAGCCTGTAGAACTTGAATGGCAGCTCCCCAGGTTATTTTAGCTGTCTTCATTTCAAGCTTAAATAGCTAACCTTCGGAGTATGGTTATGTTTTATAATTGCAGTAGTAGCTTTTCATGGTCTGTGCAATTCTGTTCAGGTATTGCAATTATATGATGGTACAGCTAAAGAAAACAACTTCAGTAGTGCTCAGCCCAGAGCCATTGCTGCTCTGACTATAGCAGTGCTTGTGTTTTACAGTATGCCCTGGAGCGTTTAAAGGTCATGTGTGAGGATGCCCTCTGCAGTAACCTGTCCGTGGAGAACGCTGCAGAGATTCTCATCCTGGCTGACCTCCACAGTGCAGATCAGCTGAAAACTCAGGCGGTGGATTTCATCAACTAGTGAGTTGGCATCTTCAAAGTTCTTCTTTCAGAATAGTTGGATAGCTAAAGAAATGAGAAAGGCTTTGAATTAGTAAGTAAAACAGACAAAGTCGCTTCATTAACCTTTGGATAGTAAGTATAGAGTTTTTATCTTTTCCTTCACTTGACAGTAGGGAAAATGGTTTTGCTTTCATGGGTTGAATACCGTTGGTGAGTAAAATGTTTTACTTCCTTACAGTGATCAGGACTGATGAAAATGATAACTTGCTGGCCTGAAAAAGCTGTGTGCTTTTGGTATCATCTTTAGTTCACACTCAGTGACTTAATAAAAGACATAAAGATTTCTAGGAGAATAGAAGTGTTTTTATGAGTTAGTAAAATGTATCTAACGTTCAATTGTGGGATTGGAAAAAGAGAAGGAACAATCAGTAGCTGCGGTTGTTAGGTACTGTTTTGAGAAAGAAACATTCATTCCACTAGGTCTGTTCCTTCATCTTAAGTGACAGATGACCTGGCCATATTACTTTTTGAAATAATTTGAAGGGGCCAAGATGAGTTGTGACTACAACCTCATCTTCTCAGTGGGGCATGTTCTTTTCCCTTTCCTAATGGGGAACAAAAGTTGGAAAAAACCCAAGGAAGCAAAGCCCTCACAGCAGCAATTCTGGGGTAAGATAGGTCTAAGACATTCCAGGTAGATGAGTGGACAATGTTCAATGCAGAAAATGCCCAAGGACAGGAAATAATGTCCTCTAGGTCTAGTTGTAAGATTGTTTCTAAGGAGTTACCGACTAAAGCAGAAGGGGGAGGGACGAGACCAGTAAATGTTAGTTCTGTTGAGTGTTCACTATGTGCTGGACACTTGCTTGGTACTTTTTAGATATTAACTCAACCATTGAAGAAGTGTAGTTATTATCTCCTCTTCTTTGATAATCAGATAGGCCACAGGCTATGATCAGTTCTGTGGTGACAAGACTGGTAAATGGCAAAGCCAGGTGGAAGCTCAGAGCTGTCTGACTAAGGAAACCCTTGCACCTTCTCTTTACTGGCCTCACCTGTGAATACAAAGAACATTGACAATGTTGAGATGAGCCTGAGGAACATTCCATTTTTTTGTTTTTGGGAGTATAGTGGCTCAAAGTCCTGGTTTTCTGAATCAAAATAGCCACAACTCAGTCACCAGTCTGCACATTGTCCAACAAGCAAATTCTTATGCATATTAGGGGTTCTGTTTGAGTGTTTCTTACATTGATACCCTTTACACCAAACACTAGAAAATTAGGCTATCTAGGTAGCTGTTTAGTCCATCTTTTGCTCACTCCCTTGGTAACCCCTCTCTCTCCACATTTCTCCTAGTCATGCTTCGGATGTCTTGGAGACCTCTGGATGGAAGTCAATGGTGGTGTCACATCCCCACTTGGTGGCTGAGGCATACCGCTCTCTGGCTTCAGCACAGTGCCCTTTCCTGGGACCCCCACGCAAACGCCTGAAGCAATCCTAAGATCCTGCCTGTTGTAAGACTCCGTTTATTTTCCAGAAGCAGCAGCCACTGTTGCTGCCACTGACCACCAGGTAGACAGCGCAATCTGTGGAGTTTTTACTCTGTTGCGAGGGGAAAAGACTGCATTGTGGCCC
>VBSM01003215.1:18284051-18303658 GCA_008086735.1 Cheirogaleus medius | reverse complement strand
AAAAGAAAAAAAAAAAAAGAAAGGACATTGAGTTTTAAGAGAGGGGAAAAGGAAAGAAGAAAGGATTTTTGCAGAATTTCTCAAAAATCAGTTTGTGGATTCCAGTGGTATTTATATTGAAAAAAACAAATTGTAGTCCTTCCAACTGTGCTAAAACTTGGATATTTGTGAAAACTTCTCACCACCATACAAGTATCAGAAGA
Organism: Cheirogaleus medius; assembly: GCA_008086735.1. NCBI lineage: Eukaryota > Metazoa > Chordata > Mammalia > Primates > Cheirogaleidae > Cheirogaleus > Cheirogaleus medius. Next base: position 18,303,455 of record VBSM01003215.1, on the reverse strand, counting down.
GCTCTCTTGTTGTGTTAGCACTTATTGTTTGCAAGAACAGAATGCATCCTTTTATGAAAAATGACAAGTGAAAGCGAAAGGGGAAGGAGGTTATTTGATCTGGAAGATGAGTGTTTTGATGTGGTGGCTTCTGCAAAGATCTTTATGGTGTTGAAAACTGGAAAAAATAATTCATCCAGAATTCATACTGTCTTGACAAGAACCATGGTTCTCTGTTTTTAGATATTGTGGAAAATGTTTTTTGGCATTTTTCTCTGATTTTATTTCTCCTCCTGCCCCCCTCCCTTTTTCTAAAAAATGAAAACAAAAAAACATACAAACCAAAAACAGAACAAGAAGAGAAGAGAAAAGGAAATTTTATTATTAATGCTGTGTGAAAAAAATCCCAGCCCAGATTGCTCAGCTGTTCATACCTGACTTGCCACCTGCATAGGAGCCAGTTCTGTTCCTTCTGATTAGCCCCTCTTCCTACAGGGGAGAACTTCCAAATGTTAATTTTTTCTTTTTGAAAATATAAATAATTACTATTTTGTACTGTGTGGTATCTCTGGTCTTTTGTTTCACTCACCTGGCTTATCTCTTGGGTCTGAGTTCCTTAGGGGATTTTGAAGTCCTGGTTTGATCCTTCAGCTTGCAGAGATTATGTTTGAAATGTCCAGTAAGTAGTAGGGATTTATTGAGTCTCCGTAACCTCGAGCTTCCTTTGTAAGCTATCAGCATCTTCCAGTCTATGTCCTTCTTGAGTATCTCACAGTCCATGTCCTGCTGAGGGATCAAGCCCCTACCTCTACCAAAGCAAGTAATGGTAGTGGGCTTTTTCTGCACCCTGTATGTTTAAAGACCTAATCCCCATCTCCTTTCTCCTAACTAAATATGAAAAAATGCAGGAGACATGAATTTGGAGATTTAAATAAAGGGAAATTATTGTCTCTAACTGGTTGGTTCTGTCATTGACTTGATATGTTTCCAGAAAAGTTAATGTCTGAACTCCAGTGAGCTCATAAGAATGCTCTGGGGCTCCCTATCTGCCTTTTTCATAGCACTGTTAGGACAATGGGATACACTGAAGAATGCACTGGCTATTTGGCTGAGGTGTGTCTTATTTGACCTTAGATGGAGCTCAAATTTCACCTTCCATTTCCCTTCAGTGGACTTTGGCCTTCGCAAAATTTCCAATTTTCATTTATCTTACCACCTCTAGAATGGATAGATACCATCTGTTATTAATATAATGAAAGGCAGGATTTGTTTATTAGAAACCACTCCATTGTACTTCCTGGTTTCCTAAGTGTCACCTATGTGAGGAAGTGCCCAGTTCTCCATGTGCTGGCTGCTGTCCTGTGCCTCCTTGATCCTGGCATTCCAGATCAGCCACAGATCCAGGGATCGGGCCAGACACAACTCTTCTCTACCCGTACTGTCTTTCAGGTAACTGCATTTGCTCTGCAATTCTCAGTTTTCAGTTAACTTTCATACACAGTATTTCATTTGAACTTCCCAACAACTTGATGAGTTTGGTAGAACAGGTGAGAGATAGCATCTTCCCATTTCATAGATGAGAGAAGTTGAAGCGCAGAGAAAAGACATGCTTGAGATCATGCAGCTATTGGGTGCCAGATTTTCTAATGTAGTATCCTGCAGATTATGAAATTAACTGGAGGGAAGTTCCATTTCTGAAATGTTTAGGTATAAAACTGGAAGCAAACCTTCCTTCCTGTGGGAATAGTAAGAACAAAGCTCTGGAAAAGTGCCTCTGCTGGCCTGTTCTTCAGAGGTTCCAGGAGGACAAATGAGACTTAAGATTTGTTTTCCTCTTCATTCACAGAAAGCTGTGGGCTGGGGGCTGGGTGGGTTCAGGGAATATGCCCTGAGGAGGGTAGCAGTCCTGGCACCTAGCTCCTAGCAGGATGCAGGTCTCTTCTGGGATTTTCAATATTTATGGAATTTCCAACATGGGCTTTACTGTGGGCACAAAACCATTAGAATTTCAGGTTCAGGTGAAGCTGCTCGCTGCTTCTCCTGTCATTATTTTATTATTTCTGGACATGTTTGTTTTTTGTTTTAAATGATACAGTTGAAGCCATCTGGTTATGACAACATCAGAGCCCCAGCATACTGTTCATAAACCTCCCACTGCCACAACCCCCTCCCTTAGCTCCCCCACATCTGAAATTTAATTCAAGTTAACTCCACAATCTGGGGCATGTGCTGTCACTGCAGAGATGTCCGTGCCAGTGGAACAGTTGGAGATTTCAATTCCACAAGGATATGGCTTATTTATCAAAACAATATTTCAGGCAAGTAGTTTCACAGAACCTTTGGGGGATTGCAGTTTCGATCCAAATGGATTATCTGGCATCATCCCTGTCTCCCCTTGTCCCCTGTTGTCAGTCCCCCTATACATCTGCCCACCCATGGAAAATTTCCCCATCGCTATGTAAAGATTAAACCTCTGCATTGTTATTAGGCTTCTCAAACACCTTTATGGGTTTTTTAAAATGTGGGTAAGATATGGCCCTCTTTTCTTTTTCACTAGTAAGGAAGGCTGCTGGCCTTTTAAATCTTAAAGAGCTTCCTTTTTTTTTTTTTTTCCATTATGTCCCCCCCCCTCCTTTTTTTTAAATTACAGCCAGGAACATCAAGATCTTTCTTAGGCCAGAAGATCTCTGGCTTGACCACAGCTCTGCGCATTCATTTGTAAATCTGGTTTAAATCTATTGTGGGATCTCCATATTGTATGAGTCTGTGCAGATGAAAGGAAACAGCTTGTATGTTTATGAGCAGAACAACAAACAGAGAGAGAGTTGAGCTGCACTTTGAAACTGACTGTTGCTTTGTTCTGGCTCTTCAACTTCTATAAAAGAACATCTAAATCCCCCCAACATGACTGTATTGGATCCTTTGGTTTCTCTTTGTCAAAGACAAATTCTTGGCTGGAGCCCAACCTTATTTTCCACAACTAATTATCTTTTTAATCAGTCTGAGCCCTGTGTGTTTCCTTTATCTCATGACTTTTCACTGAACTCTGCCCTACATCATTTAGATTCATTTCTAATGGTTTGCTGACTAATCTAACATTCAGGTGAGTATCACTGGACTGCATTTTATGTACATACATGCGCAAGGCGGGTGTGTTTTCCCCTTTTTAATTTCAGAGGTGACCGTGCCATGTTGGGGCCTTTGACCCAATAGGTGGACACCTCATGGAGGCAGTTAGCAAGAAAGCCAGTATAGGATGATCAGTATTTGGGATAATGAGCTAGGAGGACCAGAAGCTTTGACCTCCAGATGAGAGCAGAAACTTGAATGTTGTTGACTGATGGGATCTTTATGCCGCTAAGCCATTAGCAAGATGATTGCTCCCCCTCTGTAAATCCTATAATGCTGGAGTAGAAAGTGGCATCTGGAATACTGTTTGGTTCTGATTTTTGCAGCTCTAGGAAAAAAAAGAATTTTAGACCTGAGGGAATTCAGTACAAGCAACAGAAATGATTAAGGAGTTGAAAGGGGATCAACTTCAGGGGAAAAATGTTATGAAGATAAAATATTAGTAACTCAAGTATGGGAATGTAGCACCAGTACCTGCAGTTTACAGATCTCACAGGAGTTCTGAACATTAGCTGGCTTGTCTTGTACAACTCCTGTTCATTCCAATTGTGTATCTTGGGAAGGTGGTGATATAACTTCCTCAAGGTCACTCAGCCTGGCTCTGAGCCAAGAAACAACAGAAGGCCAAGGAATAAGCTTTGGGGCTTGGACCCAAAGACCAAAGAGAAGGCAAAAATGCCTGGTAGAAAAGTGGACACATCCATGCAAAATGCTCACTTGAAATGGGGAGAGATTTAGCCCCTGCAAGACCTTTAAAGGTAAGCTCTTGAGAAACTGAAAGAAAAGAGAAGGGACTCCACATATTTCACCTTCTTTTCGTGTCTGAGAAAACAGACATCCAGGGATGTGAAGTGTTATGGTAAAGGTCACAGAGATTGATTTCCAGACCACTGGTTGAGCAAACAATTGCTGAGCGCCTAGGAGGCCCCAGACATTGTGCTAGGCTAGGCCTAGGGTAGAGGGTAGGGTTTTTGCTCTACTGGCTCAGTCTAATGGAGAAGGCAGAAACAAATAAACAGAGAGGCCATAGAATTGAGGACTGAAAAGAAGCTACTGAATTTAGCAGTAAGGAGGTCAGGGGTTACCTTAGAGCTGTTTCAGTCAAATGGTGGAGGTAGAAGCCAAGACTGATGAGGTAAGCAAACACAGATTGAGTACTTTGCAGAAGTTAGGCAGAGAGAGAGAGGAAGGGACTCTCTTCCACTCTTAAGAACTTATATCTCAATCTCATCAACACATTTGTATTTGTCTAGAAGTAATGGTGTACAGGTTTTTCCATAAAGTATAGACATTGTAGTATCTGATATTCGTAATGAAATTCATGTTTATAGAAAAATTATAGCTTTCAGTTGAAAAAGAAAACAAGTACCCTCAATCCTTACATAGTTTTGAGAATGATTTCCTACAGACATGTTTCTAGGAAACTTCTTCAGCCTATCCATCTTCCAAGTGAAAGTTTGCTATACACCTTAAAATGTTTTCATGGGCCAGTGGTTTGGTTCAGTGGTGTGCTACTAAAGGTATAACATTCAGTTCCCAAATATGTAAGCCCCGATTGGTAGCATGTGCAGTTTGCATGGTGTAAATACTCCTGCCGTGGCTGATTTCAAATTACCAAGGTGACATTACTGAACTTGTAGGTGGGAATAGATGCACAGCATCTCCACGGTGGAGAAACAATAGATGGAAACAGCCTCAAGAGTATAGATACTAATAAAATGTAAAATAATTAGGAAGAGATGGATTTTAACTACTTACTACCTTTACTAATTGTATGTTAATAAAATTTCATTTTTAATATAGATGTTTAACAACCAGCTTTCAAAATTCCTGAAAATTGTACTGATTGGCTCTAGAGAGCCCGTTTGAACCATCTCCATCTAGTACACCACTGGTATGGTTTCAAATTTGTCCTCCGACACTTGTGTACCTCATTATTTCCTGTTATTCCATAGCACCTTAAAATGCATTCATGGGCCGGGCGCCGTGGCTCACGCCTGTAATCCTAGCACTATGGGAGGCCGAGGCGGGCAGATCGCTCAAGGTCAGGAGTTCGAAACCAGCCTGAGCAAGAGTGAGACCCTGTCTCTACTAAAAATAGAAATAAATTAATTGGCCAACTAAAAATATATAGAAAAAATTAGCCGGGCATGGTGGCGCATGCCTGTAGTCCTAGCTACTCGGGAGGCTGAGGCAAGAGGATTGCTTGAGCCCAGGAGTTTGAGGTTGCTGTGAGCTGGGCTGATGCCTCGGCACTCTACCCGGACAAGAGTGAGACTCTGTCTCAAAAAAAAAAAAGCATTTATGTAGTTGAAAGGCAAATGAAATACTGGCTTTTCAGAAATCTCAAGATACATTGACATTGATACATGAACCAATAGCCATATTACATATTTTACTCTCTCTCTCGTTAAATTAACACATTTTTATTTCTATCTCTTAGCTTAATGGGAAGTGTGTATTTTATTGAAACACTATTGAAAAATAGGCATCCCAACTGACAAGTTATCCAACATAATCTTCAGTAATTCCAGAGGGTTGTGGTCCCCATAGTGCATCCTTCCTGCTCCATTACTCTGAACAAAAGTTTTTTTAAAAGAGAAAGAAAAGAGCAGCTGAAAGTGGTCAGTATGCCTGCCAGTTGGTGATCCCCAAGGTCTTCCGTTTCCCTCAGCACTTGAGAATCTTTGCCTTGGTTTGGCTGTTTAAGAGTGAGTTTCTACATCCCTTTCAATAGTTCGTTTATACATTCGATATACAATGTGCCAAGACCGTGCTGGCTTCTAAGTATACAACAGTGAGTAAAACTAGTGTTCCCTGCCCTCATTAGAGCTTAGAGTCTAATGGGAAGAGAGTATCCTTAATAATTCCACAAATAAACAATGTCAAGGCATGGTAAGTGCCCTGAAGGAAATGTGTAGGGTACCATGAGAGCCTGTGAGTGGGACTGATCTCATCTGGGGCATCCGGAAAAGCTCGCCTAAGAAAGCAGCTTTTAATGTGAGAGCTGAAGGATGAGGAGGATGTCAAATTGGGGGGGGGCACAGTCCACAGAGAATTGCATCCATAAAGCCTGTAGGCAGGAGGAAGTTTGGTGTGTTCTATGAGCCCAGGGAAGGCTGAGTGGCTGCAGTGGGCAGAGGAGTGAGAGCAAACTGGAAGCCAGCCATGGCAGGACTTTCTTCTTAGGTCACATTAGGAATAAGTTTCTTAGACCAAGAGCAATGGGAAACCCATAGAGGAGCTTTAGGCAGGAGAGGATGACAAGATTTGCATTTTAATAAGATCTCTGGCTGGAGTATAGGAAAGTTAATATTGGGCTTGGGGGTGGAAGAGGCAAGAGATAATGGAACTTGAAGTAGGGAGGTGGCAGAGCTGGAGAAAAGTAGATATATTTGAAAGAGATTTAGGAGGCAAATTTGGCAGAACTTGATGATGAATTGGAAAGAGTAAGGACGAAGAGGTTTCTGGCTCGTGTGACTAGATGAATTCACCAGAATAGAGACCCATGGGAAGACAAACAGGCTTCGGGGCAATTAGGTCATTGATTTTATTTTACATGTTAATTATGAGATGCCTTGAGAAATCCAATGGTGGTATCACGTGACTGTCAAATTTATGAGCTTAGAACTCAGAGTAGAGGTTGGGACAGGAGACAGTTTGGGGAGATACAGGTTTATAGGTGTCATTGAAACCCTGGCGTGTTAGGTCACCGAGGAGGAGTAGGGAGAGGAGAGAAGGAGTCTAGGGCTAAATCTTAAGGAATGCTTAAAGGCTGGTAAAGGAAGATATGCCACAAAGGAGGAAAAGTGGCCAGAAATCTATAAGAAGAAAATAAAAAGTCAAGAGAACCAAGACCAAAAAAATGTTAAAAGTGTCAAATGCTGTCAAATAAGAGAAAGAGTAAAAAAAAAAATCTCCATTGGAGTTAGCAACATGGAATTCATTGGTGACCTTAGCCAGGGCCATTTCAGGGAAGGGATCCCAACTGGCGTGAGGTGAGGAGTGGGTGGGAGGTAAGGAACTGGAGACAGGGAGTGTAGGTGTAAAGTTCTTGAGGAATGGCTCTGAAGGGAAGGACAGAGCTAGGACAGTCACTGGAGGAAGAAAATGAGCAGTGGGGAGTGTTTTGGTTCTTTCTAAAGGATGAAAGAGATGTGGGCATCTTTACAGCCGACGGGAAGGATCCAGTGGAGAGGAAGCATTTAAAGCTCCAAGGTCCAGTAGAGGGGGAATGATCTATACTGTGAGGTTCTGAGAGTGCTGGAGGAGAAAGGGCTTAGGTAGGGACAATTCCTCTCTGGGTATGAGGAGAGTCCCACAGAAATGGGTGTGTCTGATACTGGGAAGTTGAGTAAGTTCACATCTGGTGACTTGCATGTTTTTTAGTGTTAAGTAGAAACAAGGTCAGTGGCTGAGAACTCCTGGGAAAGGGTGGGGGGCTGGAGGCGTGCTGTGAACTAGCTGCTGAGGAGGGGTTGGTAAGAGCGCAGACAGCACTGAGGGCCAGCCCAGGCCAGTGTCTGGCGAGCACAGCGTCTGGAGTCCAGGAGCCTGGCTCTCATCTCCCGCCACCACTTGTGATCCTGGCCAAAGCTCTGGCCTGGGTAAGCCTTGGTTTTCTCATCTGTAAAATGGGTGTATCTTATAGATTTCTTGTGGGGAATTAGTGAGAATATACATGTTACATCTTTAACACGGTGCCTAGCATTGAACGATGGCCCCAGAAAGTAAACTGCTACTAATGTTATAGTTAAATTGTTGTTTTTCTAAACTAAGCCATATATGGCTTTTTGAGTCCATTTCCTTTTAGGATTTCTTGGATTGGAATATAAATCTGTGATGTGACACTGAAATGGGCACCTTTGGGAGTGTGGGAGTCTTCTGAATCAGCATCCACTCTGGAAAAAGCATCCTGAGTAGATAGGCTAGCCTGGCATCCTGTAAGTCCAGGTGTCTCACCTGTTGTAATATGTGGAGGAGAGGAGTCCACAGGGGTCTCAGGAAGGAGTCAGCCTACACCAAATCTTTTGGTCACCTGGCAATTGCTCTTTCATTCTTTCTTTATGATCTTCACTGTCATCATTGTTATAATCTCCAAAAGTTAGGAGATTCTAGAAAGGCATTCTAGAAAGGAAGGTAAGAGGCAGGACAGAAGCACTTTGGCTTGTAGGTGTAAAAATGAGGGTTGGGGCTGGGCACAGTGACCTAAACCTGTAGTCCCAGCTACTGGGAAGGCCTAGGTGGGAGGATAGCTTGAGCCCAGGAGTTCAAGACCATCCTGGACAACATGGTGAGACTCTGTTCTAAAAAAAAATAATTTTTTTTTTTTAAAAAAAGTGTTTGGGAGAGGAAGTCACTTGGGCCCCAGGAGCCCTGTTTCTTGAGCTGTTGCTGCCTTTTGAGCGGCCAGAGAATGCTGGATGCCTCCCTGCTAAATCAAGCCCACCTTCTCTACACCATCTTCCTCCTTTTGCTTCTCTTTCCTTTCCTTTCCTTCCTCCTGTGCTTCCCTCCTGGAACATGGAAGCTTCCATTTATTTCTCCCATTTTCCTAGACATTTCTCTCCCCATCTCCAGTCCTGCTCACCAGAATGACATCTTGAACCTGATCCTGCTGAATTTAGGAAAAAAACAAAACCTGCCTACAACTCACCCTCCAGTTATTTCTTTTTTTTTCCGTCCTCCAGTTCTGATCTCTGCTGAGATGTGGCAGATGGCAGAGCCTGACTGAGCGGCAGCAGGCCCCTCCCCTCCCAGGCCCGGGAGCTGCCCAGGCTAGTAAATGGGGCATTTATATACCTTTCCACACTCCTGTATACCCCGTCTACCCCCTGTGTACCCAAACTACAATCGTTCCCTTCTGCTAGTGCAGCCTGGCAGAGTTTAGCTGCCTCTTCACCTGCGTCTCTTCCCTTCTCTTTCTCCCTGTCCCCAGGAAAGACTCCCGCAAAAGAAATTGAGTCCAGTCCAACTGTGAGTCAAACAAGATTTACTGACCAGGCCCTGTGTGTACCCCATGCACTTGGCCCTTCTCACAGTGTGGGAGAAATGGGTCACACAAAGCCTTGTCTCAGGGAATTCACCATGTGGCAGAACAGACACACGGTCCTCGTCATCGAGGGTACAGTCCAAGCTAGGGACATGTTTCACACACCCATTCATGGGGTGCCAGCAAGGGACCATGGGGCCTCTGAGCTGATAAGAAACTGATCCACCAGGTGGAGGTGATGAGGATGGGTGAGGAGGGAAGGAGGGAGCTGGGTTTGAGCAGTGCGGGGGGTGGGGGCAGTGGGACCAGGACCCAGGACTCCAGGCAAGGTAAGGCAGAAGGGTGCCCTTGGCCCGGAGAGTCCACTTGGCAGATTGCTCTGTGGGTGTTGAACTGTGCGCTTCTAAATAAAGACCCTTTGGCCACCCGTATTCTCTGGGCCTTCTGTTATGTTTCCGGGTGCAGGTCCAGAGGGGAGTACACAGATGAAACCACTCGATGCACCGGAAGGGGCCTCTGGAGTGCCCGCACAAGTGGGATTCTGGGCCCAGGGAGAGGAATGCAACCAAGTGCCCCATTCTTGGCCACAATCAAGGAAAACAAAAGTGGATTCATTTTTATAAGTGTATCTTTTGTACACATTATAGACTGCTGACCTTCCCTAGGGGTTTTCTTCCTGTACATTCTTCCTGCAGCAGGGAATGATAGAGCTCATGGCCACTCTCCTCGCCTCCACCCAGGTTTGGCAGGAGCAGAGCGGACCACACCGTGGGGTTGCAATCCCAGCAGTTTGTCCCGAGCACCACCCCTGTGCCAAACACAGTCCTCACTGCTTTACATGCTCCAACTCACAACAGCCCCCTGAGGCGGGCATCCCCACTTTCCAGGTGGGGAAATTGAAACGCAAAGATGTTCAGTAATCTGCCCGAGGTCTGCAATTAGGAAATGGCAGAGCAAGGATTTGAATGAAGGCAACCAGGCTCCAGAATCCGTAGCCTCAACCGCTGGACTACACAGCCCGCACCGAAGAAAGAGAGACCAGCCCTCTCCCCTGCCCTGCGATGCCCAGGCGCCCCAGCGGGTGGGCCAGGTGGCCGTGCTCTGACACTGACATGGTGCTCACCATTGACTGGGCCAGTTTGTCCCTCACAGCAATCCTGTGAGCAGGTGGGGGAAGAATTGCCATCCAAGGCCCAGAGAGGCAAGGCGGCTAGATTAAGATCACATGGCAAGTAAGATCAGACCAGCTCTCTGCAGTGGGAGCTGGGCATGGCCTTGCCTTCACCCCAGCGTGAGGCAGCCCAGGCTCCCAGGATCCAGTAGGCCATTCTCTCCCGAGCCGTGAAGGGGCTCCAAGGAGAAGCCTCGTATCGTGGTAAGAGAAGTTACTGGGTTGAGAGCCAGTCCTACGACTGAGGAATGCAGGGCGAGACCTGCCCCTCACTGTGCCCCAGGAGCTAACCTGGGTCTCTGAAGACCTTTCTAGAGGAGACAAAATACAACAGCAGGGACAGGTGGGAGGAAGTGTGCGCCAGCGCTGACAGGCCGGCATCCTCTCCTCCCGCCTTCACCCTTCCCGCCCCACCCGCACTTCCAGCCAAAAGGACCCAGGAATGTTGGAGTGCAAACCGCGGCAGCTTGTCTTCCTGTTTGCCACTTCCTCTCCCACGCTGGCGGAGAGCAGGCTGTGATCTCGCCTCAGCGCGGCGTCCAGCGAGGCACAGCAGGGACGACCTCCCATGTGCAGTTGGATGTGCCAGGACACCTGCACCCAGGTGGCTTATTAATGACACCTCAGAGGACCTCAGAGGAAGTGCCATCCTGCCTTAGGGAGACTCGAGACCAGTGCACAGGGAGCACACAGCCCCGGCCCTCAAGGAGTCTCCAGTTTGGGGGGAGACAGCTCCTGTTCCCAGGCTCCAGAGGGGACGCCCACATTTCCCACTCTGGGAGCCCCCAAGTTGGCAGGCACAGAGCTTCAAGGCACCCCCGTCCACAGATGGGGGCAGGCTCTTTAGAGGCTGTGGATATTAGGGGATAACAGAGGAGGCAAGATGGCATGGGGAGTTGACGAAGGATTCTGGAAAAGCGAGGAAGTGGGTGGGAAGGATGGGAGAGCAAAGGCTAGGTATTGAGGGACGCTTATTCAATAACGTAAAATACAGAAGGAGAAGCTTTGAGGTATGGAATGGCAGGGCCTAGTGGGTCCAGCTCTTTCCCTTGGGTTTCTCCTTTCTCTGGGGACTTATTTCAATCCCAGCCACTGATATCACCTACTCCCATAGAGCATTTCTCTTCCTTTAAGGCCATGGCGCAAATGTGAATCAAAACCTCTTCACCTGGATCTCCTGGCCCAATGGAGACCAGCTGGAACTTTCAGAGGCTTTATTAAACAATATGCATTGAATGAATAAGTACTAAGGGAGAACAGAAGGCGTGCTAATGTACAATGTCCACAAAACAGCCCAGCTCACAAGTTTGGGTGTCTGAGTCTGCAAGGCTTGGCAAGCTGTGGCCCAGCCTGGGCTCCTTCCTTCCACCTCCACAGGAAGAAGCCAGCTGAGGCCCAGCACCATGGCGGGGGTGGGTCAGGGGTGTCCTTACTAGTCCCGAAGAAACCACAGGGGCACAACTTTCCTTTGGTGGATGCAGGGGTACTCTTGTTTCTTAAGCCAGGCCATTCAGGAGATGACAGAACCATGTCTGCTCCTCCCCAGAGGGTCCTGGGCAGGGGCAGGGTCTTGAGAGGGCTCGGGCCTGCCCCTAACATGCTGTGCAGGTCTCAGGGTAAGCACAAAACCAACATGGACACCTTCAGGCCCAGAGCCTGGTACTCTGCTCTCAAGGCCCTGGCTTGCTCCCCTCCCCTGTTTGACTGTACCCCATAGACCAAGCCAGAAGCCCGGGCCACGCTGTCTATTCCATGATGCTTGTGCCCATCAGGGTAGGAGAAATGCTTCCAACCCTGGGTTTGCTGAGTGCTGAAAGGGCAGCCACTACTCTACCCCGTCAACAAGCGTCCCTCCCGTCACAGGCCCCTTTTGCACTGGCCTTCCAAAGCTGTGTTGTTGCAGGTAATTAAAGGGTTTTAATTAAATTAGGATCCCATCTGGCTGGGATCAGTCAGGCCCTTAACGAGGATTGTGTGTCACCAACATCAGAATGTAGATGGGGACTAGACGTGTGGGGGATGAATTTGAGGACGGGAGGCCTTTCAGACAGGGGTAGAGAATCCGTCCGAGCCCCTCAGGGGCTCCCTGCAGTGTAGCAGCGACTAGTTCCACTTCCAGAGTGAGGCTGTGGGCTTGGACGCCAGGGAGGAGGAGGAGGACTAGCCCTTTCCCAAGCTTACTCTTGTCTGTGAGTCTGTGAAACCTCTCTGCTGTGTGGCAAGGTGCGTGAGCATTGTCTCAGTTCTACCGTCGAGGAAGCTGAGGCCCACAGGAGTGAAGTGATCAAACACATCCATTGAATCAGGCGGAGCTAGAATTAACTGCTAGAACTGGAGACCCAAAGAACAGTGGCTTAAGTAAGTAAGATATTTTACTTTTCTCATAAAATCCAAAGGTAGGTAGCCTAGGGCTGGTGTATTTCTATTCCACAAAGACCAAGATTCTTCCAGCTCACTGCTCTGCCACTTCTAGGGTATGCCTCTTATCCCCATGGTTTATGATGGCAGCTAGAGCTCCAGCAATCACATTCATATTCCAGGCAGCAGGATGGAGGGGGGAACAAAGAAGGGGTAGGGGATGCATATCAACTGTCTTAAGATTTCTGGAAGTTACCATATAATCCGTTGGTTTAAATGTCACTGACCAGATCTTAGTCATAGGACCATATCTAAGTGCAAGAGAGGCAGAGAAATGTAGTATTTATTTCAGGCAACCATATGCCCAGCTAAAAACTGAGGATCCCGTTACTAGGGAGAAAGGGGAAATGGATATTATAGGACAATTAGTGGTCTTTGCCACATGCATCATGGGGCAGAAGCAGGACGGGAACCCAGGTCTACCTCCAGCCTGGGGCCCTTCCACCTATCCACACCAGGAGAAAGGCTGAAGTCAATGAAAATTCATCTCCAAAGACAAAGGAAGGAAGAGGTAACATTTTGGTGGCAACTCATTTCATTTTCCCAACGATGCACCAAGGTACGTAGAACCCTAGTTTTTCACATTAGGAGGCTCTGGGAGATTATTTCGTTTGTCCAAAGCCACCCATCTAATAAATTACAGGCCCAGGATGAGGACCCAGATCCATCTTCCTGCAACACCCATGTTGCCAGTTCGTTGGCAGCCTCTGTGGTTCAGGAGGAGCCAGCTTGTCCCTTGGGACCACCTAGCCAGGTGGCACTGTGATGAGGAACTAGGAGGCCTTGAACTAGACATCCTTCACTTGAATTACTACCAGATCAGCCTTGGAGCTTGGCAGGCCAACAGGAAACGGGATCCCTGTGGAACCAGACCCAGCCCCCAGGTGGTGAGTGCCAGGTCTCCTCTGGCATTGGTGCCTTGCTGATGTCAGCTGCCACTCCAGGACTTTGACATAATCAGCAGGTGCTGCCCCCACCCCATCTTGCCTCTGCCTGGTGGGGATGGTGGTGCCTCTCCTCAGCTGTCCCTCCAGCCCCCGGTTCTCCTGGCAGGACCACAGGACTCAGAGTCTTCGGAAGTAACATTTCTCTCTCCCACTCCAGCCGTGACATTGGATCACTTCCCAACACAGAGCAACCGGTTCATCGTGTCTCCCACAGCCCCGCTACCCACTCGATGAGCCAGGTCCCCGGTCACCCCCTGCCTTCAGCTGCCTCCACCCCCACAAACACCCCCCCCAGCTTCCCTACCCACCCACCCACCTTGGCATCTCTGAGCAATGGGCCTCACTCCCCGAGTCTGCCACATGCAAGGTCACTGGCATTGCTGCCAAGCATGGGGAAGGGGGTGACTCAGTTCCCGCTTGCTCATCCCAGGGAAGGAGAAGAGTGGGGGTGGGGACTGAGACTCCTGTTCGATTCTGCCTTCAGCTTCACCGAAAGGCTGAGTCAGCATTGCTGCCAGCTGCCCTAACCTGTGTCCCTCCTAGTAATGTCACAGACTGCGAGGAAGGTTGACTCCATTGGAGACGGGAACACTGAGGCCCAGACAGCACCTTCCTGCAAAGCCGAAGGGCAGAGCAGCCTCCAGGTGTTGCCGCTTCGCTGTCCTCAGAGACCCCCAGCCTGGCAGGCTTGTTCCAGAGGCTCTACTCTGAGGGAGGGGACAAGGCCCCTGCCCAAGGGGGCAGCCCCCAGCTGGGCTGAGTGGACGGGGGATCAGGACTGCGGTGCCACTAAACGGCCTGAGGAGATTTCTGGCTGCCCTGAAGGGCGGTGGAGGGGGGTGGGGGACAGGAGGTTGCAGTGTAGACCTGGACCTTCCCCAGGGTGTGGGAGTGCTCCTTCCTGAGGAGTCTGCTCTCCTGTGAGTGTTTGCATGGCGGCAAGAGTGGGCGGTCAGAGCACGTGGTGGTGACTGGGGGTCCATCTCCGCAAGTGACACCCTGGATACATTGCCAAGGGGGCAGAGGTGGGTGTCTTCCTAGCCAGAGGAAGTTGGATGGACCCCTTAGCCTTGGCACAGGAAGGATCTGGCAAGGATAGCAGGGACCAGAGGCTATTCATAAGAATTAATATTTGGGAAGAAATGTGTTAGCAAAACCCGAGCTGAGGAGAGCAGTCAGGGTACTGCGGAAGGCAAGAGAGGAGGGATGAGGCGGCAGAGTGTGCGTGAGGGTGAGATGAAGTTATTAAAATGAACCCACCCCCTGTGCAGGCAGAGCTGTGTGCCAGGCGGGCCGGGCCCTCCAGCTGCCGGCAGCATCTGGCTCTCCGCAGGAGGACAGGAGCAGGAGGGGGCAGGTCAGAGTGCCCCCAGGCCCTGCTGAGAGTTCGGCCAGGCCAGGTAGGGGAGGGCGCCCAGGGCCACCAGCCCCACTGTTCCCTCCTCCCTCGCTGCAGTCCCCACAGCGCTGGGGACAGTGCTCCCGGGTGCGTCCGGTGGGCGTCCACAGGTGGAGAACACTCCAGATTCCAGCAGCTTCAGGCCTCCCATGGCAGGGCCCACGTCTCTAGGCTACTTTGGACTCAAGCACCTGTCCCCAGGGTGGAGGGGTCAGTGTGTCCCCAGCCTGTGCCCAGGACAGCTGCTCCGGGAAACACGGTGCAGGGAAAGAAGCTGGGAGGGTCACTTCATACAAAGTGAGGCTGTAACAAGGTGGCTTCTAAGCCCTGCTTAGCTGTGTACTGCACTGTGTGGGGGACTGTCCCTGCTGAGCACTAGTGGAAAGGCTAGGAGTGGCAAGACCATCTTCCCCTCACGCCAGGACTCTCCTCACTGTCCAAGACAGCAGACCTAGAACGAGCGACCGCCAGAGAGGGCACTGTGACCTTGGTAGTGGGGGCTTCCGCCTTCCCATCACTGAAGCCCAAAGGGCCCAGCTAACTCTCAGACCAGGTGGCCGGGCGGCCATCCTTCTGAGGCCATTCTGCCGCCTGGGGGCAGGGAAGGGCTGCCCACTCCACCCCAGCCTGTGTCTTCATTGGCTTGTTTTCAGATTGAAAACCCAGCACCCTGGGATTCTCTGAAAGGACCCTTCCCCGGGAGAAGGAGATGGAAATGGCAGCTGGGAGAGAGCATCAGAGGCGTCTCCTCCTCCTATGGAGCCGGAGCCAGAAGGGAACTTAGAGGTCTTGTGAGTGGTCCCCAAAGTGTGTCCCTGCAGCAGCAGCAGCAGCAGCACAGACGTGGGCACTCACTAGAACTGCAAAATCTCAGGCCCCCACCCAGACCTACGGAATCTGTGACTCGGAGGTAGCACCCAGAAATCTGTTTTAACAACCCATCTAGGCGGTTCAGAGGCTCACTCACCTTTGAGAACCACCAGGCTGGGCAAGGCCCGCGTGTCAGAGAGGAAGCCATGGAAAGAAAGCTAGAGAAGAGGATGGACATGGCCAAGGCCACATGGGAAAATAATGACAGAGCTAGGACCCCACTGGGCACCAAGGGACACCCTCTTCTGGCCTGTCCCACCCACTAGCTCCTCCTCCCTGAGCTGCTCTTGCAGATGCCGCCCCTTGGCCCCCACACACCAAGCACTCGGGCCTCTGGTGCTGATCAGAGAGCCTGGACACAGGCAGGGCTGGAGAGGGATGCGCTGATGCCTGGCTGGACCCAAGGGTCACCGGAGTCCTGCTGCTCTGGGCCCCAGCAAATGTCCTACGGCCATCTGAGGAATGCTGGCTGGACTGAGGGGTGGAGGTGCTGGGGCCCTTTCCCTGGACAAGTCGGAATCCGGCGCCAGGGGCAAGCTTTATTTCCTGCTCCAAGAACAAGATTCTGCACACAGAAGTTGGCAATTGGGTGATTTCACAAGACTTCCCGCCCCTCCCCCCACCCACAGACAGACACACGGAACAGACCGGCACACAGTCAAGCCTTGCCCTGGCCCCTGCTGCTGGCCCTTCCCTTTCCAGGAGAGCCCCAGTCTCCCAGGTGAGGCTGACTGTTGAGGGACCACTCTCTGGGACAAAGAAGCTCCCAGAGGAGCCAGCAGGGGGTGGAGTGGAAGAGGGACACATGGCACACAGATGGGCTTCCACTTGTGGCCGTAACGCTGAGGACCCCACCATCTTCCTCAGCGTAAGGACGGGCAGAGCATCAGCAAGACAGTGGGTGCAGTGGGGAGTGCTGCCAGGAGAGGGAATTTGGAAAGGGGTGGCCTAGCTGGAGACATGTGGTCTATTTGCCAAGACATAAAAGACCCTCAAGGGTCACCACTCATGCTGTGCTCAGTGCAGGACAAGGGGCCCTGGGCCGCCCACTGGACTGGGCTGGAGAGCCCCTAGGAAGCCCTGTCCCAGCCAGCCATCCCGCGGTGACAGGGTGTCCACACTGATGAAATCCCCCCCACTGCCTGTTGATGTCCTCTCTCAGGATGGCAGGAGACAAGGGTGTAGGCTCCTCCCATGACTTGATCTGGGGCCACATGGGTCTGCCTGCCCTGGGAGGCTGCACAGAGAACCCACTCCTCCTCCAGTGTGCCTGTGTTCCTGTCGCTCCACAGCCTCAGGTTGGGGCCAGCACTTGGGACCCCCTTCCCTGCCACTTGAGACTTGGTCCTGGCCCCACTTGGCATCTCCTCCTCTCCACCCCCCTCCCTGCCCAGTGTCCAGACAGATGGCCTCCTGCATGGGCAGGCCTGTCCTTCCAGCCCTGGCCTGGCCTCCGTGGCCTGCCCAGGGTCACCCAGAAGGGTAGTAGGGGGTATCACTATGGTAGTTGTAATCTGGGCACACCTTCTGGACCAGCCGATAGTCTGTGCTATAGAAGGCGATGTAGACACAGACGACTTTGAAGGGCTGGGAGCAGCTCCAGGTGGCTGAGCTCTGAGCGTGGTCTCGGGAGCAGATCTTGGCTGGGTCGTGGGTGCAGAGCGAGGTCCGGCGGCCCCGTTCTACCTTCTCCCATTCCATCCGGCAGTTGAAGATTTTGGAGGCCTTGGCTTCGATGAAGATCTGCTGTTCCTGGTGGAACTCTACAGCTTTACTGGGGGGCACGAGGCTGATGGAGATGTTGCCCTGGCCTGTGGCATTGTGTCGGAAGTGGACCCTGAAGGTCCCGTTGCCATGGTCCACAATCTTCCCTGTGACGAGCAGGTTCAGGGCCACCGTCTTGATGTTGGAGTAGAAGTCGCCCCAGCCAAATATTTTCTTCACCTTGGCCGAGGGTGAAGGGCTGTGGTTTGGGCGGTTGGGGGGCTGTCCAAGGACCCCCCAAGCCTCCCCAGGTGGAGCCAACAGCCCTAGGAGAGTGGAATTGGCCATGGGGCGGGACTTAGGTGACATGTGGCCCCGCTTCCGAGGTACCCGGGGCCGGGGCTGGCCCTCATGGTCATCATGCTCTGGGTCCTCTGAGCCGGGGGGACCATCATCCTGGCCACAGATGACCTACAGAAGGAGTTGGGAGGAGAGTGAGAGCCCTGTCCCCAGAGAACCCAGAAGCTCTGGCCCCCCGCCCACCACCACCAGCATCACCTCTGTCCCTGTCCCTGTCCCTTCCATTCTGACTTGGGGCAGAGAGACCCCTGAATGTTGTCCACTTATGCTGGGGGTCATGTGCACACTCTAGCTTGTGTCAATGTCCCATCTCATCTTCTGACACTCAGGTCAGCCCTGTGTCCTCTCCTCACTGTCCTGTCTCTGGCCATTATTCAAAGTCTGAAGGATAGTCAAGAATTCTCTCCAGTGGACTGTGGCACCAGAGACAAAGCCCCTAACCATATGGGGTCTCCAATCTGAGGGGGGAAGCCCAGCTCCTGATTTTGCAAGAGCCCCCATCTGGTGGCAGAAGCATCACCCCTGTGCCAACAGAGCCCCCCTTCTGATAGGGGAGGCAGAGTCCCTGGCTCTGTGAAACGGGGAGGCATAATCTCTGCCCTCAAAGAGCCTTGGGTCAGATAGGGGAGCTTGGTTCCTATCCTGGGAGAGTCCTCAGTTTGACAGGAGAAGCCAGCCTCTGCCTTTGGGGACTTCCTAGTCTATTGGGTGAGACACCATCCCTACCCTAGGATCATTTCTACCCTCAGATGCAAACAGAACCAACAGACAATGGAATAAGAAAACAGAACCCAGTGAAATTCTCAAGTACAAACTCGGTTTAGGTTTTGCAGGAGGACTAGAGAAGACCCAGAGTGAATGCCACGCCCTGGATGGCCAAAGCTATGGAAAACCAAACACTTCTCTGGGGAACACTGATGATGACATGCCAAGACATTATTTGCATTAGGAGGTGGGAATTATTATTCCCATTTCACGGATAAGGACACAAAGTCTCAGAGGTTACAATGCTACAAGGCTAAGGTCATGTAGGGTCAGCCCTCCCATTACACCCCACACTCCCAACCTCACAGACCAGATGTGCATTTTTAAAGGGTTTTATCCAGGCCCTGTCCCCACTGGGAATCTGCCAAGGCTTGTCCTGCCTCTGCTGGATCAGCTATGGCGACAGGCCACACCTGGGGGAGGCTTGCCGGAGGTGCTGGGCACAGAGGGACAGTGCTGGGGGATCATCTGTGGGGCATCAGGGAGTTTACAAGGCTTCCTGGGGGCAGAGACTGGGCCTGTGTGTGCTCAGCTTTTGGAAGAGAGTTCACCAGCTCATCTGGGCAGCATCTGGATTTGGTAGTGACCCTGGGTTGGGGAGGGGAGGGCTCCAAGGGGTTTGGGATCCTCCTGTCCCCTGTTCTTGGCGGTGCCTGCAACTGTGTGCTGT
>VBSM01003215.1:18248705-18283951 GCA_008086735.1 Cheirogaleus medius | reverse complement strand
GCTCCCAGCCTTTTCCCTAGTGCTTGTCGCACCTCCCGCCATCAGCTGCGGAGTGAGTGGGCCAGCCCTGCACCCTCTCCCCGCCCCTATTAACCCTTTCTGTCCGGTCTCCGGCCTCGGACCCGCCCTCTCCCCCAGCCTCCAGTCTTCCCCCTCCATCCCTGGGATGTCGGGGGAAGGGAGAAAGTTTCAGGGCTCGGAAGCTTCCCGCGCTCTCCCCGGATCCTGCGGGCCCCCGCCCCTCTGCGCAGCTCCCCGCGGACCACTCACCAGATAGAGGCTGCCCTGTACCAGGAACACGAAGCAGCAGCGAGTCAGTTGCATCTTCCTCCTCTGCTCACGTCCCCCTTTCTCGCCTCTTTCCCTTTCGGGGTCCCAGGCCCCTTCCTCTCCTTCCAGCTCCTTCAGGCGCGCCGTCCCATGCTCCAGCCCTCGGCGGCTCGCGGCCCTCCTCAGCCAGTTGTCCAGGACCGACCCCGCCCCCTTCGGTCCAGCTGTGCAGCCGCCGCCCCCCTCCCCTGGTCCAGCTGCGCGCGGCGCGGCCCCGGCTCGAGGTCCCAGATGTGCGCCCCGAGCGCCTTGAAGGGGCCCAGCTGCGCCGTAGCTCCGCTGCTCCAGTTATGCGCTCGGCGCCTCCTTGGTTCCAGCGGCGCCGCTCTCTTCCAGATGTGCTGGGGACCTGCGCGCGCGCCCGACCTTGGTGCTAATTCCCCAGACCAGACTGCCCCTCCCGCCCCTTCGCGGCGCGCCCCCTGGCGGACGCCCCGGGCCACGCTGAGCCCTGCCGCCCGCTCCCCGCGCTGCACCCCGCCAGACTGGAGCGCTCCTGGCGCCCAGGCGGCTCCTGCTTCCTTGTCCCTCCCACCGGCGGCGGCGGCGGCGGCAGCAGGTACAGTGAGCCCAGTCGGTACCTCCGGAGTTAACTCCTCCCCTGCCGGCCCGCAGCCTGGGGACCTTGGACGCTGGCTCTCGGGCCGAACGGGGTAGAACGCCAGGGCAGAGTAACTCCTGGAGAGGAAGGCACAGGGTGATGGCCAGGGGATAGGGACCCTACCCTTTCCACCCCTGTGGCAGGGCGCCTGTTCCCACGTAGCGGGCGAGAATCTACTGCCCTACCCCCAACCTCAGGAGTCCTGGAGATCATTTTTTCCAAACTCATTCCAAGGGCCAAAAAAGGACATAGCCCTTATTGTAACCTATCCCCACGGTTTCGAGTCCACTGTCTCTCTGCAAGACTGGTTTCTGTGCTGAGGGAAGTTCTTCTAGGTGTCTAGCCTGAACTCCTTTTGTTATCGTGTCCATTCCCTTCTTCTACTTTCCTCAGAGGGGCTAGGTTAATCCCTGGACCTTCTCAGTCCAGTAACTGTGACAGGAATGTTTGGCTGGGGCCCTGGACCGAAAAGGCTGCTATGGCCAGGCTGGATTCTGGGGCTGGGGGCTCAGCTAAGCCCCTGAGAAACTGGGGAAGGAGGTGGGCAAGGTCTCCCTGGAGGCTATCCCTTCGTTCTTCACTACCACCTTCCCTGCGACACAGAGGGTCACCAGGCTGAGAGGGGCTCCTGTTCCAGTGTGGTCCCTGGTTATCTCTGGTCTCTGCAACAAAACTCCAGGGCAAGGAGGAAGAACAAGACCCTGATCTGAGATTCCCAAAGATGGGGGCCCGCCCTCCATCACCCCCACTCTGTGCCTCCAGGTCTCCTTCCTGGAATTCCAGGGCCCTTTTAGTCTTTAGAAAAATAAAAGGTCAAGTCCTAGCATCCCTTGGAGGCTGTGAAGGTGAGAAGGTACCCCAGTATTTGGAGTTGCCTCAGCCCAGGCTGGGCCCATGGGGCACGGTGGGTGGACACTCTGCTCTTTGGCCCTCCGAGGCCGGAGGCCCGGCTTGGTCCCTGGCTGCAACCCCAGCACGCACCCAGCCTCCTCCCCCACCATCTGCCAGGCGGGTGCGCGGGGAATGCAGATGAATCTTAATATCAGTCTGGGCCAAGTGCGATGAGGGAGACAGATTCTGCAGAGCCCAGACAGCATCACAGAGCCCCCTGCATCCCCCGGCACCCTGGGCCACACAAGGTGCAGCAGGTCTTCTCTGGTGGTGGCGGTGGGGGTGTGCATGTCTAATCAAAGACCCCGACAGCCAGGGGAGGAAGGAACAGGTAAATCTTTGGCTGGCCTCTGAGCCTCCGGTCCGACTGGGGGGGAGAAACTGTTGGCCTGAGCGTGGGCAGCTGATTCCAGTGCCCAGCTAGGCAGAGGCGTAGCTGGGCACACTCTTTGTCCATTTCCAGAAGGTACTGTCCCCAGGAGAGCAGTGTGGTCCCACAGAGAGAGCACAGGTTTTCAGACCAGACAGTCCTAGATTCTACTCCAGACCTGGCTGTGTGACCTTGGGCAGGTTAGTTTGGTTCTCTGATGCCTGCTTCCTGATCTGCTGTTGCAGGAACGAAAGGAGACAAAATGTGCAAACAAAGTGCAGGCACAATGGCTGGCGGGCAGTCGTAGGAGTGCAATAAATGGAAGTTCTCGCTTTCCCACTTCCCACACATTTGCTCGGCTGCCTGGCTTGCCCTCGCTCCCCTCTTGGCCATTCCTGGCTCTCGCTTCTTTCCTTCAAGTTTCCCCTTCGCATTTATTCATCAACCACTGTCCGAGCCTGTCCTCAGTGCCAGGCGCCAGGCCAGGGCCTGAGATAGAGATGAATGGGACACCGTCCCTGCCCTCAAGGATCTCATCGGCTAGTGTGGAACAGAGACATGAAAATCGATAATTATAACTCAGTGTGGTGAGTGGAATAACAGATCCCTGAACAAGGCATTATGGATGCACCAAGGAAGCTAGGGGCAGGGAGAGGGTCAGAGGTGGCTTCCTGGAGGAGGTGATGCCAAGCTGTAAGAGTGTTCCTGGCAGGGGGCACTGAATGACCAGAGGTCTGGAGGCTACAACTGGCAGCAGTTTGCCATTCAGAGCACAGAGGGGAGGAGGGGCGGCTGGGGCCAGATGATGGAAGGTCTTGTGTGTCAGTTCCCGGGGTTGGAACCCTTGTTATGAGGAACCTTTGAAGGGTTTTAAGGGGGTTGGTGAGTATAGTCAGATTTGCATTTTAAAAGCTTCTGCAAAATTCACAGGAAAGAGGGAGATTAGAGGGAGAGAGAGAGGAGAGAACCAGTTAGGAAACAGATGCAATGGTTTGGGGGGGCCGGGAGCCTGAACACATCTTTAGGAGGCAAATGACCAGGATTTGGCTGTTGCTGAGGTGAGGCAGGAGGGAGAGAGGGAGTCCAGCAAGACACGGCTGTCTGGCTTGGGACACAGGTTGGATCAGTGAGGTGGCACCACGGGCAGGGGAGGAGGATGGGGTCTGGGGTGCCGGTGGAGGGGTCAGCTTTGGTCATGTCAAGTCTGGGTGCTGTTGGCCACACAAGGGCAAGAGAAAGTCTAACCTGGGGTGCTGGAAATGTGTGTGTGGGGGTTGCAGAATCGCAGCAGGCATGGGTGGAGGAGCCCTGGGCACCCTGGCATTTAAAAGGTGGGCAGAGGAAAAGAACCCCCAAAGGATCTCAGAGAGGAACAGGCAGCCAGGGCCAAGGAGGAGAGATGGGCTGATCCTGGAAGCAGCAGGAGCAGTGGGGCTCCCACACTGGGGTGTGCCAAGCAGAGTGGGCACAGTGCATATTGCACACTGTGCAGATTCTAGAGCCCCACCTCCAGGGAGCCTTAGTCAGTAGACGGGAGCTCAGGACTATGTGTTTTGTAAGCCCATGCCCCCCCCCCCAGGTGATGCCGATGAAGGTGGCCTCTGGACCTCACTTTGATCCACTGAGTGTGGGGAGTGTCAGGAAGGAATGAATGAGCCACAGTGCAAAGGAGCAGAGAGACCCGGCAAGGGAGAGACAGAAGACTGACCACTGGGTTTGGCTGAGATTCCCCTAGCAGCTGTACTCAACCTTGGCCCCTCCAGCTGCTCCCAGGGTGGGAAGACAGACCACAGACACAATAAACTCTGTGCACGAAGCACACTGACAGCCGTGCTGGAGGTGACACCCAGGATGTGTCTACCATTAAGATTCACTTCTCAGTATCCCCCAGCCCCCCCCACCATGCCTGCCCTCCGCAGATGCTCCAATAAAGGGGGCAGAAGTGAACGCACTTGTGCCACCCCTGTGCCCCCAGCTGCCTCTGCGCCCACTCGCACCCAGGACAGGGACTGTCTGGGCAGTTGCTTAGCACCTCTGATGCTTCCACTTGCTTCTGTCTCACTCTCAGAAGAGCCGTGTCTATACGGCTCCCCTCCTCCCTGCCTCCCCAGTGCTGCTGGAAAGAAAACACACAGTGGGCACTTGAGCGGGCTTAGCCAGTGAATGGGAAATGGGGCTCCTAATGGTTTGAAAGGCAGAGAGTGGATGCCCTTGAGCGAGCTGCAGTAGAGAGGTCGGAGAGAGGCAGAGGAGATCATTATTGTTAATAATCTCTCATGTTTAGCTGGCAATTTGCAATTTGAAAGTGTTAGGATAGAGTGTTATGTATAGGATACGAAAGGGGCCCAGAGGGAAACCCTAATTCAAATGAGGGGGCCAAGGATGGATTCCAGAGAGATTAATCTTAAGTGATGTGTGGATCAGCTTAGGTGGGAGGGGAAGGAAAGAACGTTCCAGGAAGAGGAAGCAGCTCATGCAAAGGCCAGAGATGAAAGAAAGCTTGGGACTGGGGCTATGATGAGGACGAGATGAAAGACTCATTTGTTCCACAAATACTTGTCAAGTGTCGACTTTTAAGTCTGGTCCAGGGCTGGGTGTGGGGTACAGCCATGGACAGGAGAGACTGCAGTCCTTATTTGCATGGAGAATTTGGGCTGTGGGAGAGGCGGAGGTTAAATAACTCAGCACAGGAAAACACAAGCTCGGAGATGTTGGCAGGTGGTATGAAGGGAGAAGAACAGCATGTTCTGAGCGAGTGAAACTAAGGAGGGGTCCTGAGTTACCTGGGAGGGGTTGGGAACGCCTCTGCGAGGATGTGACATTTCAGTTGGGATCTAAAGGATGAGGAGACCTGGACAAAGGGAGTGGCACATGCTGAGACCCTGAGCCTAGGAAGAGCTCAGTGCTCTGGAGGAGCCGAGCTAGTGAAGGCGGGAGAGGGACACGAGACAGCCAGCGAGGTGGGCAGGGGCCAGATTTCCCAGCGCGTCCTGGGTCTAGTTCAGAGTTTGGGGTTTCATCCTGTGATTAAGGTGTCTTCATTTTTGTTTTAGATTATGAGGTTTAAACAGGGGTCGGTTTGCACTTTAGGAGGATCACTAGAAAGATCATTCTGGCAGCAGTGTGGAGGGTGGATCTGGGAAGGCGGGTGAAGCTGGAGGCTGGCAGGTGGCCTGAATGAAGGCAGAGGCAGCGGGGAGGGGCCGGAGGGGAAGGCCTTGAAAGATGTCTAAGGGGGTGGAAGGGAGAGGGGTTGGACTCTAGGGCTTGGGGTTGAGGAGTCAGAGCAGGCCCCCAGCTCTCTGGCCTAGGGAACACAGGTTTGCAGGACAAGATGTGGCACCCCTGGACAGGTGGCCTATAAGGGGCTTGAAGGTGCTGTGTGCTGTGACTAGCAGGGTGCAGAGTGGAGGTCAGACAGGAGGGACCAGACTGGAGCCATGTGAGCCTGGAGAACCATCCAGGGAGAGTAGGAGCTTGCAAAGGGCAGGCACCAGGAAGGCTGTGTAGGCAGGAGTGGGGAAAGAGAGGGAGGACAGAGCTGGGGGCAAGCGACCCAGGGGACCTGGAAACCTCTGGCCCCAAAGACCCTGAGGGAAACTGCTGCTGACATCCTGAACCATTCATGCCCTAGGCTGACAGGTCCTGAGAGGACCTGCCAGAGACCTCCTCTGGCCTCTCATGGGACCTCGCCAGCCAAAAGGGACCTTCTTCTGGCTGAGAGTGCTCCTACGGGCTCTGGTAGAGTGGGAGAGGGGTGTGCAGGGATTAGGGGACTGGCTCTGAGATGTGCTGCCTGGGTGATCCCTGGCAGTCTCTCCTCTTCTTGGGCCTCAGCGTCCCCATCTACAAAGGGAGACCATTCTGCCCATCTGGTGGGGTGAGGACATGGTTAGTGGAAGAGCTTCTGGCTTCTCCTGGGCAGGTGGTACTGAGTGTGGCTGGCGGGAAGTGCTTTGTAAACAGTGAATTACTGAACAAAAGGAGTCGTGCCAGGCTCCTTCCCGCTACATTTCAGGATCTTCGGAGGTAAGAAGCCAGGGGATGAAAACAGGCCCTGAGCGGGCCGCTAGACTGCAGGACACCTGGCAGGGAGCCGACACCTGGCACCAGGTCAGTGGCTGCCCCCTCAGCCACCTGTCGGCTGGACCCAAGTCACCGCAGTCAACGCCGGCTCTGCAGGGGGCGGTGGGGAGACGGCGGGGGTGTGGCGCGTGGGAGGCCGGCGGGGTCCGCGCGCCACCTGGTGGGCACTCAGGCGCCTCCCGTGGTCGCGCGGCGGGGGAGAGGAAGGCCAGGCCAGCGCGCTGGCAGCTCGGTGCACCCGACTGCTGGTTCGCACCTTTCCTACTCACCGGTGCCCAGTGCACAGAGGCACTTAATAAAGAGAGAGAGAGAAAAAAATCCAGCCTGGACAACATAGTGAGATCCTGTCTCAAAAAGAAAGAAAGAAAGAAAAGAAAGAAAGAAAAGAAAGAAAGAAAGAAAGAAAGAAGAAAGAAAAGAAAGAAAGGAAAGGAAAGGAAAGAAAGAAAGGAAAGGAAAGAAAGAAGGAAAAGAAAGAAAGAAAGAGAAAGAGAGAAAAGAAAGAAAGAAGAAAGAAAGAAAGAAAGCAAAGAAAAGAAAGAAAGAAAGAAAGAAAAGAAAAGAAAGAAAGAAAGGGCCTGTGCCACTCATAGATGTTGTGATGCTCTTGAGCTCTGGAGCCAGATCGCCTGGGTCTTAGATTTGCGACTGTGTCTTCTGCGAATTACTTCACCTCTGTGCCTCAGTTTTTCATGGGGATAATGACAGTATCCAGTATAAGACTGTTGAGAACAGGGCCTGGCACACAGTAAGTGCTCAATAAGTGCTGGCTATTGTTATATTCACATTCATTAGCTCATTCAGCCCCAGATCCAAGTGTCGATGTCGTGCGAGGTGATCGTAGGGAGGGAGGCAGCTTAGGCGGTGGAAATAACGTTGACTACAGGGGGGACAGGTGGTTCGTGCAACTAGGGGCATGAAACAGCCTCGGCTTCTTTATCTGTGAAATGGGTCAGTACAACATCTGCAGCAAGAAGTTGCCGCTCTCTTTCCGGGGAGAGGGCGACCCAGTCCTGCACCCCTGGCCCTCGGGGTTGTCTCGTGAGTAGCGGCCACAGCGGCCCGAATTCAAGGGCGCGTGCCTCTCTGGACTGCCGACGGACACTGAGGCCAGGGCGCCAAGTGGCAGCCACCTCTGGAAGTCGAGGCTTCCACCTGGGCGCTCCCCGGCCACCCAGCCCAGGTCCGCCCAGGCGCTTCAGCCCATCGCGGGCTGACAGTCCCCGGAGTCCAGACGCGCCTGGCTGCGCCTCTCACTTACAGGCCGGTGGTGACGCCTGGCGGCGGAGGGAGGGATAACCGCGACCTCCACTCGACCGCGCACCTCCTTTCAGGACCCCCCCACTGAGAAGCTCGTCTGGGTCTGGCCCCGGTGGGCGATGGGCGAGGGGAGCCACAGGCACCGTCGGGAGTCCAGGAGGTAGAGGTGAGCATTTACCTGCGCTTCTACTGGAAAGGTGGAATCTAGCATCATCCAATTCCAAATCTGATCGGAGATGGGGGCGTGGGAGGGAGGGGCAGAGAGAGCAGGGGGCAGGGCTAGAGATGGCAGCCAGAGAGATGTTAGGGAGCTCAAAGGAAGACTTCGCTGGTTTTCTCCGTCCACCTCATTTGGGGTCATCGTTCCCCTTTGGTGCCCCAGCCCCTAAAGATTTCAACGGGGCAGTGTAGAGCAGTACCTGGGGGGCAATGGGCCTGGGAGTGACCTCAGCCTGAAAGTGGCCCCAGTTCAGGTGCTCTCTGGAAGGGTCAGCTGCAGCCACAAGGCCTAAGGGACCATAAGAAAACGACAAGGCAGCAGGAAGGATGCTTCCTGGAAGACAATTTTCTGACTGCTGCTCACCCCTAGACCACTATGGGGGTGTGGCTGCCACATCCACTTCAACAAACCTGGCATCTGCAGGCTCCAAGGGCCTGCGGACTGGTGGGGGTGCCTGGCCTCGGCCCAAGAGCATAGCCCTCACTCCTGAACCAGGCCCGAGGTCACACGCCTCCCGACACCCTGACTCCCCCAACTCAAGATATAACATACAAAATCGGGTCCTTGGCACAGCCTGTCCCCACCCCTGCGTTCCTCTGTGTTCACTAGAATCTCGGTGCCAGCTTTGCCTCTGGTCACTCTTCCCCTGGTATCCAGTTGCATCTTCTCCTCCATCCCATTGTGAGCTTCGGGACTCCATCATTGCTTCCTGGGACCACAGCATCCACTGACAGGTGTCTTCCGGCCCTTCCTTACCCTACAGCCAGAGGGGACACCTAGTTCTAAGATGCAGTCTAGATGGTATCCTTCTTGGAGGGATTTCCATCACTCCAAACTAGCCAAGGCATATTCACTAAACATTACTCACCTCTCTCCCTTAATTGCACAATGCAACGAGGTAGGTCCTATTATTGCCACATTTTACAATGAGAGAACTGAGCTTAGAAAGATGAGATGATGTCCCCAAGGACCCATAGCTAGTGTTCTTCAGAGTTGGCATTTGGACCCGGCAGCCTGGCTCCCAGAGCCCAAGCTTTGGCCGCGCCAGTGTTTCTTGAGGTAAGCACATGTTGGAAGGGAGAGTCCTTTCTCTTTTTTTTAATAGTATAAATGAACATTTTAAATTTTAATAGAAATGTGTTTCTTTTTAAAGGCTTTTCTTCTATTTTATTTCTGGCAAGGGATACTGGTTTCTCATTTATGGGAGTGATACAAAATGTTCCTTTAAAATACATTTATTTTTGGGGAAAAAAAGTAGTTAATTGAAAGAAAAGTACTAGGGGATGTGATAGCGCAGGTGGAACGTGGATGCGGAGAAATGCATGCTGGCGTCCTTGTCGCAACACACTGCTGCTCAGGAGAGAGTCCAAACTCCTCAGCACGACTACGCCTACCAGTGCTCCAGGGCTCACCCCGCCAGCCCCCTGCTCTCTCCCGTCCCCACCTCACTCCCTCTGCTGTGGCCTCTGACGGTTTGCAGCTCCCCAGAGCAGCAGGCTTTCTGTGCCTTTGGACACGCTGTTCCCTCCACGTGACCT
The DNA here is from genome assembly GCA_008086735.1 of Cheirogaleus medius. Taxonomy (NCBI): domain Eukaryota; kingdom Metazoa; phylum Chordata; class Mammalia; order Primates; family Cheirogaleidae; genus Cheirogaleus; species Cheirogaleus medius. The sequence goes on along the minus strand of VBSM01003215.1, from coordinate 18,274,655 downwards.
CCCCTTCCTTCTTGGCTGTCTGGCAAACACCCACTTACCATTTGAGGCTTAACCTCGCTCAGACATCACTTCCTCCTCCAAGCTTCTCTGAAATGGCATTGACACCTCTCCCACTATTGTACCCAGTCACCTGTCCTCAAACATAATCATACTTCGTTCTCCCTTCTCTCACCCACTCCCACCCCCACCCCCATGACTGTGAACTCCTAGAAGACAGGGGCAGTCTTCTTTGGCCCAGCACCTGACACTCAGAGGAGCTCGATAAATGCGTGTGCAATGCATGAATTCCATGGGAGGCCAGGTGGAGGGAAGGTTGGTTTCAGATGGGATAATGGGGGCAGGTGGGTACAGCCTTTAAGGAAAAGGTGGGTGTGGATTTTTGAGCTGTATGTTGATGGAGGATTGGGGAAGATAGTCTCCTGGAAGCAGATCCAAAGATCTTTATGAGAGTTTATTATTGGCCAAGGGGGAAATGTCAATTTAGGGCAAAAGTCAATTTATTTAATAAATGATGATGCCATATCAGTGATCCATCTGGAAGAAAATAAAGTGAAATCCTCCCCTCCCATCTGACACCACCTACAAAATAGATCCCAGTTGGATTAAAGCCTTAAAGTAAAAAACTAAATATATTAGAAGAAACTAAAATTATCAGAAGAAATTTAGAAGACTAATTCTTTAACCTTGGGGATAAAAGAGTTCTTCTTAGGTAAGACAGGAAACTGAGAAGCCATAGAAAAGAGAGAAAGGGTGAGAGAGAGAGAGATTTGGTTATGAAAAAATTATTTCTGACTGACATAAGGTTCTGTAAACAAAATAAAAAGGTAAACAATAGACTGAAAAAAATATTTGCAACATGGCTACCAGTAGAATAGCCTTTCTATGAAAAAAACTAAAAACCAATAAAAAAGAGACAAAAACATAAAATATAGGCAGAAGGGGAGGCTGAGGTAGGAAGATTGCTTGAGATCAGGAGTGTGAGACCAGCCTGAGCAAGAGCGAGACCCCATATCTACAAAAACTAGAAAAATTAGCCAATCATGGTGGCTCACACCTGTAGTCCCAGCTACTTGGGAGGTTGAGGCAGGAGGATGGCTTGAGCCCAGGAATTTGAGGCTATAGTGAGCTATGATGACGCCATTGCATTCTAGCCAGAGTGACATTGCGAGAACCTGTCTCAAAAAAAAAAAAAAAAAAAAAAAAGAAAGAAAGAAAAAAAGAAAAGAAAAAAAAATAGGCAGAGGGCTAGATAAGCAGTTACGGAATGTACAGGCACACCTCAGAGATGCTGCAGATTTGGTTCCAGCCCACCTCAATAAAGCAGAATATTGTAAGAAAGCAAGCCACACACATTTTTTTGTTTCCCATGCATATAAAAGTTATGTTTACATTATACAGTACTCTTTTAAGTATGAAATAGCATTATGTCTAAAAGAAACAATGTGCATACCTTAGTTAAAAAATACTTTATTGCAAAAAAACTTGCTAAGGATCATCTGAGCCTTCAGTGAGTGGTAATGTTTTTGCTGGTGGAGGCTCTTGCCTCAATGTTGCTGCTGCTGGCGGATCAGGGTGGTGGTTGCTGAAGGCTGGGGTGGCTGTGGCAATTTATTAAAATAAGACGAGAATGAAGTTTGCTGCAACTCACTCTTTCCACAAAATATTTCTCTGTAGCATGCGATGCTGTTTAATAGCATTTAAAAATGTTTTAATTTAATTTTTATTTTTTTAGAGACAGGATCTTGCTCTATCAGCAGTGCTGGGGTGCAGTGGTGCCATCATAGCTCACTGTAACCTCAAACTCCTGGGCTCAAATGATCTTCCTGCCTCAGCCTCCTGAGTAGCTAGGACTACAGGTTTGTACCACCACGCCCAATTAATGAAAAAATTTTTTCAAGGGTACAGATGGGGTCTTTTTATGTTGTCCAGGCTAGTCTCAAGCTCCTGGCCTCAAGAGATCCTCCTGCTTCAGCCTCCCAAAGTGCTGCGATTACAAGTGTGAGCTACTGCACCCGGCCTGGTTATTTGTTTATTTTTTTTTGAAGCAGGGTCTCACTCTGTTGCCTGGGCTAGAGTGCATGGCATCTAGCCTGGCTCACAGCAACCTCAAACTCCTGAGTTCAAGTGATCCTCCTGCTTCAGCCTCCCAAGTAGCTGGGACTACAGGTGTGCACCACCACGCCTGGCTAATTTTTTCTATTTTTATTTATTTATTTATTTTGAGACAGAGTCTCACTCTGTTGCCTGGGCTAGAGTGCCATGGCATCAGCCTAGCTCACAACAACCTCAAACTCCTGGGCTCAAGCTATCCTTCTGCCTCAGCCTCCCAAGTAGCTGGGACTATAGGCATGCACCACCATGCCCGGCTAATTTTTTTCTATATATTTTTAGTTGTCCAATTAATTTCTTTCTATTTTTAGTAGAGATGGGGTCTAGCTCTTGCTCAGGCTGGTTTCGAATTCCTGACCTTGAGTGATCCATCTGCCTCAGCCTCCCAGAATGCTAGGATTACAGGCATGAGCCACTGTGCCTGGCTTCACCCAGCCTGTTTAATAGCATTTTACCCACAACAGAACTTCTTTCAAAATTGGAGTCAGTCCTCTCAAACCCTTCCACTGCTTTATCAGCTAAATTTATGTAATATTCTAAATCCCTTGTTGTCATTTCAACAGTGTTCACAGTATCTTCACCAAGAGTAGATTACCTCTCAAGAAACCACCTTCTTTGCTCATCGGTGAGAAGCAACTCTTCATCTGTTCAAGTTTTATTGTGAGGTTACAGCAATTCAATCTTCCGACTCTACTTCTAATTCTAGTTCGTTTGCTATTTCTACACATCTGCAGTTACTTCCTCCACTGAAGTCGTAACTCCTGAAAGTTATCCATGAGGGTTAGAGTCAACTTCCCCAAACTCCTGTTAATGTTAATATTTTGACCTCCTCCCATGAATCACAAATGTTCTTAGTGGCATCTAGAATGATTAATCCTTTCCAGAAGGTTTTCAATTGACTTTGCCCAGATCTATCAGATAAATCACTGTCTAGGGCAGCTATAGCCTTACAAAATGTATTTCTTAAATAATAAGACTTGAAAGTCAAAATGACTCCTTGATCCATTGCTACAGAATGGATGTTGTGTTAGCAGGCAAGAAAACAACATTAATCTCTTTGTACGACTCCTTCAGAGCTTAGGTAGGTGCATTGTGAATGAGCAGTAATATTTTGCAAAGAATCTTTTTTTCTGATTAGTAGGGCTCAATGTGGACTTAAAATATTCTGTAAACCTTCCTGTAAACAGATGTGCTGTCATCCAGGCTTTGTTGTTCCATTTATACAGCACAGGCAGAGTCTATTTAGCATAATTCTTAAGGATACTAGGAATTTTGGAATGGTAAGTGAGCATTGGCTTCAACTTAAAGTCACCAGCTACATTAGCCCCTAACAAGAGAGTCAGCCTGTCCTTTGAAGCTTTGAACTCAGGCATTGACTTCTCCACTCCTGCTATGAAAGTCCTGGATGGCATCTTCTTCCAATATATGTCTGTTTCATCTACACTGGAAATCTGTTGTTTAGTGTGGCCACCTTCACCAATGATCTTAGCTAGCATCTTCTGGAAAAACTTGCTGCAGCTTCTCCATCAGCACTTGCTTCACTTGCACTTTTTTGTTAGGAAGACGGCTTCTTTCCTTAAATCTCATGAACCAACCTCTGCTACCTTCAAACTTTTCTTCTGCAGCTTCCTCACCTCTCTCAGCCTTCATAGGATTGCAGAGATTTAGGCTCTCACTCTGGATTAGGCTTTGGCTTAAGGGAATGTTGTGGCTGTTTTGATCTATCCAGACCACCGAAACTTTCTCCATATCAGCAATAAGGCAGTTTCGCTTTCTTGTCATTTGCGTGGGTTCACTGGAGTAGCACTTTTAATTCCCTTCAAGAACTTTTCCTTGACATGCATAACTTGGCTAACTGGTGCAAGAGGACTAGCTTTTCGTCCATCTCAGCTTTCAACATGCCTTCCTCACTAAGCTTAACCATGGCTAGCTTTTGATTTAAAGTGAGAGACTTGAATACTTACAGGCCATTCTAGAGTTATTGATTGGCCTAATTTTAATACTATGCCTCAGGGAATAGGGAGGCCCAAGGAGAGGGAGTGATGGGAGGACAGCTAGTCGGTGGGGCATCACACGCACAACATTGATTCATTAAGTTCGCCATCTTATATGGACGAGGTTCATGGTGCCCTAAAGCAATTACAATGTAACATCAAAGATCACTGATCACAGATCACCATAACTGATACAATAATAATGAAAAAGTTTGAAATACTTTGAGAATTATTAGCATGTGACACAGAGGCATGAAATGAGCATGTGCTGTTGGAGAAATGGCACCAACAGACTTGCTCAAGTAGGGTTGCCACAAACCTTCACTTTGTAAAAAACACAATATCTGCAAAGCACAATAAAGCAAAGTGCAATAAAGCAAGGTGCGCCTGTAGATGTGGAGAGATTCAGCCTCAGGAGGAGTCGGGGAAATGCAATTTAAAACAATGAGATGTGTTGTTTTCTAAGTGAACAGACTTAATTTTTTTAGAATGGTTTTACACTTAAGAAAAAAATTGAGCAAATAGTACAGAGATTTCCCATATACACCCCCCTTCCACCAGTTTCCCCTATTATTAAGGACTTACCTTAGTATTACGCATTTGTTGTAATTAATAAGCCAATATTATTATTTTATTAACTAAAGTATATAGATTATTAAAGTATATAGATTATTCAAAATTTCTCATTTTTTACTTAGTGTCCTTTTTCTGTCCCAGAATCCATTCTAGGACACCTCATTCTGTTTACTCGTCGTTTCTCCTGAGGCTCTTCTTGGCTGTGAATGTTTCTCAGACATGCCTTGTTTTAGATGACTTCGACAGTTTGAGGAGTACTGGTCAAGTGTATTGCAGGGTGCTGGGCTATTGGAATTCATCTGATGTTTTTCTCATAGACTGGGGCTGTGGGTTTTTAAAAGGCAGGCCACGGAGGTAAAGTGCCATTTTCATCACATCGTATCAATGGTCTATGCCATCAACACAATTACTGACTGTTGACGTTAACTGTGATCACCTGGCTGAGTAGCTTGTCAGATGTCTCCGCTGCAAAGTTACTGTCCCTTTCCATATAGCACTCTTTAGAAAGATGTCATGTGCAGCCCACAGTTACGGAGTTGAGAGTTACATTCTCCCTCTTTTAGGGGGAAGTATCTACATAATTTATTTGGAAATCCTGCGTAGGATATTTGTCTCTTCTTCAACATTAATTTATTCAATCCTTTGCACATATTAGTGTAGACTCATGAATATTCATTTTATACTTTGGGTTATAATCCAATACGACTTTATTTTTGTTGCTCAAATTTTTGTGCTGCATCTTTTCCCATTCAGATTGGAAAAATGAAAACATTGATTAGCAACCAGGGCTGTGGCAGCTGTGTGGCTGCCCAGAGTGTGAACTGCTGCCCCTTTGGACCGGGAGTTGCATGGTCTGACCTGGAAATTCTGGAAAGAAAAAGAGCAAGAACAGACCAATGGGTGTCATTAAGCCCATTTTTATTTAAAAAGAAAAACTGTCTCTATCTATCTATTCATTACCTATCCATCCATTTATTATCTAGATCTATTGATGTAGATATTGATTATCTACTGATCTATCTATATCCATCTATTGATCTGTCAATTATCTATCTATTGATTGGTCTACCTCTGTCTATTTATTGATTTACATATCAATTGTCCCTATTTATCTATCTATCTGACTTTCTCCTGGCATCCACACTGCCCCACCCTCAATCTCTTCTCTACCCTGTGGACACCAGAGGGGTCCTTAGGCAACACACATCAGATCAGATCAGAATCCCTTCCTGGCCTCAGTGGCTTTTTTTTTTTTAATCTCACTTTTTTGCCTGGGCTAGAGTGCCGTGGTGTCATTCTAGCACACAGCAACCTCAAACTCCTGGGCTGAAGTGATCCTCCTGCCTCAGCATCCCTAGTAGCTGGGACTACAGGCATGTGACACCAAGCCCACCTAATTTTTTCTATGTATTTTTAGTTGTCCAGTTAATTTCTTTCTATTTTTAGTAGAGACGGGTCTCGCTCTTGCTCAGGCTGGTTTCAAACTCCTGAGCTCAAACGATCCACCCGCCTCGGCCTCCCAGAGTGCTAGGATTACAGGCATGAGCCACTGCGCGGGGCCCTCAGTGGCTTTTTGATACCCTTAGAAGAACATTCAAACTCCTTATGGTGGCCTACAGCGCCCTCTATTGGAGCTCCACTCAAATGTCCCTCCTCAGAGAGTCCTTCCCTGGCAATTGCACCTGAGGCAGCCTGGTTCCTGCCCCAGGCCACATCACTCCTAGCCCGTCACCCCACCATTCCACCTCCCGCTGAGAATTCATCACTATTTGAAACATCCTCCTCCAGAATCTAAGCCCCGTGAGGGCACTGGGCACCTTGACTTGTTTGCTCCTGGCTTAGCTCAGGGCCCGGGGCGCAGTAGGTCCCAGTACTTCTTCCTCATTGGGCGAATGCGGAACAACCCTCCCTCAGCCACGTTAGTGACCTCCCGGGTGTTGGGGGGGAAGGGGAGAGAGGAGATTATTAACTTTTTCTTCAGATACTTTTGGTTTGCTTAAGCTGTTACAAAGAACATGTAGTACTATGGTTTATAATTAAAAAGAAAATCCAATAAAGTTAATATAAAAAAGAAAAGAAATAAATTAAAGTTTTCATTTCCTGGGGACAAAATGAGAAAGCAGCAGAGGTTTTAGCTGGAACGGTCGGTGTCTTGGGAGTGCAGGTAGCCTCCTGAGGCTGCGGCGGAGGGGCACAGAGGGCTGGAGGGTATGATGGGAGACGAGGTGCAGAGACTGGGAGGTTCTAGAATTGTTACAGGCCTTGCAGTCTGGGGGTGGGCGGGCAGGAGGCCTGTCCGGGAGCTGTGTTTGCGCAGTGGGCTCAGTGTGGGTGGGGAGCATGGCTGGTGGGGTGCACCAGGGAGCCCCGGCCATTCCATGGCCCTACCACTGGGACTTGGACAGCCCACAGTTCAGGCCCTGGGTCCAGCCCCTTTTTGGGCCAGTCTTCCCGCATCTCTTGGCTTCAGTTTTCCCAGCAATAGAACAGGGGTTGACACAGGAGTCTCCAAGGTCTTCCCGGCTCTGATGACAGCCCCAGCGGGTGCTGATTCCTGGCACCCTTGAGCACTTGGGTTGCGCCAGAGTCCTGCGGGCAGCCGGGTGCCCCACGCCCGCTACGCGCCTGCGGCCGGCAGAGGGCGCTGCGGCGCCGCCGTCCCCGACGTTCCCGCAGCCCGGGCCGCGTCCACTGCCTCCCAGTCCGCGGGTCCTGCTCCGCCCAGCCCTGTTCAGGCCAGAAGGTGCGCAGGACTCCGGTGTCCGGTTCTGCGGGCCTGAGCCGAAGAGGTCAGGCTGGATCCGGAGCCTGCCCAGAAAGTCATTCCTTCCATGCCCCTGCCTCCGTGCAGTTTCACAGCGGGTGCTGCCTCTGGGCAGGGAGGCTGCTCTTCTGGTGCCGCGCCAGGCGACCTTTACCCCTGGTGCCAGTTCTTGGCGTCCACCTCGAATCCTCTCACTGCAGCTAAAAGCAACGTGGGCTGTTTTCAGAGCTGAGGGGAGCCACAGGTGAAGAAGCCAGGAGACGGGGCCGGCCACTCTTGCAGGCGCCCGAGGGGTTCCCCACGACTTCCCAACAAATCCTGCCGTCCTCTCCCCCAGCACAGCCCTCCTCCCTCTCCTCTCGGTGCTGGGCAACAGCTAGGGTGGGAGCAGCTGAATTGGGAGGCTTCTAACAGACCTCAGAAATCTGGAAATGGGAAGGGGGCTGGGAGAGTGGCCAGCCTACTGGTGCACGCCCAGGGCAGGTGAGCCCGAGGCTAGAACACCCCAGACAGCCCTCCCGGGTACACTGCACCCTCAGTCACAGGCTTTCCTGGGTCTCCTCTCCCTAGTCCCCTTCCCCCCTTCACTCTCCCCCCATAACTCTTCCCAGGCCCAGAGCTGGCTGGGCCCCAGGGGGGACACCCCAGGGCAGGATCAACCCCAAGCTCAGGCCTCTTACTCTTGGGTCTTGCTTCATCTCAGTCTGAGAAAGTTCCTCTTTCCTTATTTCATGCCTTGTTGGCACTGGCGTCCCAGGCCTGGCAGGCTCTTGGGTGTGCGTTTTGTCCCAAGATCAGAGGAAGCTCTGCAGCTTCTCAGTCGCCCAAATCTCAGGAGGGCTACCTCCCTGGAGCAGGCTGGCACACGGGTGGGACCAGGCCCACAGCAGAACATCTGGGGACCCTGGCCACCTGATAGCCAAGCCCCCAGCAGGGCCAGAGAAAGGGGACTCCCACTGACTCTAGGGGCCAGGCTGGCCCAGACTTGCTGTGGGATTTGGAGGAGCCACTCTCTGGCCTGTTACTCAGATGTCACAGGGGAAACCCATGTGCCCCTTTCTCTCTTGCCATCTACTGCCTCCATAGCTCTCCCAGGCAGGACCGAGGGCCCCCACTGTCTGTACTGGGCATGTGGCAGGAGCGAGGTCTGGCCAGTGGGTCTGCCTAGAAGCGCATTCCAGGGCACGCTTCCCACACTAGTGCCCGGCTCTCACTGTGAGGCACGTGGAGTGGAAAGTGTCCCTCCAGCCGGGCGATCGGGGCTGGGATGCTGAGTGTTGGGATGGCTGAATGACCAGCCCCCTGAGCCAGCGTGGACAAACTCCCGCCCCCAGGTCCTCACACTGTCTCCCCCTCCCCATGTGGAATCCTGTTCTCAGGGTGGCACTGGTGAACCCCTGCTGGCCATGGTGATGGGGCCAATGGGAAGCTCCTTCTCAGGATGTCCCATGCTGCCATCCGTTGCAGAATCCAGATGGAGCCCAGGCCTATGTGCTACAGAGACACCGTGTGCGGCATGGACACAAACAAACGGGCCATATCAGGAAGCATCGGCCTGGACACTCGATCAGTTTGCCCCAAATTGTCACAGCTGGATCCATGACTGGAGGACAGGAGGGCAGAGTGGTTAAGACTCTGCCAGATCCAGGTTCAAATCTGGGTTCTGCTCCTTGCTTAGTGGGAGACCTCAACAAGGAAGCCCCTAAACCTTCTGAGCCTTAGCTTTCCTCACCTGCATGGCGGGGTAACAATAGCGCCAACAGCAGGAGGTTGTTGTAAGAATTAAATGGTAGAGTGTATGATAAAATTAGAATAGCAAACACGGAGGCAGTCCCGGGGAGCTCTTCTAAGCACACTACGTGAGTTAACTCCTCTCCTCACTGTAAGTCTGTCCTGTTATTATCCCCGATTTGCAGGTACAAAGGACATAGCCCTCGCCCTCAAGGAATATCCAGTCTGGTGGGGAGACAGAGAAGTGAGCAAAATGCCTTTGAGTCAAATTAGTCTTCGCTGTTGAGTGAAGTGAGAATTCAGGTCACAAATGTTCAAGTTCGAATTGGGTTCTCACAACGCCCCACACAAGATATAGATCAGGAGACTGAGGCCCTGAGAGGCTGTGACACTCGCTCGAAGGTGCACAGCAGAAAAGAGTAGAAGCAGCATTGTCTGACTCTGGTGCTCATGATCTTCTCCCCAAAATAAACACAAAATATAAACATGCTTGCCATGTAATTGCAGTTTCCAGAAAAGTCCACTGGCTGCTCCTCACTAGTGGAGGATTGCAGCCCACGAGCCCCTATCAAGACAGGCCAGGCCCCCACTGTTCTGCCCCTGGGTGCAGAGAATGAGGAACAATTATTTCTGTCTGGTAGGATTGTTCACCAAGGGAGGTGACATTTGAGCTGGGATTTGAAGTATGTGTAGGAGTTTGCCAGGTGGACAGGGAGGGAAGCCCATCCAGGAAGAGGGAAGAGCATGAGCAAAGGCTGAGGTGTGAGTGTTTATGGTGGAGGAAGTCAGGGAGGTGTTCTTGATGGGGAACAGGGTGAACAAAGGCAGAAGGCAGGGCCACCCAAGGAAGCTGTATTTGGGAATCAATGAGGGTAGGGGACTTGAGCAGGTAGGGGGATATCGTAGATAAGACAGAAAATGCAGGTTGAATAGACATTTCTCAAAAGAAGACATACAAATGGCAACAGGTATATAAAAAATACTCAATATCATCATTCATCAGAGAAATGCAAAGCAAAACTATAATAAAATATCATCTCACTCCAGTTAAAATGGCTTTTATCAAAAAGACAGGTGATAATGAATGCTGGCAAGGATGTGGGGAAAGGGGAACCCTGGTCCATTGTGGGGGGGAATGGAAATTAGTGCAACCGCTATGGGAAACAGTATGGGGGTTTCTCAAAAAACTAAAAATAGAACTACCTATATCCATAGGAGGGGAATTCAGTATATCAAAAATATATCTGCCCTCCCATGTTTATTGCAGCACTATCTACAATAGCCAAGATTTGGAATCCACCTAAGTGTCCACCAACAGATGAATGGATAAAGAAATTGTGGTACAGATGCACGATGGAATATTACATAGCCACAAAAAAGAATGCCATCCTGCCATTTGCAACAACGTGGATGGAACTGGAGAACATTATGTTAAGTGAAATAAGCCAAGCCCAGAAAGATAAATCTTGCATGTTCTCATATGTGGGAGGTAAATATTAAAAACAATTGATCTCATGGAGACTGAGAGTAGAATGACAGTTACCAGAGGCTGGGAAGGGTTGCAGGGAAGGGGTGGTTAATGGATGCCAAAACATAGTTAGATAGCATGAATGGTATTTGATAGCACAACAAAGTGACTATAGTCAAGAACAAGTTAAGGTACACTTTAAAAGAACTAAAAGTGTGGAATTGAAATGTCCCTAACACAAGGAAATAATAAATGTCTGAGGCTATGGATACCCCAATTACCCTGATGTGATTAATTCACATTGTATGCCTGTATCAAAACATCACAGGTACCTATAAATATATACAACTATTATGTACTTATAATAATTAAAAATAAAAGGAAGAAAAAGAAAATGCAGGATGGAGCCATATTTCAGCGGAGACAGAGTTCTGACACTCTAATTGTGGGATTCCAAGGACCTACTGTGGTAAAGCTACTGAAATAGCCACTTGATCTGTTAGTCACACAGGACAGCCACTGCCAGCCCTGCCCGAGTAGGGGTCTGGGAGGGGTCTGCTCCTTACAGCACCTCACGGCCAGCCAGGCCCAGCACGTGGGCCATGTGCAGGTCCTGGGCCCCTAAGTGAGGCTGCGTTGTGTGTGCTTATGCATTAATTGCGTGTGTAGAACGTGCTGGAAGCTACGGTGGCGTGTGTGTATGGAAGTGTAGACAAACGTGGGTGAATTTTGAGTGTGTGTGAAGACACATAACCGTGGGTGTCTGTGCAGGGGTATACGTGTGTGCATCAGTGTAAACCTCCATGGGGCGTGGGTGTGGGCAGGGCCAGCCACCCAGGACTCTGTTGTGCACGGAGGTGGGTACACTTTTGTGCATGTGTGCAAGTGCAGGTTTATAAATGCAGGTGTATGTAGGGACAGGACTCTGTGTGTGTGTGTGTGGGGGGGCCTGTCCCTTAGGAGGAGTCAGGGTCAAGGGGGATGGAGAGAAGAAAGTCCCAAGAAAAGATGTAAGAAAAGGCTCAGCATCCTGTGACATCGGAATTTTGGAGTTGCTTAGAAATGGCCAACGAAGGGCACATGCAAATCAGATGTAAGGGACATGCAAATGAGAAGACCTCTTTCTGGCCTGAGCTGGGGCCCCAGGAATCCTCCTGGAGTCCTAGGGGGAGTGGAAAGTGGGTCTGTGGCAGCGCTGGGAGCAGAGCTCCTTGTCACCTTGGTCCCTTTCAGCTCGTGGGTTAAGGCTCAAACCCCACAAGACCTCATGCCTTCGGGAGACCCCATGGGAGGCTTCCAGCTGCCACCGGGCCTAGTTCCTGGCTGTGGGGTAGGGGTAGGGGAAAAGCTGGGGGAGCTGGGGGAGAGCTCCCAGACCCCACCGCGAAGAATGGATGTCACAGTGACAGCTGGCCTGGCTTGTATTCACTGGCCTGTCCCAGTCGTTGGGGCACCAGGGCAAGGGATCAAGGGCAGACAGAAGGCTCGGAGATGGGCGTGCAGGGCGCCTGGGGTTTTCCCTGGCGCTCAGAGCACAGACTCTGAGCTGGAGGAGCCTCCCACAGCCCTGTGACCCGTGCCTGGCACGCAGGGGACCCATAATCACTCAGCACGGCGTCATCAGGCCGAGACGAGCCCAGGCTCCCCGTGCCAGGCTGGCGCTTGTGCCTCTGCCCAGGAGTATGCGTCTGACTCATGCACACGTGCTGCACGCGCGGTGCGCACGCCAGCCGCTCACGCCCTCCTGGCCTTCCGCAGAGTGCGCAGGGCACGATCACGACCACCGAGGACCACGCGTCCAGCTACCAGAACACCTGCGCACAGGTGTGCTCACCCCCCCTTATACCTGTGCGCATGTAACAGGCCCGGGGCAGGGGGATGCATGGTGTCCTCGCTCCCGTGTGCTCCCCCAGCTCCTAGACTCGCTGCTGGGCAGGCTGCCATCTCTGCTCCCGTAGCTCCCGATCCACTTTCAGATTCACACGCACTTGGGGCACCAGCTGCCTCCAGAGTCCGGAGTTTGGTGTTTGCCTGACTCGCAGGTTGTTCCTTCATGTGACAGATCTCTTCCCTGAGGCAGAGGCCGGGACTCCTTCCCACTGGGGCCCCTGAAGGCAGGAGCTGTGTATCCCCCATCAGATTAGAGCTCCCTGAGGGTGGTGACAATCGCCACTGTCAGACAGGAGCCTGCCAGGGGTGTGTCTGCCTCTGTCCCATCAGACACACCACCAGCCCCTCCCAGAGCCTGGCCCCGGGCTCTGCCTCATCCTAGTCGTCTGGGAAGAGTGGGCAGACAAATGGCCCTGCCCCTAGCCAAAAGTCAAAGGTCAAACCCCATAAATGCCAGGAAGGGAAACCCAGCCCAAGCCTCTGGAGCCTGGCTGGAGGGCCAGAGCAGCCCAGGACAAGACGCTGCCACCCAGCTCCAAAGGGCAGAGGCACCGCCCTGTGCTGCCTTGGCCACAGGTCCCTCCCACTATACAGCCAGATAGAGCCCTGGAAAGCAAAAACAAGGGGCTCATACCCCTTCCTTCTGGGAAGTCCTTCTGAGTGTCAACCTCAAATCTCTCATGCTGTGGCATTTCCTCTCATTTGGCTTCATGGTGCTCTCACATGGGGTAACTCCTGACCTTTCAACTTTCCAAGATGTATTGTCCCTATTGGAATAAAAAAAAATGTGAGGGCCAGAAGGGACTGCAATGACTACCCCAGGCCTCGTGGGTCAACTGAGGCTGACAGAACGGAAGGGGCTTGCCAAAGGCCCACAGGAATTGAGGACAGAGGGTGGGGAACCTGTCTCCCAGCCATTGCTTGTTCCTAGACACTTTCTGCAGTCCTCTCTTCTGTCCCTGCCCTCGCACCCCCCCCAGGGTGAGAGTGACCCTCTTGCCTCTGCCCAGTGTCCCACTGCGCCACCGGCCCCACTCAGCAGTCACCCCTGGCTTCAGCGGCCGAGTGAGCGTGGGGCTGGGGGAGTTATGGCAGCAGGGACTGAGAGCCTGTGGGGACCCTCTGCAGGGTGGTCATCTGGCCCCACCCCTGAGAGGTGCTGCTGAGGGAAAGTGGGTGGCCCTGCGCTCCGGGAAATGGCGGGCGGCTGGTGAGTGTTTCAGGATGACACGAACCACCCCCCTCCGTTCTGGCCCCTCGGGAGGTGTGGAGGCTGTGGGGCTGATGGCCGGTGCACAGCCCCAGCCCCGGCAGGAAACAGAGCCTCTCTGGGGACGGAGAACACGTTGCTCTGACCTCAGGCACCTCCAGAGTGGAGAGGGAGACGCAAGTCCTGCCCTCAGGGAGCCCGGGGTGGAGAGCAGACAGCCCGACCCACTTTCCTATAATAATTCATTCGCCGTCACTCCTGCTGCGAGTTGGTTAATGTCTGCTGGTCCCCACCGCGGGATCTCCATGGAGTCCTCATCGGCCTGTTCCCGCCTGTCTCTCACTCCCAGCACGAGCCCTGCCCGGCGCAGACTCTCCCTGGGGTGTGTCGCACTGAGCGTGCGGAGTCACACACAGTCCAGTGCCCAGGAGAATCCAGTTCTTTCCTCTGCGCACATCCAGTCGGTCACCAGGAGTACTGATTTTCCTCCTAAACACAGACTTGGCCCCTGCTGGGGTTCCTAGGCTCCTGGGTCCCCACGGGCCAGCCCTTCCAACCAACCCCCTCTCCTCCCAGCAGCCAGAGTGGTCCTTCCCAAACCCACAACTGAGTCGCTTCCTCAAGCCTTGCTTGGCTCCCCACTGCCCGGGAGAATGCCCCAACTCCTTGCCTGGCGTTCAGAGCCTTGCACCCCTGGCCCCACAGGGCTGCCCACCCTCACCCCAAACTTTCTCTCCAATAGCCTCAAGCCTCACTTCTCCCTCTGCCTGCCCCGGTGATGAAGGACCCTTCCTCTGTGCTCCTGTCACCTTGTGTGTCCCTCAGCATTTGTCAGGACTTCGAGGTCTTGAGGCAGGGCCTGTTGCCACTCACCTTTGAATCTCTGTCTCCCAGCACACACCAGGACACAGCCCTCGAGAGCCGGGCGATCGGCTGCTCTCTGAACCCCAGCCCTCGCCACGCTGCCTCTTCCTCCTCCGCCCAGGCCCCTGCTCACCCCCGCTTTTGATTTCCTTCCTGTGACTTGTCACATCTGGGATGACCCTGTTTGCTGATTTGCTTATGTGTCCAGTGTCTGCCTTGCCCACTAGAGTGTGAGTTCGAGATGGCTTGGACATCGTCACTACCTGGAGCATGCTCGGCACATACTGTTGTCACAGTGATAGCTAGTAGCACCCGATCAGCAGATGCTGTGTGCCAGCAGGCATCAGCTCCTTTCGTGCTCTGGGTAGCCCATGTGGGCACTTCTATGCTCACTGTCATCTTGCAAACAGGAAGCAGGGACCTCAGTAACTTGTCCAGGCTTAGTTAGTGGGGAGGGAGCTGTGACAGGCGGCTTCGCTCATGGCGCAGGTGCTGCCTCCAGAGCAGAGGCAATGCCCTTGGGACATGATGGCACTGGCACTTCCTCTAGACCCTGCCACAGCTGCTTTTCCTGCTGCTATTATTCCTAGACTGGGTTCCTGATTGTCTACCTGGAGGCTGGCTGGAACTGGAGATCAGAGGGGAGGAGCCACTGGCCAGAGGGGGGCAGTCGGTAGCTGCCATAGCGGAAGGACAGCAGTGACCAAGTCAGAGTGGGAGCAAGGTCAGGAGAGCGGAGTCAGATACCCTGCGGGCAGTTAGGGCAGGGGTCAGCAGAGAAGGCCAACCGCATAAGAAAGTTGCAAGGATGTGAACATGCTTAGCTAAGGTAAATGTAACCACTAGGGACTCTTTAGTTGTTTTACTTTTGCCAATACATCTTTATATAAAGCAAAAGGGGGTATTCCTTAAATTGGGGCAAGTGTGCAGTTGAGGCCACAGTGTCCCTAAATGAAGTACCTTCATTAACATAGTGAAAATCACACCCATGAGAGCCATGACAGTTTGCAAATGCCATGGCAACTCCCGGAAGTTACCCTGTAAGGTCAAGAAAAGGGACGATTTCTGGGTCTAAGAACTCTCTACCCCTTTCCCAGAAAACCATGAATATTCTCCACATAGCTTAGCATATTATTAGGGATTAGCATGAAAGGACAGACCCTAACCCTGGAGTGGTACCTTTCGTCCTTGGGTCAGTCCACTCTCTACCATCTCGGACAGTGTACTATACTTTCTGTGCTCCGTCTTTAATAAATGATTTTGCTTTGCCTGTGACCTTGTGTTTGAATTCTTTCTCTTGCGGAGGTCAAGTACCCTCTCTGCCATCGTGGGTGGTGGTCCGTGCCGTTATCAGTCAGACCCTGGTGCCTTGGAGGAAAAACCTGTGTCTTACTTGTTTCTGTAAAAATGAATGAATGAATGAATGAATGAACTTGTTTCTTGGGAAGCAAGGAAGGGGGAGAGTGTGGCAGGAGGCAAGGGAGTGGAAGCGAAGAGTTCCCAGGAGACTCCTTATGGTGGTGCTGGAAGAGAAGGGGTTAAGCCCCCCCTGGCCAGCCTGTGTGCTGAGGCCTCTGCCCGGTGTATGCTTTGGCTCAGGGAGTGGGATCTGTTTGTCGGAGGTGTCCCCTCTTTGCCCTCCTTCCCAGGGCTGTTGGCAGGCCCGTCGTCCTGCAGGCCAGCCAGCCAGCTGTGCAGCTGTCTGGGGCTGCGTCTGGGGCGACGGGGCGTGAGAACATCTGGGGCTGGGTGCGCAGGACATTGAGGCAGTGAGGCAGGGGCCCCTGAGCCAGCTGAAGTCGGCATAGAGGGACGAGCCACCCCCGGGAGCTCCCACAGCCTGGGGACACACGGCTGTGCCCCTCTGGCTGGCTGAGGGCCTCTGCGCCCGTGCAGGAGGGTCAGCACTCCCGCACTCACGTGCCTTTCCTTCACCGTGTGTGAGGTCAGAGGGAGGGCGCTGGCTCAGACTTGGGCACACAGAAGGACGTGGTGGTGGCCCTTGTTTTGAGAGAGGATAAGAATTAGAGAGGAGGAGGTCATTGCAGACTGCATTTGCGTGTGTGAAAGCCGGGAGGGGCTCCCTGTTCTTTCTGTTTTCTCTGCTGTGTGCCACGTGATATATCAGGCACCACCATGGCTTAGCTGACTCCCTCCGTCACACCTGTCCTCCCAGCCCCGAGCCTCTGTGGACTTGCCAGAATAGGTCAGATCCCTGGTTCTTTGCTCCTGTGATACTTGGTTCTTTAGTTCATATTCCAGATGTAACTCATGATTTGGTTAATGTCTGTGTCCTGGCTCATCTCTACGATCCCTGAGGTCCCCTCTCTGCTGTTTCAATATTGCATTCCCAGTGCCAAACACAGTGTCTGCCTCATAGTGGGAGCCCAGCACAGGGAAGGAAGAGGGATTCTCCGGAGGTGTCCCTGACAAGGTATCATCCTGTCCTTCCCCGCCCACAAACGTGCATGGCTCCCCGTCTCCCCTCAGCCTGCGGCTCTCCCCCAGAGTGCCTTCCACTCTGCGCTCTCAGTCTAAAGCCTGCAGTCAACAGCCACGCTGCTCCCCAGATCCACTCTGCTCAAGCCACCTCTTAGCTGGCGCTGTCCTCTCCCCTCACCACCGCCCACCCTGGCTGCCTTCGGAATCCCCCCAGGCCCGGGACAAAACATTCCTCCTCCTAGAGGCTTTCCTGACTCCTCTAAGAATCTAAAGTGGCCTCTTTATGTGGGGTTGGCCTCCTCCATGATGAGGGGGACCCAGAGCCCAGGGTCAAGGCCTCGCCAACCCGCTTACCCCCAGCTTGCCACGTGCACCGTCAATGGCCTTTGTGGAGTCAAAGCAGAAGCCAGGTCCCTCCCTAGGCTAGTGACGGGCCCTTTGTTATGGAGAGTGAGATGGCAGAAGACATAGGGATGTGACAAAGACCTCTAGTGGGATGGCATGACAGAAGGAACCTAAGGGGACCCCCAAGGAATCACACCTGACATAATCCCTGCCCCCTAAGTGCAGGCAGGAAGTGCAACTTGCTTTCAGCCAATAGAATATGCCAAAGGTGAAGGGGTTTTGCAGATGTAGTTAAGGTTCCAAATAAGTTGATTTGAATTATGGAAAGGGAGGCTGCTCTGGTGGGCCTGACTTAATCAGGTGAACATGCTTAAAAAAGGGTGGAGGACCTCCCCGAGGCCAGAGCAGTTATCCTGCTGGCCCAAATGAGTAACCTGCCTGCAGTGAGAGGGCCCTGTGACAGGGGACTGCGGGTGGCCTTGAGCGCTAAGAGTAGCCCCGGGCTGGCAGCCAGCGAGAAAGCTCAGCCCTAGAGCCGCTGGAACTGAGGCCTGTCAACAACCATGTGACCTTGGAAGAGGACCCTGAACTCCAGAAAGGAACGCAGCCCAGCCGACACTTTGACTGCCACCCTGTGCAGCCCCGAGCAGAGGACCTGCACCCAGACTCCTGACCCACAGAAGCTGTGAGATAATACACTGTATTGTTTTAAGCTGTTTAATTTGTGGCTATTCGTTACTCAGCAGTGGATACAGGTGGGCTTGAGAACAACCGGCCTCAGGGAGGGATGGTGGGGGCGGGGGCTGTGAG
This sequence comes from Cheirogaleus medius, assembly GCA_008086735.1. Classification (NCBI taxonomy): domain Eukaryota; kingdom Metazoa; phylum Chordata; class Mammalia; order Primates; family Cheirogaleidae; genus Cheirogaleus; species Cheirogaleus medius. The sequence continues at coordinate 18,256,452 of VBSM01003215.1, read as the reverse complement.
AGAGCCCCGGAGAGTGGGAGGCTGGACTTGGGTCTCCACACAGCCACCTGCCCCTGCGGCTCCCTGCTGGACCACCAGACCTGGCCTGGTGCGTTGGGTGCTTGGCTCCGTGAGCCCACGTGGCCCAACTGGTCTCAGTGGGTGACTTGAGAGGTACAAGGTTTAGAAGTCCCAGCCTCTGGGTCTCCTTGGGATAACACTAACCCTATCCGGAACGCACACCCCAACACTAACACCAACTGTGAGGTCCCGAATTACCATAGAGGCAAGTGAAGCACGGATCCCCCGCCCTCCCCACCCCCCTACAGAGCCCCTGTGGCGTCCGCTGGTGGCCCAGACAGACAGCCCTGAGCAGACAGCTGCTGTTCTCCAGGCCCTTCTGCTGCTGTGACCGGGCAGGCCGCGGCGAAGAGTTCACAGCCTCCACGGCGGGTCAGCAGCTGGGGCTCCAGAGGTGGGGGAGCCCAGAGCCCTGGATAGTGTTACGCCCAAGCGGCTGCTCTGCTTTCCCAGGGGGATGGGGGTGTTGGGGGTGTCTGGGAACGGAGACTCTGGGGGTGGGCTATTTCCTGCTCTCCACTCACCCCCAGCTCTGCTCCTGGGCACCCCCCTGGGTGTGGGTAACCTAGAATCAACTAAAAGGGGGTCTTGGCGAGTAGACCTCAGTCCTCAACCAACGGGTACAAACTGCCACTCCCTTTGGGTCTTTCCAGCCCCTGAAGAGAACCTGACCCAGATGTCCCAAGACCTTGCCGGAAGCCTCCAGCCAGAGCAGCTGGTGAGAGGAGCCTGACCCCTGCTCCGGCCCCTTCCTTTTGTCCACAGTGAATACACCAGGATTTGGTTTCCCCACTGTCCCCCCCACCCGCCAGCCCCTGGCCCAGGGCTCCCATCCATCCTGTCTCAGCCCAGGCCTCACCAGGGTGCAGACAAAGAAGGCATCTCAGGTTCCCTTGTCTGGGCGCCTGCCCTTTGATCTGCCCCCTCCTCCTGCCCGGGGGTCCTGGGGTGCCCTGGGGGAAGCTCCATCCAGGGACAGGCACCCAGAGATAAGATCTGGGATGGAAAGGAGTCCAGGGCACAAGAGACTTTAAAGAGGTGCCGACAGACCCCCCCACCCTTCCCCAAGCTCACCTCTGCTGGCCTACCTAGGCTCCTCCCCACACCACCTGCCTGTTGTTCTCTCCGCAGGCCCTAGACTGCCATCAGGACCCTGACTGGGAGATTCTCAGAGCACTGAGACCCCGGGCCTGCCACCTTCCCAGCAGCTCTTTGGGGGAAAGATGCCCATAGGTGGAATTCCAGACCACTTGCTGGAACAGAGTCACCTGGGAGCTCAGAGGTGCTGCCCCACCCTCCACCCACTGGACCTAAATCTCTAGCAGGGCCCTGGGCACCTGCACATTCAGCAAGTTCCCTGCTTAGTACTACAGGGCCACACCTCTCCCCACCCCCAGCATCTTCAGGGGCACAGTAATGTAGCCACTGTGAGCTGCCTCCCCACCCAGCCCTTGGCACCACATGGGGACCAAGTGGGAGCTCCAGATGCCTGTGGGACCTCAGGGCTGAGCGCCTCACGTTGCAGGGGCTCCCTCAACATCCTGGAGGGACGTGACCCCTCTGGGACCAGTGAAACTCGGGTCCACCCTCCTTTTCTGCTCCTTCTGGGTGTCGTGAGCCTCAGGCAGGGTTCTCTCTCTCCCTCCTCCACCTTTCTTGCCAGGTTCTCAGAGCAGGTAGGGCTACGAGGAGCTCCAGGGTCAGGCAGAGCTGGAGTCAGCCCTGGCTTTACCGTGCACCGGCTCGTGCCCTGGGGTGACTCCCTGCGCCCCTTGGCCTCTTCTCCTCAGCTCCTCATGGAGTCCCACCCCTCTGCCATCTCATCTGCTCCCCTCTGGCTGTGGGACTTTCTCTCCCCTGAGCTCACTTTCTTCTTTTCTGTCTCCTACTCCCCTGTCCCCCACACACCCCACCCTGCAGTCACCTCCTCCATGCCCTTCTCAGGCCCTTCACCCTGCCTGGTACACACTTGCCTTCCCGCACCCTGGCAGTCTAAACTTCAAGCGAGATCTGTGTGGAGCAGGGAGACTGGCCAGAAGTCTTAATTAACTTTAAGACCTAAAGCTGGAAGGAGTTTAAAAATCTTTAGTTGTAGGCTTTTGCCCAGGATGAAGTAACAGGAATTGAATTCGCCCTCCCCTTCAAAGCAACCAGAGACAGCCAGAGAGACTATATATTAAATAAAACAATGCTTTCAAATACCGGGCGTCAGGCACCGAAGGGCAGGGATTCCTGAGAGAGAGGAAACAAACCAGCCGAGCTCTGCTATGCCCCTGGCTCGCTGCTTGTAGAGTTTGCAGGCTGTGGCGCAGGGAGAGAGGACTGAGGCAGAGCCGAGGAACACCCGGAGAGGAAGGGACGGAAGTGTGATTCCAGGGAGACCAAGGCGACTCAGAGCACCGGGGAGGAGAGGGCAAGCCCCGGGTCTGTGCAGTGGCCCAGAGTATCGGGCAGAGCGATCTGCACACATGTGAGGAAACTACTCAAGGTTGGGAAAAACTGACTCAAAAGGATTAAAGAACGGAGCCTGACACCAACCCAAGGCTGGGAGTAGTGCCTGTTTCCACTAGCCAGATTGAGAAAACTCCTAGTCATGTGGTAGAATACTCAAGAATGTCTTACGTTAACAATGGGGCACAATTAGCCCTAGACTGAGCACTGCTCTGGACCTGCTTTTGAAAAAGAACCAAGTTAGAAGGCTAACAATACCTGATTTCAAGACTTATCAAGCTATAGTAATCAAGGCAGTGTGGGACTAGTGTGAAGATAGACAAATAGATCAATGGAACAGAGTAGAGAATCCAGAAATAGATCCACATGTACAGGACAACTGTACCTTTGACAAATTGTACAAAGGCAATTCTGAGGAGAAAGGCTAATCTTTCCAACAAATGGTGCTAGAACCATTGAATATCCACATTTAAAAAATACCCAAGCCCTATATCTCACCACATATAAAAATTAACTCAAAATTTTTCACGGACCCAAATGTAAAACTTAAAATTATAAAACTTCTGGAAGAAAACATCTGTAACCTCAGGCTAGGTAAAGATTTCTTCACTTTACAGAGTGAATCATAGTGTATGTGAATTTTAAAAATCATTTAGAAGGTTGGGGGATCTCAGGAAAGAGTGCAGAATGTGGCAGTGCCATCTAACTATCACAAATGGATGAAACAACCTCTCTAAGGGAGGTGGAGGTAAAAGGTGCTGACCTAAGAAACTTTGGAAATGAATGGAGTCTGTAAGACTAACGTCAAAAGAAATTGTACCTAAGCACTGTACTCTGGTTGATAAAGTTATTTCCCCTAGGGGTACAAGTTAACAATTCTAATACTGCCACATATGTGCACTGGAATTAAACAATTAGGAAAATGAGTGGTGGATGGTAGGAGTCAGGTTTCTCACTGTGTAGTGGGAAGTTACAGGTAAGCAAGGAGAGGAGGTGAGAATGATAAAGTGATCTATGGATTAGAATCTGAGACGTCAGTATAAACTCATGTTTAGTTTAACATAAAAATGGTTATATGTGGAAATATTTATAGACACATCTGTATACAGGGGTTAGCACACATATATTACTTCCTTGGCCTGTCAGCTGAGGCTTAGATGCCCACACCCCATCAGAAATGATTGTGATCACACCTGTGCCCAGGTCTTGGTTTCTAATAGTAATTTCAACAAAAGAAACCAGAAATTTTGGGAGAAATGGCTGATTTTAGGAAACACACACAATGAGCCTGGAGCATGTTGTAGTGCAGAGGTAAGCAGGTGCTCAAACAAGAACAAAACCTCCACAATGATGGTGGTATGTTAGAAAAACACAGGAAGTCACTGAAAGAGCTCCCAGTGGCCAAAGCTGGAATAATTTCAGCAAGAAAATAAATAAAGTAGTGTTCGATTATAACCCAAAGTATAAAATAAATATCCATGAGTCCACACTGATATAAAAAAGTGATTGAATAAATAAATATATCGGGGAGAAGAGACAAATCTCCCATGGAGAAGAACTCCAAATAATTTATGTATACAGTTGTTCCCTTTATCTGGGATTTAGCTTTCTAAGGTTTCAGTTACCCATGATCAACCAAGATCTGAAAGTATTAAATGGAAAATTCCAGAATAAGCAATTTATAAGTTTTAAATTGCATGCCACTCTGAGTAGCATGATGAAATCTCACGCTGTCCTGCTCCATCCCTCCTGGGAAGTGAATCCTCCCTTTGTCCAGCGTATCCACACCGTATATGCTACCCACACGTGAGTCGTTTAGTAAATGTCTTGGTTATCAGATTGAAAAACATAGTATACATGGGGCCCACTACTACCACAGGTTTCAGGCATCCAGTGGGGGTCTTGGAAAGTATCCTCCAAAGATAAAGGGCACTACTGTATACTCCACTCCTGAGGTGAGCATAATTTTCCACTCCTTAAGTTTGGGCTCCTTCAAAAGAGTACAATATGGAAAGGGGGAAAAAAGAAATAACTTTACAGTGGAAACACTTGATCATCACCTCAGTCAGGTGATCAAGGTTGACATCACCAGGAATAAGTCATCTTTTTTTTTTGAGACAGAGTCTCTCTCTGTTGCCTGGGCTAGAGTGCTGTGGTGTCAGCCTAGCTCACAGCAACCTCAAACTCCTGGGCTCAAGCAATCTTCCTGCCTGAGCCTCCCAAGTAGCTGGGACTACAGGCATGTGCCACCATGCCCGGCTAATTATTTTTCTATATATTTTAAGTTGGCCAATTAATATCTTTCTATTTTTGGTAGAGATGGGGTCTCGCTCTTGCTCAGGCTGATCTCGAACTCCTGACCTTGAGCAATCCGCCCGCCTCTTAATAGTGCGTACCCTTGATGTAATGTGATAACAACGGCACCTCCAAACCCAATCTGAGGAAAACATCAGACAAATCCTAATGGATGGACAATCTAAAAATACCTGACCAGTACTCCTCAAAGTGGTCGAGGTCACCGACAACGAGGAAAGTCTGAGAAATTGTCATAGCCAAGAAGAGCCTAAGGAGACATGACTACTAAATGGGGTATCCTGGATGGAATAGAAAAGGAACATTAGATAAAAACTAAGGAAATCTGAATAAAGTATGGGCTTTAGTTAATATTAATGTACCAATATTGGTTCATAAATTGTAAAAATATCCCATATTAATATAAGATGTCAGTAATAGGGAAAACTAGGTGTGCGCTTTATGGGAACTCTCTGTACTGTCTTCACAATTTTTCTATAAATCTAACACTTATCTACAATAAAAAGCTTATTTTAAAAAAGAGACAAGCTATAGACTGAGAAAAATATTTTAAAGCACATATCTCATAAAAGACTTATATCCAGAAATATATAAAGAACTCCCCAAACTCAACAATAAGAAAACAACTCATATTGTAATTAATCATCTCATGATGGATACATATACCAAAACATCTCATTATACACAGTAAATATGTATTAATACAATTTTTATTTGTTAGCAATACCCTAATAAAGCTAAGGGAAAATAAAATAAAAATTCAGACATACACAAAAAATTTTAAAAAGAGAACAAACAACCCAATAAAAAGTGGGCAAAAGATTTGAACAGATATTTTACTAAGGAAGGTACATAGACAGCAAATAAGTACATGAAAAGATGCCCAACAACATCAGTCATCAGAGAAATGCAAACTAAAACTACAATGAGATATCACTACACACCAATTAATGGCTAAAAAAAAAAAAGAAACTGGTCATACTAAGTGTTGGCAAGAGTGTGGAGGAACTGAGGCTCTCATGCATTGTTGGAGGAAATGTAAAATGGTACAACCACTTTGGAAAACAGTTTGACAGTTTCTTAAAAGTTAAAAATACACTTACCCTACGATCCAGGCATTCCATTCCTAAGTGTTTATCCAAGAAAAGAAAACCTATGTTCATACAGAGACTTACACGTGAATGTTCACAGCAGCTTTATTTGTAATAGCCAAAATCTGGAGACAACACAAACATTTCATTCATCAAGTGAATGGATAGACAAACTTTGGCACACCCATGCAGTGGAATACTACTCAGCAATAAAAAGGAATGAACTACTGATAAAGGCAATGACATGGGCACATCTCAAAATAATTATGTGGAGTGAAAGAAGCCAGACAGAAAAAGGGGTACATGCTAGATGATTCCTTTCATATAAAACTCTAGAAAATAGAAACGAATCTATAGTCACAGATCAGTGGTTGTGGGGGGAGGGGGATTACAAAGCACATGAGGAAATTTTGGGGGTAATGAATATATTTACTGTTCTGATCGTGGTGAGTTTCACAAGTATATATCTATGCCAAAACTATCAAATTGTATACTTTAAATATGTGCAGTTTATTTTATGTCAAATGTACCTCTATAAAGAAAAAAAAATCTTAAAAGAAAACTAAAAAAATCCTTTGTTGAAACTTGTAATTGAAACAATTTACTTGGATATTTTTGTTTTAACTAAGTAATAAATGCATATAATTAGAAAATTAAATAGCCCAGAAGGGATTAAAGTGAAAAACAACTTCTCCCTATCCCATCTGGGGTCCTGCTCCCCATGGAAAGCTTTTAATCATTTTTATTTTTAGATATTCTGATGATTGCCTTCTTATCTCTAATTTTTATACTGTTATTTTTAAATAGTTTATTTACTTCTCTTCCTTGACTCATCAACTTTGGACATTACTGATTTAGACATTATTTCCATAATATGAATTTAGCCCTCAACCTCCCAATTCCTCTTCTCCTTTCAAATATAGGTACATTCCACTGTTCTCAGACCCTCTGCTTCTCACCCCTGCAACATCGAGCATCACGTATCAGCCCACCATAGATGGAAGAATCTCTTGATTCTTCGCTTTGGAAGTGAAGACATTGGTTACCATCTCTCTTCTCTCACTTCTACCTCCCAACCACTGTGAGCTGTACTTTTGACATCAAGTCATTAACATTTACCTTCTAAGATGTAACCAAAGGCAAATCTTCTGTGATTTGTCTAAAAGTTGGTTGTTAAAAAACAAACATACAAACCATAAAAAACAGCATTTGACCATGTAAATATTGTTCACTGCAGAGCCAAGTGGTGTGCTATGATTACAACATGACTGTGACAACCAATCTTCATCATTTTTGGATGGGGAAACTGAGAACAGAGAGGTTCAGTATCTTGCTGAAGGCCACATAGCTGGTGAGTGGTAGGGATGGAACAACCATTTTAGTCTCCCAGAACCTAGCTTCCAAATCCTCAGCTTCCAAATCCCCAATCTAAATAGACTTGTGTCTATTAAAGAAATTGCATCAATAATTAATACCCTTCCCCAAACAGAAAGCCACAGGCACAGATGGGTTCACTGGTGAATCCTACCAAATATTGAGGGAAGATATATATATAGATATATCTAGATATCTCTAGATAACTTCTAGAGAAAATATCTCTTCTACAAAAAGAGATTCTACAATCTCTCCTAGAAGTTAAAAGCAGAGAGAATGATTCCTAACTCATTCTATGAGGCCAGGATTACCCTAATACCAAAACCAGACAAAGATATTACAAGAAAAGAAAACTACAGACCAGTAAGGGATGTGTCTTTTACACACCTGATGAGTTGAAAACTTAAGTCTACACAAAAGCTGCAATATTTATAGCAGCTCTATTTTTTTTTTTTTTT
>VBSM01003215.1:18222614-18239399 GCA_008086735.1 Cheirogaleus medius | reverse complement strand
TTTTTCTTTCTTTGCTATTTAATGTTCATCACTTATGTTTTATGTGTAGGTTTCAGGAAGGCCCAAGAAATGATTACACAGGATGCAAGGGAGAGGTGACAGGGAGGGTTACAGGGCGTCCAGAGCTTGCAGCTCCCAGCTGGGGGGCCAAAAGTGTTCCATCTCAGCCCAAGGGGAGGCAGGAGAGGGGCCCCAGAACCAAACACATGCTAAAACGTACTTGCAATCCCCCAACCCCCTCCCGCACTGCTGGGGAGGAAAATAAATACACTCGGACTCTGTCCCACTCTCCAGGAGCACAGGTGAGGGGCCAGCATGTGAGTTTCCTCCTCTCATCACAGACTGAGGTCCAAGAAATACCATCTACATACAATGCTCCTAGTCCCTTCCACAGGGTCGGGAGAACCCTGGGTGGGGAGAGGGTGGCTGTCAGCGCACAGCCTGCCTGGGGCTTGTTCATGCTAAATAGAGGGAGAGCCACACTCATTCCAACATCAAGCAAAACAGAACAGACCAGGGAGGGCGTGCAAAGGCCACTGAGACCTCGGGCCCCTTTCTGGCCAAGCTAAGGAAAAACAGTCCTTTGCAGGGCCGTCTAAGCTTGGGAGGAACCCCCTGGGGCCACAGTCTAACTCAGTTCCTTCTTGCTGCGTTCCCACACTGGCCCACTTTTCACTTTTCTCCATCACAACCTTCTGGGCCCAGCCAAACCCCCTGCTTGCAGGGAAGGGGAGGATGGGGGTGCATTCTGCATTCCTCCACGTGCAGGCCCTTGAAGACAGACGCCAGCTCAAGCCTCAGCCGTCCTTAGCCGGCCAAACCCAGGGGCGAGGGAAGACAGCCGAGCAGAGTTCAATTCCCTCCAACGCTTCTCTGGCAGCTGCCCCGGGAGCTCATGGAGAAAAGCGAGATTTCTCATCCGGGGTGTGTGTGTGTGTGTGTGTGTGTTGCAGGGTGAGGGGTCTTTAGTCCCTGACCCCTAGGGCTGATTCTAGGGGCCAGTGCTGGCTCCGGGACTGAGCCAGGAAAGAGGGCAGCCAACTGAGGCCACGCCACAGATGCCACACTGACATGCCTGAGGGGGACAGGCAGAGGGAAGCAGCGCCCCTTTCCACAGAACCCAAACCTGACTCGGCCACAATGACCAGTGGACCAGGCCCTGGGCAAGCATCCCATCTCCACAGAGCGGGGATGGGCACCTGGCGATGGCCGGAAGGCAAAACGACAGCTTCAAAACACTTCCCAGAAGGCCACTTTCCCCCTTTCCTCAAGCAAACCTGAGGCTCCTCATTTAGAGAGGAGGGTGCCAGCCTACACCTGGCCTCCCCACTGCTGTGTGGCTTTGGGCAAGTCACTGCCTCTCTCTGGGCATCACTGTCCTGAATGTAAAATGAGGGGTGGACTGGGTGTCTGACAGTCCTCTGCTCCTCTTCACCTGAGGCCAGAGGGGAGGGGTAAGGGGGCTGAGGGAGGGTTTAGGCCACTGGGATGCTCCCTCGTTCCCCAAGTTCACAGTGTAGAGTCCATGGCTCTGGTTCCTCAGTACCTCCCTCTGAGTCTCTGGGGCCATGTCACTGCCCCCAACACCATCCCTGGTATCAGCCCCCAGCCAGCTACGACACCTAAGTGGGCTGGCCCACTTAGCAGCGTGGGAGGAAGGGGACAGTGGCCTGAGATGGTGACGGGGCAGGCAGGGTGGGGCAGGCAGCAGGGAGTGTGATCAGAAGTGAAGGGCCACTCGGGGTGCAGCGACAGGGCTGTGGTTTGGGGGCCTGGACTCCGAGGCCCTGCCCAGAGGAGAGGAGCCCATGACAGGCTGGTCCACCCCAGGGAGGACAGGCTCCATGGGGCTTGGTTGGAGCGTCAGTTGTCGGAAGGTTGGGGTGGGGCAGGGGCTCCCCAGGTGGGCTCACACCGGGGACGTGGCCGTGGACTCGCTGCACAGGCTCTCGACGATGTCGGCGCGCTGGATGCGGCGCAGGGCGGCCAGCAGGGCATCGAGCGTGGCGCTGTCCTGGGCCGCCCAGCTGGCGAGCAGGGCGCGGGCAGGGCAGGCCTCGTGGGTGAAGGAGTCTATGTGCTCGGGCTGGTAGCCCAGCTCGCCCGCCAGGTGCCGCCAGGTGTCCCCCGCAGAGCCGTTGAGCAGCTTCTCCACCTCCTCCCGCTTGGCTGGGGGCAGGCTGCTGTAGAGGCCTCCGTCACCCTTGAGGGCTGCTGAGAACCCAGAGGGGCGTCAGGTCCCACCCCGCATCCCCTTCCCCCACAGGGGCACAAGGGCCTGGGGAAGACCCGAGAAGGACCGAGGCATCTCTCCTCCCTCTCTGGGGGCTAGAGGCAGAGGGATGGCCAAGATGAGGTCCTGGACAGGGCACGGGGCAGTGGAGGGGCCTGGGGGATGCTGACTCACGGTCCCTTCCTCACTGGTGGCTCCTGCAAGATCCCCACCACCTAACCCTCCTCCCCTTCCCCCAGCCATTAATCAAGGCAGAGGAGGAGACCGGACTCCCAGTTCCAGACAACTGCAGCAAGTGTCCTGGTGCCAGGCTGTGGGCCACTAATTAGGGTACCCGCTTAACTACTTGTTCCCCAGAAGTCCAGGGCAGGAGGCTAATTGCAGCTACTTTGGAAAGTAATTAGCCCCCAGGGGGGACAATTAGCTTGATGAGTCTGGATGCTCCAACTTGTAAAAGCCTCTGTTTCCCAGGTCCTCCCACTAGAAAGAACCTCTCCTACCCAGCGCCCCCGCCCCACCAGCCAGCTTCTCCCATCTTTCGACAGAGGCCCTGTTCAGCCCACCCTTCTGACAGTCCTTCCTGGAGTCTTATCTTAATCACTCCTGTCCTCTCGCCTGAGCTCCCCTGCTCACCCCGATGCTCACCCTGGCCCGAGGCCGTCTGTGTGTGTGGCTGCTGGTCGTGCAGGCTCTGGCTGTCCACAGAGATGCCACTGTCGCTGTGGAGCTTTTCTCCCTCCGGTGGGGGCGTCTGGTTCACCGGCCGGCTGTTGGCCCCTTGCTTGTTCTGTTTGCAGCTGTTCCACCTGGAGCCAGAGGACAGGCTGGTGTCAGGGTGACAGGCTGTAGCTGCCGATGGGCTGAGGTATCTGTGCTCTGACATGCAGGGGCCAGGGCACGCCAGGTGCCCAACTCTCTCCACCCCCCATAGTACCTAAGGTTCTTTTTCCTTTGCATATCTGTCCCCACCGCCCTGGCCAACAACGAAAGCGCCATGAGGGTAGAGTGGCATAAATAAATGACTGCCTGGGAATTCCACTGTTCCCCACTCTCTAAAATACTCCACATGTGGGCAGCGATATAGAAAAGGATTTCCTCTGCAATTATAAGCAACAACAAAAAACTGACAACAAACCCAACGTCCATCAGTAGGGGACTGGCTAAATAAATTACAATCCATCCATATTATTGAATGAGTGGTCACAAATGATCAGATAATGTGTATGTCCCGAGGAAAGCTCTCCTGAGGGAGATTAAGTGAAACAGTAAGTTACAGAATATGTATAGTATGATCCCACGGATGCTTAAAAAAAAACCCTGCATGTTTATGTATAATTATAAAAGTTTTATATACGTGTTTATATAAAATACACACAGAAAATAATTGGGAAGGATCCATTGCAAACAGAGTCCCATGAGGGGAGGAGCAGGATTTGGGGAGATAAAACGGGGCTTTGAAAGATATTGGTCTTGTTTGCATTTTCCTAAACAAGCATGTATTACTTTGATGATTTTTTTAAAAGAAAAATGGAAAATGTATTTAAAACTGTAAAATGCTTTCCAGGAGTTCTCGCACATTCCGGATTCCTGGGTGAGGGATCTTGAGTGTGATGAGGGAAGGGGAAGGGACACACGCGCACACGGTGACCATGGGGTGAATGGGGTTGGGGGGCTGAGGGCACAGGCAGGTGGGGGTGAGGGGAATCAGGGCGGGAAGCAGCAGGGAGTGGGGAGGGCTGGAGCCAGGCCAGGCCAGCACAGGACAGGGCCCATCCTCTCTTCTCCCCTCCTGCTGCCCTGCCCTGCCCTGCCCTGCCCTGGGGTGGCACAGCAGATGGAGAGTAAGGATGAGTTTGGTTGGGGTTGAGTTAAAAGGGGGTGTGTGTTTTCAGGTCAAGGTCAGAGCAAAGCCCTCCTTAAAGACAAACGTCCCCACTCTCTGTCCCCACCATGCCCCCACTCACCTCTTGAAGGCGATGTAGGCCACGAGGCCCACAACCACGGCGGCGAGGATGGAACAATAGACAGGGATGAGGTTGTCGGCGGTGCCTCGGGTCACCACGGGCTGGGAGCTGCCCATCACTGTGGTCACCACATCTGCCACTGTGCTGGCTATGAGGTCTTGTTCTGGAGGTGCCTCGGGCTCCTGGGTGCCAGGGGCTGTGCTTTCCGAACCCTCCGGGGGCGTGGACCGTGTAATCCAACGGCCAGGGATCTCTGGGAGAAAGGGCCACAGGAGTAAGGGCCCAGTCCCCAAAGAACCCTCCCCTTACGAACTGACACGCTCCACGCTCCTTCCTGAGCCACACCCCTGCTCCGGGTGCTCCTGTGCGCAGCTGTTATGCGCGGAGTGGGAGCTGGGGCCGTGTGCATAATGTCACCATGCTACAGAGCAAGAGCCTTGGAGCCCAGAGACCCAGGTCTGCTGTAGCTCTGTCTCTGACTTGCTGTGTGAATCTGAGCCATCCCCTTTTTCTCACAAGACCTCAGTTTCCCCATCTATAGAACGAGGATATTAAGAGAGATGGTCTCTAAGCTCCCTTCCATCTTGGACTGTAGTCCTAAAATTCTATTCCGCCTCCCCTGGGTACCAGAACCCTGGATGGGGACAAACACACAAGACTGAGCCACAGGGAAGCCTCAAGCCAGAGTCACACTGGGGAAATGTGTCTCTGGCCCCAGGCTGTCCCGTGACAGTTGTTGTCCCCTTATGATAGTCACCCCTGTCATAAGGAAGGATGGGGTACCCAGGTCTGGTCAGAGAGGAGCTTCCCCTGCACCACCTCCTGAGAGCCCCTCGTCCTGTCTCCAATATCCCAGGCTCTAGACTTGGGTGGGGTAGGGGGGAGGCTGGATTGCTCCCCTCCCCCAGCCCTTGGGCGGTGGCCAGCCTTTGCTTCCTGCCCTGCTCGCCCCCACACAGTCTCATCCTGCCACCCAGAGAAGACAGTGTCAGGTAGCCCAAGCCCTCTTTGGGCAGGAAGCAAAGTGCCAGTGGAGAGGAGCCGACAAGGCAGGTACTGCCCACTGCCTCGGGGGAGGGAAACTGTGCCCTGCCACCCACCTAGGCCCTCTCATGCCAGCTGGGCACTGCCAGCCTCCCTGGCAGGGCACCCAGCACTTCCTGGCACCGGTGGGTGGGATTTTCCATTCTGCCACACTGCGGGGCAGTGTGAGGGGTTGTGGGCTCTGGACGGCCTGGGGGCACTTGTCTGGGCAAAGTCACCTACCCCGTCCGTCCTCGCTTCCCACTCCTGGGCAGGAGGGAAAGCAGACGGGACATGCCAATGGGGTGAAGGGGAGGGCACCTTGCTCTGCAGTCTGCCCACCCAAGTAGGAGTTGAAGCTGCCCACTGGTCTTCTGGGCCTTCTCAACTCCAGATGAGATGCTTCAAAGGCCCCTGTTTTCAGCACCTGGTGAGGGGTGAGGCCCCCACATGTGAATCTGGAATCCATCTGGCTGGCAGTGGTGAGGGGGCTTCCCTCTGCCTCTCCCTCCTGCCCTGGCCCTGGCTTAGTCCCGGGAGGGGATGGAGGGAGTGGGGCGGGGAGTAGAGGAAACACAGCCCTGTCTCCTGGCAGCCTTAGATGATCCTGGTACCAGGAAGGGTCTTCTCTTGCCCTGCTGCAGGACTGGATGAGCAGGGTGTGCAGTCCTGCCCAGAGGTTGAAGATACAGCTCAGCTCAGACTGACCCCAACCCGGAGGCTGAATGTGTGCGAAAGCGGTGGGGTTGTGGTGAGTCAGCCCACTACAGAGATAAGAGCCCGGTGGGGAGTGGTGAGGGACAAGGCAGACTGGAGACAGTGCGGACTGTCCAGGGCGCTTCCCTCCCTCCCCAATCCCCTCTGACGGGGTGGGGATGAAATCCAGATGTGGCCGTGTCCACTAGCATTCCAACCCGATAAGCCCTTGGCAGGTCCTGACAGCCGTTTCCGGAATGGGAGCTGTCAGACTTGGGGGTGGAAGGAAGGACCTGGTTACTCCTCCTAAGCCCAGATTTCACCAGGGCAAGGTGGGGGGGCTTCTGCCCTGAGGGTGGGTGAGTCACCATGTTGACACCTGAAATGTATATGTAGCAAAGTATGGTCCACTGGAGGGGAGGGGGGCAACCAAACCAAGAATCAAATTCCATTTCCTGAAATGGTCCCACTGTCCTGGAGCTGACATTTAACCCTTCAGAGGCTGGATCTGAAAGGGGAACAGGGGCAGGGATAAACACACCCCTCCTCCTTCAGGGTGGCTGGGAAAGTGGGGTGGTATCTGGGAGAACTCTGTGAACGCCCCAAAAGGCAGAGCCCGCCCTCCCCCAGCCACCACCTTTCTTTGCTCTAACCGCGCCCCTGACTAAGTCCCCCCACTGGCTGGTCTGGACTTGCCCGTGGAACCGTGCTGCCCGCCTGCCTGCTGCCTGGCTGCTGAAACGCCCTCCCTGCTCTGCCTGGCGCCTGATGCCATTTGCCTGTCTGCTGGCCCAGGGCAATCGCCACGAGAACTACCATGTCCTGTGCCCTGTTCCTCCTCTACCCACCTCCGCAACGCAGGGAACTTCAAATACATACCTGGCCTCAGCCTAGCTTAACAGCCCTCTCTGCCCTAAGTTCCCTGGGCCAGAGGGAGCCCGAGTGCCTACCTGTTTTGGCCTGGGGCTTTGGGGCCCCAGGCCTGCCCCTCCCATGGCCTTAGTGTTCCCTGCACCCAACCTCATCCTTTGCTAAACTGCAACAGTGACTGCTGACCCCTCCCCCAGATACCACAGTTGAAGTGGCCAGCCCCACTGTGTCCCCTAACCCACAGCAACCCTGGTAGCCACATGCCCAGTGAGGAAACTGAAGTCCAGAGACAGGAGTGACCACTCTAATGTCACTCAGATAGTGACAGGGTGGATTCCATCTCAGGTCCTCGAGCCCAAGCCCCCATGGACCTAGACCAGGCCTTGGAGCCAAAGGGTTCCAACTCCTGAGGGTCTGCAAGCCCCTTTTCCAGTTCAGAAAGCCTGCCTCAAGGGTCAAATAGGTCCTGCTCTGTGCTCCAGCCACGGGGGCCACCTTGGAGCCCTGGCACCCAATCGCTAGCTGGCAGCTACGGATGAAGGTGAGCTGCAATGACTACAGCTGTCCCCCTGCAGCCTGGGACGATGACAATGCTGGCTTTCCAAACACTTCGCCCAAAGAAGGAAATAGTGAAAGAGGTCCCTGGGGAGATAGGATAGAGAATGACCTTCTCCCTCAGGTTACCAGGAAGGGATTGAGGCTCAGGGAAGGTGCCTGCTGGCTCAAGGTCACAGAGCTAACCTGGCAGGCCAGGCGAGGCGCTTGTGGGCCCCCAGGGTCGCCCTTACTCACGGCTCCAGCCCAGCATCTGACGCCCGGCGCCGCCCAGCGCCCGCCCCGCGCTCACCCTCGCACTCGGCGTCGGCCCAGCGTGTGCACTCGCGCAGCTGGCGCTCCGTGTCCTCGCACACGGTGCAGGGCAGGCACGGGTCCACGTGGTTGGCCTCGTCGGAGTACGTGCCGTCGGGGCACTCCTCGCACACGGTGTTCTGCTTGTCCTGGCATGAGAACACGAGGCCCGAGCCCGCCTCGCACACACGGCACGCCTCGCAGCGGCCGGTGGTCTCGTCCTGGTAGTAGCCGTAGGCACAGCGACACACTGCGTCATCGGCCTCCACGCACGGCGCCGACATGCTCTGCAGGCCCACGCACTCTGTGCACGGCTTGCACGGCTCGGTGGCGCTCACCACATCGGAGAACGTCACACCTGAGTGCAGAGGGATGGGCGGGGAAGCAGGGGGCACAGAATTCAGTCGCCTGCTTTTTGGGCACTGTGGATACAGGAGGCGCACTCCCTCCCTCCCCCATTGCCTTCCAGGATGCCGCCCCTGATTCAGCCTGGCCCCTCACTGACTTCCCACCCTCTTCCCAGGGACCCCGACACCCAGCCTGTGAAAGCTGGTGGCAGCCAAAGCGAAGTGGGAGAGAGGCCAGGACACCCAGCCTCCATGCCCCAGAAACGCTGGCCCTGAGGCTTCATGGCTAAACGGTGAATTTCTTGGCAAATTCTCTCAGCAAGTTCCCAGCCCTGTACCTTTGTCCCCAACAAGATTAAGGAATAATCTGAGCCTGGTTCCCACCCAACCCTGCCCGCAGGCCAGAGCTGCGCTGTGGACCCAGCCCAGGCAAGGCAGGCCTTCCCCAGGAAGCCTTGGCCTCAGCAGCCTTCTGTTCCTCTCTGCACAGGTGGAGGTGCAGGTGTGGCCGGCATGGGGGTGAGGACGGTTAGACAGCAGAATTTCCCACCCATGGCGCTTCCCCACGCTGCTGGAGGGCTTGGCTCCTGAGGGCGGGGACGAGACTGCCGGCAAGAGAGTGCACGTACAGCAGGAGAGACTTAAGCTAGAAAGCAGGTAGGACCTGCACGTGCCGTCCTCTGACCTTTCAACTGGCATAAAGGGAGACGACGTCCAAGCTCACGCTTGACTCATGGGCTCCTAAGTAATGGACGTGCACTCCGGAATAAGGGACACGTCAGGGTCCTCGCCTCCTTGTGCAGGGAGAGGGAAGGTGCAGAGCCAGATTGTCTTCACCCCTCCCACCCCAGGTGGGGACTCTGTGCTACTGGATCTGGGAGGACCTCTCCTTGCTGCCCGGGCAGGCAGAGCATGGATTTAGGAACCTAAGAACCAGGGAAGGCGGGATTGTTCAGAATGTGGGAGTAGCAGTAGAAGGACTGGCGTTCCACCAGAAGGAAACCGAGCCCAGCTGTGGGGTCTGGACATTATCTAAAGGCATCAAGAGACGAGATGGAGCACAGGGTCATTATCTTGGGGGAGAGGGGAGGCAAGGAAGGAACAGCCAGAAATAGGGGCAGAAATAGGGGCTGGGAGAGAAGATAAGACAGAGGGAGAGGGACCTGGAGGGAGACTTCAGTTTCCAGTCAGTTCCCACGGAGGGACCCTGTGTTTCTCCTCCTAGGGAGGAGGCAGACCTGGATATCAAACCTGCTTCCATCACTTATTCGCTGTGTGACTCTGGGTATTCTACTTAACCTCTCTGAGATGTTTCTTCTTTTGTAAAATAGAGAATAATATCTCCACTCACAGAGTTGTGGTGAGGAATAAATGAACTCTGCACATAGCAAGGATCCTATAAAGGTTGGGCCCCACAGGGGTGGGCGGTGATAAGTACAGTGAACTTTGGTGGTAGGGATATGGTCAGACAGCAGACAGGACTTCCAAACATAAACAGCCGAGGCAGGATGTCCGATCTATATGAACAAGAGGGTTCTATCTGGCTAGCATGTGGCAGGGGGGTGGGTTGAGTCACACTGGAGGGGAAGGGGAGAGCCCAGCTCTTGGGAAAACAAAGAAAATTAGCTGAAAACTCCTGGGAGAGGGTTTTAGGTGGTGTGAAAACTGTGGTCATTTTTTGGCAGAGAATGAAGGCAGGAGCTTAATAGGTTTCCTTGTGGAAACGGTTTGAGGATAGAGGGAAAGTCCGCTGGGGTTGCCATCCCATAAAGTGGGCTTGTAAAGGCAGCCTGTTAACACAGCTGGAGGTGGGGGGGGGGAAGGGTTGAGGGGAGGAGGAAGGAGAGGAAGGGGGGAGGAAGTGGGAGGGAAGATTCTTAAAGCCATCACTGAGCCTCCCCTCCCCTTCCCCAGAGATTCCAGAACTTCCTTCTCCTGCACTACTGCAGCCCACCTCCTTCTGAAGATTCTCCGACTGAAGGGAGTGGGTCTCATCCCAGGGACTTAGGCCCAAGGAGGAGAGCCCTGGGCTTCAGTCTTGGAAGTGAGGCAGGCAGACATTGGAGGTTCCGGAATGGCAGATGGTTTGGCCAACCCTGCCCTGGGATGGAAACCTTGTTAGGCCAGGGCCAGGGCAGGTGGCCAGACATTGCCACCCAGGCCTGGGCATCCTTCTGCTGGGACTGGGGTTACAGCATCCACAAGCACAGAGATGGGAAGACTGTGTCCGGGGAACACCAAGGAGTTGGGGCGGCCTGAAGGATAGGTAGACTGGAAAGGGAAGCTTCCAGAGGCAAGATGAGGTCAGCAGGTGGGTTCAGCATTCCCAGCCCTATACCTTATTCCAAGCACGATTAAACAATAATCTGAGTATGCTTCCCACTGGCCCTCCAAGTGGGCATTGAATGCCAGGTAGAAGGCAGGATCTGACTGGCAGTAGCCCTGAAGGCAGCAACCGAGGGCTGGGACCTGGGAGTGTTAGCACAGACCAAGACTCCTGAATCAAAAGTGCACAAAATTCAGACCCTGGGCAAAACTGGGGTCAAGGGGCCCAGAGCCCCCATCCCTCTGCCTCCTTCCTCCACCAGCCCTGAGATTTTCTCCCCTCCTAAAGGAGATCCTAGTAAGGAATGGCCACAGCTCCCTCTCCCCTCTCCCCTCTCCCAATCCATGTCCCCCCACAGTAAGGACATCCCCCAACAGTAAAGATGTCCTTATAGTGCTCCACCCCCCATCCCTGCTGCCTGGGGAAGCTCTGCTTCCTGGCCAAAGCTGGAGAAGAGTTGGCCTTGGGGGAGGGGTAGCCACAACCTCCCAGGATCCCCCAAGGTCAGTCTCCAGGGCAGCCAGGATTTGATCCTCCTCTCCCTTCCCCCAGACACAGGAGGGTAAGTGGCAGCCATTGATTTTGCAGTGCAGATATTTTTAGCTGGTCTTAGCATCAGCTACTCCTCTCCACCTGGCCAGCCTCTTCTCTCAGGCCTCTCTGCTTGGGAGCTGGGAAGGGGGCACCCCTGGGAATCCCCCATCGGGTCCCCCTTCTCCCTCTGCACACTTCCCTCCTCCATTCTCAGCTTCTCCTGTGGGCTTCCTATACTGGGTCAGACCCAATTCTGGCAACCATACAGTGGCGGGCTGGAAACCTTGCTAGGAGGCAGGTCACTTATAAGGCCTCTATTGGGCATGCTCCTCTGCAGTCCCCTCTCCTCCCTCCTAATCCTCTGCCCTCACCCTGCCTGCCACGGGATACTTACTGTCCAGGCAGGGCTCACACACGGTCTGGTTGGCTCCGCAAGGCCGGGCCACACCCTCGCCCAGGTTGCAGGCTTTGCAGCACTCCCCGCTGTGGGTGTACAGGCTTGTGGGGCATGTCTCCTTGGCACCTCCGAAGGACACCTGGGTGAGGGGAGATCAGAGGGTCAGACTGGCAAGAGAAGGGGGGGCTGTCTTCCGGGGGACCAACCCCCCCCTTAATGCCTTCTATTGGAACCACCTGGGCTGGGATGAGCTCACCAGGGAGGCATTAGGCACATCAAAGGTGGCAGGGAGAGGCGGTGGGGCACAGTGTGCCCCTGCAGGCTGCTGCATGTGGGAGGCCAGAGCCTCAGCCGCTGACCTTCGGGAAAGTTCACCTTGGGGTTAGAGCAACTCCTGGAATCCTGACGTTACACCATATGGGGAAGGAGGACTGAGGCCCAGCAGAGGGCCTGCTGGCAGGGGCGTCCTAAATGGTTGGACAGGTTGCAGCTTGCACAGGGCTCCCAGCCAAGGGGGCAAGTAGGGCTGAAATCTGCCCAAACTCCATTCGCTAAGCTTCGCACCTGCAGGCTGCGTGTATTCAGGGAGGGCCTTTTTCTAACAGAGGCCAGCAGAGCCCTATTCCAGGTCCTTGTTTCCACGTATTAAATAACAAGTGGGAGGTGTCTGTGCCCAAGAGTACAAGGCATTGGGCTGGAATCCTGCCTCTGCACTGGGGGTCTGGCCTGCCCTGCCTTCCTGCTCTGAGTCTTCATGTCCCTACACAGATAGAGATAGCTCAGTGCCAGGGCAAAGGACCAGCTGATTGGCAAAAGTCTGGCGCCAAGGCAGGGAGAAAGGGATGCATGTTATCAATGATGAGACGGTGGCTGCTCTCACCACCCAGCAGCCCTGCCCTATCAGGGTTTGATTACCAGCCACAACACCCCCCCACCATGTGGCCACTGGGAACAGTGCTGGGACCAGGGGAAAGGGGAGTCAGATTCCTGCCACTGAAGCATCTTTGCTCATGGATGGAACGATTTAACACCAGATTCCCTAGAGGGAGGGGCTGCTGGAGGCTTGCTTTATATTTCTGTTCCTTAAAAAACAATCTTAATGTCTAATAAAACTCCAAAGCCTGCTTCACTGCCTCCAGACCATGCAGCCCCCATCTGATACTGAGAAGTCTGAGCTCTTGGGTCATGGGACCAGAGGGGAGCTTTACAAGGTTGTTTGGGGCATTGCTCTGCTTCCACATTGGCCAGATCGTGGCCAAGACACTCTCTTCCCTCTAGTCTTTTAAAATATCCTGTGGTCTCACCAGGGTTTGGTGGGGGGAAAAAACAGGAGATGGGGGATGGACAGGTTGGACCAACCAAGGAGGCAACCTGTGGTCCCTGTGGGACTGGCAGGGAGGGCACAGGCATCAGAGGAGGGGAAACCTTGGGTGTTGCCACCATCTCTTCCTAGGTGACAGCAGCACACAGTGCTGGGAACATGTGCAGACCAGGAGCCTGGGAGAGTGATGTAAGGGGGGCCAGATGCCTCAGGAGGAGAGATTCCAGAAGGATCGGTTCTGATTTCTTTTCATCCTTTAGGGCTCTGCTGAAATGTTACTTCCTTGTGGAAATGGTCCTGTTGCCCCCACCCCTCCCAGATTAGGTGGAGCTGCCTCATTACCCATCCTCCCTGCTCTTAAGTTCTCTCCATTCTTTTCTGGCCTGATACTTTATAGATCCCTTACTAGCTGTCAGCTCCCTGAAGGAGCTAGATTGCCCCAGTGCCTGACACGGTATCTGGCACGTAGTGGAGACCCAATGTATATAAGTGTGGAAGTTAACATGAAAATACTCTGTCACCTCAATTAACCAGAACGCCAGGAGAACGACTCTTTTTGGACAGCTGAGTTTCCCTAGTCAAGGATTTGCCGCTGTAATCAGCTAGTGTTGTTCATTTTCACCATAGTGTCTGCACCCTTCTCTGTCTCTGGAATGTGCCTCCATGGTGTCCCGTGTCTCAGGGACACAGTATTTACACCAGTGATTCCTCTGGGCTGCAATGCAGGGAAGCTCTTGTGTTCTTTATCCCAAATGACCACACTTTTGTCTTTTTTAGTTCTTCCATCAGCTTTTTTATAGTTTTTCTGCTTCCTCCCTTCCTGTCAAGGTATCAGTTGTCACTTCTTGCTGCTACTACAGTGTGACCTGAAGCAGCCTCTCTCCCACCATTCTAATTTATTTAAGGTCTAATTGACTCTTCAGAGACTGTGTAACTAGCCTTGGTAGAAAGGCGTGTAAACAGGATCTAGACCAGGAGAGGGCAACTCTCTGAGTAAGACGTGTGAGCTATGGTGCCTCCCTCCTCCATCTCTCTGAATCCTGGCTCCTCCCTTAGGAGCTCCGGGGACCTGGGACACGTTTTGAATTTCTCTGAGCCTCTGTTTCCTCCTCATTCAGTAAGTATTAAGCGAGTGAATAAAGTGTTTATAATATACTTTGGGAACCCTCTTTTCTCCAAGGTCTGTCTTGCTGCTTTTGTGGCTCTTGGCTCTGTTCCAGTTAGCTGAGGTCAGCAGAGACCTGAACCCTGGATAGCTGAGGGGTCTGTCCATGGTAGCTGTGGGCAGCATGGCAGCTCTGTGCAAGCCCCTCTGCCAAGAAACCTGTTCTCCCTGAGGCAGCCCAAGGTCCTCTCTCTTCTCCCAAGACTTACACTTGGAGACGGGACCAGATAATTAGCAACCATGTGTTTCCTGTGCTTGTTTTATCTTCCTTCTGTCATAAAATCCTAGCTCTGCTACTTAATAAATAGTATGGTACTTTGAGTAAATTACTTAATCTCCCTAAACCTCAGTTTTCCCACCTAAAACGTTAAAACATTGAGTTGATAATATCTACGGCTCACAGGGTTGCTGGGAGCATCAAATGAAGTCATTTATGCAAATTATGTCTGGCATATAGTAGGAATTCAATAAATGTTAGTTATCCAAGAAGTATCTGTTCTTAGGGAGAATGAGCTGCTGGCCCCAGGCAGGAGGTAATGGGATAAGAGAGTTTAGCCAAGCAGGGAGAGGTGACTAGAGTTCAGGCTACTTGTTCCACAATCAGATCCAAAATGATAAATTTAGCAAAATGGCAGATACATTTGCCTGAAGTTTGTATGTATTACATTTATTCATTTAAATTCAATAGAATGATTTCATCCCATTTTCAGGAATGTTTACAAGCTTTGTTTATGACATTTCAAGTCTTTCAAGGAACCAACATGAAAATATCCTTAGATGAATTAACTTTTCAGAATCTCATTTTCTTTTAATTGGAGAAAAGAGTAAATGCACCAAAATAGTTGAAAGTATTTGAAGCTATATGAATGTTTCAGTGTGATCAGTCCTGACCACTCACAACAGCTTAGGCAAAGGGTTCCTTAGGTGATTGGAGCCACCTTCAGAACCATGGTGTTTTCAAATATTTGGAGAGTCTTTTGAGTTTGATGCAAACCCAGGGGACACACTGGCACATTCCCACCCACCTGCTTTGGGTGGAGGCAAGAGCTAATTACCTAGATGATGCTATAGGGAGACTTGAGAGGGGGCAGGGGCTCTGAGTGGGGAAAAGCGCTCAGTTCTAAATTGGTGGTGACAAATGTATAGGGCATGGATCTAATATCCCAGGCTAGTGGGAGTTCAGGGCCGGGCTCCTTCTGGGACTTAGATGGTGGGAGAGGGAGGGAGCCCAGCATACGGAGGAAAGGGGTAAGCTCCAAGCCAAACGCCCTGGACTCCAACAAGGGTGCCACGGCTTGCTAACTAGGGGAACCCAACCAGCTCGCGCCTGCAAGTGTGGGAGGTTCAGCTTCCTCAATGGTAAAATGGATTCCCATTTAGTTTTCCTAAATTATCTTGCTAGGACCCTATAAGGATTAAATAATTCAAGAGAAAGTATTCAAAGCAGTGTGAAGTACATAGAAGGCACTCAACACATTTTATCATTCCCGCCTCCCCACCGCGACCCCCAGGGAAGAAGCGCGTCGCTTGAGCCAGACTGGGCTGGTACAGTGGGGTGGGGGCCTTTCTCTCCCGGAGCCGCCTTCCACCCACCCACCATCCATCCCAGCCCGGCCATTCACGCCGGCCCATTTGCTGTCCTCGCTGCATCCCTCTTAGGCGCATTAGCCAGCCCGGCGGCTCCGGTTACAGACGTCTGAATGACAAAGTACCTCCATTACCGGCGCGGCCCGCCAGCCGACCCGCCGGGACGCGCTCTGGTTTCAGCGCTCTCGCCGCGGCCCAGGAAGGGACTCGGACCGACGTTGTGCGCAGAGCCGGCCTGTGCCGCGCAGCCCCGCGTGGAGGCGGAGGCGAGAGCCGCAGGGGCTGCAGACGGCAGATTCTGCTCAGGGGCCACCTTCCCGAGCCCCCAGGCCCTCCACGCCCAGCTCCCTTCCTTCCTTGCTTCTCTACTCGGGGACAAACGCTCCTGCCCTGATCCCGAGCCCACGCCCTCACCCCTCCAGGATCCGGACTGCAGGCAACCCCACTCCTTCCTCCCCGCCACCGTCGTCCACGCTCCCCACCCCAGTCTGAGACGCATCTCTAACCAGAGGCCTTAGTCAGCAAACGTGCCCGCAGTCACTCCCAAAGCTCCGGACGAGCCACAGGTACTGACAGCTCCAGGGAACCGGGGCTGAGCCTCAGGGATGGGACCAGCGCCCACATGGGGTCTCTGCCCACCCCACTCGCAAGTTCCACCGCCGCCTGACTCTGGGGATGGTGTCAAGCCCGCCACTGTCGTGAAACAGCTCTTATCCCGAGCTGGCACGCCCGGCTGCCCCCTTAAGAGATGAAAGGAGTACCGAGCTGGGAGTCAGGTGAGGAGAGTCTAGCCATGACTCTGGCCCGACTTGCTGTGGGATCTTGGCAGAGTCGTTTAAACTCTCAGAGCCTCAGTCTCCATATCTGTAAAACGGAGATTTGGGGGGCAATGCTCAGATGAGAGATGAAGATGGCAGAAGAGTGAGGACGCCTCCTTCGTTGCCAAACCTCCCAGGGCACTCAGTTCATAGCTACACACACCAGCTCACATCTCCTAAAAATCTTGTTAGAACCACCAGGAGGACTCAGGTGCTTTCGAGGAGGACCCGCCCATCTCTGCCGAGTTGGTGCCTCAGGACACCGCGCGACAGAACGCGAGGCGTCCGAGCGCCCCCGTCTCGTTAGATGCTCAGCAGACGCAGATGCTCCCGATCCTCCTGGGCACTGGAGCCCAAAGAGTGTGGTGGGGGCGGCGCCCGGGTCACGTAACTTAATGGGGGGCGAAGCGCAGCCCCAGGCGCACAGGCAGCTGCGGGTGGCACGTCCAGCGCCCCCCAGCGCCCCCTGCGGGCCGCCTCCCGCCTGCGCGGCCGGGAGCTGCGCGCTGCCGGGACTGTCCTCGCCTTGAGCGTCCTGGCGCTCGGCACCCAGTGGCCGCGGCCAGGTTCGAGGGACCCCTGCTCCATCCCTCCGGATCCACCGCGCAGCTTCAAACCGTGAGAACATGGGCGTCGGGGGACGTAAGCCTGCGGG
>VBSM01003215.1:18186161-18222514 GCA_008086735.1 Cheirogaleus medius | reverse complement strand
GTCCCGGATGCTGTGGGCCCACGGGCCAGGGCGTCCCCGCTCCAGCTCTTGTTCCTCTCTGGCTGCGGCCGGCCGCAGGGTTCATTCTCTTATCCATCTTTCTCCGGCTCTGGCTTCAGCTTCTCCCCGAGCAAGGCTCAGGGAGATAACCCAGACGTTATCAGCAAGAATGCCCGCTGCCCTCCCTGCCCTTCATCTCTGGGTCCATCCCCTGCCCACCTTCCCTCCCTTGGCCGGTGCGAGAGATCTCTGGGCAAAGGCCTAGGGGGAGGTGAGGGGTGCAGGTGGCTGACTCTGACAATGTGGACAATCAAGGTGGAGTCCATCCGAACGTCATTTGCATAATCAAATATGGGTTTGAAGAGGTCACAGGTGTGCGCACCCAAAACACAGGAATACACACTCTCAAGCTCACCTGTATATATGCTCATGTACTCACATGTGCCCACACCATCCTCGTGCACTCCCATAGACCTGCGTGTCCTACACATGCACCTCCACAGGCATGCGCGCGTGCACACATGTGATTGAGACTTTCAAACACTTAACTACACATTCACACATGCACATGTACATGTAGCCACTCAAGTGCACACACATTCATGAGCACACACACACACAAACACAAACTCACAGATGCATCCTCAACAATATAGACTTCATTAGATTGTGAGTATTTCTACGAGCTGATGAACTCTCTGAAGGCAGGGACTATGGTTTCTTATCTCAATGCCCAGTACACAGTAGATGTTCAGTAAAGTTCTGTAGAAGGGGATAGAAGAGGGGTTGAATGGATTCACATCCTTGTACCCATCTATGTACTATGTTGGCATTCCCAGGACCACACTCACTTTGCCCTAGAAACCTTGGCTGGTCCAAATCCTAGCCCCCTAACCCAGAAAGTGTGCCACCAAAACACCCCCACCTTGATGCTCACTCCCTGTCTGTCCCCCCACTTTCCTCATTCCCAGACATTAAACTCTGGAGCACAGAGCTGCGGGGTGGGGAGCAAGTCTACTAAGCCTATCCCAGCACCCAGATCTTGGCCATGTCTGGACCTCAGTTACTTCCTTGAAAAGAGGAGATCAAGAGTGCTTTTGAAGAGGGCATACTAGCAGGCAGTAGGAGATTCTGTGATCAGCCAAAGCTGATTCATTTGTTTGTGGAGGAAAAGAATCTGTCCTGTGAATTTCTTTCCGACGTAACCAACAAAGTCCAGGGGGCGGCCCTGGAAAGGACAGATCGACATCATTGTGGCTTTGAGCATGAATGTTGGTTAATAAGCCATCACCTTCATGGTTGGCCATAAGAGGCCAGGCAGCCAGCACCTCTTTAGAAGTCCCTGAAGAGTCACTGCTCCCAGAGAAGGGCTGCTTCTAAAACAACTTCTCCCATTGCTTTTCTGCCTTCCTTTCAGCTGAATTCATGAAAGGCAGGAACGGGCAACATTAGTATTAACAGCAGCATTGAGCTGCTTACTACCAAGGGTATTGATAGTGTGGCATTAATTTAAATACTCCTGTTATTAATTTATGATCCCAGTTACTATTATTGCCAAGGTTATCCATCTCAACACAATTTAATATGACCCACACTACCATGGCTGGGCCTGAGTTATTAATAATTTCCATGGTCTTGATCATTTAAGCCTTACTTGAACAATTACAAACAGCAGTTGTCACTATTATTAGCAGTATTTCTATGATTAAGCCTGAGCACAAGCCCATGATGTAATGCTGAGTGCTGGCATGTAGAGTGGCTGCAGAGCAGGCAGAGGAAAGAGCACTGTACTGGGAGTCAGACAGACATGGGTATAAATGCCTACCTCCCTCTCCCCCACTGCTTACCCCGTGTGAGCTTAGGTAGGTTACATCATCTCTTTTGGCCTCAGTTTTCTCATCTATAAAATGGGAATTTTGAAGAAACCTGGTCAGGATCAAATGAGGTAACATAGTGTTCATTGCAAGGAGGGACTCAATCCCCTTTTATTCACGCAATATGTATTTATTGAGCATCTACTATATGCCACTGTTCCAGGCCTTGGATATTCTGCAGTGAGCAACAGCAGCTGCCCTCAGTGGAGTGTTAGTTGTTTGATGCGAAGGGTTACTTTATAATGTGATACCTTGGCTTGACAGTGCCATAGACAGCATAGCTGTGATCAGAATATTCCTTTCCTGGAACTTCCACCATCACCACGACCACAACCACCTACACAAAACCAGCACCACCATGACCTCCACCACCCACAATCACCACGAGCATGACCACAATCACCACCACCTCTAACAACATGGGCACCTCTATGCCCACTGTCGACTGAGGCTTGAAGAGATTAAACCACTTGCCCAATGGCCCCCGGAAGGAAGCAGTGGTACTGTAAGTGGCCACTGTTCCACCCAAAGGTCCTCCACAGTCACACTCCCAGGTCGCTGCTCCCATCCACCCGAGCCCCTCCAGGCTTCGCCCCAGCTAGACCAGCAGCCACCCAGGGGTTTGGGGATAGAACCTCCATCCCAGAGGGGCTGGACTCTGCCCTCCAGCTACCACCCACATGCTCCATGCTCCCTCCCGCCGGATGGGTAGTGGCAAGCCAGGGGAGTGAGCTTTGCCAGCTCTCACTTTTCCTGCTCTGGGGGAATCACTTCCCCTATACCCCAATTCCAATGTCCAACCAGAGAAGGGGTGGATGACAACTTCTGAGGGAGACAGTGAGGGACAGAGGGAGGGGGGAGCTGCCGGGCCTCCCCCAGCTGCAGCCCATCGGCCCTGGGCAGGCGGCCAGGCAAGGTAAGTGAAACCTGCTGCCCCTCATTCAGAGCTGGTTCTGTGGCTTTGAAGCGTGATGCAGTGATTACCTCCGAGCTGACTCCTTCTGGGCTGCAAAGGGGGCCTATCCAGTGAGGGGACAGGGTGGGGCCTGGGGACTGGTTTGGGGTCATCACGTTTTGATTCTGGAACTGAATTAGTACTGAGAGGGGTAGGTGGGATTAGCAATGTTGGAGTCCAGTTAGATTAACTCGAGCATCAAAGTGGGCCAGTTGCATGATGCCCTCCCCCACCGTCCGCTCCAGCCTCCGAAGCTGGTGCTGCCTCCACCCCGTCCTGCGAGGAGCGCCATCTGACCCACATTCGCAGTTCCTCCCTCCTCCTAGCCCTAGCATGGGTTATGCCCCCATGAGAACTGTCTTCTCTCTCCCTTTGACATGACAGGAGAGTTGGCAAAAGGCTTCCATCTTCCCGTCTGCAGTCTTCTCCTTCCAGGCAACCCTCCCTCCCACCCCTACCACGCGCTACACCTTCTGGTTAGGACTCACAAGATCCAGTCACTTCATTCAAACATAGATGGTAGGGACTTAATTTTCCCCAGGCTTTGTGTCTTAGAGAAGGGATACCAGAGTGGGCGATGCTAAACCCAAGCGCATGAATGGAGAGTTCCAGGCCTTGTGAGAAAGGCAGAGGGGTGAGATGCAGGGTACTCCGTACCCCAGGGCAGCCATTTCCACCTCCCCACACCCCCGCCTTTTGGTCTAGCCTCTCCCCTCACCTCTGCAGCACACATGCCTCCTCTAGCAGCCTTCCTCTGGCAGGTTCCTCCCGACTCTCAACTTTGCTTCTTCCCAACTCTGAAGGATTGCGGAGCTGCCCTGCAGTCCTAAATGATCCAGTCATCTTTCTCGCTTTGTATCCTGCACCCAAGCACAGGCAGGGCATTTTAAAGAAGAACTAAGTACGGCTACACCACGGCTGGAGCAGAGTGGAGTCAGCGGTGGGGAGGTAAGAGGATGAGGCATCGGAAGACTGGGTGCCAGTCTACCATTTATTTGCTGCATGACCTTGGGCCAGTCCCTTCCCTGCTCAGAGCCTCAGTTTCCTTATTTGTAAAATGGGCATAAGATGCCAGTTTCACAGAAGTACTCTGAAGAGTCAAGGAAATACTATACTGAGTTTGAATGTGCCCTGAAAGTCAGGCGAGCTGGAGGGATGTCAATTAGTCTTGTTCTGTTTGACGCTGCTGCTGATGGTGGCTTCTGGCCTGCGGGCTGGAGACCGGATGAAGGGTAAGATGACATTTCAGCACTGGAGACCAGGTCCGGGGTCCTTCCTGCTGCAGATAAGAGCCAGAGCTGTGACAGGCCTCGGGCTCCAGCGAAATTCCCACGGGAATCGCTGGGGGAGGAGACATCCCAGGCCCCAGCTTATCTTCACTCGGCTTGTCTGGGAAGTAGGGTCAAGTGCAATTGTCTGGGTTGGTTTCCAGCAGGGGGGTGAAAGGGCATGGATGCAGAGTCTGGACTAAGTCCCGCCTCCCCTCAAGGGAAGACCCCTATAAGGGCTCAGGAAGGGGAGGGACTGAAGGGGGACGATCACCTCCCAGTCCCATGCATCTGAGGCTGGGTCTGCTGGGCCAGGGGACCCCTGAGACGGGATTGAAAATTTAAGAAGAGAAGGCTGGGTCACCAGTTCTTCCTATACCATGTTGTTCAGTCCCATCGACTCTGCTTGCCCATGGAATGCCTTCCTCCCAAGGGAGGAGGGAGAAGACACAGCCCTGTCCTGGGAGATACTCCATTCTGAGGGGAGAGAGAGAGCCCTTGGCCTGGAAGTCCCCTACTCTGAGGAGGGGGACACGGTCTCGAGGTCTGCAGGAGCACAGAGATGGGTCTAAGCTTGGACAGGAACTTCGATGCAACACAGCCCATGGCCTTGGGGATCTCCTAGTCTAAGGGGTCCTCAATCAAACAAAAGCATGTCACACCTGGGGCAGGAACACAAGAGTTCCCAGAAGTCGAATTTCAGAAGTGGAAGGCAGCCCGGAAGTCATCAGCAGTTGGGGAAACTGAGGCTCAGAGACATGCACTACATGTTCCAAGTCACTCCGTGAGGCAGTTGCAGAGAAGGGGATTTTTGAACAGTTTCAGGGTTTCAGCACCGTGAAGAAGGCCCTGGGAGCAGGCAATGGGGGCGGAGGTGGGGGAGGCCTCTCAGCATTGCCCAATTCCCCGTGTGACTGTGTGATGGGGTACCACTCACTGTGTCCGTCCAGTGACTGTGTGATGGGGACCACTCACTGTGCCTTCACTGGGACCACTCACTGTGTCCTTGCCTGTGACATGAGGGAAACTGTCCCTCCCACATTGCCCCTGCTCCTGTCCCCGGGGAGTCTGAGGACAGGTTCTTGTCCAGCCCCAGCCCAGCCCACAGGTGCCTTGGGGGAGGGGAGGGCTGGGGTGGGGACGCCTCCTGGAGGAGCCAGCAGAGGAAGTGCTGAGTCGGCGCTCAGAGCCCCTGCCACCTCCGCTCCTGTTCCATTATTCATCCTGTGAGAGGCTCACCCTCCTCCTTCCCGACCCAGGCCCAGTCTTGAGAAATGCCTTCACCCCCTCTCTTTTAACCCCCCCACCTCAGCTGGAAACTCTTAAGCAAAAAGGTCGTCAAGATGATTAAATGCGAACAGATTTTCAGCTCTTTTCCCACTTTAATTAAAAATGTGCTCTCTGTTCAGAGGAAGCAGGAGACGGAATAGCGGCTCCCCAAACGCCCCTGGGCTGAAAAGCGAGGGAAAAACACTCGGAGGTGTCTGAGGGTCAGCCCATGGTGGCCTGAGGTCAGGGGGCTGTCTGGGAGCTGCCACATGCCACAGAGTCTGCGGAGAGGGCAGCAGGGGCCTGGAGGCCAGTGGGCACTGGGACAGAGCAAGAGCCCAGGCAGGTGGGTGGGCAGGGCACCCCCAGACCTGGGCGAGGGTGGGGTGGAGAACAGAAGGCTCCACTTCCATAGTCCCTCACTGCTGGGAGCCAGTCTGGGGAGGAGGGGACCAAGTCGCTGTCCTCAAGGACTGGAGTCTGACACAGAGACTTCAGGATAGGAAATGGATAAGTAGCTCCTAAATAAGCTGGAGCAGACACGGGCCTGTCCCTGTGTACCTCTGCGCAGAGCCTGGAGAATGAAGAACATGGGTGCGCATGGGAGGCGAGTCTCTGCGGGCTTCCCTGGGGAACCTCAGATGCCGGGAAGAGGGGAAGCATGCTTTGTTTAAAAGGCAGGGAGACAGGAGCAGGCAGAAGCCATCAGGAGGACTCTGCCCTTCTTCTCCCCTCCTTCCTATCAAGGATGAGGAGACAGCAGAGAGGAGTGGCAGGGGAAGGGATTTGGTTGGGACACCTGAGAATCCTCCGCAGAGGGAGGAGGGGAGGAGGGGAGCGGGCGCTGGCACCAGCTGCAGGAACAACAGGAGCCCATGGTCCTTGGTCACAGATCCCATTTCCGGTCTGGCCCCAGCCCTTGGCAGGCCCTGGAGTTGAGCTTCCTTCCAAGAGCATAAGACAGAGTGGTTGCATCTGAAGTTCCTCTTCATGTTCCAGACCCACCTCTGTGCTCCAGTGGGACAGGAGACTGCAGCAGCAGCCCTGGCCCAGAGAGAAAGGCCTCCCACCACTTCCTGTACCTGCGCTGGGGTGGTCCCCCTGCCCTGCACTCCAGGTGGGGAGTTGGTCCTTATCCCGGGAAGAAAAGTGACCCCTGCCTGGTGAGCCGCCCTGGTGTCAGAGGGCAGCCAGAGCCCCACCCACCACCCAACTCCCAGGCAAGAAAGCAGCTCCCTGTCACCCCCAGGGGTGGGCTCAAACTCCATAGTGGGGTGTTCAGGACCCTTCAGAATCCAGCCCCCGTGTCTTTCCTGCCCTGTCTTTGCCACAGCTCACCTGTCACCGAGAATCCCACCAGACAACGTCAGGGGAGCCTTAGAAGAGGAAAGCCACCAACTCAGCAAGGCTCAGA
Source organism: Cheirogaleus medius (assembly GCA_008086735.1). Lineage (NCBI taxonomy): Eukaryota > Metazoa > Chordata > Mammalia > Primates > Cheirogaleidae > Cheirogaleus > Cheirogaleus medius. The sequence continues at coordinate 18,215,734 of VBSM01003215.1, read as the reverse complement.
GGAGGCCACATGTGAGCTGGGCCTTGAAGACCCTCACGGGGGTGCGGGTGCGGGGAGGGCATTCCGAGCAGAGGGGACTGCTTGCGAAAGGGGTAGTGCATGTGGAAATGCTGAGCCATCACTTTGGAGGGGCAGCGAATGGATGAGACGGGCGCTGGCCAAGTCCGAAGGCCCCTTTTCCCAGTAGCTGATGGATCACTCCATCTCCTTGAAATGACCTTCCTGCCCACAGGCAGGCAGCAGGCTCTGGGTCAAAATGTCCCGCTTCTCCGAGAAGCTCTCCCCACTCACCTTCTCTCTCCTTCCAAACCTGGTGGCTGTATGGCTGTCTCTGGTTCCTGTCACCTTGGTTGGTGTGGCCTCTCCCTCCCTGGCTGCTTTGGTAGAATGGGCATCTATGCTCAGACCTTGGGTGCACCCTCTCTCACTCTCCCAGCACGGTGGGCTACCACGCAGAATGCCACCCGGACCGGCAGCCTGGCACCTGCTTCCCAGCAAGGACATCTAGCCAGGAGAGGGGAGAGGCGCCGGTCTGGTACTAGATGGTTGGACCTTGTCAGCCTGAGTCCCCTACTGTGGCCCCCACACCTTTGGCTTTCCTTCCTTCATTCTACTTTTAGAAAGCCCAGGGCCTGCGCCGTGGGGAGTAGCCTATTTTGACAGAGTCCAAGTGGAGCAAGTGGGTAGGAGCAGCGACGGGGCCGGAGCGCGTCCCCGTTGGCGGCACTGCATTGCCCGGAAATCGCTATTCTTCCCCAGTGTTAATTATCAAAATTAACCGAACACTATAAATAACCCAACTCCGAGACTTGAAGAGCCTCACTTCTAATTAATTCATTTCCAATCAAGGCACTTCTACGCCCCCCTACCCTAGAATCTGAGGGATGGGAACCTCATTGTGCAGCTTTTCAAATATCGAATCCCCCCCGTCCCCCTCACTCCCGAGCTGTGAAAGCTCAGAGAAAAGAGAGAGGGGAGGAAAAGACACTCTGCTTTCTTGGAAGGGGGTAGCCTATAAATAACCCCATATTGGTGCATTTGATGGACGACGTTCGTGTCTAGATTGGCTTTTGTTGGGATGAGGAGTATAGTGGTGGGGGTGGGGGGGTGGAGACTTCCATCTGCCGCCTCATTCACTGGGCAATAAATCTCAAAGCAAGACTGTGAGTACCGTCCAAGGCCTCCGTGTTGGCTAGAGCTGGGGAGACCGATCGATTGGTGAGGAGGAGGGATGAGGAAGGAGGGAAGAGAGAGAGAAAGCAAAAGAGAGAAAATGCAAGCCCTAGGAGAAACGCAGGTGGGGGAGGAAGTGAGAAGGCAGAGGAGAAAAGAGGAGGAGAAAGGAGGAGGAGAAAGGAGGCGGAAAGATAAGAAAGAGAAGGGCAGGAAGAGGAAAGAGGGAGGAGAAGGAAGAGGGACCTTGCGCCATGACCTGGCCAGGGGACCCCATGAGCTGCCCTGTCTTGCCTTGTGTACAGCTGCCTCACGTCCAGATCCTCCCCTGTCTCCTCTGCCAGGGCTGCTGGCATCCTTCAAGAAGTCACGTGCCTATGTGCCCCACCCAAGTGTCCTAGCAGCCCCTGGCATGCAGGCCCTGGCTCCTGGCTCCTGGCTCCCCGGCCAAGAGCACACAGGGCTCCCCTGGGTCAGCTCAGCACCTTCCTGACCAAGTGACCCGCTCAACGTGGGTCAGGTGGGACAGAGACTGGGTCAGAGGAGAAGAGAGAAGGGAGAGACAGAAAAGGAGAAGGAAGGAGAGACAGAAACAGAAAGAGAGAGAAAGAGAAGGAGAAAGAGGGGCTTAGCCAGAGAAGAGAGGAAGGAGAGAAAAGCAGGGACTGGGAGGCCGGTGGAGAGAAAGACACAGGAGAGGGGAGAGGGCAGAGAAGGCGAGGCTCACTGGCTCTTGGTCCCTCGGTGTCCAGATCACAGGGCACCTGCAGCCAAGGCTGGGGAGGCCAGTGCTCAGTGGGCTCCCTCGAGGGCCATGTCTCTGGGCAAGTGACTTCCTCTCTCTGAGCTCTGGCCTCCCCATCTGCAAAATGGTGGCAATGTTAGCCCTTTCCTCCTTGTGAAGTGGTTGTGAAGATTAAATGAGGCTAAATGGGTGCAAAACTCTTAGCCAGGGGCCTGGCACAAAATGAGTGCTCGATTCAGGAGTGCTGTTGCTACTATTGCTAGCAGTACTAGTAGTAGAAGTACCAATCCTAGGAGTGGAGCTAGTTTTGTCTTCCTTCCTCATCTCACCCCCTTGTTGTGAGGGCTTCCAGGTGGCAGCATTGTCACCTTTCCCAGCCGGGCAGACCTTTGCAGCAGCCACCTGCTCGCCAGACTGGGGCTCCCCGAGGGCAGGGCTGTGATCTCCATCGGAGGCTGGGGCTTCCTGGATGATGTCCCTTCCAGCAGGCAGGGAACCTTTTGGGGGTGCAGACCAGGTTTTCTTAGTCTTGTGAATGCCCCACCCCAGCCCTTCATGGCCAGAGGGTCCCTTGCAGGGGGCAGGTAGTTGAGCAAGGACTGAGGGGCCACCTGTGGAGTCCAAGTCCTGTGCTGACCTTCCAGGTGCAACACTGTCACCCCAGCTCTGGCCACCTCCCGTGAGACACAGTCCATCTGCTGCTCCTCCTCCTCCAGCTTTGGCTCCCTCAACTCCAGCTGAGATTGAGGGATGGACCAGGTGGGGACAGCAGCCCTCTCCCATCTACATCCTGTCCCCAGGCCTCTCCTCTTAGCACAGTGGGGAGGGGGCTGCTGGGAGCCAGCCCCAGGACAATCTGATCCCCATCAGCCCCTTCTCTGGTTCTCATTACTGCAGCCCAGGCAGCTTCGGAAATGTGTAATTTCCCTGGTGGCTTTTCCCTCCTTCTTCTGCCTTTTGAGGTCCCTCTTGCCTCCCAGTCCTCCTTAGAGGCCCTTCCTCCAGTGGGGCAGCAAGGAGGTCACCCAAGCTTTATGGGGGGGCTATGGTGTGATCCTCAATCTCAGCCCAACTCTGGATCTCAGGGGCAGAATGCTACCTTTCCACGTCTTCACCCCCACTTCCAGCATCCACCCCCAGAGTCCGGAAGAGGGCTGCCCACTGCTCCACGGGGTCCCAGGAGAAGATCCCTGCTGGGCTGCATGGCTCGTAGCCTGTGCATGGCACTGAGGGAGGCAGGTTACAATGAATGAGCTGCGTGAATGGTCAAGCAAACTAATGAATGAAGACATGGCAGTGGGGGAGGGGAAAGAACTCAGCCACAGAAAACACTCTAAGCCAATGACACTCATCATTCCTCTTTCTCCAGCTTCATCACCTCACCATGTCCCCTTTTGGGACAGTCTCACTCCCTCCTACTCATCCGTCACAACCTGGCACAGGAATCACCTCCTCCAGGAAGCCCTCCAGTTCACTCCAGCCTGAGCAATGAATGGGGACTTCAGGCACCCTGTGCTTCCTTGCCTGTCACCAGCACACTGTGGCATGATTAGTGCTTTCCTCCCTTGTCCGTCTGCGTCTGAGCCTCTTTGGGAGAGGAGTGATCCTGTCTGTTATCTGGGTGTCCTCCTTGTCTAGAACAGGCCTGCATAGTAGGTATTCAGTAACCGTGGATGAATGAATGGATGAAGGAATGAAGGAGGGAAGGAATGGACGAACCAACAGCAGCTTACACAGGCACTGGTAGAGGATCAGGGACGTAGCAGGCAGCATAAACTATGATTAGGAAGCAAGGTGCAGCATGGGAGAGAAATAAGTAGAAAACTGGGATTGCAATTCAATCTAAACTCATTATGCCACAAGGGCCAGAGGGAGCAATTGTATGTGTTCTTTCCTTTTCAAAAACTCTCCTTTAATGTCAGATTATGTTTACAATTGACAAGTGACTTTCTAAGGACTTTCTGATGCCAGTGAGCGCAGGGAGGAATGCCAGATGAACAGGAGAGATTGTGGGCAGGGGGCTCCCCAACATCCCCTTCTCACATTTCTGGCTCCTTACTGCTTCCACCCCTTCCCCTGGGACTGGACAGTGGCCTGGCCCAGCTCGGATCTGCCAGGGAAGGGAGAGAACACCCTGCTTGCAGGGGAGGGCAGCTGCAGAGACCAAACAGCCTTGATTAAGTGTCTAAATGGACAGGCCTGGGCAGTGCCCAGATGGAGTGTGGCAGACATTGTCCCTGCCCTCTGGGGCTTCCAGGATGATCCAGACACACAAATGGGAACAGACACGGATGGACAGCCAGGGATGAGAATAAAACAGGATGTGAAATCAGACTCTGTGTGTGTACACATGCATATAAGGTAACTGTCTTGTCTCTACCTGGTGAACTCCTATTCACCCTTCAAGGCCCAATGCATTTATCTAATCATTCATGTATTCATTTGTCATGGACATCTGTTGCTCACCACCACTTTGCCTTTTTCACTTATGGGAAACCTCCTCTTCCCAATTCTTTTGTGGGGAGTAGCTTACTTTCACTCCACCTTCACCTCTCTGCCCACTCCTGGGATGGTCATGTGACCAAAGTGACCATGTGACCTGGTATATTGGTATATATTATTAGCATATATAATACCCCTGGCTACCTGATTAGTTCAGGGATGGGCACATCACTATATCCACCCAATGAGAGTCAGCCCTGGACTTTCTTTGGGACTACAGGAAAGAAGTGCTTTTCTGTGCTAGGGGTGCCACCCCTTGGGGAGAGCCTGACTGAGAATAAAGCCAGCACAGAAAAAAGCAGAGCCAAGACACGCTCAGTGGTGACATTTAGCACCTGCACCTAGCTTTACCTGGAGCTTGACCTTAATCCTACTCCAGGAACTTTAAGTTATATTGCACCATAAATTCTCTTTTTTGGCTAAAGCCAGTTTGAGATGGCTCTCTGTCACTGGCAAACCGAAAGCTCCTGACTTACGCATCATTCGTTTATCAAACCCTGCGGGGCTGCGGCTGTGTGCCCGGCACTGCACTGGGTGGTGGAATCTGGGGATAACAGGGATACAGCTCCTGGCTGCAAGGAGCTCAGAGTCTCCCCGGGCTTGTCCAAATGCTGCTCCCCTGTGGCTACTTGGGTGGCCCTCAGAGACACCGGGCCCCCTTCTCCCCTCTGCCCCCGGCAGTATGTTCATGTATTTGTTCAACAGAGGTGCATGCCAGGCTCCATGGTTCCCCCTGTTGTCATACACCACGTCTGCCTCTGCCTTTGGGCTGTATGCTCTTTGGTGATGGGCGTCATGTTGGTGACCTGCCAGTGCCTGGGGCAGTGCCTGGGATGTGATAATTGCTTGTGTTTGTTGAATGAATGAAAAAGAGTGTGTGTCTCTCCGTGTTTATATGTGTTGGGGTGAGGGAGTGGATAGCCAAAGAGAAGGACATATGACGTAGAGCCCATTGCAGAGGAGAGGGTCCTGGAAGGTTCTAGGTCTAGCTAGGGCTTGGCCAGAAAAGCCAGCTCACTGCTCTGATCAATCCGGTATGCCTTTCTGCAGAAGGAGTCCCCACATTTGCACTGTAGGCATCCCTGTTTCTGCACCAACCCTGGAAAGCCCAGCTCTGGAAGTTCTGCCCTTCTCCAAGCCACACCCGTTGTGGCCCATCTAGCCGCCACCCGGACCTGTGTGAGGGTCAACATAGCCTCTCCCTCTCAGGCTAAGGGACCTATGGGAGTCCATGGACTGACAGCCATTCCTCTGCCTCTTCTGCCACTTTAGAAATAAGCACCAAAACCCTTTGTCACTTTGTCTCTAGTGGTTTTGCAGCGTGCGCTCTTGACTGGGAGTAAGACCTGAGTTCTCATCCCATCCCTGCCACCATCCGAGGGTGACGGCAGAAACACCGCTTCCCCTCCGCGAGCCTCCGGTTTCCATGTGACAATTGAGCGACAGCGCTGGTCGACCTGATGTTCCTCCCAGCTCCCAGCTGGACAGTTCTGCTCCAAATTCCACACGGTTCCTGGGAGATACGAAGGCAGAGTGATCATCCCATCTCACAGATGGAGGCTGGGAGGGATGGAGGCCACTCGCTCAAACCCCTCCACACAGATTCTGCAGCCGCCCAAAGGCCTTCTGGAGTGGCCTGAGCCTTGCTGACCTGGGCAAGCCACCGCGGAAGAGGGTGATCCATAGTTAAGTGTTCAGCCCTCCAGCTAGCCTAGAAAGGACACCCCTCTCTCTCCCTCTGGCAACAATCCCCCAATAACGCCCCTGTCTTCTGCTGTCCCCAGTCCTCTGAGCGTGGCTGGGCACCCGTGGCCTGGGTCCCCTCCACTGACAGACGCCCCGCCCCTCTCTGGGCAGTGAGGCCCCGCCCCTCTCTGCAGGTTTGCTCCCTCGCTCCCCAACTTCTCCCATTTCCCTGTCTCTATTCTTTCTTCTCTCCCTTAGGGGCTGCCTTCCTCCGTGCTTCCCCCTGTTGCTGCCCCAGTCTGTCTTCTGCTGCTTCTTTCTCATCCCATCCAGCAACTCTCCTCCTTCCTTCTCTTCCTTGTGTCCTTCTCCTCTTCCCTCCTCCCTTTCCTCTTCCCATCCCTCCTCCCATCCTCTCCCTTCCCCTCATCTGTTTCTCCAGCTCGCCCATCTTCCCACTGGGTCAGTCCTCCCAGTCCTGTCTGCGGCTGGGTCAATTTCTATAAACAATTAAGTTTGTAATAAATTCAATTGTATTACATCCTTATTAGAAGCTGATAGCATTTGGGAAGGGGGCCTTGGGCGGCTAAGAGGCTGATATCCTCTCTGCCGGCTGAGTGCCTGGAAGTGGAGTGCTCCCATTTTCAAATTAACTTGAGCTCCACATATTTCATTATCTCCCCACATTTCCCCATGTCAAATGATCCCGAGCATCTCTCTTTCCTTCCTCTCTGCCTGAGAGTTTCTCCTCCTCTACCTTCCTCCAGTCCCAGGAGATATGCTGTTACAGCAGGAAGGATGCAGGTTCTACAGCAAGAAGGACTTCCCAGTGGATGGCACATTAGAAGAATCCTTGGATAGAAGAAGGGGAAGCAGGGGAGGCAGAGAGTCGCCATCAGGGGAGAGCTGTGGTCGCAGATGGAAGGAGGGGAGGCCAGCCTCCTCAGCCCCAAACCTGGGGATCTGGGACCCACAGAGCAGCTCACATGGGTCTCCAAGCCCAAGACTTTGCATGAGATGTGAGAACAAACAGCTGCACACATCTGGAAGAGGCTTGCCCAGCTCCATTAGCCCAGGCACCAGCCGGGCCGTGTTTGATGTTTGATCTTGCCCTCAGCACAGGGAAGAAGCCAATGAGAAGTCGGGGACTACTCATGGAGACACCCCCTGCCACCAGCCAGGCTCCCCTCTGCAGTTCCCCTGACAGCCCAAGCCAACTTCCAAGGCATAAATGAAATGCCAGAAAACCGAATACTGACCTCCCCCACCCCATCCCTACAACAGTGGAGCCAAAGTCAATTCTTCGTGATGGGGGTGGGGTGCCGGAGCCTCCTACCCGCCTGCACCCTCCCGTGCCTTTCTGTCTATCCCAGGCCCTCGGAGAGAGGCTGAGCGCCAGACCACAGTCACGCCTCATTTTGGTTCTTTTTGCAGAGAGCAGGTAATTGACAGAGATTTTTGTTTTTTTTTTTAGGGAGGAGGGGAGTGAATCATGAAGACCTATTTGAAAGAGGAAATGTTTGTGGATAGCAAGGAGAAGCAGCTGGACTATGATTAAGCAGGACTGGGATGTAGAGCAGGGAAAGCAAAGCTAATCTGCATTTATTGAGTGCCTGCTGCATGCATGCATACATACAGAGGTGAATAAGACAGTCCACTGGGGGAAGTAGATATGTTAACATACGCTGACAGAAGTAGGGTGACAAGGACAGTAAAGGCACCCACGTGGAAGAGGGAAAGCATTAATTCCTCCAGGAGAAGCAGCAGAGGGCTCCATGGAGGCGATGACACTTGAGCTGGCTGGGGAGGCGAATGGGAGCAAGCCAGGCAGAGAAAAAAGGGAAGTGCCTTCCAGACAGTGAAGCAGCATGAGCAAAGACTCGGGGTGTTTGGGGGAGAACTAGTGTAACCCCTAGACTGCACAAAGGTCATGAGAATGTGTGTGGGGGGCAAGGTGGGGGGACACAGTGTTGGGAAGAGCTCATATCTACTAACCCTTCACATTTATACAGCACTTTACCATTTGTAAGGTGCTTTTAAAAGTCACAGTCTCACTGAGTCCTCACCACAAGCCATGGGAGGCAGGTTTTAAATGCCCATTGTAGAGATGAAGAAACTGAGGCTCAAGAGGAATAAAGGGATTGACCCCAAATCACACAGCAGTGCACATGGGTGCATCTGAACTGAGTAACTCCTGTTCAGAGTCTCTGGCCCTTGTGGAGCTTTGAGATTGAGACAGGTGGGGTGGAGTGGGGCTGGACAGTCAAACAGATGCCCCCAGGGAGCCAGCCTAAACCTAGGGACAGAGAAGCAGGCATGAGAATGAAGGGGGCAACCCAGGCAGGCTTCCTGGCAGAGGAAGCCACAGAGTTTGGTTGAGATACAGAGGGGGAGTGGAGGCAGGGAATAGCTAGCTGGTGTGGAAGTTTGTGAAGGGGTTGGTTGGGGCACAGGGAGAGCTCGCCTGGAACAATGGAGCTGCCAGAACTGTGTATTAAGTCAAACTGGACCAAAGTGGGATGAGAGAAGGATTGGAAGACAGCCCTCAGGGGGACACCAGACAGTGGCCACTGGCAGCTTCCTATGGGCAGTGGCATGGGGCAGTGGTTAAGAATAGACTTTAGAGTGGGAAGGAGGCTGGTTTCAAGTCCTGTCTCCCAGATTTCTAGCATGACCACCTCAGTGGAAGAGTGAGAATAGATGCACAGTCCCTGGTACATGGCACGTGTGTTCATTATGCAGCATCCCATGAGGAGATAAGGGTGGAAACAGAGCTTTCGAAAAAAATATTCATTGAATAACTACTATGCGCCAGGAGCTGGGTAACAAGCTTCTACTAGGTTAGAGTTTTCCAAAGTTGCTGGATCATAGACTCACTGAGAAGACTCAGACCTTCTAGGACTGTGGTCCCCAACCTCCAGGTCTGAGGCCTGTTAGGAGCCGGACTGCACATCACCACCTGAGCTCCCCGCCCTCCTCTCCCAGTCCGTGGAAAATTTGTCTTCCGCGAAACTTAGGAACTGGCCTCACAGCAGGTGAGGGGCGGCGAGACAGCGAGCAAAGCTCCATCTATATTTATAGCTGCTCCCCAAGGCTCGCATCACCGCCTGAGCTCCACTTCCCCTGAACTCTGCCCCACCACCCACCCCTGCCATGGAAAAACTGTCTTCCATGAAACCAATCCCTGGTGCCAGAAAGATTGGGGACTGCTACTCTGGGGGATTATGTATTTTTAACAAGGGTCCCAGGTGATTTTTAAGCGCATGCAAGTTTGGGAAGCATAAACAGAGGACAAAAAGTAAAGAAAGCTGGTTTAGCATGGAGTGGGTGGCAAAAATGGGATAGAGGGACCCAAGGTCCATAGACTAGTGGAGCAGCTGCTGGTATGGTCCAAGCTAGAAATTAGGGACTGTTGGGGTATATTAGTTACCCATTGCTGCAGAACAAATTACCCCAAAATCTGGAGACCTAAAACAATTTCAACCATCTATTATCTGACATAGTTTCTGTGGGTTAGGAATCTGGGAGCAGCTGAGCCACATAGTTCTAGCTAGAGGTCTCTTGAGAGGTTGCAGTCAGATGTTCTCTGGGGCTACAGGCACCTGAAGGCTTAACTGGGGTGGAGGACCCACTTCCAGGATGGCGCACCTGGCTGGCTAGTTGATGCTGGCTGTTGGCCGGAGGCTTCAGGTCCTCGGCACATGGGCCTCTCCATGGGGCTGTTGAGTAGCCTTACAATATGGCAGCTGGTTTCCCCCAGAGCAAGTGATCTAGCAGAGAACAAGGAAGAAGGCATGTGTCTTTTATAACCTAACCTTAGAAGTCACACGCCATCATTTCTGCAGTATTCTATTGGTTATACACATTAGCCCTATATAATGTGGGAGGGGACACAGAGCAGGGATCCCAGGAGGCAAAATTCACTGGGGACAGTGTTGGAGGCTGGCAACCACAGGAGGAGATCTGATCACCTCCGTTATGTAAATGGAGAAAACTGAGGCTCACTTAGGTTCTCCAGGTCACTGAAAGTAGAGGCTGGAATCCTGATCATCCTCTTCTCTGAGCGCAGCAACTCTCACCACCCCCAAGCTCCTGGGAGAAGAAACCGCTGGTGGTGAAGCCCAGATCTGCCCCCAGCTGGGAGGAGGGGAGGAGTGACAATCAGGCTTCCCAGGCCTGGGAAATAAATATAATCACATGTTTGCCTTTGCAGAAAGAAAGCTCCCAGGCGGGTGGGGGAGGGAGGGACTCTTCATCTAAACATGCTTCTGCCCTGGTGGCTTGTGTTTTCCATTTAAAACCACACTCAAGATGGCTGAGAAAATATGCTTGATCCCAGTGCACTTTTCGGAAATTCAACCTGTTGGCTTTCTTGCCCATTTTCTGGTGCCCCCAAGAGTGGGCTCTTCCCACACCCCGCAGCAGCCTCCATGGCTTACTCACAGGGTGGTCCCAGACTTGAGTCTTACCCTCTCTGAGCCCCCAGGAGCTGGGGTGGCTGCCAAGTCTCTCCTGATGTGGAGGAATCAGTCTTCATGTCTTAATGTCAGTAGACTTTGAGAAGAGTAACTTTAGGCCAGGGAGACCTCTGCTTTCAAAAGGCGTGAGGGCAGCGGCTGCACCTCGTGCAGTGAAGCGGGCTCCCTGAGGAGGCAGGCCTGTGCCTCCAGCAAGTTGTAGCCCCTAGAGTGGGGCCGCACCTCCTTCCTCAGCTGATGGTGGTGGGGAACGGTGGTCAGTGGCTGACGGCTAGAGCAGGATGGGAGGTGACTGGGGGCCCACATGCCTTCTGCGTGTTCCCTCCATAGCTCCCAGCCTGGTTTCCTTCTCCTGGTTAACAGGGCCAGGCATGGGGAAGAAGAGAGGCTGTAAAGAAATGAAATGAAAAGGGCCAGAGAGTGGCCAAGTGACAGTTCTCAGAATGGCACTGCAGTCTCCACCCCACTCCCCTTTGTGGGCACTCCCTGTGCGCTTGTATGTGCGTTGGCCCCTCCTCCCCATTCTCAACTAGACAGACTTCACAGAACAAAAACTTGCCAAGCTGGAAGGGACCCTTCCTCTCACTATGCAAATGGAGAAACTGAGGCTCAGAGCAGGAACAAAACTTGCCTCAGAGTGCCCACTGAGTCTGCTACAGAGGCCAGCGGCCTCCCCCAGGTGTGGGCATTGGGCAGAACCAGCAGTGGCCACCACCAGGGTCAAAGGTTCCCACATTCCTTCAGGAAGCCCAGCCCCCACCCCCTTAGGGGAGACAGGAAAAGAGAGAGGAGAAAGCACAAGGAGCTTCAGAAATCTCCGGGGGTGTCTGTGGTGGGAGCTTGAGGAAGCCTGAGCCCTCTGGGAGCAGGAGAAGGCAGGAGCAGCCTGAGGAACCTGGTCCCCAGGTGGCTTTAGCCAGGTGGAACCACCCATCCCGGCCTCAGTTTTCCTTCCAGAAAATGGGATTTGTTCCTTCAGACTGGCCCCACTGCCAATTGTACATCAGAGCCTGTTCCCATAGGCCCTGGCCTCTGAGCACTGAGGACATGAACTTGGCCTCCTCTCTCCTGACCCCTGACCCCTAGTTTCCTGTGTGGTGGGGTGGGAGGAAGAGAAGTAAATCCAGTGGGAGGATTAGGGTCACTCAGGTCACTTGAGAGCTCAAATTGCAGCAGAGTGGATGGAGGCTAGGTAGAGGGACTTCCTGGCCCAGTGGGCAGCGGCCCTGCGGGGAGTGGCCACCCCCAGCTGAGAGGGAACCCTCTTTCCTGAGACAGCCTCCTCTCACTCCTTCCCTGGGGGCAGGCGATGGCTGTGGTGGTGTGGAGGGTGCTAGACTCCTGGACACTGCTGGGAGTGTCATTGCCAGCTTCACTAGTCCCCTGTCCCCTTACAATGCCATGGAGACCCTGAGCAGGGAGGGACCACCTTCTAGTGACCACCCTCCCTCCACAGCTCTGGCCCTAGGCTCCTGCCTGGGGGAGCAGGGGGGCAAGATGGGGTGGGAGAGAAGGTGGCTGTGGAGCGGATGGGCTGGCAGTGGGACAGGGCCAGGGGTCCGACTGTAGCGGAGGCATGAAGACGACAAACCTCCCCACCCCCCTAAAAAAGAAGAAGAAGAAATATTCCATTAGGAAAAGCTGGTGCCAAGTCCTGCCCTTTGACTCCTACATTCAGCCCTCAGAGTGCTAGGAGACCAGACACTCCCAGATCAGCAGCCAGTGCAGGGAAGGCTCAGGAGGCAGGTCTGGGCGTGCAGGGCAGGATGCAGATTTTTAAACAAATCAATGAGAATGTATCAGATAGTTTTATTGAAGACAATAAAATAGGATGGCATGATAGAGAGTGCCATGGTGTGGTCAGGGAGGGCCTCTCTAAGGAGGTGACATGCGAACTGACACCCAAAGGCCAAGAAGGAGCCAGCCAGGTGAGACAGGAGGGGGAAACACATTCTGGGCAGAAGTGCAAGTGCAAATGCGAATGACCCTGAAATCCCTGAGCCGGAATGAGCTTGCTAGATTTGCAATCAGAGCAGGAAGGCCAGAGTGGGTGGGGTGAGACTGGCCAGAGGTGGGGTGAGAGGTAGCCAGGGGCTAGATCACACAGGGCCTGGGAAGGTAAGCAAAGAGGTTGAATTGTCTGCTAAATGTGAGGGAAAGCTGCAGAGCGGGGTTTGAGTAGGGGAGTGATGAGATCTGATTTGTGTCTTTAAAAGATCCTTTCGGCTGCCGTGCGGAGAATGGATTGTAGGTGCCCGCGTGGAGGCTGCGACAGGAGACCAGACTGTTGTAGTGTTCAGCCGAGAGCCGCTGGCAGCTGTAGGCACAGAAAGAAGAGCCCGATTCTGAGTTCCGTTTAGAATTAGAGCCAGCGGGCCTTGCTGACTCTGGATGTGGCTTTGGGTCAAAGGGAGGAGTGGAGATGCTGCCTCGGCACTTGGCTGGAGCCGCCAGGAGGCTGGTGGTGCCTCGCTGCAGACTGTACTCTCCATTCATCTTCTGCTGCAAGCGCAGGCCTCCTTCTGCAGAGGCTGCAGGGCAGTGTTCATTCATGATTCCAGCAGGAGGTATTTCTTGGGCTTCAGCCAGGCCCCTTCCAAGCCCCAGTCTTGCCCTGCCTAGCCCCTGCCCGGTTTCTGCCCTGAGTCCGACAGCCGGGGTGGACAGCTGCCCTTCCCCTCCAGCCTGGTGGGTGTGGCCCCATACACTGCCTCAATCCAGATGTAGGGTAGAGACATTAGGGGCATTGGAGAGCTGGATAATCTCTGTGTGGTGAGATGCTCTGGAGGAGAAGCGGTGTGTGAGGGGGTCCTGTCCAGGAAGCAGGGTTCCAACCCACCCCGGTACCAGGGAGGCCAGGCACCAGTGGACACTTTCTGTCATTGCAAAATGTACAGAATGACCCCACAGTACAGGGGATTTGGGGTGCTTGGACAAAGACACTGCCAAAGGAAGGTTCCCAAAAGTGCCTATGCCTGGGGGTCATTCTCTTTCACTACAGGTCAGTGACTGGATAGTGACTTACCAAAGGTCACACAGCAGTTTCCCAAACAAAGCCTTAGGTCTGTTTTGCTCTGGACAACTTAAGATGAATCTCAGGAGCACCATGTGACAGATCTATGCTCCCTGAGTCACCACCCTCATCTCTCACAATTCTCTGTCCCCTGTGAGCCCTGCCCTCATTTGTTTCCAAGCCTTTGCCCAAGCCTTTCCTCTGTCCTCAGTGCTCTTCCCATTTTCCCATAGCGCCCAGTTCCCTCCCTTAGGAATCCGCCCCTCACCACTCACACCGGCCTGGATGTCCCCGGTGTCGCTGGGACCCAGCCCAGGGCCTGGCTGCCCTTGGATGCTCCTCCGTGGCTGGGGTGCCCTGTGGGGTCGGAAGCATCGGATGGTAGCTCCGTGTTGGCGTCCCTGCCCCCGCCCCGAGTCCCAGTCTGTCAGCGCTGATGGATGCGGGGCAGCGGTCCCTTGGAACGGATCCTGGATCTAAAAGCCTCACGCAGCCATCCTGGGCGGGAGGCGGGGTAGGGACACGGGGGTCCCCTAGAGCCCGGCTCCCTGCCATGAATCAGTCCGATGGCAGAGCCAATTAGTGTAGACAAGAGCCCGGGGATGAATCATGAGCCATTAGTCGGGCTGGCTCATCCCTCCCGCCCACCAAAGTGGGGTCCTGGGCCTAGCGGGAGGGAGGAGCCTCTTCCATCCGACGGCCCGTTCTTCCCCACAGCCCCTCCCCCTCAGAACTGCTGAGAAGACCCCCACTCCGCGGACACTGCGGTGGGCGGGTGCCAGCACTCGGGTCATTTGCGTACATTTGCATATCATTTGCATGTTGTGGGACCTGCCCACCTGCCCCCACCCATCCCGCCAGACTGGATCAAGCTGAGAAAAGGCCGGGCTAGGACCCCTTAGCGCCGCCTGGGAGCAGGACGGCCTGCACCTTTCCTCCGTCCTCCAGGCTAGGGCTCCAGGCTAGAGGGCTAGGGCTTCAGGGATCACCCAAGCCAACCCCTGTCATCCAAACATGCCTCCTGCTCTAGCAGAGGGGGGAGTGGAAGCCCACAAAAGGAGCTAGCCCAGCCAGGTTGTGGACAGTCACACACCGGTAGCCTAGTCACTGCCTAGGGCCACCTCCTTGAGCCCTTGGTGGGTGGGGGGTGTGGTCTCTGTATTGATTTCATTGGTAGCCAGCTGAAACCCCAACGCTGGACTCCATGACTGGTCACTGTTGACATCAAGCAGATGTCAGGTAGTGGCAGGGGAGGATGGGAGTCCTCTCCCTGGATTCTCTTAGGATCAGATTCGGAGTCAAAGAAGGTGGAGGGAGAAACAGCCAGTGCTTTGGCTGCTACGTGACAATGACTTTGCCTAATTTGATCCTCACTATTAATTTCCCCATTGTATAGATGAGATTACCAAGGCTTTGAGGGGTTAAGGGTCTTGTTCAAGGTCTCAGATTTGAACTCAGGTCTGTCTGACTTCAGCGGTTGAGCAGATTACCTCTGAGCTGTGCGACTCTGATTCTGTCCTGAACTCAGCGTCATTTATCCAGCTGCCTACTTGACACCGCCAACCAGCTGTCCCACAGGGACCCCTAACTCAACGTGTTAAAATCTGAACTCATTATGTCTCCCTCCCCAGCCCACTCCTCTTCCCTCTGCAAAAGGCGCTCCCCAGGCCAGCAACATGGGGATATTCCTCTCTCCTCCTTTTCCTCCTCCATGTCCGACCAGGCGCTTGGGTATGGAATCTGGTCAATTTTGCCTCGAAATGGGCTCCTCATTGGGCCCCTACTCCCCAGCTGTATGGCAGTGGTGTGGCTCAGGCCCTGGGCCTCTTCCCCCTGGACAATTCCAGCACTGTCCCCGTGGGCCTCCCAGACCCTTCCACTCAATTCCCTCCTCCTTATTGCTGCCAGAGTGCACTTCCAGTACAATCTGATCCTTTACTTCCTGCTTTTAAAAATGTCAGCTCCCCATTACTTCAGGATAAAACAGTAAAGGGCCTTCACAGGTGGGCCCAGGATACCTTTCTAAACCTGTGTCTGGCCACTTCTGCCTCAATACCCAGTAAGCCACAGGCCACATGGGATTGCGCACCTTGCCTCTTCTTAGCCTTTGCTCCCGCTGTCACCTCTGCTAGGAATGGCCTTTTCCCCGTCTCCACCTGGCAAACTTGTACTCTCCTTCCACGATTGGATGTCATCTCCGCACTGAAGCCTCCCTTGCCCTGCCCAGACAAGATGAATCGCTCCCTCCTCTGCGCCCCTACAAGCATGTTACCCAAACTGACGGCTGTGCGGTTCGTGTATGTCTGCCCCCTCCTTGCCTGAGAGGCCTGGGCGGAGGCCGTGACTTATGTGCTCAACTCTGTGATATGATCTGGCACATTCGATGTGTTCAGTAGAAGTTTGATGGCTGGGTGGGCTGCTCTCTCCTCCTTCTCTGTTCTCCAGCTTCCTGTCCTTCGGGCCTCTCTTACAAGTTGAAACCATCCAATTAAAGGGCTCTTGCTAGAAGGCAATCCTGGAAGTTGGCCACAGTCTTTGTGACCCCCTAGCCCCACAAGTACCTGATCGGCCCAAGCGCATCAAAGACACAGATTCCAAATTCTGAACCAAAGTGGGAGACCATGAACCAGTCACCTCTCTTCTGTGGGCCTCAGTTTCCTTATCTGTTTAACAAGGTAGAGGGCAGATGGCACTTCCGAGGTTCCTTCTAGCTCCGATGTTTTATGAATTTATTACTTTATGGTTCCGTGGAGGGCCCTGGACAGTTAGCACGGTGTGTGCATTAGAAGCTAGAGCTGTATCTTGGAGGTGGGCCACACAGGGCTGACAAACTGCTGTCCTGGGAGGTGGCTGCTGAGAGAATGAGGGACCAGCTGGAGAGAAGGGCAGGGCAGGCACACCCTGAGAGGATGGCTGTAGCTCTGCGGAGTCAGTTAATTGTGGAAATCAATGGTATGGCCAGAGGCAGGACACAGGGAAAAGCCTGAGGGATGGAGACTCCCAGGGAATGAGTGGGCCGGGTGTGGCACCCTTTCCCAGGGCTGATCCAGGGGTTACTAGAGACAGAGCAAGGTCCAGGAGGGTTGGGGTTCAGGGAAGGAGCAATGCAAGGGGAAAAGCCTGGGATTAGAATCTCTGGGAGAAGGACAAGGAGAATGTGGGTACAATGAAATGTATGCTGTGAAAATGATATGCAAATTAAAGAGAACTCCACTGCTGTCCTTTTAGATGGACGCATGGTGCTAGAGACAAGCCGCCACTGCTCAATCCCAAATCCAGACTTGGATGCTAGTCCTGGCTCTGCCCTGACTCGCGGTCATGTGACTTTGAGCACATCCCTCTTTGCCTTTGAGCCTCTGTTCCCCATCTGTGAAATGATGCGTTGTTCTTGGCGATCCCTAGGGGCCATGGGCCTGGCACACCCAGGGTGCTCCCACCAAGGGTCCTTCCAGCCTCAGACCCCCACCCATGTACACTTACCACCTCTGACCCCTCTACCCAGGGGTCTACCACCAGGCTTTGGGTTCCTTTTGTGCCTTGGTGACTTTCTCTGGGATTTTTCCCATAGCAGCCCCTGCCCCACTCTGCTTCCCAACTTCCTACTTCCACACAGGCCTCCCAGCTCTCTAGGACCCTGGTTTGGGCAGTTCAGGCTGGTGGGAGCACAGGGTGTTTTAGGCCAGCCCCAGCCTCCTGCCCTTTTCCCGGTCTCCCCTCTCAGCTGATTCCACCCGATCCTCACTCATTCCACAGGAGGAAATGGACAGCTGCAGGGGTGTCCTGAGGGGAGGAAGAGGCAGACCCTGGTGGTGGCTGGGTAGGGGGAGTCCAAGGGGACCCTGGTTGGGAGTGGTAGGACAGCGTAGGGAGCTGGAATAAACCGCTTTCCTTTAATCAGCAGCCTTGCAGTCTGCAACACTCCATTTGGTGGGGCAGAAGGGAGGTGCCAGCACTGACCCAGAGGTGGACGGAGCCGTCCCCTCAACAGTGAGCCCCCGGCCCAGCCCTTTGATCGTCCCTCGCCCGCTCCCTATGAGGCTGTTAACATCCTTCTTTATGGGGCTGGGGACGAAGCCAAGACTCTCACCTCATCTGGGGCCCCCGGGCGGCTCCCTTTGTACTTCCTCCCATGCCCGACGCCTGCCATGGAGGACCAGCCTCCCCCCCACAGGACTATAGTGAGCAGTCCTCAACCTCTCACAAGGGAGGTGAACTGATGCCAGGAGCAATCTGAGCGCACAGGGGGCTCCCTGTCTGATTGGGGGCAGGGGCAGGTAGAACAAGAGGCAGACAGTGCAGCAGGACGGGGCTGAGTGAGGGCCTCAGGAGGGCTTCCTGGAGGAGGAGGCAAGGAGAGGACAGAAGAGCGAGGACATGGAAAAAGATGGAGGAAGTGTCTATGCAAGACTAGGGGAGAAAAGAGGGGGATCCCTGGGGGAGTATGGGGTAGGTTTGTCCATCTGAAACAGAAAGCCCAAGCCAGGGTGTGCAAGGGGTGGTAAGGGAACAGGGCGGGCAATCTCAGAAGCTGACATGGTGGTGCCGAGCCTCAGTCGATTCATCTGTAAAATGGGTGACACCTGCTTCCCCCAGTTGCCATGAGGATTAGCTGGCCAGAGCATTAAAGGCCCTGGCTAAAGATCACACTGCCTTCTCGCTCATTTCCTGTCCTGCCTTCATCCCCCAACCCACTCCAAGCCCAAAGGGACCAGTCCCCTCCCTGCTTCTCAGCATCTGGCCTCATCTAGAAACATCTGCCTCTCCCAGATAAGGCTGTGAAGGAAGAACTGGCGGAGGCCAGGACCAGGGCAGGGGCAGGGGCGGGGGCGGGGGCACATCTTCCTCACCTCACCTCCCCCAGGCCTCATTCGACACAGATTTGCGGTTCATCTCCTCCTGTTCCCCTCGCTCCTGGCTGCCCCCCACACACACCTGTTTTCTCTCTCAACTCCCCAGCCTGGCCCCCAGGCCCCCAGGAGAGGCCTCTGCTCTGCTTCCTGCCGCCTTCCCTTCAGTGGCTGCCCACAATGGATTCTCCAGTTTTATTTCCAAAATTCTGGCCAATTTTGTATTCTTCTCCATAACATATCCATATTGTTTCTATATAAAAATATTTTATCTCCCAGTTACATCACCAACCTTTTCCCTGAAAAATCTTTGCATGAGAAGCAGTGGCATGTTTTGTTCTTCGTCTTTGCCTGCTGAAGACACCCAGTGCGGACTCAGGGGTCCCCGTGCCCCCATTTGAGCCATGTGGGCAGAGCTCTGTAGGCACAAAGAAGCCCCCAGACAGAGCCCTCCATCCTGGGGGGAGGGGTCCCTGGATCCCTTGCACAGCCTTGGTCTCGGGAGCAGCAAGACTCTGGCTCAGTGGGGGTGGGGGCAGTGGGGATAGTCAGAGTTAAAGTTGGGGTTGGAGTGGGAAGGTGTCACCCATGGCAAGGAGTGGAGCGGGTCCTCCTGTGATCTGACCTCAATCCCTCCTGCTTCAGGGCTAGAATCCTGGGCTCATAGAATGTTCCTCAAGAGGACTTTGGGGATCCTGTAGTTCCATCCCTCTCATTACAGATGAGGCCAGACAGGGGGTTAACTCGACACTTAAAAATCTTCCTTCTTCCCAAATTGGCTCAGTTTCCAAGGTATGGTGGGCAGAATAATGACTCCCCAAAGATGTCCACATTCTCATCCCTGGAGCATGTGAATCTGTTACCTTACATGGCAAAGGGGACTTTGTTGGGTGTGATTAAATTAAGGATCCTGAGATAGGAAGAGGATCCTGGATTATCCGGGTGAGCTGTGTGCAATTGTAAGGGTCCTTATAAGGGAGAGAGGGAGGCAGGAGAGTCCCAGAGATGTGACGACAGAAGCAGAGGTGGGAGTGGTGTGAGGAAGGGGCCATGAGCCAGGGAACGCAGGCAGCCTCCGGCCACCGGAAAAGGCAAGGCACCAGCCCTGCAAACCCACTGTTGCCTTCTGACTTCTGACCATATAAGCCAATAATTTGTGGCAATTAATTACAGCAGCAATGGATAACTAATTGCTAATTAATTACTAACTAATTACACAGGATTTGGGGGTGAAAGGCTTTAGTGGGCTCAAGTGGGGACCCCAAGCATGTTCTTTCATCCTTCCTCACTCGGCATTAATTGCACACCTATTATGTGTCAGGCACGTGCCATGTGAATTATCGCAGCCCCTGCCCTCAGGGAGCTTCCAGTCTAGTGGGACTACAGACATGCAAACACACAAAAACCACGTAGCACAAGAGTGATCTTTGATGGGGGTGTGCCCAAGCTGTGGTCTACATGGCGCCAGGTGCTAGAAGTAGGTGAATACTTGAGCTCTTGGAGCCAGAAAGAAGGGAGCTCCCATCCTGGCTGCTCAGTTTGGTGGCCATGGGCAAGTTACTTTTCCTTGCTAAGCTTCAGTTTCCACATCTGTAAAGTGGGAAGAAAAAAATCACACCTCTCTCGTGGGGTTGTGAGAAATAAATGACGGTTCACAGAGGCTGCTGGGCACAGTGACCGTCGGAAACAGGGAAGGCTTTGCAGAGGAGACAGAATTTGAGTCTTGACTTGAAGGCCAAATAGGAACTTGTCAGGTAAACAAACAGGAGGAAGCTCTTCTGAGCAGGAAAAAACAGCATGTGCAAGACACAGGGGTGGGACATCTACCTTTAGGGGAATTGCAATGAGATTTAGGAAGCTGGAGCCTAATGTGGGCAAGAAGTAAGAGAGGCACTTGGAGAGTAGGCAGGACCTGGATTGCCAAGGACCTTTGATGGCACTCTAAGGATGGTTTTATCCGGAAGCCAAGGGGGAGCTATTGAAGGTTGTTGAAGAGGGGAGTGACCCAATTGGACTGTATGTTTGAAAACAAACCTGTCTTCTGGGTTGGTTCCAAAGAGAAAGGAGAGACTTGGGGAGGGGACTCCATTCTAATTCAGCCTATGAGGGCAGAGAGGAAGAGGTGTTTCCAATGTCTCCAACTATGAACTGAGAGATGATCTCTGGGGAGGAGAGGAGCTTCAGGAGAATTGCAGCGAGTCAAAAGACAAGATCTAAATTGAGGAAACCGAGGCCCAGAGAATAGCACACAGCAGTGACAGAGGCAGGACCAGATCCCAGGTTTCCTGACTCCCAGCCCAGTGTTTGCTCCAAGGTACCCCTACAGCCATGACAGCTGGACAGATATCCAAGCTGGAGACGGAAGACTTATGCAGAACTGGCAGTATCCCACATTGACTCTTTGGAGGGACAATGAAGTGAGGCTGTGCTCTTTTCCCATTTTTCTGGGGACCTGATTGCTGCCTGATATACCTGGGGAGGTGGAGGGGCTGCTGCATTAGCCCATTTCACTATCCGCATGAACCGGAGCTGCAGGTGGGTGTGGGATGGGGCAGAGGCTGGGATCAGCAGAGGATGCAGACATTACCATGTCCTGCCTCCCAGCCTGGCTCAACCTAAGCTGTCCTCAGTGCCAAGAGACTGGATCTTTGACGACATGATAGACTAAAAATAAAGTAGGCATTTGCCAGTTAAACCCTGGAGCCAAGTCTCCCCATTTGAATTGCAGCGCCCCAGTGGGGTGGTAGGCTGACCTCACATTACTTTTGGGGATGAATGCTGAGACCATCAACCCCATGAATGGGTGTTTAAAAAACAACAATGTACCACCTGACTTAATTGCAAATCATTTATTGATTCCTGAAAAGAAAAATGAAAGGAAGGCAGCCAAAGGCACAGAGTGCCAGTTGAATAAGTTATCAGGAGTCTTCTTGGATCGGAGATGCGCTTCCGTTTGCAGCACTTAGCATCTTCTGCCTTGGAGGAGAGTTGCTGGTGGGTCCTTGGTCTACCTCGTACAACTACGTGCTCACGGCAGCAGATACTCTGGTTTGGCGCGGTGCCTGGCTAGCAGAAGGGCTCTGTTCCTCTTTCACAGACTGTTGATTCAGCTTCCTAATCTGAAGACAGAGGGCACCTCTCTGCCTCTGTCTTGATTCTTTCAGTCCACCCCACAGTCTTCCTAAGACATGATCAGGCCCTCTGACTGCTTAAATGCCTTCAGGCGCTCTCTCTCCATAGCTGCAGCAATGATTCCCCGAGTGTGCCCAGGAACACACCTGTTCTAAGAGATGCTCCTGAAGAAATAGTTTTGGGCCGAATAAATTTAGAAAATGCTCTTTAATGGCACCCCTAGCACTTGGAGATTCACATTCCACATGAGTACAATAAAGGCTCTGAGAAGTCCTGCAACGTTAGCATGCAGCCAGGTTAGCCCATTTGACACAGCTTTCCCAAACTTATTCTATCACATGCAATCTTTTTCGCAAGAAATGCCTACAAACAGCCTAAGACAGTAGTCCCACAGTGACTGCTTTAGGAAGCAGTGAACTGAATGGTAGAATGTGAAATGCAATGGGGAGGGAGAGGCAGCTGTGGCCCGACAAGTCCCTGCCCAATGGAGCATGGGTCTGTGGAGTGCTCAGGGCGCACGCTGGCCCAGGGCGCTGACGGGGAGGTGCTGGCTGTGTGTAGATGCGACAGAGACCTGTGGGGCAGGAGACTCCATCGACAGCTCTCTTCTCTGCATTCAGTTTCCTCATCTGAACAAGGACATCCTGGGCAAGGGTGTGAGTTTCAGGACCTGGCACATCTTGGCCTCTCATTGGACTGAGCAGCTTCCAACTGGAGAGCCATTGAGATGCTGTGTAAGTATGAGACACCCTCTCACCACGAAAGAATATTCCAGCTTGTCCAGCGGATGGTCATGGAGGCTCCAGTGGATCCTCCTACAGGCAGGAGCCTCCTGTGGTAGGAAAAGCACAGGTATTGGAGGCAGAATCCCAGGTTCCCATCCCGATCCCATCCTTGACTAGTTGCTGTGGGGCCTTAGGTAAGTCACTCAATGTCTCTGAGCGTTTCCTCATCTGCCTTCAGGTTGTTGGTGGAGTCAGGACTCAAACTGAGACTTTGCTGCCTCCAAAGCCTGTTTGGTTCATTGCCCTGTAATATAAGTCTCACCACTCCCAAAGTTGTAGAAGTTCCCCAAAAATAGGATTAAGTCTCACCATTCATTCATTCATTTTATTTATCAGGCACCGACCACGTCCCAGGAACTGGGGAAGCAGTGCTGAGGGACACAGGCCAGGCCCGTGCCTTCATGGAGCATACGGTCTGGTGGCGATCGGGTCACTCATTCATTCACTCAATACTGCGCGGCGCTGTGGGCAAGGCACGGCGCTGGGCTCAGGCCTTTTACATGGTGTTTGCAAGGCCCTTTCTCCACCATTGGTTCGTTTGGTCCTCATGACACTCCAATGAGATAGGAAGGGAGAGATACTACCCCATTTTGCAGACAAGGAACTAGAGCTTCAGGGAGATGAAGAGGAAAACTGAACTGTGAACCAAAAACTGTCTTCTCTCAACAGGTATTCACTGAAGTCCTACTCTGGGCCAGGTGCTATGTTCCCAGTGAGGTGCAGGTGTCCCTTCTGGCTGCGTGGAGCTGACAACTGGTTTATGCCTGTTTATGCCTGGACCATTCTCCCCATGGTCCCTATTACTCTCTGAGGCTCTGCTCTTCCCCCACCAAGCCCTCAACCATGGACTTTCCACAAAACAAGTTGCATATAAATTGATTCCTTGCATTCTAGCCCCTCAGCTGTCCCCCTTTGCAACTGAGGAAATCCTTCTTGCACTTGAACTTCCATACCTACAGGCCAAGGCTAGTCCCTCCCGGACGCCTCCTTTGGGTGCAGCAATGCTCAGGGAAGACCAAGATGGTTCAGTCCCTCCCCAAATGCCAGTGTGTACCACTGGCCAACTGCATGCTCACCATGGGGGCCACCCTGGGTCTGGGGGGAGGAGCAGGTGGGAAGAGGGAGCCACGCATGCAGATTTTCCAAAGCCAGTGGGGTTAGAAACTGGGGGAGGGGGAAAGGAGTAAGAAGAGGGCGGGATGACGAATGATGAGGGCCTGGACACTGGCAAGATGGGATCCTGGTGGGAGAGGCTGATTGGTGGGGGGCAGTATCCCCCAACACCTGACCCGCGGTCAGCTTAAATGAGCACATCCCAGCCGAGCCAGAGAGGACTGACAAACCAGCATTCCCCAAACCTGTCCTGAATGCCTTCTCCTCCTCGGCCTCCTCCTCTTCCTCCAGGGAGACCTCTCAGACTATCTCCAGCCAGGAGTGCTCCCTGTGTGTCCGCCCAGTTCCTGCACCTACGCCCGGCACCCTGACCACTGCAGCTCTCTGTGTTCTGGGCGTGCTCTATGTCCCCATCAAACAGGGGTCCCAGAGGTGTTTGAAGAGCATTTCCTGTGCAGAAACACAGCATGGAATTTCCTCTGAAGCTCCCTCCACCTGGGCTCTCCTATGTCCCAGGCCACACCAGCTTCGCCAGACCCCGAGCCATTCCGGGAGGTGTTTACAGCCTTTCTGCCGGGCTCCAGGCATGTGGCCCTCCACCTGGATCCTGTCTCCTCTTTCATCCCCTGCCCCTGCTTCTACCAACGGTATTCCTCCAGCCTGCTGGCAGCGAACAGTCTGAGCTAAATCATGCTCACTGCAGCGTTAGGTGCACACACTCTGCCTTCAGGTCCTGCAGGGGGTTGGATAGCCTGAAGGCTTTGGGGTAGATGCAAGGTTCAGCTGCCTGCTGGGAGAAAGTAAGCCACGCCTCCCTCACAGCTCACTCCTGTGCCTTCCTAGGAGAGTTTTTGTCTCCATTAATTCATTTATTGCCAGGAGAAAGCAGAGCTGCTTCTTTCCAATTTACAGGTGAGAAACCCTGCAGGCAGGAATCCAGTCCTCATCCTTGACACCGCCCTCCTCCCCTTATCCAATCCCCTGCCAACTCCTAGTTCAAGCCAGCAGCAGCTCTCGCCTGGACCACTGCCACCGCCTCCTACCAGACTCCCACCTCCACTCCCATTACCCCTGATCTGCAGCCAACCTGAGATGATCGTGTCGACCCCTCCACACCCAGCACAACCTCAAAACGCTAAGTGGATGCTTCTGCTCTTAGCTCAAGAGTTTAAACATGACCTAGAAGGCCCTGCATTGTCAGTCTCTGCCCACCTCTCGCTCTACTCATCCCCCTTGCTCTCTGCCCTCCCGTCTCATCTCCCTTCTCCCAGCATCTTGTATGTGCTTGCTCCTGTCCCAGGGCCTTTGCATGTACTGTTTCCTCTGCCTGGACTGTTCTTCCATCCCCTCAGGTTTCAGCTCGGACACCACCTCCTTGTGGAAGGTCCCCAGCTTTCCTGACTGGTCGTATCCTGCATATGTACCCTCAAGGCATCATGTTCTTCCTTTGCACCGACCACAGTTGTCATTCTGCCTGCATTGTGTGGCTGTTTGATTGATGTCTGCTCCCCACTAAAGGGTAGCCTCCATGAGGGTAGGAGGTAAGTCTGCTCCACTCTCTTTGTGTCCCCAGGCTAGCACAGTGCCAGCACATAGTTTGTGCTCCACAAATAGCAGTTTGAGCGAGTGAGGCCCGGATGAGTGATGCACCTGGTAAAACATCACCCAATGGGGTCTTAGTCAAGCCAGGACCAGGAGCTCAGAGCCCTTGGCTCCTTGCAGTGGGAGGATGATTACCTGCCGGGCTAGGAGGGAAGCCACGGTCCATGCCCCACCGGAAGAGGATGACACCAGCTCTGTGGCTGGCCAGCAACTGGTTGCATTTGAAAACAGAGTTTGCTCCATAACAAGCAGCCCCCTGGGGACTGGGTACGGAGGAGGATCCCACCGCAGTCCCACGGCTGCTGTTCTCTCTCAGTGCTCTGGTCCTGGGGCTTTGGGATCCCGGTGCTTGCTACACCTTTACCTTTGAAATGGTCCTCCCCAGGCCCAGCCCAGAGAAGGGACGTGGAAGACTTCAGTCCCTTGCTTAAAAGTGGAGATTCAGTGGGGAGGGGAAGGATGACGAGGAGAGAAAAGGAAGACAGACATGTGCATGAAGACTCAGAGCAGAGGCTTGTGGGAGGCAGCATGTTGGCTATTTGGGGAGACACCTTGAGAAATGGACTCACCCTCTCTTGGTCCTTGGATTGCCCCAGGGGGCATCACAATCTCCTTCTTTTAGCATCCCTCCCATGGGAAGGGAAGAGAGAAGGGAAAGGACATCTGCTGCCCAGGCAGAGTCAGACAGGCTCCTCTGAGCAATCCTGGAGAGCTTCCTGGAGTAGAGGGGCTTTATAGAAGCCACAGGCTGCCTGGGAAAGAGTCGGGGCCCAGGGTAACAGGGAGGGAGAACCACATCCCAGGGTAGCTGAGAAGCAGGAAACAGCGGGACGAAGAAAGGCAGTGTGACCAGAGTGGAGGAGAGAGTGCAAGGGAGGCAGCAATCACCCTGTTACATTAGTATGTCCAGTTGTGTCACTCTCTGCTCATAACCCTGCAGAGGCTCCCCTCTCACTCAGAGAACCCCTCCCCCCAGACCTTGTGCCTGCGCTCCTCTCCTAGCCCCGCCCACCCCGCCCCACCGCTCAAGGCCCTGGGCCTGTGCTCTGTAGGCTGTTGGCTCTGCCTGGGACTGGCTTCCTTACATAGCGCGGGCACCCCCTCACCTCCTGAAGAACTTTGCTCAAGTCTCACCTTCTCAATGAAGCCTCCCTGTGCTGTTATAAAAACTGCACCCCTTCCCCAGCTCTGCTCCCGGCACTCCCACTCCCCTCGCCTTGCTTTCTGCCCTACAACCGTCTAACTCGCTCCATGATTTACATACCCTCTCCCGGGAGAGAGCAAGCCCCGCAGGGCAAGCACAATTGTCTGTTGGTTTGCTGACCTACCATCAGCACCAGGGACAGTGCCTGGCACATAGTAGGTGCTCAGTAAAAATTGGCTGAATAACTAAGAGAGGTAGAGGGGAAGGGGGGCTGGAGCCCGGGAATGGGAAGGAAAATCATTTTTCCAGGGTCCTTGGTCAGCTGGGGAAAAGGAGGACCAGACTGGGAGCCCAGCTCCCAAGTAACGACCCAGCATGCCAGGAACAGAACTGTCTCACTCCCTGTCACGTCTGCTCTCGCTCCTCCCTCCTTTCAGAGTCCTCCCTGGGTGACGGTGCCCCTGGCATCTGGCTTCCATCAGTTCCTTCCAGAAGTCCCTGTGAAACAAAGGGGGGTGGCTAAAGCGATCCCAGATTGGGGGCAGGAGGAGGCAGTGTGTAGGCAAGCTGCCCCGTCCCCACTCGCCCCCAGCCCTGTCCAGAGCTACCAGCCCCCTGGCTCCACCCTCCCCCCACACCCACTGGGCCTGGGGGAGGTTGTTCCCAACCACACACAACCCTGGCTCTGGATGTGAGGGACGAGGAGGAGAGCTGGTGGGAGGGACAGGGAGAGCAAATGGGACCTGACAGGGGCTGGGCACCTTGGGCAAAGAATGTAAATAAAAATCAGTAAATATTTAGGGGAAATGGAGCGGGAAGTGGGAGAGGGAGGGTGGAGGAGACGTGTTGGATTTCCAGCAACATCTGGAGGGCAGTCTCTCCCCAGCCCCATCCCACCCCATATGGGGGCTTGTGGTGTGAGAGACGGTGGTGGCTCTTGCGGGGGTGGGGAGTTAGGGTGTCTGTGCAGGGCTGTCTGCATGCATGGAGTGGGGCAGGTTTGAGGTCTACAGGGTTTGCCTGGCCAAGCCCACTCAAGGCCAGCCCCATCAACCCCAAACTAAGAACTTGCCTCTGAGTCATTCACATCCTCCCTTCTACAAGGCCCTGCTGTGGGCCAGGCAGTGGGGATTCTAGGGTGAAAAGACAGGGTCCCTATCCTCAAGGAGCTTCTAAGAGAAAGGGTGATGACAACACATAGGGAGGGCCTCGACACGAGTCAGCTCAAGAGGATATGAACCTAGGCCGGGGGAGTGACATAAAATGTAAGTCAGGGAGGGCTTCCTGGAGGAGGAGGACCATGAACGTGCAGGGGAGACATGGGTGAGAAAGAATGGGTGTGTGGGGAAGGTGAAATTCATTTTCAGGAAGAGGCAGGAGTCTGGAACACCTATGGGCAAGGAGAAGAAGGAAGATGGAGCAGGGAGTCAAAGAAGCTGAAGCTTTGCCTACGCCCAGGGGGAAATCTGAACCGAGAGCCCAAATGGGGCAGGATGGGGCGAGGGGCTTGAGGTCTTGGCCCCTACCCCATTCCCACCACCTCAGCCACAGTACCTCCACTTCCATCTACGTTGCTGATCAGACTCTAGAAAGATTTTATTTGAAGGGTCCCAATACTTTTGGGGAAAAAAATGGAAACCTACTGCTCTCTCGGGGAATGGAAGTTTTGCCCCCTCGCCGCTCCCAACAGAGGCCAAAGCTGGGAAAGAAGAGAAAGCAGAAGCTAAAGAGTATGTGCCTCTAGCTTCAGAGCCGTGGCCTTTCAGTCCCAAGACTGGAGTGAGGCCCTGGGAGGGGCTTCTTCACGGGCATTCCATGCTTTTCTCTCCAAGTCCAAACTGGGTCAGCGTCCCGTCCCGCCGTCAGGCCTGCCTCGCCGCGCTGGCCTGCCCACCCCACGCGGACGCTGCGTCGGGCACAAGCGTGGGGGCTCTAAAGAGGGTCCCAAGAGTGGAGTGTCATCCTCTGCCTCCTGTTCCCAGTCTGGGGAACAATTGTCCTTTTGTCCAGCAGGAGGATGCCCAAAGGGTGAGGTCACCCCCAACATGGCTCTTTTTGTTCCAGAGCCAGGGAGACACCAAGGCTGAGTCCAGGCAGCCTCCCCTGATTCTCTGTCCCCAAGCCCCTGGGAACTGGCCCCTCCCCATGAAGGCCTTCCCCAGGGTCACAGGAAGGAGGCTGGCGAGGCAGGCACTGGTGGGCGTGAGAAAGACATGAGATGAGTTCGGAGGAGGCAGGACAGGGAGATGAGGAAAGTCTCCAGAGCAGTGGGCGACCCTTCCCCACAGGAGCGCCAGGCACGAGAAAGCTTGCGCTGCGAAAATGGCTGCAAACCCGAAAGGAGAAGCGAAGGGGTCTGAGCCCCAGGGCTCCAGTTGCTTGCTTCAACTTTAGACCAAGAGGCCCTTGGGAGCATGGAGGACCTGGAAGTTCCCCAGACACGTCAGAGGGAGGGCTCTAAAGGGACTCCCCCTGCCCCACAGAAGCGAAGGGCTCTCCAGAGGGGGAGAGTGTGGGGCCCAGAGGCCAGGAAAAGGGCGGGGAAGAAAAGGAAAAGGGGGAGAAGGCAGGAGTGTCTGTGGCACGGAGGAGTGACAGGGCCAGAGTCTGAGCCCGGGTGTGGCTGAGGAGCTGCCACTGAACGGCCCTCAGGAGGCTCTGCCGTCAGGATGGGCTGAGAGGGGCAAGAAGGGAGGGCCAGCCGAGGGGTGACCTGAACGGAGTTTGGTGGAGATGTCACTGCGGTGCCACTGAGCACTGCACCGGGAAGCAGGGCGCTGGGTTCTAGCCTGCCTCTGCCTCTGACTCATCGAGGAGCGCCGGCTTGTGTGTCTCCCTGGGCTGCAGTTTCCTCCATCTGTGCCACGACCCTTCCAGAGCCAAGGTTCTAGTCGTCTGCACTACGACGTTGTAGGCAGCAGGGGGCCGGAGTGCGGGGCAGAGGCCCAGGATGAGGGGACCCCTGGGGCCACCTGGAGAGACAAGGGGTGGCACCCTGAGAGCCGCAGCTCTTGGAGCAGCTGCGCATGGGAGGGGCAAAGCTATCGCGGGAGGCCCCGTGACTGGGGGGCTGGCCGGGAGCACAGCAGTGCCATTGGTGGGGAGTGCAGCTGTCCGGAGGCCACCAACGTTGGGAGCGTGGAAGGGTGGATCCACCCTCGGGGCTGAATGGGCGGCCAGAGAGGGCCAACAGGATGCTGGGAGCAGGGGCCAGAGACAGGACAGGCAGCAATTTGACCAGGTCAGCCTCTAAATGTGGATTCGCAGACTTTGGGAGCTTCTGTCCCAACACCCTGCCTCCCCCCCCCCAGTCATTCTGGACCAGGCCCCAGCCCATCTTCGTGGAACGTTGT
>VBSM01003215.1:18144416-18178885 GCA_008086735.1 Cheirogaleus medius | reverse complement strand
CCTTCTTTCTCCCAGCTGGTGCATGATCACCTATCTCAGCTTTCAAAAGAGTTCAACCGTTATTCCCAACCACAAAAGCCCCCTGAACTGGGAAGGAATGGATCCACAGCCCATTTGTGAATAAGCCAGGTGAATCGACTTTGTCGGTGCTAGAAGAGGATCAACTGCTTGAGATCACAAATGACAGTGGCCTTAAAAGTATGTTTGAGACAATTTCAAATCTCCATATGTTCTAGATTAAAGTCAAGGCAGAATATCCTGAGATTGCCATAAAGGCACTTAAAAGCCTGCTTCCATTCCAACATCCTATCTTTGTGGAGCAGAGTTTTCTGCAATGACAGCAACCAAAACGAGATTACGGAGTAGCCTGGACATAAGCAACACACTTGGGGTGTCACTGTCTCCAATCACCCCCAGATGGGACCGTCTAGTTGCAGGAAAACAAGCCTGGGGCTCCCACTGATTCTGCATTATAGTGAGTTGTATAATTATTTCATTATATATTACAGTGTAATAATAATAGAAATAAAGTGCATAATAAATGTAATGCTCTTGAATCATTCCAAAGCCATCATGCGCCTCCTTCCGTGGAAAAATTGTCTTCCATGAAAGCGGTCCCTGGTGCCAAAAAGGTTGGGGACTGCTGTACTAGTGCATTTTTTCCCCTGGGGCACAAGGCCAGCACTGCTAGAGGAAATAAAGGCCACAAAAGGAAAACACAAGATGTTACTGATGGTTTTGATAAAAGCACCAGGACTCGCTCATCTAACCATGTGTGGTCCATTTCAAAGCAATCTTCCCAGGAGCCCCCCAACATTTTGGGAAACTTCTGTTCTGAGCCAGTCTTAGAGCTGGCAGCTCAGGCCTCTGGCTCTCCTGGACAAAAACAAAGTTCCCTGCCATGGTGGGTGAATTTGGGTTTGGGGGATAGCCAGGAGCCACTCAAGTCCACTTGGTGAACGATAGGTGCCTTCTCCATTTGGGCAGGAAAGCATCATTCAGCACACAGCCAGGGCAGGCACTTACCCTGTGCACAGTGCCAGGTGGGGTGGCAGTGGGAGTGGCCTAAAGATGACCAAGGGATTCAAGACACCTGCTGTTCAGTGGGGAGGACAAGACCCATCCCAGAGCAGTCGAGGTCAACATGGACAACACATGTGGGGTCTCCTGCAGAGTGGGTCTTCCCTCTTCCAGGAGGCTTCAGGACAGGGTGAAGAGGGGAGAAAGTCCTGCCACAAAGTTCAAAATCAAGTACGCCCAAGAGGTTACCTCCAGCATATGGAGGAGGGCTTACAAAATGCAGGATGGCTTCCTGGAGGAGGCAGGCTTTGCCTGGGGCTTAAAAGGTTGGTAGGATTTGGGCAGGGTTAAAGAGGAAGGAGATTCCAAGTAGAGAGGACAAACTGGTTGGAACCATTTTAATTAAAATAATCAATAAGTAAAACAAACCCCAGGCAAGCAAAGTCGTCACAGGAGGGTGGGAAGTACTCTAAAGTCACATTTAAAGTTCTGGCTGAGTTAGCTGGGCATCATGGTGCATACCTGTAGTCCCAGCTACTCAGGAGGTTGAGGCAGGAGGATTGCTCTAGTTCAGGAGTTTATGAGGTTGCAGTGAGCTATGGTGACACCACTGCACTGCACTCTACCCAGGGTGTCAGAGTGAGACCCTGTCTAAAAAACACAAAAAAACGAAAAAAACCCCAAATAATAATAAAGTCCTGGCTGAGAAGTTAGACCTGAGTTTGCATCTTGCCTTAGTCATTTACTAGCTGTGTGGCCCTGGGCATGTGGCTTAACGTTTCTTAGCCTCAGTTTCCTCATCTGAAAAATGAAGGTGATAACAGTGGCTTCCTCCTAGGAAATTCTGAGAAGCTGGGTGCTTGGTGACTGGCCCATGGTAAGGCTCAGCCAGTGTCAGTTCTTGTGACAATGACATCGTCTCTTTAAGAGGCTCCTAAAGAGACTGGGAAAGTTGGTTCTCAAAAAGTGGTTCTTAAAACCTACTCTATGTGTCATGGAAAACACGTGCGATGCCCCCTGCCCTGCTCTCCAGCAGGGCTAGCAATGAAGGGATGACCCTTGTGGTTGTCTTATCGAAGCCTGTCATTGCGGTCTTAGCACATGAGCCCTGTGGATGACTCCTGCTTCTCATTGGTCAACAAATTCTGTTGGTTCTTCTAACACAATTCTCCCACCTTTCCCCTCCTCTACCACCAACACAAAAGTAGCAGCTTTCCTGCCTTGCTTTCTGCCCTCTCCAATCCTTATCTTCCTCCTCGGAAATGATCCCCCCAGAGCAGAGCAGATGGTACCTCTCCCCAGCTCAAAAACCTTCCATGGCTCCCACTGCCTGGAATAGGAAACCTGCCCTACCTACCTTTCCAGCCTCCTTTCCAGACCCTCTAGTCACGTGCGGCCAGCCACCTCCAGTTCCCTTTGTCCAGCCCTGCCTTGGAGCCTTCTTTTACAAGAAGCCCGTCCCTCCTCTCTGCTTGGAATGTCCTTTCTCCCTTTTCCAATGGTTAGGTCCTAGACATGCTTCAAGGCCCAGCACAGACACCTCCTCCCTGGAGCTCTCCCAGATTCTACCCCTCGGCAGGGACTGTGGCTCACCCATGACTGTCTTTTTCTATAACTGGCTGTGGAATGTGCATGAAAGCTGGGGCCACAGTCTGCAGCTGCCCAGAATGACTATCAGGGACCACCCTCAGGGCCAACGTGGTGGCTACTGAGAGAGGCTATACCCCACAGCACCCTGGAGGAGAGCAGGGTGGGGCCACAGAACCCTCCACAGAGCCTGGCATGGATGCCAGCAGCCCGGATAGAGCCCAGGCGGCGCATTGGCACCGCTCCCCACTGCCGGAGATGAGGGTGAGACAAACAGCAATTAGCCAAGCACAGGCTGGGCTCTCAAGGCTAATTACCAATTAGACGGGGCCAGGCGATTAGCAACATGAAAGAGACAGTCAGCAAATAGTCACTGGCGATGCAAAGCGGAAGGTGGGGGAGGGTGCATCTGTTTCTGCCAACAGGCCTGGCCTCATAGTGGTTAGCGCAGTTTTGTTATAGGGGAGACGGTTTCCAGCAATGCAGGGGTCTAGAAAGGGACCTGAGCCCCCTCGGGGAAGTTGGGCAGATTTTGTCTTCTTTTTGTTTGTTTGTTTGAGACAAGGTCTTGCTCTGTTGCCTAGGCTGGAGTGCAGTGGCATCTTCATAGCTCACTGCAACCTCAAACTCCTGGGCTCAAGAGATCCTCCTGCCTCCGGCTCCCCAGTAGCTGGGACTACAGGCACGAGCCACCACACTTGGCTAATTTTTCTATATTTTGTAGAAACGGGGTCTTGCCCTTGCTCAGGCGGATCTTGAACTCCTGACCTCAAGCGATCCTCCTGCCTCGCCCTCCCAAAGTGCTAGGATTACAAGCATGAGCCACTGGGCCGGCCAGATTTTGCCTTCTTTCTGATCTCCAGAAATATCTTCAGAGTGGGGCTCAGCGGCCTCTTCTTCTAGGTGGTGTTGGGGGATGCTGGTGAGTGCTGACACCTTGGCCAGGTGAGCTCAGCACGGAGCAGTTTGCAGCCTCTGTGCCAGATGCCCGATGGGATGCATTTGTGTCTGCAGCTTTGCCTGGCCTGGCTGAAGGGGAGGCTGGTGAAGGGAGGGAGGGAGGGGGGCCAATAGCTTCCTTCCTCCTTGTCTTGGCTCAGCACTTCTTCACTAGCTCTGTCTCCTCTTTCCACTTCCCTCGCCCTCCCTCCTCTCTGCCTGTCTCTCTCTCCCTCCCTGCCATCCCCTCTCTCCATTGCTTACCTCCCTGGCTTCCTGTCTTTGTCTCCACTCTCTTTGAGTCTCACTCTCCCTCCCTTCCTGAATCCCACACCCCACAGTCCCTGCTTGCACTTAGGGTGGGAAGAATTGAGACTGGACAGAGACAATGACTTCCTGACAACTCGGGCCTGGGGTGAGCTGTCCCTGGGGTGGGAGAGGGTGGGAGTGGGAAATACGCCACGAGGGAACAGTGATGTGTGTGAATGATTCTGCAAGGAGACTAGGCCATAGGACCTCCCCATCCTATACATTCAGGGCCAAAAGCAAGTTCAACCCAGAATTTGGCTACCAGGCTACCCGCTGCCATTCACTTCTAACCGTTCCCTTATCTACTTGAAGCCTGGCAGGCCCTGCTGAAATGGCAGGACGTGGGTCCAGCCGAGCCCTCCCGGCTGGGCCTGCGTGGTGGCGGTGGTGGTAGGGGGTACACTGTGTGTGCATGGGGGCGTGGACATGGGCAAACCAGTGCAACCTGTCTCAGCCACCATCTATGGGGTCCGTGTTGTAGACCTGACCCTCAGGGGCCCACAGAGATTAGCAGGAGGATGCTGCTCTGCTGCCAGAGAGAGAGGGCTCACAGAGATGGGGGGGAGAGGTTTCTGGGGGGGGTTTTCAGTGAGGAAAGAGACTCAGTGAGAGGAGGGAAGTTCCCTAGGGGAGGGGTCTCTAGAGGAAGCTGCGGGCTCAGATCTAGAAACCAGCTTAGGAATGCAGATCTGGCCAAAAGACCCAGAGTATCTCGCATCCTCTCTTGGCAGCCTCCACCACAGACTGCGCAGCACAGGAGATCAAAGCACCCTGGGCTCTTGTCCCAGTGTGGGTGGGGCTCCGGGGACTGCCCCTGCCCCCAGGGACAGGTGTCACATCCCTGCTTCCTCTTGTTGTCTCTCTCCCCCAGCCCCTTCCGGAAGGTGGGGAGATTCTGCCCGGCTTGCTCTGGAAGGGAAGAACAGGCACCTGCCAGCAGGAATGCGGAAGGAGGAGAGGAGGGGCTGTCCTTTGGGGCTGTCCTGGGGTGCGGGGACGTTGGGAGTGCACGTGCCTGTGTGAGGATGGCTGTGTCTGTTTGGGCTTATGGCCCTGTGTGTGCAGCTGTGTGCGCCTGCCCCTCACCCCCACAAGCTGCCCAGTGACTTTCCCTGACTCCCTCCTGCTGTGGTCGGAAAGCCGATGACCAGCACAGTGGTCGACATCTCTGAGCTCTGAACTCACCCCTCAGCTATGCCCCTGGACAATGGGGTTCTTTCTGCACAAGATGAGCATGAGGAACCCTGTCATGGACTTGTGACCTGAGAGACAGGGCTGCCCCAGGGCATGTCCCAGCCTTGGTCACACTTGTGGACATTGGCTGGCCTTGAGCCAGGGTGGACCAAATAGAAAGAGAGGCTCTCCTTCCCGCCTGTCCCAGGAAGGCTTCCTGAAGGAAGGGTCAGTGCTCTCCCAAACTCCATGAAATGCTGACTGGGGTCCTGGTTGGCATGCACGGGGCTCCCGTCAGCACAACTGGGAGCCTGAACGGGCACCTGCCTGAGAGCCGACCAGTCTCCCCAGTGCCAACACTCAAGTGCCTTGTGTGTAAATACCAATCAGAGGGCAGGGAGATTCTGGTAGAGGAAGAATCCAATCCAGGTCTGAGGGGAGAGGGCACCAGAGTCTGGCGGAAGTAGATCTAATGAGAGACATGGCATCTGCTCCCACCCTCACTAAATCCCCCACCCCTCTCAGAAACCACCTCCTACCCCGGAGTGAAGGGAGGTCACACACACACACACAACGGTGACCAAGGCAACCTGAAGAGAATAGCCTTTGAGGGTGGGAGGGGGCCTATGAGAAAAGGGCCCATTCCACCAAGAGAAAACTGGGAGGGCTTCCTGGGGTGCAGGGAAGGAGGCGAGGGGAGGGAGTGCTCCCGCAGGGATTGCCTGGAGATACCTGGTAGGGGCTCAAGGGAGGGCAAAGGTGCAGGGAAGTGCTTCGGGAGCACCCCAAAGACTGGCACAGAGAGGCCAGTCTCTGCTCCAAGGTAGCACAGCACAAGGCGAGGAAAAGCACCCAGTGTTAGCCCAGGTTTCTAACTTGAACCCAAATTCCCTTCACATCCTCTTCTTCCCCTTCCCCTGCAGCCCACACCCCTGGGTGCAGAAGAGATCAGTGGGGGGCAGGAAGCGCCTTTCTGGACAGCTGTTCTGCGCAGCTGCTCGGGGCTCTGGGGGCTGCGGCGGATTCGATTTGATTCAGGCCCCAAAATAGCCATTGTAGCAGGAAGCGGCCCCCTCCCCCCAGCCCTCCAGGACATTTCATCCGGGGACTGAGTTGACACCTTAGAGGTCCAGCCCCCTCCCCTTCTCCCGCGCTCACCCCCTTGTTTCCGGAGACCCACTCCCTTTTTGTTCGCCTTAACCCCCAGCCAGTCTCCCCCTCGCGCCTCCTCTCTGTCCGGAGCATCTCCACACTTCCCTCCTCCAGGAAGCCTGCCCTGGTCACCCCGCCCCCACCGCACCAGCTCTTTGCCCACACACGATCCCATCCCCTCCCCCACCCAGGCCTGCACTTCGGGGCCGAGGGGGTTGGGGGGAGTCTAGGGCTGGGGCCTGTGGCCCGGCACGGGCGGGCTGCGGAGGGCACACAAAGACGCGGGCTGCCCTGGCCTTTGATGAGTAATCGCTGTTCCCTGGAGCCACGATTCCACTCCGCTGCTTGGGCCCTCTGCCCCCTCCCCCGTCCAGCTCCTCTAATAAGACACGTTTTTGTTCTGAGGACACAATGCGAGAAAATGTCACCCAGGGGGCGTGCCCCCTGGCCCCAGCCTGACAACTGGAGCTCTTAATCACCCGGCCTCCTTCCTCCCCAGCCTCCCGCCCAGCAGCTGGCTGAGCTGCGGGAGGGGTAGGAGTAGGGGTGGGGGGACCAGTTACCACCTTCTGGGCTGAGACTTCTTTCAGCTTGGGGACTTCCGCGTTCAATTTGCTCCCTCCCTTCACTTGATGGCAGCCTCGCGTGCAGCCCCTGCACCTCGTCCCACGAAGACCTGGACCTCTCTGCTCAGCGCTTGGTCCTCCCCTCTCCGTCAAAACCTGCCCAGGTCCCTGAAGCAGGAGAGGTGGAGAGGGGACTCAGAAGTGCAGCAGAAGCTCTGGAAGAGGCTGCACCTGAGAACTAGACCAGTGCTTTGGATAAACGCGATAAAGTGAAAGAACATGGTAAGGGCAATGGGGTGGCGCAGAAGGGAGGTGTCCTTTCTCCAGCTAGGATGAAGAGAAGGCCTGTTTGAGATGAACTGAGACCTAGACGAAGAGAGAAGCTGATCTGCACAGATTTGGGGTGACAGCCTTCTGTGCAAAGGCCTGCAGCCCATGGTGGTGTTCAGGCTTGGCTTGCAGGAATAAACCCTCCGCCTCCATTATCTCCCCAAGCATCCCTTCCTCACCCTAGATAAATCCAGTCTTCATAGACCCAAATAAATATAGTTGAAATAAGAACAATATGCTTGCTATGCAAACCCAGCTTCTAGACAGGTTCCCTGGCTCCCTTTCCAACCAAGAGGCTGTCCCTAAATCCCTTCTATATAGAACTTCTGGAACCTTCAATGCTGAGGTCTTTCTCTCTCTTGAACCTCACATCTCATACACCAGCCAATTTGGTCTTCTCTTCCTCTCAAACCCCTGTGCACCTGCCCACTTTGCTCTCTCTCCACTGCTGACCCTCCAGCTAACACCCTCTCTCCTCTGTGCACTTGAGCAGCCTCTGTCTGTCTCCCAGCTCCACTTCTGTCCTCTACGATGCATTTTCCGCAGAGGAGACAGAGCAATCTTCATAAAATGAAAATCAGATCACGTCACTCCCTTGCTTAAAAGCCTCCAAAGACTTCTTATTGCTTTGGAAATGAAACTCAAATTCTCCTGTAAGTAAAAGTAGGGAGGATGGAAGGATTCACAAGAGATAAATGCTTACTGTGTATGGAGGGACCAAACAAAAAAAGTCAGATGACAATGACAACAATAAGGATAATGATACTATATCACTCTGAAGAGTATGAGCTAATTGATTAAATTTGTGTATCTGAGATCCAGGAAAGAGAAAAACTATCCAAACTCCTTATTTTGGTCCACAAAGCCCTACTTGGTCTGTCTCCACCCATGTGGAGACAGACCCATCTTGTCTCCTACCACTCTTCTCTTTCTCAGTGGGCTCCAGCAGAGAAAAGGGGAAGATGGCAACTCATTGTGCAACTTCCCAGACCATTCATGCATGCATTCCTTCATTCAACACATGTATTAAATCCCTACCACATGCCAAGTATTGGTTAGATATGGAGACACAGACCTAAATAGGGGCTTTCAGTCTAGCGGGGGAGGCAGACAGATTATAAAGAAATATAAGAAGGGGGCCAGGCGTGGTGGCTCCTACCTGTAATCTTAGCATTTTGGGAGGTTGAGGTGAGAGGATTGATTGAGGCCAAGAGTTCGAGACCAGCCTGAGCAACATAGCAAGATTCCCCATCTCTACACAAAATTAGTTGGGCATGGTGGCACATGTCTGCAGTTCTAGCTACTCAGGAAGCTGAGGCAGGAGGATTGCTTGAGCCCAGGAGTTTAAGGTTGCAGTGAGCTATTTTGATGCCACTGTACTCTAGCCAAGGTAACAGAGTGAGCCCCTGTCTCAAAAGAAAAATATATATATATATATATATATTTCTCCTTATATATATGAAGGGTGGTGGGAACCCTGTCCCGGACACTTGAGAAAGGCTGCAGAACCTTGAGCTCAATCTTCAAGGAGGAGTCCAAGTTTACCAAGCAAAAACCAGGGTCAGAATTCTTGGCTAAGGGGTCTATGTCTGCAAAGGCAGGAACCCTGAGAGAACATGGGCTGATTGGAGGGCAGGGAGAAGTGTGGTGTGGATGGGCCCAGGAGCATGCTAGGAAATGAGCTTGGCATGGGAAGCAAGGGTCAGACTATGAATGGACTTGGAAGCCTCATTAGGACTTTGGATTTATCTTTAGGCCACAAGGCTACAGCCAAGATTTTAAAGCAGAGATGTGCATAATCAGATTTGTGCTTTAGAAAGAGCTCTCTGGCAGCAGCACAGATAGATGATAGATTGGAGAGAGGACAGACTGGAGTCAGAGAGACCAACTGGTTCCGGAAAGAAATGATGAAGGCCTGAAGTGGGGCAAGGGCAGTGGGAGAGAAGAGAGGTGGGCACATTCAAGGTAAGCCTGTCTGGACTTTCGGGCCACAGGAATATGGGAAGGGGATGTGTGAGAAGAGAAGGGTTGATGTTAACACCCAGACTTGGCTTGGGTGTTTGGGAGGGTGCTGGGACTA
Source organism: Cheirogaleus medius (assembly GCA_008086735.1). Lineage (NCBI taxonomy): Eukaryota > Metazoa > Chordata > Mammalia > Primates > Cheirogaleidae > Cheirogaleus > Cheirogaleus medius. Next base: position 18,169,729 of record VBSM01003215.1, on the reverse strand, counting down.
CCCGTGAGATGGACAGCAGCCTGGAGTGGGGTGGAGAATTCAGCCTGGGTTGTGTTGGGGTGTAAGTATCTGAGGAACGAGCAAGTGGAGAGGTCTGGTTGAGTTGGAAACACAGTGTGTGCTTAGGAATGAAACGTGCCCTGGAGAGAGAGGCCCAGGTGATGCCAAGAGCATGGATCTTGGCAGAAGTCCCCCAGTCTCCCAGGGACTCTGCCGCTCACACCTGCCAGAGGGATGCTCCTGAATTGGGGGCAGAAGCAGGGACAGGAAGCTCCGTAATGGAAACAGCTGGTTGTGCACCTGCAGAAATCAGTGAAGGCCGAGGATAAAAGGAAAAGAGCAGTGGTAGGAACCAGCGGACTTTAAAATTCCCATGGTTATGCCTGAGAAAACATCTGGCTAACCGCATCCTCACATTTTACAGACGGGGAAACAAAGGCTCAGATGGGTATAACAACCTTGCCCAAACTGCCCCTGCATTATTCGCACTCTGGGTTGGGGAGGTGAAGTGTAGCTTTGCTTTTGATCTACGCACAGTCTGACTATTTCCGCAGAACTGGAGCCCCACTGCCCACTGCCACCAGATGCATGGCGGAGATGGAGACAGCCAGAGTCCAGGGTCAAAGGGGACGTGTTCCCGAGAGGCCTGGGGCCCACCGACCGCTCTCCCTTCCCACCTGCTGAATGCTCCCTTATCCCTAGGCAGCGCCACTCTGTCGTCCACTCAAGGACACTGGCTCCTCCTAGCGGTCTTAAGGAGCATTGCTTTTGATCCCAGGCAGGTTTAGGGCATGAGTCCCTCAGTTCCCTCCGCCCAATCTAAATGACCAGTCTCCAGTGCCAGTTATCCATCCCCTGACAGACACCACCCTCCCCACGTAGGAGACATTCACTCTCACCGGAACTGAGACCCGAGCCCCACAAGATGCTCTCTTCCTCCGGGCCAGACTCCAGGGCCACACCTAGGGTGCTTCCGTGGCTTATGGCGAAGGGGCCAGAGGCTTGAGTCCATCCACATTCCGACCTGTCACATCCAAATACTTTTTGCCAGGCTGAGAACTCCTTGGGGGCAAGAACGCTGACTTCGCCTTCATTTCCTTAGGGTCTGGCGCGGTACCTCGCACGTACTGGGTGCTCAACAAATGTCTGTTGGAACGAAAAACCCGTTTCCACTCAAATATCCTGGGAGCTCCAAGATCCCCTTACCCCATCCACACACACCCCAGGACAGGACCACTCACACTCTTTGAACCTTTCAATTTCAGTTCATCATTAAGTTCTTCCTTTTAAAAAATCCTAGATTACTCTGTGCGGCTGGTGCTGGGTCCCTCTGGCTTCAGTGGAGATGTAGAAGCATCTCTGAGAACTGCATCCAGCTGTCCGTTGGGGTCCACGCCTAGCCCACCATGCCTCCTGGCACCAGCCCCCTGGCATGCCCGTCTCCTTCCGTGCCCTTCCACCCCATCTTGGAGGGCAGTGGTAAGAGCCCGCCCTGGGAGGGAGCTTCATCAGCACTTCCCAGGGCCCATCTGTTTTCTTCTTCCACATGGTCCTTTGGGAGCTGAAAATTTTTGCTTATTGGACAATCCTGGGGGAGGGGAAGTGATGTGATTTCCATGAGTTTTCCTCTTTTTCATGTGAAGAGTTAGTTGTGTGTGGCACCCAGTTGGCTGAAATGTTTTATCACTCCTGGCTGTGACTGCATTTCTTTCTTTCTTCTTTTTTTTTCTTTTTGTGAGACAGAGTCTTGCTCTACTGCCCAGGCTAGAGTACCGTGGTGCCAGCCTAGCTCACAGCAACCTCAAATTCCTGGGCTCAAACGATCTTCCTGCCTCAGCCTCCCAGAGTGCTAGGACTACAGGTGTGAGCCAGCACACCTGGCCAAGTGACTGCATTTCTGAGACAGCAAGAGAGTCCTGTGTGAAGAGGCCATCCTGCCCTGGGGATGGGCTTGGATGTCATTATAACAGCAACTAGCATTTACACAAGCCTTCAGATGCTTTTTTATTGTTCTTTTTTTTTTTTAGAGATGGGGTCTTGCTATGTTGCCCAGGCTGGCCTCAAACTCTTGGGTTCAAGTAATCCTCCTGCCTCAGTCTCTCGAGCAGCTGGGACTATAGCCATGCACTACCATGCCCAGCAACCTTGAGATACTTCTGCACACCACTTTGGAACATGAGAGGTGTGCTTATTTTGCAAAGGAAGAAACTGAGGCTAAATGTGCAGCCCAAGGTCACAATTGGCAAGAGTGATAAAACTGGGATCTAACCCAGGCCTCCTGATTCTCAAGTTCAGTGTCCTTTCCCTCCAACAGAAGTGTCCTTGTTACATGACCTGTCACCTTTCAGAAAGCTGTTTGGTTAAATTCTCAGGCTTAGAGACCTAGAGAGAATGGATTCAAGGGACTGACTCATACAAGGTCCATCCTCCCTCCTCCCCCCTTCCCTTTCCAAGCCCTCCTTTTCTTTCCGCCTTCTATCCAGCAAATGCTGTACTCTACGTCTCGGACGTTGGACTATGAAGGCCAGGAGATCCTGGAAGGCAAGAACCATGCTTTGGTCACTTCTTTCTGAGCATTGGCACCAGCTCTGTGCCAGGCATGGGGCAGCTGGGCAGCAGCTGTGTGGCAGGAAGGGAGGAGCCAACCCACAAATGGCTCATCTATTGTGATCACTGCCAAGGAGGGCCCTGTGGGCTTCGCCACAGCTCAGGGCCCTGGGATGACCAGGACAGTGTCTCCCCACTCTGTGTGTACTGGATAGGGGAGGGCGCGTGGAGCAGAACAGTGTTACCGAAGTCCCTGGAGAGCTAGAACCATGAAGGAGGGATGGCCCTGTGAAGGCTGCAGTCGTCACTGCCAGAAAAACTGCCCAAAGCCAGGGGGAGCAGGGGAGAAACACCCCAACTTCCCTCCCACCCCATCTCCCACCAGGGCCTCCCACTGGCCAAGCCCACCTGGAAGTAGCTGGCAAGTGAGACCGGTTGATGTAGGCCAAAGGGACTGTCCTCTCTGCTCACGGCACAGGTCAGAAAATATGTCTGGACATTTGGGGTTGAACCAAGAGGAACCAGCACACCCATATACGCTTAGTATTCCCAGGGCCTAACACAGTGTCTGATACACAGTAGACACTCAGGAAATGCTTGTGAAATTAATAAATAGAATGGGGGTAATAATGGCTATCCCATGAGGTGTTAGGAGGATTAAAATAGTAACCACGAACATTTGCCGAATGCCAGAGCTCTGCTAGGGAAATCGCACACATGGTTTAAATGGGCTAGCATATGCCTGGACACAGAGGATGTTCATTAATTGTGTTTCCCTCCCCTTTCCTTGCCTGAATTAATTCCGTTTAATCAAAAGCATGCCTGGGATCATCCCCCTGTGCACGGCGTGGTCTAAGCACACGGAACTCCAGGATAAACCAACGTGGTCCTGGCCTCCAGGAGTTTGGGGGCAAGTGGCCCAAACAAGCTGAGACACAAGTGACCTGGTGCTAAGGCAATTGGCCCTTCTGTGGGGGAGGCATGGCACTTCCAAACATTGCTGCAATAAGGGAGACAGGTGAGAGGAAGAGGATGAGCAGGAGACAGAGTCTGGGCGGCGCCCTTGGCGGGGATCTGAGAGCCATCGTGCAGGACAGCTGGGTAACCAGGGGAAGGGAGCAGCCAGACAGGAAGAGATCTGAACCCGCGCTCATCCAAAGACCATCCGACCAGTCTCCCCATGCCTCACACCCCTCTGTCCCTCTGTCCCCCCATCACCACCAGAGGCCCAAGTCTCGGTGGCCGCCCAGCTCGCTCTGACTCTCAGCCCTCACTCTGCTCTGCACATCTCCAATCCGACCCAATCGCCTGTGACCCCGGGCCCTCTCAGCTCGTCCACGGGGCCCTCTGGTGCTCCTGGTCCGTGCTTGGCAAACTCCCTTCTGTCTTCACCTCTGCCCGGAACATGCCCTCACTTCCTGGCCGTCCTTCTGCTGGGGCATGGAGGGGAGTGAGCGTCCTCCTGGCTTCCCCTGTGCTTTTCCTTCTTCTTTCCTTCCTTCCAAATCCCAGATCCTTTGCAGACCCATCTACCTTCTCCTCACCTTGTTACTACCTGTTCTTTGACCCACTGTCCTGAACCTTATCGTCACCAGAAACTATGCCACCCCTGAAATCTCCAATTTCAAATACCCACTTCCTGACCACTGCTCCCTGTCCTTCTGGCTCATTCTCTTGGGTGCCCTGTGGCAGTACAAGCTCCTTGGGACCTCCTGGTCAGGTGCTACTTTCTCAGTCCCTGTCAGCCCTTCCTGATTTCACCTTCAAGCCCAGCCGAGGTCCTCAGGCCCATCTTTTGCAATCCCTCTATCCGCCCACTCCTCGTCCCCTCTTTCTGTTATACCCACCTGGCAAAGCCCCAACCCAGATCAACTCTACCACATCCATCCCCCATGCCCGGCCTGGATAGCTGGCTATTGCCAGGACAGTCACACGGCTGACTCGAGTCACTTGGTATTTAGGCTCACACACCTCCCACGGGCTCACCCCTGGCCCGCAATCCTGCTGTGCTTCTCTGGTAGTCTGGCTTTCCCCACATCGCCTGCCTTCTCCACTTTCCTCAACCTCCCACCCCTCCTCCTCTCCCTCCTCTCAGCTGACACAGCTCTGCCATTCCCTACCACCAAGCCCTCCTGCGTTTGCGCCACCCCTTCCTCCTCCTGTCCTCTGGCAAGGGCCAATGCCTCCACTTTTGCTCTGAAGCCAACACCTCTCGCCTTCCCAAAGACTGTTCCTTCAGTGAACCCTGGCTTTCCTGAATAAGCCTTCTCCACACCGGGTAACTCCTGTCGGTCAGCAAACAGGATCTAGTATCTCCTCTGGGGGTGAGGGAGGACCTCCCCTTTCTCACATCATCCTCCAGCTCCTACCTCATCCTCTTCTCCCTTGCTCAAAAGAATTGTTGACACCTTCATTTCTACTTCCTCAGTTCCCATCCTATTTTTCTTCCCTCATGCTTATAAAGAATATTTAATGACAGGAAAATTCTCCTAGGAGAATGTAAAGTGAGAAAAGGCAGGAAGTAAAACTGCACATTTGGTCTGATCCCAATTACTGATACACTGAAAATGAAGCAAAGACACCAAAGTTCTAGCAGTGATTATTTCTAGAGGTTAGGTGATTTTTATTTGGTTTTTTTATAATCTGAGAAAATAAATATTATACAAAAGAAGGTAAATCTCTCTTTAGCTAAAAGTCTTTCATTTATATAATACCTAAAAAGAATATGTGTTTTCTTATATTGCCTAATTATCATGGCCTTGGTCCTCCATAATTAATTTATAAATACTGTAATTAATTAATTTGATACACATATATATTATGGAATGACTACCCCAATCAATTTAGTTAACATACTCTGTAATTATTTTTAGGAGACAATTTTTATTATCACATATTCTTTTATTTCTTTTCTTACAGAGAATAGGATTCTGTTTTATATAAAGTTCTGTTACATGTTCTTGTGTCTGCTTTCTCCTTTTTTTTGAGACAGGGGCTCACTTTGTCACCTGGGCTAGAGTGCAGTGGCATCATCATAGCCCACTGCAATGTCACATTTCTAGGCTCAAGCAATCCTCCTGGCTTATCCTCTCGAGTAGCTGGGACTACAGGCATGTGCCACCATGCCCAGCTAATTTTTGTATTTTTTGTAGATATGAGGTCTCTCTATGTTGCTCAGGCTGGTCTTGAACTCCTGGCTTCAAGAGATCCTGTTGCCTCAGCCTCCCAAAGTGCTAGGATCATAGCCATGAGCCACTGCGCCTGGCCTGCTTTCTTCGTTATATCATCTTTCTTTCTTCTTCTTTTAATTTTTAGTTTTTATCAAAGATATATATGTACATAAAGAACAAAGAGTTCCAGCAGGCTTATAAAGACAAACAGAGGTCCCCCGCCCCTTCTCTCTTCAGCCAATTCCTGTTCCCCAGAGGCAAACACTGTCAATTATTTTATGTATTTCTTTTGGTATTTCTTGTCATGTTTCTATTTATTTATTTTATTTTTTATTTTTTGAGACAGAGTCTCACTCTGTTGCCCAGGCCAGAGTGCCATGGCATCAGCCTAGCTCACAGCAACCTCAAACTCCTGGGCTCAAGTGATCCTTCTGCCTCAGCCTCTGAGTAGCTGGGACTACAGGCCTGCACCACCATGCCCAGCTAATTTTTTCTATATACTTTTAGTTGGCCAATTAATTTCTTTCTATTTTTAGTAGAGACAGGGTCTCGCTCTTGCTCAGGCTGGTTTTGAACTCCTGACCTTGAGCGATCCGCCCGCCTCGGCCTCCCAGAGTGCTAGGATTACAGGTGTGAGCCACCACACCCAGCCCTCTTGTTATGTTTCTAAACCTTCATGTTTCCAAAAATGCTTGTTCAACTATTTAAGAATTTTCAGATGTAAATATTCATTATGTTTCATTATTCATATTCAATATTCATTATTCAATATATTCCTGTTATGGAAGATAAAAATTTAGCTCATACACATATTCATAATCTTTCCCCTCCATTACCTTCCCAATAGAGCTGCTATTTCAGATTTTATGAGATCATTTTTTTAAATTCACAGGTTGTTTTGTTGTTTTGTTTTGTTTTGTTTTGTTTTGTTTTAAGAGACAGAGTCTCACTATATTGCTCAGGCTGGTCTTGAACTCCTGGGTTCAAATGATCCTTCTGCCTCAGCCTCCCAAGTAGCTGGGACTATAAGCATGCACTACTGTGCCTGGCTTTGTGAGGTCTTTAAGTGCTTACACTATTATGACTATGAAAACATTGTTCACAGCTGAGCCATGTAGAATACTATGATACTATTTCCTATCTTGAATCACTTCATTTCCCCTGGAATTAAATTTGTCTCTTTTAAAAATGTGCTTAGTGTTGTATGTGCCTATTGCTCATTAATGCCCAAACTCTTGAAACTCTTGGGCAGAAATTAAAATATCCTTTCAGTATTTTCAAATAATTTTTTTCCTTTGCAATATCCTTTCTGGAGCCCTTCTTCCTTCTGCTCACATCTAGTCTGAGTGCTTTGTGGGCTCCTGTATAGCTCTCTTCACTCTCATTCTAGAGATTCTTTTTGCCTTTCTCTTGGTTGGATTCTCTATTTTCTGAATCCTATGTCATCATTTTTCAGTTTTTCTCCTGCTTTTTACTGTAGCTCATCCTTAAGTAGCTTTCTGAGAAATGGTGCATGGGAGATAAAATCTTTGAGACCTTGTATTCTAAACATGTCTTGATTCTATAATAGCATTTCACTTGATCACCTGGCTGGGTATAAAATACTAAGCAGCAAATCAGTTTCCCTTAGAATTTGAAAACATTGCTGCATTGTATTCTAGGTTCCAGTGAGATGTCCATTGATCCTGATTCCAGTTCTTTTCTCTCTGGGAGCATTTAGGATTTTATTTATTTATTTATTTATTTTTATTTTTTTATTTTATTTTATTTTTTTTGAGACAAGATCTCACTCTATTGCCCAGGCTGGAGTGCAGTGGTGTCATCATAGCCCACTGCAACCTCAAACTCCTGGGCTCAAGTGATAGGATCTTTTTTATTTTCGTTGTTCTGAGATTTCATGATGATGATTCTTGGTGTGCATCTTTTTCATTAATTATGCTCTACTTGGCAAGATTTTTTTATCTGAAACTCATGTCCCTCAGTTAATTATACTATTAAATATTTATTTAATCATATCCTCCCCCTCTGTTTTCTTTTTTATTATTTCCTGCAACTCCTATTAGTAAGATGCCAGAGCTGAATTGCTTCTGTAAACTTTTCTCTCCCATGATCCATCTCTGTTCTATTTTCTGAGAGAAATTTATCTCCCAGTCCTTCTATTGAATTTTTCATTTTAAATATTATCTCAAATTTTTAATCTCAAAGAACTATTTTGTGTTTTTAATAATTCACTCAGCAATATTCATGGAGACTCTACTATATGCCAGGCACTGTTCTAGGTGGTAGGGATATGACAGTGAATAAAGACAAAAATTTCTGCTCTTAGGAGCTTATACTCGATGTCCTTTTTAAAGAAAATCAAATTTATTGAGGCGTAGTTTACACACAATAAAGTTGAGCTGTGTAAGTGTGCATTTTGATAAAATTTGACGAATTAGTACACCCATGTAACCATCACCACAATCAAGATAAAGAAAATTTTTATCATCCCTTGAGCCCCTTTGCAATCAATCACCCCCTTACCCCTTGCCCCAGGCAACCACTAATCTGCTTTCTGATGCGATAGATTTGTCTTTTCTAGAGTTTCATATAAATGGAATCATATAACTTGCACTCTTTTGTATCTGGCTTAGTTTACTCAGAATAATGGTTTTGAGATTCCTTCATGTCACTGCTTGTATCAGTAACTCCCTTTCATTACTGAATACAATTACATCCCATACCACAGATTTCTATCTATGTACCTTTTGATAGACATTTCAGTTGCTTCCAGTTTGGGGTTATTATGAAGAAAGCTGATTGAACATTTGTATACAAACCTTGTATGGATATAAGTTTTTGTATAAACACCTTGGAATGGAATTGCTGAGTTGCATAGTAAATATATGCTTAATTTCATGAGAAAACACCAAACAGTTTTTTAAAGTGGTTGTGCCATTTTATGTTCCCACCAGCAATGTTCCAGTTACTACTCTACATCCTCATCAACAGTTGATATTATCAGTCTTTTTAATTTTTGTCATTTTAGTGGTTGTGTATTAGTAGCTCATTATAGTTTCAATCTGCATTTCCCTGAAGACTAATGATATTGAGCATTCTCTCATATGTTTCTATATATCATTTCTATATTTTGTTTGATAAAATGTCTGCTCAAATCTCTTGTCTATTTAAAAAATTTTAAATTCTGTTTATATTCTTGTTATTGAGTTGTAAGAGTTCTTTATATGTGCTGGACACAAGTCTTTTTTCATTATAGTTTGTGGCTTTTTAAAATTCTTTACAGTGTGTTTTCTTCCAGTTTGTGGCTTTTTTAAATTCTTTACAGTGTGTTTCAAAGGGTAGAGATTTTAATTTTAATGAAGTCCAATTTGTCAACTGTTTTCTTTTATGGTTTGTACTTTTTGTGTCCTATGTAAAAAGTCCTCAAATAAAGATTTTTTCATACTTTTCTTCTAAAAGTTTTATAGCTTTAGCTTTTATGTTTGGGTCCATGAGCCATTGCTGGTTAATTTTTGTGTATGGAGTAAAATAAGGGGCAAGTATTTCTGGTTTTCCATATGGATATCTAGTTGCTTTGGAACCATTTTTTGGGAAGACTGCCCATTAGCCATTGAATAACATCGTCATATTTGTCCAAATCAGTTGACCATATATGTGTAAGAGTTTTATGGATTTTCTATTCTGTTCCACTGAAAACCAATACCAATACCATACTTTCCAGATTACTGTAGCTTTATGGACAGATATACACTATGGGTACACTAAATCCTCCAACTTTTTCTCTTTTTCAAAATTGTTTTGTCAATTCTACATCCTTTGCAATTCCATATAAATTTTAGAATTAGCTTGTAAGATTCTGAAAAACAGTTTGCTGGAATTTTGTTTGGGATTGCTTTAAATCTGTAGATCAATTTGGGGAGAACTGACATTTTAACAATATTGAATTTTCCTATCAGTGAATATGGTATATCTTTGCATTTAGTTAAGTCTTCTTTAATTATTCTTCTCGGCAATGTTTGTAGTTTTTATCATACAAGTATAATTAAATTTATCCCTAAATATTTCATGTTTTGATGCTATTGTAAATGGTATTTTAAAATCTCAATTTCCAAATGCTTGCTCCTGATTTTTTATATTGATCTTATGTCCTGCATCTTTTCTAAACTCACTAACTAGCTCTAATAGCATTTTGTATATTCCTTAGTATTTTCTACACACCCAGTCATATAATCTGCCAATAACAACAGTGTTACTTCTTCTTTTCCAATCTATTCCAATCTTTTCCTTCTATTTATTTTTCTTGCCTGTTGTAGGCTATTGTACTGGCGAAGACAATGTTGAATAGAAATTATGAGAGTAGACATCTTTTCTTTGTTCTTGATTTTAGGGGGAAACAGTCCATCTTTCATCTCTTTTTTAATAGCATTTCTTTTAGTTTCATAGATATCAATTATAGGATATTTTTATTTAGATTTCCTATGCTCCTTGCCTTATATCTGATTCTGCCAAGTTTTTGGTTTGTGTTGTTTTTGTTTTATTTTTGTTTTGCTTAGTTTATTTTTGTTTGTTTTGTTTTTCTCTTTCATGTTATGGTTTTTGTCAAATGGGCTGGTTAGTCCTCAAATCCTTTCTTCCTGCATATTTGGCTGCCCAGCTACAGCCTACATTTCCAATCCTCCTTTGTGACTATACGGGGTCATGTAACCAAGTTTTCAACAATGAAATGGAGTGGAAAATATATGTGCTGTTTCTGCTTCATTTGCTTAAAATAAAATTGCTGCCCTGAATTTCCTCTGTTTTCCCCTTCCTGCAAGCTAGAACACAGATGTCCTATGGTTAGATGATGCTAATCTTTTAGGGGATGGTAAACTAACAAGACAAAAGGAATGCGGGTCTGTGAATGACCTGTGGAGCAAAAGGAAATTAACTTCTGTCTTCTTTCGTCCACTATATTTTGAGGGCTCCTTGGTATAGCAGCTCAGACTTTAACTAACATCCCAACTAATAAAAGCACTGAAAAGCTGATTGGAAGCTTATGTGCATGAACGCGTGAGTGCTGTCCAGTAGTGGGCATCATTCTAAGGTAGCAGTTCTCCAGGTGTGGTCCAGGTAACCCTTGGGGTCCTTGGGACCCTTTCAGGGAGCCCTTGAAGTCAAGATTATTTTGGGGATAATACTAAGTCATTATTTACCCTTTTCATTCTCATTTTCTTCTGAGTGTACAGTAGAGTTTTCCAGAAACTACACACATGACTTGTGATAGCATAACAGATTGAAGAATCCAATATTTGCAAAAATTTCAAACAATGCCACTCTTCTCGCTAAATATTAAATATTTTTGTTTGAGAAACTATGGTGATTTTTCATAAAAATATGTTAACATGTAATGGGGTTTTTATTGTTATTTTTAAATGGGTAAAGGTGTAACATTTTTAAATTTCTTGTTTTAATTCATATTTTAAAAGTGCTTTGGGGTACTTAATACTTTTTAAGACTATAAAGGCATCCTAAAATCAAAAAGTTTAAGAATCTACCCTGCCCATCATTGCTGCTGGCGCCCATTCATACCATCCTGGGGCCTGTGGACAGGCCTGCGCTACCCACTGCTGCCATTATGGATGCATGCACACATCGTCCTGGGGGCTGGGGATTGACCAGCCCCTCCCACCACCACTGGCACCTGTGCATCCTTTCCAGGGGCCCGAGGACAGGTCTTCTCTGCCCACTGACTACTACCACCAGTAGTGCCCAAGGACTGGCCTGCCTGGCATCCCCATCCCCAGCAAAGTCTCACCACAGCCTCCACTAACAACTGCAACCTAAGGCACTGAGGAATTCACAGACACCACTGATGTTGATTACAACTGGAAAAGACACATGGAGACTACTCTACTGCACTTACCCAGAATTAAAGCCAAAGCTCCTACCTAACCAATACTATAAATACATCTAGAGGAAAAAAATCTTTCCCTATGAAAGCTGATCCATAAAATTGGAAGAAGTGACTGTTTTGTCAGATTCATCAATATCAACATAAGGACACAAGAAACATGAAAAAGCAAGTAAACATAATTCCTCTGAAGGGACACGATAATTATTGAGTAACAGATCCCAACAAAAAGGAAATCTATGTAATGCCTTTAAAAATTGTAAATAATGATATTAAAGAAACTCAGTGAGATACAAGAAAACACAGATAAATACTACAAAGAAATCAAGATAACAACTAATGATCTGAATGAGAAATTCAAGAAAAGGATAGATGTCATAAAAAAGAACCAAACGGAAATCCTGGAACTGAAGAATTCAAAGAATGAATTTAAAAATACAATTGAGTGCTTCAACAATAGACTAGATCAAGCAGAAGAAAGAATTTCTGAACTTAAATACAAGTCTTTTGAAATAACCCAGTCAGGTTAAATAAAAGAAAAAGAATAAAGAAAGCCTATGTGACATATGGGACACCACAAAACAATGAAACATTCGAATTTGGGGCATTCCAGAAGAACAAGAGATGGGCAAAGGCATAGAAAACTTATTTAGCAAAAGAAATAGCTGAAAATTCCCAAGTCTTGCAAAAGATGCAGACATCCAAATACAGGAAGTTCAAAAATCCCCAAATATATTCAATCCAAAAAGATTTTCAAGGCACATTATAGTCAAACTGTCAAAAGTCAAAGACAAAGAGAGCATTCTAAAAACAGCAAGACAAAAACATCAAGTCACATATAAGGGAATCCCCATCACACTAACAGATTTCTCAGCAGAAATTTTACTGGCAGGGGAGAATGGTATGATATATTCAATGTGTTGAAAGAAAAAAAAAACCTGTTGGTCAAGAATATTATTATATATCCAACAAAGCTATCCTTCAAAAATGAAAAAACAAAAAAATAGTCTTTCCCAGAAATCAAAAACTGAGGGAGTTCATCACCACTAGACCAGCCCTACAAGAAATGCTTAAGGGAGTCTTACATCTGGAAGCTGTATGACAATATCTACCATCACACAAACACATGAAAGTACAAACCTCACTGGTAAAACAGATACACAAATGAGAAAGAGAAAGTAGTCAAAAATTACCAGCAGAGAAAACCTCCAAACTGCAATGATAAACGATAGGAGAGGGACAAAGGAACAGAGGATATACAAAGCAACCAGAAAATAATTAACAAAATTGCAGGAACATGTCCTTATCTATGAATAATAACTTTAAATGTAAGTAGATTAAATTTCCCCACTCAAAAGATATAGACTGGCTGAATGCACATACACAAAAAATTACACAGCTATATGATGCCTTCAAAAAACTCACTTCAGGCTAGGCACGGTAGCTCATGCCTGCAATCCTAGCACTCTGGGAGGCCAAGGCGGGAGGATTACTTGAGCTCAGGAGTTCAAGATTAGCCTGAGCAAGAGTGAGACCATGTCCCTACCAAGAAGAAAGGGGGAAAAAAACCCAGCCAGGCGTGTTTGTGTGCACCTGTAGTCCCAGCTACTCAGAAGGTTGAGACAGGAGGATGGCTTGAGCCCAGGAGTTTAAGGTTGCAGTGAGCTATGATAACACTACTGCCCTCATGCCCGGGCAACAAAGTGAGACCCTGTCTCAAAAAAAAACAAAAAACAAAAAACTCATTTCACCTGTGAAAACACATATAGATTGAAAGTAAGGGTATGGAAAAAAGATATTCCATACAAATGGAAATCATAAGCAAGCAGAAGTAGCTAAACTTATATCACATAAAATAGAATTTAAGTCAAAAACAGTAAAAAGAGACAAATAGGTCATTATATAAAGATAAAGAGATTAATTCAACAAGAATATAAAATAATTCTAAATATATGTGCACCCACCACTAAAGCACCCAGATATATAAAGCAAATATTATTAGGTCTAAAGGAAGAGATAGACTCCAGTACAATAATAGTTGGAGACTTAAACACCCCACTCTAAACAGTGGAAAGATCATCTAGATAGAAATTGACAAAGAAATATTGGATTTAAAATACACTTTAGACCAAATTGACCTAAAAGACATTGTTTGAAATGTTTACAAAACATTTCATCCAACATCTGCAGAATACACAGTCTTCTCATTAGCACACAGAACATTCTCCAGGATACACCATATGTTATGCCACAAAACAAGTCCCAACAATTTTTTTTAAAATCAAAATCATATCAAATATCTTCACAGGCAACAATAACAAGAGAAACTTTGAAAACTGTATGAATACATGGAAATTAAGCAACATGTTCCTGAATGACCCTTGGGTCAATGAAGACATTAAGAAATAAATTTTTAAAAATTCTTGAAACAAATGAAAATGGAAACACAATATACCAAAACCTATAGGATACAGTAAAATCAGCACTAAGACGGAAGTTTATGCCAACAAACACCTTCATAAAAAAGTACAAAGATTTCAAACAACCTAACAATGCACCTTGAGGAACTAGAAAAGCAGGAAGAAACCAAACCCAAAATTAGTAGAAGGAAAAAAATAATAAAGACCACAGCAGAGCTAAACAAAACAGAGACTAAAAAACAATACAAAGGATAAATGAAACAAAAAGTTGTTTTTTGAAGAAGTAAACAAAATTGATAAACCATTAGCTAGACTGATAAGAAAAATGAGAGAAGACTCAAATAAATAAAATCAGAAACAAAAAAGGAGACCTTTCAAATGATACCAGAGAAATACAAAGGATCATTGGAGAATATTATGAACAACTATATGCCACTACATTGAAAAACCTAGAGGAAATGGATAAATTCCTAGACACATATAACCTATAAGGATTGAACCAGGAAGAAATAGAAAACCTGAGTCAACCCTTACGACATAGATGCAAAAAAAAAAGAAAAGAAAACCCGAGTCAACCAATAATGAGTAATGAGATTGAATCAGTAATAAAAAGTCTCCCGACAAAGAAAAGCCCAAGACTGGATGGCTTTACTGCTGAATTTGACCAAATGTATAAAGAAGACTTAATATCAATTCTTCTCTAACCATTCCAAAAATTTGAACAGAAAGAGATTCTTTCTAACTTATTCTATGAGGCCAGCATTACCCTGATACCAAAATCAGACAAGGACACAAGAAAAAAAGAAAACTACAGACCAATATCCCTGAGGAACATAGATGCAAAAATCCTCAACAAAATACTAGCAAACCAAATCTAACAACATATCAAAAAGATAATATACCATGTTCAAGTGGGATTCATCCCAGGTATGCAAGGATGGTTCAACATATGCAAATCAATACATGTGACATATCACATTAACAGAATGAAGAATAAAAATTGTATGATCATCTCAATAGACACAGAAAAAGCATTTTTAAAATTCAACATTCCTTCATGATAAAAACTCTCAACAAATCAAGCACAGCAGGAACATACCTCAACATAATAAAGGCCATAAATGACAAACCCACAGCTAACATCTTACTGAATGATGAAAAGCTGAAAGCCTTTCCTCTAAGAACTGGAACAAAATAAGGATGGCCACTTTCATAACTCTTATTCGATATAGTACTAGAAGTCCTAGTCAGAGAAATAAAGCAAGAGAAAGAAACAAAAGGCATCCAAATTGGAAAACATAAAGTCAAATTGTCCCTCTTTGCAGATGA
Organism: Cheirogaleus medius; assembly: GCA_008086735.1. Lineage (NCBI taxonomy): Eukaryota > Metazoa > Chordata > Mammalia > Primates > Cheirogaleidae > Cheirogaleus > Cheirogaleus medius. The sequence continues at coordinate 18,154,373 of VBSM01003215.1, read as the reverse complement.
CATGATCTTATACCTAGAAAAATCTAAAGACTATACCAAAAAACTCTTAGAACTGATAAATTAATTCAGTAAAATTTCAGGATACAAAATCAATATATAAAAATTAGCAGCATTTCTCTACACCAATAATGAACTAGCTGACAAGAAATCAAGAAATCACTCCCATTTACTATATCTACAAAGGAGAAAATTAAATACCTAAAAATAAGTTTAACCAAGGGAGTGAAAGACCTCAACAACAAAAACTACAAAAGATCGGGAGAAGAAATTGAAGAAGACACAAACAAACAGAAAGACATCCCATGTTCATGGATCAGAAGAATATTGTTAAAATGACAATACTATCAAAGCAATCTACAGATTCAATGTAATCCCTATCCAAATACCAATGACATTCTTCACAGAAATAGAAAAAAACAATCCTAAAATTTGCATGAAACAACAAAAGGCCATGAATAACCAACGCAATACTGAGCACAAAGCACAAAGCTGGAGGCATCACACTACCTAACATCAAAGATAGCATGGAATTGGTATAAAAGAAGACACATAGACCAATGAAACAGAATAGAGAACCCAGAAATAAATTCACATATTTACAGCCAACTGATTTTCAACAAAGGTGCCAAGAACATACGCTAGGGAAAAGACATCCTCTTCAATAAATGGTGGTAGGAAAACTGGATATCCATATGCAGAAGAATGAAATTAGATCCCATCTCTCACCACGTACAAAATCAACTCCAGATGGATTAAACATAAAACCTGAAACTACTACTAGAAGGAAATATAAGGGAAACATTTCATGACATTCATCTGGGAAAAAATTTTATGGCCAAGAATTCAAAAGCACAGGCAACAAAATCAAAAATAGACAAATGAGACTATATTAAACCAAAAAGCTTCTGCACAGCAAAAGAAACAATCAACAGAGTGAAAAGAAAGCTTGTAGAATGAGGGAAAATATTTGCAAATTATTCATCCAACAAAGGACTAATATCCAGAATATACAAGGAACTCAAACAACTCAACAGCAAATAAAAAAAGAACGCCATTTAAAAGTGAACAAAATATCTAAATAGACATTTCTCAAAAGAAGACATCCAAATGGCCAACAGGTAGAAAAAATGCTCAATATTACTAATCATCAGGGAAATGCAAATCAAAACCACAATGAGATATCATCTTATCTCAGTTAGATATCTCTTATCTCATCTATGTCTATTATCAAAAAGACAAAAAATATACACACTGATGAGCCAAAAAGCAAGCAAACAAACAAACAAACAAAGAAAAATAATAAATGCTGGCAAGGATGCAGAGAAAAGGAAATTCTTACACACTGTTGGAATGTAAATTAGTATAGCCATTATGGAAAACAGTATAGAGGTTTCTCAAAGAAACTAAAAATAGAACTACAATATGATCCAGCAATACTGGGTATTTATCCAAAGAAAAGGAAATCAGTATATCAAAGGAATACTAGCCCCCACCATGTTTACTGCAGCACTAGTCACAGTAGCCAAGATATGAAATCAACCTAAGCGTCCATCAACTGATGAATGGACAAAGAAAATCGTGGTATGTATACACAATGGAATACCACTCAGCCATAAAAAGAATGAAATATTGTCTTTTGCAGCAATATGGATGGAACTGGAGGTCATTATGTTAAGTGAAATAAGCTAGGCAAAAATAAATATCACAAGCTCTCATTCAAACGTGGGAGCTAAAAAAGTTGACGTCATGGAGGTAGAGAGTACAGTGATAGTTATCAGAAGCTGAAAAGGGTGGGAGGAGAGGGGATGAAGAGAAGTTGTTGATGGTTATAAACACATAGTTAGATAGAAGGAATATGTTCTAGTGTTTGATAGCACAATACAGTGACTATAGTTAACAATTTAATGTATATTTCAAAATAGGCTGGGCGTGGTGGCTCATGCCTGTAATCCTAGCACTCTGGGAGGCCAAGGCAGGTGGATCGCTCAAGGTCAGGAGTTCGAGACCAGCCTGAGCAAGAGCGAGACCCCCGTCTCTACTAAAAAATTGAAAGAAATTAATTGGCCAACTAATAATATATAGAAAAAATTAGCCAGGCATGGTGGCACATGCCTGTAGTCCCAGCTACTCGGAGGCTGAGGCAGGAGGATCGCTTGAGCCCAGGAGTTGGAGGTTGCTGAGAGCTAGGCTGATGCCACGGCACTCTAGCCCAGGCAACCAAGTGAGACTCTGTCTCAAAAAAAAAAAAAATAGCTAGAAAAGAAGATCTGAAATGTTCTCAACACACAAAAAATAAATATTTGAGGTGATGGATATCCTAAAGACCCCAATTTGATTATTACACATTATATACATGTATCAAAATATCACATGTAACCCCATAAATATGTACAATTATTGTGTACCAATAAAAAATAAATTTTTAAAAAAGTTTAAGAATCATTGTGCCAAGGTGATCTGCCTGAATTCTTTCATTGGGAAACTCCAACTGTTAGCATCTGTAGATTTTTCTCTTGGGTTGTTTGGTTTCCCCAAAAAGGAAATATCCATTCTCCTGCTTTAAAACTTTCAGTGACTTCCCGTTGTACTTAAAATAAAACAAAACTTTTCAGCAAAGCCTACATCTGGCACTCGCTTATTCCGCCATCGTAATCTTACGTAACTCTCCCATTCTCTTACGTGCTTCGGCCATATTCATCCTTATTTGGTTCCTTCGATGGATCAAGCTCTGACCCGCCTTAAGTCCTTTGCACTGTAGGAAAACGGCTCTTCTGCAGCACCCTGGCAACCTACACATCTCCACACTGTCCACGTAGGCAAGACTGGAAGGAAGCTCAGTTGAATCTAAGTCTTGGCAGAACGCTTTGTGATCCTCCTGGAACACAAGGAAGGCTTGTAAGAAGTTGCTACAAGGCTATTTCTCATTCACTGTCCTATCTGCCAGGAAAATTGTCATGAGACAATTTCTCATAGCCTTCCAGGTTCTGACGGAGGTATGAGACTCTCTGTCTCACTTCCCCTAAGGATATAGCTGCAAACTAGAATGCTGCTTAGTTGCAGCATGGCACTGGCTCCTCAGAAACGGGATGTCCTGTTACCTGTGTTGTAGTCCTCTGGCCCCTTTTGTTTCAGTGTCACCCTGCACAAGAGCCACTAGGAGCTGGTACCTTTGGCTATTCTTCCTTTCACTGTCTATATAAGTACTGAACTGCCTGAATCTATTATAAAAAGAGCTCTTTGTCTCTTTACCAGTGAAATCTGTCAGTCTTGCTTTGCCTTGTGCTTAATGTGCACATGCTATTCCCTTGAATGCCCTTGTCTCTCCCACCTAACCCTTTCTGTGTCTTCACTTCTTTACATCTTGCCTTAAATGTCATCTCCTCATAGAAGCCTCCTTGACAAGCTTGTCCAAATAGACCCTTGTGGCAGACACTGTTGGTTGCAATTCCAACATCTATTCTCCCTTCCATCCTTCTTCCTTGCTAACAAGAGCCCCCATTTTGATTTCTTAGGGATATTAGATCATGTGGTTTAGGAGAAGTCAGGCCCCTCCCCAGTCCCAGAGGTTGCCCCTTGATTTGTTGAGTCCCAACACGGCAATGACATTCCTTTGCCAGTGACTGCCTAGAAATAGTCAGGTGATACAATTCTGCCCAGTAACACATGAGGGGATGCCTGGTGGTTACTTCTGGGAAACTCTACCTCACTCTCATAAAGGAACCCAAAAATGGGTCCTGCCTTCTGGCCTTTGGTTACTGTTGTGCAAGAACATTAAGCTTGGACCTTCTGCAGCCATCTTATGACCTTGAGGAGACAAGCATTAGGACAAAAGTCAACACCTGAAGATGGTAGGGCTGAAAGATAGAAAGACCCTGCATCATTAATGAGCTTGGTGAACCACTGAATTAACCAACCCCAGAACTGCCCTACTCTGGGATTTCCTATTTGATACCATGTATTTCCTTCTTGTTTAAGCCAGTTGAGCTCACTTTTCTGTTACTTGCTGCCAAAACTTTCCATGCTGATTCACACATCCTCCTATCGTTTGCATATTTTGTTCATGAAACTCGTCAAAATTTCACATATAGCCAGGCATGATGGCACACACTTGTAGTCCCAGCTACACAGGAGGCTCAGGCAGGAGGATTGCTTGAGCCCAGGAGTTTAAGGCTGCTGAGAGTTATGATGACACCACTGCATTCTAGCCTGGGAGACAGAGTGAGATCTTATCTCAAAAAAATTTTTTTTCATATAATTTGTTTCTTTATGTACTTGGTTTTTGTGTGTATACCACCCTCCCTCACCACATAATGTAAACTCTGTGAGGACAGGGTCCTCTTCTGTTGTCTTCATCACTCTATCCCCAAAGTCTAGCACGATGGCTAGAAAATGGCAGACCTCCAATAAAAGTGTGTTAAATGAATGGAGAAAAAGAAATGTTCTTCTATAATTGTTTCCTCCCACGTTGGCATTGAGCTAGGGAGTAGAATCAACCTTTGTGAAGACATTACTTACAGACCACCCCTTCCCACAGCTTAGAAAAGCACAGGCTGTGATATCAAACCTATCTGCCTTTTATCAGCTGTGTGACTATAAGCAAGTTACTTGACTTCTTTGAATCTCTAGTTCTTCATTTCTGAAATGGAGATAAGAAATAAGGCTAAGAAATAAGGCTAAATAAGATTATGTATCTTACTAGTTCACCATAAATGTTCAAGATATATTTTTTTTTATCCCCAAGAGGAGAGGGCTGAAGGGGAACATGCTCTATGTATCAACAAACTGTACCCACTCCTAAAACTAATGCATAAATGCTGCTCTACCCCTAATCTTTGCCTTATCACACCAAAATTATTCCCAAATATCTTCTTCAGGTTCCTTATCCTTCATTCTCCCCATCTCTTCACCTACAACTAGCCCAGGTCCACATAAAGTCCTCATACCACCTGAGCTTTTCTGTTGTCTTTGTTTCCCAGGACATAACATAGGGAAGTGGAAAGAACAGAGGGCTTAGACTTAGAAGACCTGTGTTCCCATCCAGTCTGGCTCTGACTAGGAAAGTGACCATGAGCAAGCCATTTAACCTCTGACCCTCCATTTCCTTATCCGTAAAATAGGGGTAATGGGTTGTAATGATGTTCACATAGGATTCCGTGGATACACAGACTTGAAAATTATACAAAAATTGGTTACTTTTAGTATGTTTAGCATTCCTGACATCAAAATTGGATTAGAAGCAAACAAAACTAAGGCTAATCTTGCAGGACTCTGGGGCAGCCTGTCTTGTGTTTTCTGGCCACAACCTGTCTAGCCAGCCAGTTCCATGCCCTTCATCACTGATTCATTCAACAAATATTTATTGAGGGCTTACTGTGTGCTAAGCACTGTCGTATTTGTATGTGCTGAGAATAGAACAATGAAGATATCAGATTAAACTTCCAGCTCTCATAGACTCTAGAGGTCAGAGGAAAAAGTTGTGGTTGGTTAAGGTAAACTTATACCACCTGAGGAATGCTGCCATGGAGATCTTTGGTCATTTGATTGTGTCAAGTGGGAACAAAGAAAGGGGACAGAGAGGAGAGAAATGCAGGGAAAAGTCGAAAGAATCCAATTGTAGCAGAATCCAGAAATGGGCCTGGTTTCATTAAAATAATTCAGTGTCCATACATCATTTAGGTAGTATCCTAGCTAAAAATAAAACTTGAATCTAATAATGAGGAAACATCAGACAAACCCAAAATGAGAAGCATCTTATTTTTTTAAAATGTAACAAGAGAAAAAGGAAGACTGAGGAACTTTTTCAGATTAAAGGAGACTAAAGAGACATGAAAAATAAATAAGTACTTTATCTTAGATTGCATCCTATACTGGGAGGCGGTCCTATAAAGTTCATTATTGGGTCAATTGACAAAATTGGAATGCAGAGGATAGATTACATTTACTCAGGTAAAAGGACGTCCTTATTAGAAAATACACACACACATTCTGACACCAGGCAGAGGAAGTGGGGACAGGAAGGAGATGGGAAAGGAGGAGGAAGGAGGAAACAAATGATAAAGCAAATGGAGCTGGAGCAAACTGTTAACAATAGGTGAATTTGAGTAAAGGATATACATGTGTGGGGTTTTTCTTGTCCTTGTTTTGTTTTGTTTTGTTTTGTTTTGAGACAGAGTCTCGCTCTGTTGCCCAGTGGAGTGCCGTGGCGTCAGCCTAGCTCACTGCAACCTCGAACTCCTGGTCTCAAGCAATCCTCCTGCCTCAGCCTCCCAAGAAGCTGGGACTATAGGCGCGTGTCACCACGCCCGACTAATTTTTTCTGTTTTTAGGAGAGATGACTCTTGCTCAGGCTGATCTTGAACTCCTGACCTCAAGCGATCCTTCCACCTCTGCCTCCCAGAGTGCTAGGATTACAGACGTGAGCCACTGCACCCGGCCTACACATGTGTTCTTTGCACTGTTCTTGCAACTTTTCCAAGTAAAATTTTTTTTTAAATTGTGTCCAGGAGAACTGGACTCTAGGCAGAGCCTTTTGCTCATTCAGTGCATGACCCTGAATGAATCCCTTCCTCTCAGTTTTCTTAGTATAAATGGTTTCTAAGGTTCTCTCTGGCTCTCATAATCAACGTCTCCAGACTGAGGGCATTTCCAAAAAGGGCTTCGGAAAAGAAGATGGCCCTTGGCTTCACTCAAGGATTCTCAGTCCACCAGCTAGCTATTTCACCACATTTTCTCCCAAGGACCCACCCGTCCTCTTCCATCAGTCACAAACTTTCCCTTGCTCATTTTTGCTGCCAGTTGGACGCCCATACCAGCTGGACGCCCATACCTCTTTCCCAGGTCCCTAAGGCTCATCTTCCAGCGGTTTTAGCATCGTTACCGCATAGGCACGTGCATTTATCCACAAGAAACTACAGCCCCCAAACGGCTTTGCGGCAACATTGCAGCAGTTACCACCAAAGAGAAAAGGCTTTCTTGCGCAGGCCAGCCGCCGCATAGCCTTTCGGGAATTGTAGTTCATCTATTAAGAGTCACGGAATCAAGGCAAGGCTGCAAGCCACCCTTCCCAGAACTCACAGCGCTGCTTCCTGCCAATCAGAGGAGTGGATCTTGGAAGGAGGGCGGGAAAGGGGCGTACCTGCGCGGCGCACGCGCAGCATGTGTGGCTGGGGAATTCATGTGGAGGTCAGAGTGGAAGCAGGTGAGAATGTTAGGAGGTGGCTGAGGCCTGTGTTGGGTGTCTCTGCAGCCTTCTTTCTCCCCGCCATGTGCACTCTGGGCGAGAAGAGTGCGTGCATGAGTCCACCTTGTTGGGGAGGGGAAAAGGGGCTGAGCCCGGGACGAGCCAGGGGTTGCGCAGAGTAAGGGAGGTGTGTATGGGGGCAGGGTGAGGAACGATCCAGAAGCTATTAGAAATGGAAAGTGCCCTAGCCTCAGAGAAGGGAGGTTTAAATGCACGGGGAGAAATCAAGGTATTATCAGAAATTGAAGTCTGGGAAGGAGTCTGGAGCAAACTACCACGTCGGGGTGGGGCATTAAAAAGTTAAATGCTGGAGTGGTTTCTAGTTAGCGCAACTGTGCTTCCCCCCACCCCACCTCAGCCCCACGCCCTCAGTTCTTCCAGAGCTCTCCCTCACCATGCAGCTATTTAGACTCTTTCTGCCAAATTGGTTCTTCTGTTATCTTGGCCCCAGAATGTCATCCATCTCCTGCTTCCATGATAACAAGTCATTCTTAATACATGATATCGAGAACCAGTATGGTGAGGATTAAGCTGTGCCTGCTAGAATTAGACCTCTAGGTTCTAATTATGGTTCTGCCACTTAGTAACTGTGTGATTTTGGCTTCTGACGTAACCTCTCTGTGTGCCTCAGTTTCCTGGTCTGTAGCAATCTACTTCATAGGGTAATTGTAAGGAGTAAATAAATTCTTACTGGAAGACTGCCTGGTATAACTGTTAGCTGTTACTATTGTTTTTGTTGTTGCCATCACCATGTAGCACATTCTTTGAATTATGTTTCAATCCAGAATTGCACTGAACCTACCACACAGCCTTTTGACTGATTCCTACTTGTCTAGGAAATGAGAGGGTAGGTTAGTATGGTGCTAAGTTCCCTATGGATATCAAGCCCGTGCCTTGTTTCCATTATTGACAAGTGCCCTTTCTTTAAGTGGTTAAGAAAGAAAGAACTGAAAAAGAAGAAAGCAGAGGAATTGATACTACACTTTCCAAGCCGTAGGGTGTTATTTATTAGGCATCTTTCAGTGGATGATTTAGAGCTTTCTTGAGCAGGGAAATAAATAGCCAGCTTGATATGTGAATGTTGTGCCTCAGAGAGGGCTTTCTCTGAGGAATTGGGGTCCAAATGTTTTATTTTTTGTTTTGTTTTTACCCCCTTAGGTGTGAGTGGGTCCAGCAGAAGGAAACATGGCTGCCAAAGTGTTTGAGTCCATTGGCAAGTTCGGCCTGGCCTTAGCCGTTGCAGGAGGCGTGGTGAACTCTGCCTTGTATAATGGTGAGGCACTGAGAGGTAGTGGCGGGGGCGGGGGCGGGTCACTGTCCTTTGTGGGAAGATTTCTGTTTTTCTGCAATGCCCATGTGACACTCCTGCTGGTAGCTGCTGTCTGTGAATGTGTTTGTGGCCCACAAGGCTCACCTGCTGCCATCCTACACTGTATGGTTGCATTGTTATCAGGGCCCCTGTCCTTTTAGCCATAGATTCACTCAGAGCTTTTACTCAAAAAGAGCCTCCCAGCCCAGTTGCTGGTTGGATGTTTCTGGCTGCTCCTGTCAGTTTGAAGTAATGCCACGCCACCTAAACACTACAGCATAGTGTCAGCATTTCATTGGCTAGCTAAAATGGAGATCGCCTTTGTTCTTTTCTGCTTGTGTATGGAATAACTCAGCAAAGGCTCTAGACCTGCTGGAGTGACCTTGGCCTGAGCGGGAGTTTTCACTCTGCTGAAGTTGGGTGGTTTCAGAGAAGATATCTTTTGAGATGCATTGCCCAGCTTTTACAGTGTCGCAGGGCGTTAAGCTGGCTTTTCTTCTACTTTACTGTGTGGCCTTAGGCAAGTCATTTCCCCCTCTCTAGGCCTCAGCTTCCACATTGGTCAAGCAATGGAATTGAACTAGTTTATCTCTTAAGTCCCCCTCCAACTCTGACATTCTGTACCGTTCACTGCCACCCAGCAGCAGTAGATGGACCTGCCTGGTGTGCAGCTGACAAGGGGAGGATTGCTTTCAGAGTGAAGATATTTAGCCTAACTATAAAGCCCAGTGGGGCTGCTGCTTAGAAAAGCCTGCTTGGCCTACATGACACATCTTTATAGTACTGTGATCCTTTTGGCCACATCTACACAACTAGACAGTAGTTGCTGTCACTAAATTTCTTTCTGAATCAACAAGAAAGCTCTGCGACCCCTTAAAATTGTGGAGAAACCAAATTATTAGGAAGAAAGAGTGGGAATTTCCGAAGTTTAGGATTCCTGTATTGAGGGTGCTGCTGCTTGGAGCACTGGGTCAAATTGGAGCCAGGATGGACATGGGGTAACAGTGAAGCTGAGTTGAGTTTTAGAAGTTTTGGGAGGTGATTCATGGAAATGTGTTGATGGGAGTTTGGGGATGGGATGGTTGATCAGAAGATTAACAGCCAGTCTTTCAAGGAGAAAGGATGCAAAGTAATAGAATCTATTACTGAAGTCCTTGGGGAGACAAGTGGGATAGGAAGTGATTGCTTAGTTTCGTAGCTATTTAGAAGTCTCCTCAGGACAGATGTTCAGGAAGACAGAGCAAGAGAGGGGAGACTTAAGTGAACAGAAAGCACTGGGGCTCTTTCAAAGACATGATCCTTTTGGTTAAAGGATGAGGACATTTTTCTGACCTGTCATTATTCTTCCTTCGTAGTGGATGCTGGGCACAGAGCTGTCATCTTTGACCGATTCCGTGGAGTGCAGGAC
>VBSM01003215.1:18114677-18142702 GCA_008086735.1 Cheirogaleus medius | reverse complement strand
AAAAAAGGAAAGAAAGAAAGAAGTTCCTAACTGTGTGATGTTCTGATAGATTCTCTACCAAGAAAGCCAGGCATACCCTCTCCTTGCCCTCTAGGGCCTTATAATCAGCAAATTTGCTTCTAACTCCAGTGTTTGTCCCCTGCCCAAAGATTTACAGAATGTCAACATCACGCTGCGCATCCTCTTCCGGCCTGTCGCTAGCCAGCTCCCTCGCATCTTCACCAGCATTGGAGAGGACTACGATGAGCGCGTGCTGCCGTCCATCACTACAGAGATCCTCAAGTCAGTGGTGGTGAGTGAACAGGGCCCTCAGCCTTGAGCACAGAGCACATCCCCAAGCAGTTGCTAGGTGGCAGGAAGAGCTTGGCATTGAGTTGGTTGGGATGTGGCTCTTTGTTAGTTTCCCGGTTCGTTGTCTGCTCCCTCGTTAACCTGACCTATGTTTCTGCCCTTCCCTTTGAAACCAGGCTCGCTTTGATGCAGGGGAATTAATCACCCAGAGAGAGCTGGTCTCCAGGCAGGTGAGCGATGACCTTACGGAGCGAGCAGCAACCTTTGGGCTCATCCTGGACGACGTGTCCTTGGTAAGATCCTTGGGGAGCCCACATGGAAGGGGCTGCAGTTCTTGTTGAGGTGCCTGGCTCCATTTCTGGGTAGACACTATTAGGTTCTGCCTTCCACTTTCAAGATGTGAGACTTGAAAACATGGAAATTTGTTGATGGTATGAGGCATTTTCCTTGAGTTTGTTTGTTTGGTCGTGGGTTCTTTTAACTCCCCTCTGCCACACACATTTTTTCATATGACCTCTGGTCGTACCCAGATGGTTCCTGGCCACTACATCCAAACTGTGAGTGTTCCCCAAAGTTCTCCAGAAAGTGATATCATGTTAACTCTGTTTGACACAGGAAGAAACTGCCTGGTAGGGACAGAGAGCAGCTCAGGTAGTCTTTCTCCGTAGCACAGGCCTCCCAGCATGGCCCCTGGGAGCTTCCTAACACTTGCAGTCTAAAGTTCAGTGAAGTGAGTTCTGGGAACTCCCAGTGAAAGGTGATAGAGTGTAAATGAATGGTCCCGTTCCCCAAGGCCTGGTAGAGGGGGCAAGGGACATCTCTGAGGCGTAAGCTATCCTCTTGAGACCTTATAGTCTATATTTATATGACATTGAATGTCACAACTCAGACAGAAAGCAATACAGGCAGGATAGCATTTCAGGTCGAGGAGGGTGAGGGGAAGGGGTCATGTTTCTAGATTCTCTGGGAAAAATCATTTGGAGTGATTTGTTCGGGTAGTGAGGTAAAGTGTTTCCTGTTCAGTTCTCCTGTGCATCACTAAGGAAAGGCCCCACTTCCCGCCCAGCATCTGTGCAGCTGTTTAAACAGTCACGCTCTGTGACGCCCAGTGCTAACCCTGAGGGCACTGCTCCGTCTCGCTCCAGTTGCTCAAGTCCAGGAGACTTGGGCTCCCTCTGCTGGCAAGATGCCAGGCTGCAGCCCTTCGGCTCCCCTGGCAAGCGCCTCCCCTCACTCAGGCTCCCCCACTTACTGTTACCCTGAGCGCCTTGGCCATAAGAAAACACTAAGTAGGCCAGCTGCGCTGGCTCACGCCTGTAATCCTAGCACTCTGGGAAGCCGAGGCAGGCCTCAAGGTCAGGAGTTCGAAACCAGCCTGAGCAAGAGTGAGACCCCATCTCTACTAAAAATAGAAATAAATTAATTGGCCAACTAAAAATATATAGAAAAAATTAGCCGTGCATGGTGGTGCGTGCCTGTAGTCCCAGCTAATCGGGAGGCTGAGGCAGGAGGATCGCTTGAGCCCAGGAGTTTGAGGTTGCTGTGAGCTAGGCTGACGCCACGGCACTCTAGCCCGGGCAACAGAGTGAGACTCTGTCTCCAAAAAAAGAAAGAAAGAAAGAAAACACTAAGTAAACACCCAGAAAAAACTTGGCATTTTACTAGACTTTAACCACATACGCCATTCTGGGACATACGCCATTCTGGGGAAATGCGGGCTGACCACAAGAAACCATATCTAAGAGGTGTGCAAAGAAAATGAGATTTCATGGGGAATTTGCTGCCCTTGGCTGGCCTTTTCAGAAAGAGATTTTATTCCTTAATTATACATTTCATTTTTCACTTCTCAGGATCATATTTTCTTACCCAAACTTTGAAGAGGAGTCCAGAAATGGATCAGGCATGTAGAACACCTGCAGTGTAAGAGTTAGGAGTGTTAAAAATTCTGGAAGACAGCAGGACCAGGGTTCACTCTTCAGGAGAAGTTAGGGGCTACTTATATGTTTTAAAAAACAGAGATTGGGAGGGTGGAGGAAGAAGTGAAACAAATAGAATGTGATGGCAAAACCGATGCTCTTCCCTTTCTTTCCCCTTTTTCAGTAAAAAGTTCGATGAGTAAGTAAATTGCTCTCGGCTGTGTGTCAGGAGTTCTAAGATCTGTTACCACTGTGTATGCTGTCTTTAGAGACAGTGCCTTCAGCCAAGTCTCATTTACGCGATATGGAGAGGTCGATGGATATTCAGACTTTTAAACCCTCTCCCTGCCCAATGGCTTTACCTGCCTTCTCTTTCTTTTAAACCTTTTGCCAGAACCACTCGCACCGGGAATACCATGATCTGCATTCCACCTTTTCTCGTCCTCTTCCTGTTTAGTGGTGGAGCTGCTGTAGGGAGGAGTGGACTGGTTAATCCATAAGCAGAGAAGATCAGGCTCTTGGATCCCTGGGAACCAGCTGCATTCCCCACTCTCAGGGGCTCAGTTTTCCATCTGGCCTCTCTTGGGCCTTAGAACAGGGCAGCAAAGGAGAACACTAGTCAGCGGTGGAGGGGTCCCGGAACCCACAGGTCTCCTGCTTTGGGGAGGTGGTCGACTGAGTAGATACTTCTGATGCTGTGGGCTCCATCAAAGGCCCCAGGTGCCACTTTCTACATAAGATCACCACACTGAGGATGACAGAGTGACGTACAGCAGCAGTTTGGGCAGCGAAGGATTCTGGGGTGTAAACTCAGTTTGGACGAGGATGTGGGGGTGGAAGGGTATTGTGGCCTCACGGAGGCCTCCAGCTGCTAGAGCCATTCCTGGCCTCTTCCTTCCCGTGGCTTGGGAGGCCTCTGGGCAGTGCTGTCTAAGCAATCACACCGCCTCATCTTGCGCTCACTCTCTCCCCTTAGACGCATCTGACCTTTGGGAAGGAGTTCACAGAAGCGGTGGAAGCCAAACAGGTGGCTCAGCAGGAAGCAGAGAGGGCCAGATTCGTGGTGGAAAAGGTGAGCGTTCAACCAGATGGCAAGAGCCTCTCTTTCCCTTTCTCCTGTGCTCCGCTTCCCGTTTGCTGGGTGGCCTGGAAATTCATCATCTGTCATCTCTTCTTCCGAGATAATCAGAAAGGGATTGGAGGAACCGTACTCCTGCAATTGGTTCCAGAGTCTTTAGGGGCTAGTCAGGGATATGTGAAGTTACATTCCTAAATCACCGAAGAGTAATTTTTCTTCCACTTCCCTAAGATCAAAAACAGTCTCCTACAAATAAAAATGTTTCTGCTGGAATATTTTCAGCTTCACCAAGAAGTCATTTTTAACCGTGGTTACATAGTGAAAGCTGACAGCAAAAAAACGATCAAACGTGCCAGATGTGCTTTCGTCACCAGATTTTTTTTTTTTTTTTGGTGCTAAATCCATCCAGATGTGTCAAAGAGTGTGATAGGACACCATTTGTTTGCATAGCAGCCTGATTTTCCTTGTATTTGCAAAGATGTGTTTATTTCTTGCTATCCACTGGTGGTGAGGAGAGGGAGACAGCAAAAAATAAACAAGGAAAAGAGGGATAGATTTAATTTTGGAGAATGTAAACACAGAGTTTGTACCTGCCATAATTCCAGAGCTTTTAACAAGTCTAGAACCGTGCCTGGTGATACTAAGTGCACAATAAATATTTGTTGAGCAAACAAAAAGAGCCTAGCAGTTTGAAAGTTGTGTGTTAATTTCAGAGAGGCTTGATACTGTATCCTCCACTCACACTTCTGAAAGTCACATCTTGCAGAGAGACATCATCCTATTGATATGGCTAGGGCAAGCCTAGGAGATCTCATCTGGGCACCTGGGTCCCTGCTCAGGATCCATCCCGGTTCACAGGCACCTTGAGGGAGAGTCACAAATGCACCCTGCTCTTGGTTAGCTGTCCTGGCTTTGATAAAAGTTGCTTTGACTCAAGACTGGAGGGAAACATGAGCCTGAGGATTGATTCCCCCTTTCTTTTTCTCCTGCTTTCCTTGGCCTTGGATCCTCCTGGTTCAGAGTAGGGTGGCGGGATTAGACAGTTATTAATATTAACGAGGACTTTGAAATAGGACAGGTGTTTATATAGCCAATAGAAATGTGTCCCTGCGATGGCAAGAAGTGGGTGTTAAAGGGAAGAGGAGGACCGGTGGCAGTGTGCTTGCCGATGCCATCAGGGGCCAGAGCTAAGTTCCCAGGGTGCCTTCAGGAACCAGTGAAGAAGACACCTTTCTAGAGAAGGTGTGTCTGGGCTGTAACCTGGCCCTGCGGTTTGGTCTTAGTCTTTCTCCACCTCCGCTCTTTCAGGCTGAGCAGCAGAAAAAGGCAGCCATCATCTCTGCCGAGGGCGACTCCAAGGCAGCCGAGCTGATCGCCAACTCGCTGGCCACCGCAGGGGACGGCCTGATCGAGCTGCGCAAGCTGGAAGCCGCAGAGGACATTGCATACCAGCTGTCACGCTCTCGGAACATCACCTACCTGCCAGCGGGGCAGTCGGTGCTCCTGCAGCTGCCCCAGTGAGGGAGGACCCACCTGCCTGCACCTCCTCAGGCCAGCGGGGCCACGGCCCTGCTGATGCTTAATACCACCTTCCTTCTGTCCCCACCCAGAAATCACTGTGAAATCTCATGATTGGCTTACCGTGAAGGAAATAAAAGTAAAATCACTTCAGATCTCTAATTTCTCTATCAAATCAAGCTCTTTCATTCTTCTCACACCCACCTACTTTTTTATCCACCTCCCTACCCAAAACTGCCAAGTGCCTACGCAGACTCGCTTTGGGTCCCGGTTCGAGGCCTGCTGGAGCTTCGGCCTAGGTACTGGCAATTGGCAGAACAAAGGCAGGACAGTGTATGTGACGGACTGGGCAGCACAGGTGGCAGGTGGTGGCAGGCTCGGCCGGACTGCAAAGGCAGGCATCCGTTTTCCAGCGGCTCCTGCGCAGATGCAGCCGAAGAGAGGTGCTGGGGAATGTCAGAGAGGAAGTGGTCTGTCTCTTCCCGTAAGGCTGATTCTCTGTAACTGTGCGGCCAGCGGAAGCAGGTGTGTGTGAACAGGGCATGGATTGAAGAATCTGCCCCTGTTGAGGTGGGTGGGCTGATTTTGCTGTCCCCCAGGGTCCCAAAACTGGGATGGACTTGGATAGGGAGAGAGGAGGCCTGGACTGAGATGTGAGTCTGTCAAAGACTTCCTGTCCACCCCCCACCTTGGTCCCTCTCAAATACCCAGCGGAATTCCAGCTTGAAGGATTGCATCCTGCCGGGGCTGGACGTGCCTGCCAAAGACATCCTGAGCTCCTGGCTCCCTCGTTCAGAGACTGCCCTTCGCAAGGGCTCTGCGCTTGTGCTTTGAAAGAAACAACCATGGGAAGAAAACAAATGTGTGTAAACTGCTGTCAATAAATGACACCCAGACCTTCCAGCTCAGTCATGGGTTTGTTTTTTTGTTTGTGGGAACAGGGGGAGCAGAACAGAGCGTTCTAGCAGTTTTTGCGCGCACGTGTTTGTATTGCCAGCTGGGACAGAATCTCCAGCACGGCAGAAAACGCTTTGTTTTCAGAAAACACTCTGTGCTATGTTCCAGATCCATCCCCACTCTGAGATGAATCTCGGGGGTATCAGGTGGGGTTTGTCAAGAGGTGGGCTCGGAGGAGGCGAGGGTGGGTGGCGGTCAGTCAATGTTGCTCTGGGTTTTGGTGCAACCACTAGCCGGGGCTTACAGGCCTGCCCACCACCTTCCCCTGACGTGAGGAATGCAGTTGACGAGAAATGTGCACGTCCAGTAGCCCTCAGTGCGTTGTCATTTGATTTTGATGCATGTTAGATGGCTCGGGGGGGCCGCAGTAGGTGTGTATTGCTTATTTCTGCTTCGCTTTGGCTGATAGGGAAATTGGAAGTGCCCTGGCATTTGAGGGGGGGCCGAGTTTGTGCCTGTTGGATAGTGGGGAGCGAAAATAGGCCTCAGGTTGAGAAAGTAACCGTGCAGGTCACCTGCCTCAAGTTCTTTTAGGAGCAAAGCAGAAACAACGTGCATTGTGAGCACACAGCACTGACTGTGCTGCAGCCTCAGCTCTCGCTGTGATCCCTGGGCTCACCACCTGGCCACAGACAGGGGTCTGTAAGAAGACTCTGCAGGCTGCTCCCTGACCTGGATTCAGCATTTCCTCTCCCTGAGTGACGGGGCCAGCTGTCAGCTGGGGCAGAGGGGAACCAGATGCCCAGATTTAGGGTGGAGCTGGGGATTGAGTTCTCCCAGTCCCTATGCCCCGCATCCCTCCCGGAGCCTCCCAGCAGCGATCTGGTCCCTTCCCATTCTCTGGAGCAGACAAGGCATGTGGTGGGCTCCTGACCCTCCGCTGAACCTCCCGTCCAGCCTGCCTCCCGGCCACCTCCCCCGGCATCGCTAGGCTCAGGTCTCAAGACATCTCTTCCCTCGTTTTTTGCTGTAAGAACGGGAAGGCCTGCGAATGATGAAGTGCCTGGACTCAAAGCATGTTGAAGACTGGAGCACAAAGAGCCTAATTCCTAAATAAGTTCCAGACCGGCTTCCACTCTGCAGCCTTCCTCCTTTCCTGCCATTTATTGCCTTGGACACCCTCTTGGAGGAGGTAGGGGCAGGAGACTCCTCTCTCTTCCCTTGGCCCTTTTTAAAAGAGTAGCAGAGTTTCCTGCATTTGGCGGGAGATTGGGTTTCAACTCCAGGTGTCTGTAAGGAGCCCTGAGATGCAGAGCTGCCCTGCACAGCTTCAGGGTCCCTCCTGCCTTTGGGTCAGCCAGGTTTCCCGCTGGCTTTGCCATTAGTCCCTGTCAGGGATGGCAGAGGCCCTCCCAGTGGCAGCCGGGGCCTCGTTCTGCCTTGACTTCCGCCAAGTAATTCCTTTCACAAATGTTCAAGGACTTTTAACTGGCTTCTGTGGGTTTCTCCAGAAGCTGCCACAATGGGCCTTTATCAGCTCGGGATTCTCTGGGCCTTGGATCAAAAGCCGCGTCCTGTCCCGGCCAGGGAAGGGAGAGAGCAGGAAGTGTCTTCCTCCCTCTCTCCTTCGGTCAGGCTGAATGGTTCCCTTGTTCAGGCTCGGAAGGGTCGCCAGCTAAGACGGCGATGGGCGCTGGACGGGGAGAAGGGAGAAAAGCCCTCCAAGGGCTGCCATTTTCCTGACTTCTGCTAGTTTTGCACAATTCCTGCCAGTGTGGGCTGGTGGGGACGAGGAGTGTTGTGTTCAGCCCCGGGCGGGTTTATTTGAAAGATAGGGAAAGATGGTGGAATCTTCGTCAAATCCTGACTAAGCAAATGCTGTTCTAATAGAACATTCTAGCAATCAACAGGGGGATATGCAGTTAGGACCTCCTTTGACCTTTGCCATCCACCAATACTTGTGGGCAAAGCAGCCCACCCTGATTGAAAATAACCCGGTGAGAAGGTCGCAGGAGGCTGTAACCCATTTGTGGGCTTTCCTGGGTCTTCCATTCGGCCTGCACACTGCCCCAAACTTCCTCTTCCTAAAGCAGGTCTCATCCCCTCCCCACTGAAGAGCCTTCACTTGGCACTCGTTGCTCACTTAATAAAGGGTGAATGTCTGGTCCTGGCATTCAAGGCTGTCTGTGGGCTGGCTACCCCTTTCTAGCCTAACTTAATATTTTCCTGCTTCCCCCACAAATCTACTAGTGGTTGTCACAGGGTGGAATGGGGAAGTGGATACAGGCACTGGGGGAGGCGAAGCGGTGGGGGTGCTCCAAACCTACCTTGTCAATAACAGCCCACAGAGAGCATGCCCCAAGCAGAGGTCCTTGCCCTTGTCTGTGCCCCATGCTTTTACTGCACCCGCTTTACTCACAGCCACTTCACCCTGGACAGCCCTTCCCCCACACCCCACAGGTCCAAATGCTTCCTATCCGCTGAGTCCTAGCTCAGATCCTTTCTCTTCCATGATACTTCTACCGACGTCCCCTCCTCCCCTGACCCATCACCTCTGCTTTGCCTGAACAACTGACTGTCTCAGTGAGGCATTTATCCCTCCTTTGTTGGATTGCACCTGCATATGTGTGCATGTATGCGTGCACGTGTTTCCTCTCTCCTATTCCACACAAGTACAGAGAGAAGGACCCCCCTTTTTCTTCTGCCTGACCACCCCCAGATGTTTTCCCAAGCTAAACATGCCTAGCTCTTGTGGGAATTACTGAATGTTTGTTGCATGAATGGAAGAAGGACTAGAGTATACAGGACTGGGCTAGAAGCAAGAGCCGCAAGTCAAGGCTTTTGAGTTATTTTTCCACACTGTTAAGTCAAGTTACGTACGTCAAGCTACTCTGAATCGGGGTTCTCTGGGTCTAGCAGGCCACCCATCCACCAATGCCACCTGCCTCCCTAGACCAATTCCTCTGAATCATCCTTCCCTCGTGCCATATGGCGTCCGTGTATGGACCCTGCCTTCCCAGCCGCCTGCCCACAGCCCCCTGTCCCCTGCTTCTGTCTGGAGCAACACTCCTCTCGCTCCTCTCTCCTTTAATCCAGGTCACTCTCCCTGTCTCTAGCCCAGCTTAAAGTCTCCCTTCTCTAAGAATTCACCGCTGGCTGACCTCTTCCAAGCTTTCCTTGTGCATAAAGTCTCTCTTTATAAAAGAGACACTGAGTCTGGAATTCTGAAAACACTGGGATCTAGAATTAATCAAAAAAGGGGTGATGAGGCCTGCCCTGGCCAGTAGGGGCTGGGGTGCCTTGGCAAGGCCCAGACGCACAGAGCTGGGAGGGAGAATGGGTGAAACATACTGGGCCCAGAGAAACCAGGCTATAGTCTGAAGAGGACGCCTTTGCTGTGACCCTGTGACGCTGAGTGGATGGGAAGAGGAGGCGGCTCTCCAGCACTCTCTGATCAAGCTACTTCAGAAGAGAGAGTAAAGCCGAAAAGACAAGGTTGCTTTTGGGGAGCGTAAAGCTGTTGTCATCCTTGGAGGCTGGGACAACTCGCCTGGATTAGCCGGAAAAGCCATGGTCAGTGAAAAGCCTGGACCATCTAAATGTGGCTGATAGAGCTGCAGACACTTCAGTCAGGGAGTGGCAACTACAGCCTGCGGGGCAAGTACTATTGCTACTTGTTTTTGCATAGCTCATGAGCTAAGAATTATTTTTACACATTTAAATGCTTAGAAAAATATCAAAAGAAGAAGAAGATTTCATAGCACATGAAAATCATGTGAAATTCAAACTTTAGTATCATAAGTAAAGTTTTATTGGAACACAGACACGCTCCTTTGCACTACAACAGCAGAGTTGAATAGTTGCAACAAAGACCGTATGCCTGCAGAGCCTGGAATATTTACTATCTTTCCCTTTATAGCAGAAGTTTGCTACTGGGTGAGGTGGCTCACGCCCATAATCCTAACACTCTGGGAGGCCGAGGCAGGAAGATCGCTTGAGGTCAGGAGTTTGAGACCAGCCTGAGCAAGAGCAAGACCCCATCTCTACAAAAAATACAAAAATTAGCTGGGTGTGGTGGCATGCGCCTATAGTCCCAGCTACTTGGGAGGCTGAGGCAGGAGGATCACTTGAGCCCAGGAGTTTGAAGTTGCAGTGAGTTATGATTATGCCACTGCACTCCAGCCAAGTGACACAGCAAGACTCCATCTGAAAAAAAAGTTTGCTGACTCCCTGACTTAGGGGATTAGACAGGCTTGGAAAAGAAAGGGGAAAACCCTGGAATTTGGAAGTCTCAGGCACCAGGAAGGGCTGAGGATGTTAAGTCATATACAAATGTAATTGTCACCAAAGTCCTTGATGGTGTCCAAGGCTATAGTGATTTGAGAAGCAAAGTCACACTGGGGCCCTGGCACACAGATTGATAACGCCTGCTGTTCTCCACGGCCTGCATGTGTTTCTGAAATGGCAAGAGAGGGGAGGGTAAGAAACAGGTGAGAAGGAGAAAGGAATGAGAACCCTAAGGTCTCATGATGGTCTGAGGTAGAACCACTTCTTTTCCACTCCTCTGCCCTCCAGGAAGTCTCTACTGCTGGACTGTCCTTCCAACACAAGGAGAAGCCACGGCCAAGGAGGAATGCCCAGTGCAGGGCTGGATCACAGAAGCTGGGGCCTCTGGGAGCTTTAGCCTCTGGTCGGAGGAGTCTCTTGGCTCCACATCTGTCATGGACAACCAGAGACCCCCAGAACCTACAGGTGGTCTTTATTGTGGATTGTGCCAAAACTAATCTTTAAGAGGCTTCAAGAACAGATGGGCCTTCTGCCTCTGGCTAGCAGTCGCTTCTTGCCTTTGTTGCCTTTCCCAAGCTCTCAATGTGAAATGCCATTTCCTCTTCCGTGTCCACACGCCCCCTCTCCTTAAGATTCCCTTTGACACTCTGTGGGTGGTCAAGCTAGGGGTGGGATCCAGGTCTCCACACTCTGTCTGGTGCTATTCCCACCCCGTCTCTCGGGGTCCAAACGTTCCAATATTGGAGGCACCTTGACATGTAAATCCTTCCTCTGCACTCACAGATGGGTGGCTGCATGTGTCCTCTTCATTCCCGTCATAAGCATGCTTTTATCCCCAGCTAGACTGGGGCACGTGGGAGGCAGAGACGATGTCTTCTCTTTTGCAAGCCCCTTCATGCCACTGAGCTGCGGCAACGCTTGCTGACCCCCGGAAACTCTGAGCTGGGCTGGGCTTGCCACGGTTCTCACTCTAGACAGCAACTCAGCTTAGTGGAAAGCGTACGAGTTCTAGAACCAGAAAGATTTGAGTTTGGATTCTGACTCTGCCACTGACTAGCTTGGGAGACTTTGAGCAAATTACTTACGTACTTCAAGCAGCCCCTTTTTTTCTTCTTCTCAAGAAACTAAGGGTATGAATAGCCACATTGCAAGGTGGAGGCAGTTCTTGAAGAGTAAATGGTGTGACTGACATGAAGGTGGTTACAACCATAGTGGCGATGAGTTTCTCAGTCTTACCTGAGGGCTCAGACACTGCTGTTGTTTGAAGGAAGGGTTCCATGGCTGCAAAAGTTTGAAATCCGCTGTCCTAGAAGCTCTTCTGAGAAGTTCCTTTCGATCTCTCAAATCTGTTTCAGACCCTGAGCCTGGCCAGGCTGTGACCTCCCTTCTCCACCAGATGGCAGCAACCTGTCTGCTACCGCAGGTGTCAGCTGTCGACCAGTACAAGATGTTCGGAAAACTGTCCCCGGGAAAGGCTAGGAGAATGTTAGCGCCAATACTGAGGCGAAGTAAATAGGTCAAAGTGACCCTCTGCAGACGACTTTCTGATTTGGAACCCCTTGGGCATCTGTGGCTGTAAAGATACCAACTGTCCTGCCTCAACCACCAGCCAAACTGGTGCTACTCATCTCTCCGCCAGGTGGGAGACCGCCTGCTTTAACTCTTTCTTAAACCAAGAAGGCTCCCAGGGTGCTGGATAGTTAGGCTTTGGTGGCCTGAGATCAATTTGGAAGCTCACCCAGTTGTTAATGAATTAATATGACAAAAGGGGACATCAGATTCTCTTTCTGAGGCCGCAGGAGTTTCCTTTAAATTTCCCAAAACACTCACGAGGAGGAATAAGATTAAATCTGATAGGCTGATAAGTACTAGGGGAGGCCTGATCTTATGTCTTGTGGATGCTTTTATGAATGAACAGACCCAGAAAAGGACAAGTGCTGTGTACACAGTTGGTCCATTCATCCAGCCAACAAATATTATTGAGTACCTACTGTGTGCAGTCCTGGCCTAGATGCTTCAGGGAATTAAAAGATAAATCAGACACAGGCCCCCCTCCCTTTTTTTTTAAATAGAGACAGGGTCTTGCCCTGTTGCCCAAGCTGGCGCACAGTGGCATCATCATAGCTCACTGCAACCTTGAACTCCTGGGCTCAAGTGATTCTCCTGCCTCAGCCTCCGGAGTCACTTGGACTGCAGATGTTTGCTGCCACGCCCGTCTAATTCTATTTTTTGTAGAAATGAGGGTTTCACCATGTTGCTCAGGCTGGTCTCAAACTCCTGGCTTCAAGTGATCTTCCTGCCTCAGCCTCCCAAAGTGCTAGGATTATAGGCATGAGCCACCATGTCCAACCCCAGACACAGGTCTTGTTTGAAAAGGCTAATACAACTTAGTCCACATGACAGGTGATTGGGTCATGTGTATTGAAATACTTTATATTGGCTTTCTTCATCTTCTTCTTCTCCTTCTCCTCCTCCTCCTCCTTCTTCTTCCTTCAGATTTCTGTTCCTTATTGTGTGGCCAGGCCAGAAGTTAAATGATGAGGCCATGATATGGGGAAGAAACAGGGAAAGGGAGTGGTTGGAAGGAAACCAGAGAGTGCTCAAACATTTGCCATAAGGAATCCACAAAGTGGAGTGTAGAATTAGCGACGCTGTTATTGATGTATACAGGTCTTAAAGCAAAGCAGTTTTCCCATCTCCTCACATCGATTTTCCTGGAGACTTAATAATCCTACCTCTGCCCTCTTTGATCTTGCTAATGCATACTGCCTGATTCTTTAATTCATCTTAAAAAGAACACTTACTGGCTTAAGACTTTTTATTTTAAAAGATACAGGAAAGTGTAAAGAATAAAACAGGGCCGGGAGCGGTGGCTCACATCTGTAATCCCAGCACTTTGGGAGGCCTAGGTGGAAGGAAGTCTTGAGGCCAGGAGTTTGAGACCAGCCTGGGCAACATAGCAAGAGCCTGTCTCTACAAAAAATTTAAAGATTAGTCCAAGTGTGGTGTTACATGCCTGTAGTCCCAGCTACTCGGGGACTGAAGCAGGAGGATTGCTTGAACCCAGGAATTTAAGGTTACAGTGAGCTCTGACTGGGCCACTGCACTCCAGCCTGGGTGACATGGCTAGACCCTGTCTCTAAAAAAATAAAATAAAATAAAATAAAATAAAACAGAATAAACATAATCCCATTGCCCACAGGTAGTATTTTAAAAATATATATACCTCACTATGTAATGCAAACAGTATAGAAGGATAAATAATGAACAGGGAAAGCCCTCCCACTACTTCTCTTCCACAGTTCCTCTTCCTCAAAATAACCACTGTTAGGTTGCTCAAATTTCCTTCCAGAAAAACAAAAATCATGCATTCAGCAGCACATATATCTCTCAGCCTATATGTACATAGCTTCTGCTATTGTTATTTGCACAGAAGGAGAACACAGTGTACCTTGCTGTTTTCATTTATTGGAGTATCTTGGACATCTTGCCTGATAGCACACACTAATCCATTTCATTCTTTTTAATGGCTACATTGTTTCCCCTAGTGTGGATCTATGATGTTTTGTTGTCACCAGTTAGCTTTTGCTGTTGCAAACAAACAACCGCAATGCAATGCTGCTGCCTGGTTCTTGTCATGGCCCACCTGTCTTTGCACATGATTTTCCCACAGGGAACAGGGTTGTGCCTAGGGTCCTAGGAAAGAACCTTTGGGGTGGGGGGATGGTAATGCTTGAGCCCCTATAGCTGCCCAGTGGCTTCATATTATGAACGTGTGGCTTTGATTTCTTTGTGGAAGTTGTCACTCTTCTTCCTGTTCCTTGACAAGCTGGCATGGCTGCTACCAGGCTGGCCATGGGGAGCTTGGGTTGCCCTGGGACGGAGCCCTTCTATCTCCCAGCTGGCTGATGGCTTGCTGGGTCAGCAGACAGGCCCCCTGGGGCTCTTGGCTCAAGCCGGGCTTGTGCTGCTTGGTTGGTGTTCATGGCTGCACAGCCCTGCTCTGAGATTCACAAACAAACAGGAAGCCAGTCCACTTCCTCCTTGCTGGGGCTTGTGCCCTGTCCTTATCAGCCAGTTAGCCCAGAGGGGAAGGAGCAGCTGGGATTCAGAAGGCAACTTCCTGGCAGAGGCAATGGGGAATTCTGGTCCCACTGCCAGGATAGACTCCCCATCTCTGTGCACCTATTTGCCCAGCAGGGACAGCCTTACTGACAAAGTTGGGTTCAAATTCTCCCCTTTGGGAAGACTTTTCAGATAAACCCCACCCCCTTGTCCCTTTGGTTCTGAGATTGCATTCTCTTTTGAACTTGTAGTAAGCAGCTCTCTAGGTGTTCGTGGTATTTTCTCCCCAAGGCAGCACTGACATATTTTCCTCTGCCTTTTCCCAGCGCCCTCCCAGCACGGCTCTCCCTGTTCCTGGGGGTGCTCGATAAATGCAGACGGTACGACCAATCCCGAAAGGGGTGCCACACGGGGTTGCAGCCTTTGCTCACTATGGGGCAGGAACGCATTGCTACTTGGGACTGTGGGGCAGCTGAATAGGAGGGAGTGGTGAGGACAGTTACCAGGGTGTGAAACAGAGGTGTTGCTGGGTGGAGGCGGGAGATGAGAGCTGCAGATATTCTGTCTAGTCAACAAGCCCTGAGTGCCACTAGACCACAGGAAAATCGGTTCCCTACATGAGAGTTACTATATGCGTGACACAAGGGGTGACCATTTTAAAGGAATTAGAATTTTTGGCTGGGCACGGTGGCTCATGCCCGTAATCCCAGCATTCTAGGAGGCTGAGGTGGGAGGATCACTTGAGGTCAGGAGTTCGAGACCAGCCTGAGCAAGAGCGAGCCCCCCATCTCTACTAAAAATACAAAAATTAGCCAGGAGTCATGGCACATGCCTGTAGTCCCAGGAACTGGGGAGGCTGAGGCAGGAGCATCGCTTGAGCCCAGGAGTTTGAGGTTGCAGTGAGCTATGATGATGCCACTGCACTCCAGCCTGGGTGATAGAGCAAGACCCTATCTTGAAAAAAAAAAATTAAAAAATTAGAAAAAAAAATTAAAGGAATTAGAATTTCAAAAATACAGCCAAACATAAAAACAAACAATGCTGAACATACTTAATCCTTCGCGGTGTGACTCAAAGTGCACATTAGATGCCTCAGTGCCTCGGGCGATCATTATGACTATAAATTACTTTAGAGAACATTAGACGTGGGCCTGGCAGCCTGGAGTGAGTCACTGTCAGTTGCTTAAAAAATAAAATCTCTGATATCTACCTGTTTAGTAGCCACTGTTCTCTTTTTTAAGAAAGCTGGTGCAGAAACCAAACTAAAAAACAAACATGGACTACAAAGCCCTAAATGCCCACTTATCTCCACTTTGCAGTTGTTTGGGCTTCAAATAAAAGTTTCTCTGTGAAGCACCTGGGGGCTGGAGGGGCCAGGTGAGGATGCAGTGGGGAATGACGAGTGAGTCAGGCTGGGGGCTGAGGAAGGAGGACACATGGAGGCAGAGACCTTCAGGGATGGGAGCTGTCTCAGAAGTCCAGTGTGGACCATGAAACAGCAGCTCTGGAAGTCCCAAATTTCTTCGAAGGGCATCCACACTCATAATGTGGATCTCAAAAGTGGACAGAGGGATGACCCTGGTGGCCGTTCCAGGGACATGTGAGGTTCAAGGTGCTCCTTGATCTTCACCCAGTTCCACACAGTCTTCACAGCATCACTCAGGGGAGTTCAGCTCCCTCTGTGTCCCGTGCAGTTTCCAAACCTTCTGCCCAGAGCCAGTTTAGGCTGTTTCCTCCAAAGGCAGAGACGGATCGAGTCAGGGCAAAGGCTGGGCCCAGCAGTGAGGGACACACACTGTAGCCTATGAGGCTGGTGAGACACTCCTCGCCCTTCCAGCATACCAGCACCCCCGGCCCCATCCCAAGCAGACAATAAGAGATGAGTGGAAACCTCAGGTTAAAAATACCCAGTTTTATTGTAAGAGAAATAAGAACAGGAAGGAAGTGTGTGGAGGCAGGGCAGAATAGAGAAAAAGCCCCGGAGAAGGAGCACGAGATGTCATGAATGGCCGGAAGCTGAGCAGGTAGAGCAGGTGGAGGCCCTTCAGGTGCCTGCCGGGTTTGTAGGCAGGGGAAGGGGGCATGGTGGGCTTCGCGTTCTTTGGCATGGTTCAGGCAGGTCCTCCCAGAGAAATGGTTTTGACCCACTAAGACCAAGATTCATATCCCTAAAAAGAGTCTTGGGCCAGGCCGGGAGGCACTCCGGGAGGCCGAGGCGGGAGGATTGCTCAAGGTTAGGAGTTCGAAACCAGCCTGGGTAAGAGTGAGACCCCTGTTTCTACTAAAAATAGAAAAATTAGCCAGGTGTGGTGGCGAGTACCTGTAGTCCCAGCTGCCTGTAGTCCCTGAGGCAGGAGGATCGCCTGAGCCCAGCAGTTTGAGGTTGCTGTGAGCTAGGCTGGCGCCATGGCACTCTAGCCCCGACAACAGAGTGAGATTCTGTCTTGAAAAAAATAAAAAAAGTCTTGGGCCAGGATATGAGTGGACAAGCAGAGGGCCTTCTCCAAGGACAGTGGGACATGGGTGACCTGAGGGGAGCCTATCATGTATGTCATTCTCTCTGGGTGGGGTGGGGGAGAAAAGCCACCTGAACCACCAGACTCTCAGCCCTGGGCAAGGTGGAAAGAGTGTTCAGCTGCCCTTGGGAAGAGCAGCCACTCTTGTTGAGGGAAAGAACAAAGAGAAGGCTGAGCGAGGCAGCCTAGCATCGACTCTACAGCACAGAGGCTAAGGTCAGGGCTCTGGATCGGGGATGCCAGCATTTGACTCCTGACTCTGTCACTTATTAGCTGCATGACCTTGGACTAACAGCAACTTTTCTGTGCTTCAGTTTCATCTGTACAATGGGGATGACAACAGGTGCCCTCATAGCACTGTGGCTGCTACAACAGCGTCTGGTCCCTAGTAAGTGCTTTTTCAGTGGTAGCTGTTGGGGCAGGGGGAGAGGGCAGTGCCAGCAATGGATGGGAAAGATGTTCCTAACACCTCATGTCAACGGAACAGCCCTTCCCAGAGAGCCTGGCACCGCACCAGGCCAGGAGGCAGCAGGGGAAAGGAGGGTGTGGAGATACATAAGACATGGGCCCAAGTGAGGAGCCAATATCCTGTGGAGGATACCAACAGCTAAGCGATCACACGTCAGCATAACGCAAGAGTTTCCTACCAGTGCTGGGGTGCGAAGAGTGGATGACTTTCTGTGCCTTCGGTGTTTGAACGGGGCCAGGCCAGCTGGTCTTGGAAGTTAAACAGGCTGAGAAGGGACATGAAAAGACAGTCCAAGAAAGAGGAAACATGCTATACAAAGTGGCAACTCCTAGATGGTCGGTTGGGGCTTGAAAGCGGGGAAGGGTGGCGGGGGGCGACCAGCTTGGAACTCTGCCAAGAGCCCCCCCCCTCGGGAGGGAGGCTTAGGCAGGAGGATCACTTGAGCCCAGGAGTTTGAGGTTGCTGTGAGCTATGATGATGCCACTGCACTCTAACCCAGGTGACAGAGCAAGCCCCTGTCTGAAAGAAAGAAGGAAGGAAAGAAAGAAAGAAGGAAAGAAAGAAAGAAAGAAAGATAGAAAGGTGAGCTTGAGGTGGGTGTTGGAGATGACAGAATGGTGGGTACAGCCATGGGAATGAGGTGGCCACAGGCCGCAGGAAATCCCTCCAGACTGACTTGAGCAAGCTTTACCATTGTGCTAATATATGGATGGACACTGAGTCATGGGCCACGTGTGGCACATGGAGTCTCCTGTGGGGCGTGGGAGGTGCACCAGAGGGGCTGGCAGGGCTCCCTCGCTCTTTAGTTCATGGCCAGAAGATCGCGAAGCATCACAGTTTACATTGCCTGGTTAAATGACATTACAGATGATATTATCTAACCTGGACTAAATTAACCTTTACAAAATGGACAAGGGGCTTAAAAAGATTCCGGCAAAAAACCTGCAGATTTAGTTAAGACCATCGTAATTCAGCAAGCACTAGGACACACGAAAATGACAAAGCGGGCCCTGCTCCTCATGGAAACTTTTTGTCCGCCCCATTATGAGGCTAAAACAATGACAATTTAATCAGGTCTAACATGAAGACAGCCCCCCCAATTTTTTTTTTATTTTAATGGATACACAATAGTTGTATGTGTTTATGGAGTATTGTGATATTTTGACACAACCATACAATGTGTAATAATCAAATCTGGGTAATTGGGATATCCATCATCTCAAACATTTATCATTTCTTTGTGTTGGAAACATTCCAAATTTTCTCTTCTAGCTATTTTGAAATATACAATAAATTAGTGTTAACTATAGTCATCCTATTGTGTTATCCAACACTAGATATTATTTTATCCACCAAAATTTTTAAATTTGTAATTGTTGAGGAGACTATTTGAAATGTGAACTTCCATGTCTACCACTGTTAAAAACCACCCTCATCCCAAATATATGTTGTGTCTGGAGACACTAATGGCAGTAAGTTGTGTACACAATTTATAAATAATTCAACAGATATTAAGAGTGCATGCTCAAACTTTATTACTGATGAGATCTAACATCTCAGTTTGGGGGCTGTCAGTCTCAGTTAGAATCTGATTTGGGCAAATATTCTCAAGCCATGGGTTTCGGGTCCCAGGGAATGAGCCGGTTTCTTGCTTTATCAGTTGTCCACATCTGAAATCCTATGTGTTGCACTTACCTCTAAGAACAAAGGATGCTTGTGTTGTAGAGTTTGGCCGCAACAGCTCATGTGTCTTTCATCGTCTTGGTCCTTCTGGAAATGAGGGGAAGAGTAACCCAGCTCCCTGGAGAAAAGCCTTATGTAAACACAAGGTGTTGCCGAAGTTATTTGTTACTATTACTGACAACGGTGACAGGCAGCAACTTTGTGTGCTGCTCCAAGGAGTTCTAGCGAGGAGCCAAGTGAGGGGGTTCTAATCTCCTAACAGCATGTGGGTCCAGGGGACCTTCTGGCCTATGTGTCCTATGGGGCATGGAGGCTGCTAGGGCTTAGAAAAACTGAAGTCCCCAAAGGGTGGGACTGTCATTCTCTAAGGAGGGAAGAGCCCATTTCCTACTAGACAGAGTGCAAGGTCTAACTGGACCAGTGACGGATTGAAGAAAGCATTCCGTGTGCCAGCCCAGGAGCCCAGGCCAGGGAGCTGATGCCTTCGCTGAGACTTAGGCGCCCGCATCCCACCTGCGGGGGAAGCTGGGCTGGGAGTGAAGGGTGTTCTTGGCCTTTGCACTCTCGCCCTCACACACGCTCTCTCTCTCTCTCTCAAGCCAAGAACACGCACCCATAAAATTTTATATTAAAATAATTATTTTCACTTTTTGAAGCACATTTTGGGGCAGGGGCAGGGAGTTAATAGAGTGGGGATGATTGTTCTCTGTGATGTATGTCTAACATTTATTGAGCCCAGGCCCTGTGTGCAAGGTGCTGTCCTTGGGCACCATGGAGACACAAAGGTGAACGAGATGTCAGGATGCTGATGTCCAGGAGCAAGTTAAGATGTGCACATAACCACAGCCCAAGGCAGGGACAGGGCCTTGGAGGGGCTGGATGAAGAGGAACCAGCATTCCAAAGTGGGATGAGGGTCAGGTGCAGTCCTAGAGGAGATGACCTCTGGCCTGGGCCTTGAAGGCTAGGAGGGTCTCACCAGGTAGAGATGGAGGGAGTGACATTCCCAAAGAAAGAACAAAGCTCCCCAGTGGAAAAGTATGGGCTGTGTATGACCCACAGTGAGCCATGCAGAGGGGAAAGGGGAAGAGAGGGTTTGGAAAGGTGTTAGAATCAGATTTTCATCAGCCACATGCTGGACTACACGATCCAGAGTTTATCTTCACTGAGCAGTGAGGAGCCTTGCAAAGTTTTCGGGCAGGTGAGACAGTGAACTCAAAGAAGTTAAAAACAAAACAAAACGTGTGCAGGGTCCTATAGCGAGTTAGTTTGCAGCCCAGCCCAGACTTGAACCCAGATTTAGACTGACACAAGCCAAGCTCTTGGCCCTCGCACTGACCAGACACAGACGGGCGGGTGGGAAAGTGCTCCAGGCTAGGGGTGAGCAGACTGATTCTCCAGGAAACCCTGCAGGCCGAGTTTCCAAGCAACTAGGCACCCTACCCTGCTTGGCTTCGGTCTTGTTGGGCTGAGTCTTCCCATGGAAGCTGGGTGGTGGACGAGCCGGTGGCTGGACTACAATGCTTGGGAACCCAAATGGGTTGGGCTGGGAATGGCAGAGTGTGGGATCGCTGCAATAAAATGAAGGCAGAGGAGCCCGTGCAGTGTCCTGGGGTGTGAGGCACACAGGGCGTGGGGCCTTACATTCCTGGATGGTTAAGACGCCACAGCTGATTACTATCATTATTATTCCCGCCTTGGCTTCTCTGAGCTTTTATCCTGCAGGACCTTGCCTCGCTAGGCCTGAGTTACCAACTACCAAGGGGTGGGGAGGGCGGCTCCTGGCTGCAAAGGAACATGACATGAGCACGGGTTTTTCCCCTAACGCCGAGCTCCTTCCCAACCCTGGAAGCATGGGCAGAATTTATCAAGGGAAACTGAGGCACAGAGGTCCTGAACAATGTGGCCGAGGTCCTGTAGCAGAAGCTCCCCCCATCCCACCCCGCCACCCCGTACTCACTAGGCCATGCTTTCTCCTCCTCCCTCAGTGGAGGCAGATCTTGTCGGCCGGGAGGGGAGCCAGAGAAGGTGTGGATTCTAGAAGAGAGAACTGGGCTGGGGCCAGGACAGCAGAACTGGTACCCTCTGTGCCAGGCGCTTCGGGCATCATGAGCTCAGGCTCCCGGTTTCGCGTCTCTCTGGAAGGTTCTGCCATATGGGTGGATCTTCCCCAAGCCCCCGAGGGAGGGCAACACTGCAGACGTGCAAAAGGCCTCCCGCCCTCCCGTCAGAGGCCAGATTCAGCATCCCGGGATAGGAAGAGCCTGGTTCTCATAAAGATGGACCAGGCCTGAGGCAGAGGGCCAGACGATGGCTCAGAGACAGGGAGAGGTGTGTGTGTGTGATGTGTGCATGTTTGCTAACACCAGGCTTCCAGCAGCGACATGTCCCTACCTGCTGAGATGAGATGAAAGGGAGAAAGACTAGAAGGGAATGTGAACGACAATCTTAGAGCTGGCTGAGGGGCTGAGTGGACCCTACAAAATGCATGGATCCTGTCAGACAGTGGACCCAGAGGAGGAGGAAGGGAACAGCCCTTTAGGCTGCACCAGTTGCCTTAGTCACAACCTCCTGTCCATGTAGAGAGCAGCAATCTTTGGGAACATCTGGCTTTAAAGAGAGGTAGGACAACATGGACGGGTAGGTTGAGGAAGTTGGAGGAGAAAGGACAATAGTGAGGCCTCAGCTGCCTCCCCAAGCTCTCACATCACCCGTGCCTGCCAGAGTCGGCCGACCAGCTGAGCATTTGTGTATCAGGCATTTATTGAGCAGCTACTATGTGCAAGGCTGCAGCTGTGGGTGGGGACGCATAAGACATATCCTCTGCCCTCAGGAGGCTCCCTTTGGAGAAAGAGAAATTTCTTTTTGGTTTCACTGCTACCCTCCACACCACACAACACCAGACTCCTGGGCCTCTGGTCTTGCTGAGTTCCCAGGAGACTCATTCCTCCCTGGCTATTTTCTGCCTTGACTACACTGGTCCCTGCCTCTGCCATTACATTGTCTGTCAGCTCTCTGAGGTCACATGGGAGCAGTATGCACTAGAATTCTTGCTGGTTTCTTGACACCCACCAGCCGAAATACTCAGCCCTCAGCCGCAAAAGTTGTCTCTTGAACTTATGCTGTGATTAGGCCACTCTAAGACTCACGGTTCTTCCGTGATCCTGCTCGTCTTCCAGACCAAATACACCTTTCAGCCTGTAAAGCCTCCACCCACTTGTCCTTTCCTATGGGTGACCTGAAGACCCTGCAGTGGCTCCCTCTTGCGTATACAGTGTGCACTTTGGGGGGCTATTTGCCAGGGCTCACCCACATGTTTCTAGCTGTTATTGTTACCCAACATGGCCCCTTCCTTCCCCAGCACACAGGCATTTGTCATGGAACTCTCACATCTCAACAAGGGCGAAGACCTTTTTAAGGCAATCATTTCAACGTTTATAGTTGATTTACTCAACAAACATTTACGGATTAACTGCTCTGTGTGAGGCATTGTGACAGGTACTAAGACAGTTTTGATGGTGACTAGGACAGACGTGACTCCTGTCCCCAGGGAGCCCATGAACTAACAGGGATGACAGACACTACAGATGAAAATAGGTTGTGGCGAGTGGTCACTGAAAGTCCCTGAAAGTCCTGCTGAGCTGCACTCCCGCCGTGAACTCATAGGCCTCTTACTTCCTGCCTGGGCTCTTCACAGAGCAGAGTGTGCCTTGCTGGAGAGGAAGGGAGAATGTGCCAACAGGACGTCCACATGGCCAGACCTAAAAGCCACTGGCCCCCGATCTCTTCTCTCCCCATGGGTGAGGTCTCTCTCTTCCCAAATCCAGTGTCCTCTAGAAGTGACATAGGCAGCGGGGACAGAATTAAGAGTCTACGAATTCCATGTAAAAACAAGCCCTTTGGACAATGAAGCTGTGAAGGGCTACAGAAGGCACTTCACAATTTCACCGTGTTAGGAAATACCAGCTTCTGCCACCTCTCCAGAAAGCAGCCATCATTTTGGGTGTGAGATCCACTCTCCTCTGTTCTGACGAAATTGCCTGTGACAGGTGGTGCTCTGTGCTTTTGAAACTTGTCCATGAATGAAGGCTCTAACTCCTCATGCAGTTGTTTGATGTTGAGTCAGTGTTTAATGACTATAATTGGCAGAAAAGTCTCCCAACTGCTTAACCAAGATGCAAATTCCACCCTCTTGCTTGTCAACTACCTCTGCACAATGGAAAAAACATGGCAAAGTTGTAAGACATTCTCTACTCCAAATCCTCCATTAAAACACCTATAAAACTGACATAAGTAGGAAGCCTTTGGATCTGATGACCCTCATTCTCTCTAAGTGTCAACATCCCATATGGACATTTTTTAGACGATGTTGCAGTCAGGGAGGGAGGAAGACAGAGGGCTTGAACAGACTTGAACACAAGCCTCCCTGTGCTTCCCCAGGGCCCTCTCCGGAGTGGGGTTTTCTCCCCACTTGGTGCCTCTGTCACTAGGGTACATTGGGCCGGGGGTAACATTCCTGGTCATGGAACTGGGATGGATCCTGAGAATGCGGGTGCAGAGGGAAGACGTGTCCATGAAGCACGGAGGGAAAGTGCTCCTTTCTAGGTGGCCTGGTAAAAGTGAAATGACTCGAGCTCTAAAGTTAGAAAGGCCGTAGAGAAAATTTTCAAAGGCTGCTGCCTGAAGTTTGTGGGAGTTTCCTAAATCAAAGAGCAAATCCTTATATGGGAAAAGAATCTTTCTTTTCCTTCCTTCTTTCCTTCCTTCCTTCCTTCCTTCCTTCCTTCCTCCTCTCCCTTCCTCCCTTCTTTCCTTCTCGCTTCCTTGCTTTCCTCTAGAACCTAAAACAGCGAGTCCCTACAGAAAACCTTCCTTTGTTCTTGCTATAGTCCACAGCCTGGAACACCCCTCCCCTTTCCTCTTCCAGCCTCAATCCTACCATCCTTCCAGCTAAAGTCAAATGTCCTTTAAAGTCAAATAAGTGGCATTCCCCATCCAGTCAAGCTCTCTCCAAATTCCCATTTATTCCATTAAACTACATGGCTTGAAATGCTTACACAATGCCTCATGTTCTCTAGTTGTATAACGTACATGTATTGCATTCCCCCAGCCAGGCTGCAAACATCTGGGGGCAGAGCCCATGCCTTATGTTTGGGAGTCCATCAGATCACGAGCACAGGGCTGGGTACATAACAGGTCTTTACTGCAAACTTCATTTGCCTTCCACTTCTCAATAAACATCAGAGAATTCACACTGGAGAAAACATTCCAAAAAGTGTATTTATTTGGGTGGAGTAACCATCTTATACACTGTCAGAGAATTCCTAGTGGGAAGAGACCCTGTGTCTGGGTCTGTGCATGGGAGAGCCCTCAGGGGAAGTCTTAAGGCTTGGAAGCCAGGCCTTCCCCATATCCTGGAACTCCATCACCGAGTGCAGCGGCTATGGGGAAACCTTCCTCACTCAAGACGATTGCCTGGTGTCAGCAGCACCTTCGAGAGAAACTATGAGCCTGAAGCATGTAGGAAGCCACCTCTAAGATCTTCACCAGCACCAGAGAACCCGCCTGAGAGTGGCGCACAGTGCTAGATGCTGAGGACACCACTGGCTACAAAGCAGACGCAGTTCCTGTCTCTGTGAAGCTTGTCTCTTGACCCCTCTCCCCATTGAAGAGACAGACCCTTGGAGAGGAAGCGTTATAGACCGTAGATACAATTGAAATATTAAAAACTTTGTTAAGTGCCTTTTTCATTTTTGAACTTGAAGCACTTCCATGTTGACTGCCTTTGTCCTTGACTCTCGCTAGAGAAGGGAAGGGATGGTTCACCCAATACATGTTGTTGATGGAGAAACGGGGCTGGAGGGGCTGCATCCCTGGCCCAGGGCACACTGGCAGTCAGGATAAGAGCGCAAGTCCCTGGGAACCATGCTAGGTGCTAAGGGAGACCAAAAGTGAAAAGGGAGGCCCCATGCCCTTAAGTAGCTTGCAGTCCAGGGAAGGGGCAGACAGGTCCGTAATACATAAGAGGTGCTTTAACAGGAGTGGATGCAAAATGCAACAGAGGTGCAGGAGAAGAAGGCCTGAGTCCCTCTGGCTGAAACAGGAAAGGCTTCACCGAGGAGGTGCTGTTTGGGTTGAGATGTAAAGGATGAGGGGTTTGCCAAATAAACAAGTAAGAAGAGGGTGTTCCAGGTGGCAGAAACAACACAGGCACAGTGTGGAGGTGAGAAAGGGCCTACCAAGGATGCTGGAGAAGTTCATTACACACAGCACAGGGGGAGTGAGGCCAACGAGGCAGTGAGGCAGCGGCCAGATCACACGAGGCCCTGAATGCTTTGCACAGCAGTTCAGGTTTCGCAATGGGGAGATATTATCGTTTCCTACTGCTGCTATAACAAATTACCACAAATTGAGTGGCTTAAAACAACATAAATATATTACCTTATAGTTTGGGGCTAACATCAAGGTGTCGGCAGGGTTGCTTCTGGCAGCTCTTCTTTGCCTGCTGCAGCTCCTAGGGGCTGCCTGCATTCCTTGGCTCATGTCCTTCTCCCGTCTTCACAGCCAGCAATCTCATCGCCCAACCTCTCTTCCATGGTCACACCTCCTCTGACTCTAATGCTCCTGCCTTCCTCTTCTCGGGACGCTTGTGATCACTGTGGGCCCACTAGATAATCCCAATAATCTCTACATCTCACGATGTTTAACCTAATCACATTGGCAACATCCTTCTTGTCATGTAAAGCAATGTAGTCACAGGTTCAGGAAGTCAGGATATAGACATCTTTGGGGGCCATTGTTCTGCTCACCACAGCAGCCATTCAAGAATTCTGGGCAGGAACTGAGTTGGGGTGTTGGGTGGTACAACACTGTGGTTAAAAGAGCAGGTTTTAGGAATCTAACTACCTGGGTTCAATCCTGACTCTGTCACTTAAGAGCTATGTAACCTTGTATCATTTGCTACTTAATTTCTCTTTGCCTTGGTTTCCCCATCTGTAAAATAGGGATATCTGCCTTAAAGGGTAGTTGAAAGGATTATATGGGATAGGATGAAAGGATTATATGGGTAGTTGAAAGGATTATATGGGATAACAGAGATGAAACACTTAGGACGGGAGAAAGCTCTCAATAAATTAGGAGCATCTTGGTGCAAACTAAGTGCCAACAATAGTGCCCTGGTCAGGACAAAGATGTTTGCAGTTAATGCTATGTTTAACAGAACCTAGCTTCCCAGGGGCCCGCCAGCTAGGGAAGGAGGTACCTGAGCATCAGGACATTCTCTGGCTCATAGGAAACATGTGGCCCCTCAGTGACACCACATTGCTCAGTGTAACCCTCACCTGCTTCCTCTCTGTTGGCATAAAGAAATGAGGGATAGAAGCTGCCCCTATCTATTCCCATTTTATGGTGGGATTCTGTCTGGGTGTTGGATAAAATTAAAGAGTAGATTGGTACTTTGTTTTAAGTTTTCTTTTCTGAAATCTTTGAAACAACTGTTTAATTTGACATGGGGCCAGTTAAAGACTTGGCAACACCTTACCCGTGTATCCAGTGTGATGATGAGTATGCTTGTCAGAGTCACTGGGCACCTGCTTCTGGGTCCCTTGCTTCTCTAATACACCTTCAGACATCTCTGTCCCCATTTCCTAGTACTAATGAACCTGAAGCTATCAAAGTATCTCTCTCCCTCCTGTTGACTTTTTCTCTCGGAACTCCCAAGGAGTGGATCTGGATCTCCTAGCAGTTTACCTGCAAGTAAGGTTGCCAGATAAAATAGAGGATACCTTGTTAAATTTGAATTTCAGAAAAGCAATGAATACTTTTAGTTCAGGTTGAATATCCCTTATCCAAAGTACTTGGGACAAGAAGTGTTTCGGATTTTGGATTTTTGGAGTAGGGATACTCAACCTGTATAAGTCCCAAACCTTACTATACATTGAACATCACTTTGTTAACTGGATTATTTGATTAATGAGAACATACCATCCCCCAATGTCACCATGTAAAGTGTCACCAATGTAATGGTGACACTTTACTGTATGTTCTCTAATTCAATCTACAAGGTAGATTGTGATTCAAGCCCTGAAACTTATAGTACCTTCTCATAGAGGACCTTCTAGTGACACAGAGAAGAGAACACACATTGTGGTTCTAGAGGGATGGTGAGGGTCAGAATAATGGGGACTGGTCCCTCTTATTTCATGACACAGATTCTGCCCAACTCTGAGATTCAGACAAGCTTAGGGCCTGCTGTAGATCTCACCTGCCCTTTATTAATGGAGAGCGTCATGCTTTCTCCTTCGTGACCTAGGGACCACCAGGATACCCAATCTGTTGAAATCCATTGCAATTTGTCTAAAAAAAGTATTGTGCAATGCATGCTTTAGTTTTGGTTTGGTTTTGGGTTTTTGTAGTTGTTGTTGTTGTTGTTTTTTGAGACAGGGTCTCACTCTATCACCTGGGCTAGAGTGCAGAAGCATCATCATAGCTCACAGCAACCTCAAACTCCTGGGTTCAAGAGATCCTCCTGCCTTGGCCCCTCAAGTAGCTGGGACTACAGGCACGTGCCACCACACCCAACTCATTTTTCTATTTTTTTCTGTAGCAACAGGATCTTGCTTATGTTCAGGCTACTCTTGATCTCCTGGCCTCAAGTGAGCCTCCTGCCTTGGCCTCCCAAAGTGCTAGGATTACGGGCATGAGCCACTGCACTGGCCCGTGCTCTTTGATACTTGACTGGAATAATAATGATGACTCTCACTAACTATGGGACGCAAACACAAAGTCTGTCCTTGGATCGGGTGCACATCATGTATAGCAGTCTCTGTTCAGTTGAATCTATAATGTTCCAGTTGAATCTGCAAGGCTAGTCACTATTGGCCCCAGGCTTTGCTCAAGGCTTTTGCTCCCAGGCTCCATTCAAAGTGATTCCTCCAATCTAGAAAAACTCTCTTCTTTTTATTTCCTGGTGCTCTCAGGTGGGACTTGAGTTTTCACATCCAAGTCGCACAGGAATCTTGTAGTGGCGATTTCTCTATTTCTATACTTACTGCATTTAAGCAACATTTCAGAGACTCTAAATAATGCAAAAGATGATGACAATTTTATGAAGCCCTAAAGGAGCCCTGGATTTTGTCCCTGTGTAAATGAACTAACCCACCTCGCCAAGGGCAGCAGGCCTAGGGGACTGGCAACAGAACACCAGTGTGGTCCTCAAGTGCACAAGGATTGTCTGTGTCTTCTTGCACCCACATTTACCTACCTTCCTTCCTTTCTTTCTTTCCTTCCTTCCTTCCTTCTTTCTTTC
>VBSM01003215.1:18034614-18083929 GCA_008086735.1 Cheirogaleus medius | reverse complement strand
CTCTGCACACAGCCAACACTCCCCCCCATGTGAGCCCTCTGTGCACGGCCCGACACCCCCCGGTGAGCCCTCTGGGCACTGCCCAACACTTATGTTCAAAATCTGTGGAACACTGTAACCAGTGCACTGATAAAAACAAAAATAATTATCATAAAAACAGTAGCATATTAAATCTCTTCTGGCATATTCACTCAGTATCAGTCACTTGAACCTTTTCAGACTTAACTCCTTGGGTGGATGTTTCCTCCTTTGAGATTTTGGGCCTTGAGGACATTCTCTTCCAATAGAGCCCAGTTTCATCAAATTAAAAAATTTGGCCAGGCGCAGTGGCTCACACCTGTAATCCCAGCAACTCAGAAGGCTAAGGTAGGAAGATCCTTTGAGGCTAGGAGTTTGAGACTAGCCTAGGCAACATAGTGAGACCCCGTCTCTACAAAAAATTTTATAAATTAGCTGAGTGTGGTGGCTGTGCCTGTAGTCCTAGCTACTCGGGATGCTGAGGTGGGAGCGTCTCTTGAGCCCAGGAGTTCAAGGCTATGACTGCACTCCAACCTGGGCAACAGAGGGAGGCCCTGTCTCTAAAAAAAGAAAATTAAAAAAAAAAAAAAATTAAAACAGGATATATGGTATGGTGTAGGCTTCAGCAATCAAAAACTCTTTTTAAAACACTGGTAGGGAAACACAGGCAAATCTATTAGCATTGTTTCTTCAACAGTATGTGCTCATATTGTGTCTCTGTGTCATATTTTGGTATTTCTCACAGTATTTCAAACTTTTTCGTTATTATATCTGTTATGGGGATCTGTGATCATGGTTACTGTTGTAATTGTTGTGGCGCACCATGAACCATGCTTATATAAGGTGGTGAATTGAATTGATAAATGTTTTGTGCATTCTGGCTGCTCCACTGACCAGCCTTTCCCTTCATCTCTCTCCCTTTGCCTCTCCTTGGGCCTTCCTTATTCCCTGAGACACAACAATGTTAATAACCCCACAATGGCTTCTAAGTGTTCAAGTGAAAGGAAGAGTTGCATGTCTCTCACTTTAAATCAAAAGCTAGAAATGATCAAAGTTAGTGAGAAAGGTCTGTCAAAAGCTGAGATAGGCCAAAAGCTAGGCCTCTTGCACCAAACAGCCATGTTGTGAATGCAAAGGAAAAGTTTTTGAAGGAAATTAAAAGTGCTACTCCAGTGAACACACAAATGATAAGATAGCGAAACAACCTTATTGCTGATATGGAGAAAGTTTCAGTGCTCTGGATAGAAGATCAAACCAGCCACATTCCCTTAAGCCAAAGCCTAATCCAGAGCAAGGTCCTGACTCTCTTCAATTCTGTGAAGGCTGAGAGAGGTGAGGACGCTGCAGAAGAAAAGTTTGAAGCTAACAGAGGTTGGTTCATGAGGTTCAAGGAAAGAAGCCATCTCCCTAACATAAAAGTGCAAGGTGAAGCAGCAGGTGCTGATGGAGAAGCTGCAGTAAGTTATCCAGAAGATCTAGCTGAGCTCCATGGTAAAGGTGGCTCCACTAAACAACACATTTCCAGTCTAGATGAAAAAGCCTTATATTAGAAGAAGATGCCAGCTAGGACTTTCATAGCTGGAGTGGAGAAGTGAATGCTTGGCTTCAAAGCTTCAAAGGACAGGCTGACTCTCTTGTTAGGGGTTAATGCAGCTGGTGCTTTTAAGTTGGAGCCAATGTTCATTTACTATTCCAAAAATCCAATCCTTGGACCCTTAAGAATTATGCTAAATCTCCTCTATCTGTACTATATAAATGGAATAACCAAGCCTGGATGACAGCACATCTATTTATAGCATGGTTTACTGAATATTTTAAATTTACTGTTGAGACTTGCTTCTCAGAAAAAAAGATTCCTTTCAAAATATTACTACTAGTTGACAATGCAGTTGATCACCCAAGAGCTCTGATGGACATGTACAAGGAAATTAATATTGTTTTCATGCCTGCTAACACAACATCCATTCTGTGTAGCCCATGGATCAAGGAGTCATTTTTACTTTCAAATCTTATTATTTATTTTTATTTTTTACATCACACTATTGACCTAAGGATTATTTAAGAAATACATTTTTTAAGGCTATATAGCTGGCGTAAATAGTGATTTCTTTGATGGATCTGGGCAAAGTAAATTGAAAACCTTCTGGAAAGGATTCACCATTCTAGATGCCATTAAAAATATTCATGATTCATGGGAGGAGGTCAAAATATCAACATTGACAGGAGTTTGGAAGAAGTTGATTCCAACTCTCATGGATGACTTTTTTTGAGGGGCTCAGGACTTCAGTGGAGGAAGGAATTGCAGATATGGTAGATACAGCAAGAGAATTAGAAGTGGAGCCCGAAGATGTGACTAAATTGCTACGATCTCATGATAAAACATGAACAGATGAGGAGCTGCTTCTTATGGATGAGCAGAGAAAGTGGTCTCCTGACATGGAATCTGTTCCTGATGAAGATGCTGTGAACATTGTTGAAATGACAACAAAGGATTTCGAACATTACTCAACTTAGTTGATAAAGCAGTGACAGAGATTGAGAGGATTGACTCCCATTTTGAAAGAAGTTCTGTAAGATGGTGTGAAACAACATCACATGCTACAGAGGAATTTTTCATGAAAGGAAGAATATCCATGTGGCAAACTTCATTGCTGTCTTATTTTAAGAAATTGCCACAGCCAGCCCACCTGCAGCAACCACCACCCTGATCAGTCCGCAGCCATCAACATTGAGGCAAGACCCTCCACCAGCAAAAAGAATACTACTTGTTGAAGGCTTAGATGATCATTAGCATTTTTTGGCAATAAAGTATTTTTTTCTTTTATTTCATTATATTATGGGAGTACAGATATTGTTAGGGTTACATATATTGCCCCTGCCAACCCTCCCCCCCTCAATAAAGTATTTTTAATTAAGGTATGTACATTGTTTTTTAGACATAATGCTGTTGCACACTTAATATAATAGACTACAGGATAGTGTAAACTTTAACTTTTATATGCATGAGGAAACCCAAAAATTCATGTGACTTGCTTTATTTTTTATTTATTTATTTTTTTGAGACAGAGTCTCACTCTGTTGCCTGGGCTAGAGTGCCGTGGTGTCAGCCTAGCTCACAGCAACCTCAAACTCCTGGGCTCAGGCAATCCTTCTGGCTCAGCCTCCCGAGTAGCTGGGACTACAGGCATGCGCCACCATGCCCGGCTAATTTTTTCTATATATTTTTAGTTGGCCAATTAATTTCTTTCTATTTTTAGTAGAGACAGGGTCTCGATCTTGCTCAGGCTGGTTTCAAACTCCTGACCTTGAGTGATCCTCCTGCCTCGGCCTCCCAGAGTGCTAGGATTACAGGCATGAGCCACCACGCCCGGCCGTGACTTGCTTTATTGCAGAACTGAACCCACAACATATCCAAAGTGTGCCTGTACTCTTACCTTCACCAGGCATAAAGTAGAAAGTGTAGTGGTTCCTGAACAAACCAGTGCTTGCTTTTAAGGAAGGTACAGAAGTGGGGTGTTTAGCTTTTTCTTAAAGTCTTTGTATAAGGCTTTCTTTTTAACTGTGAGAAAGCTTGCTCCTGATCACTTCAAACATTAACTCACTGGGGAAATCTTGTATAAACTGACATCATTTCCCTGTTTACTAATAGCATTTGAACTAATTCACATTAGAGCAATATGCTTTGTAGCAAAACTCATCTTTAGTCTCTTTTTAGAAAAGCTTTTTTTTTTTTTTTTCTTTTTTTTGAGACAGGGTCTCACACTGTTTGTTGCCCAGGCTGGAGTGCAGTAGTGTCATCATAGCTCACTGCAACCTCAAACTCCTGGGCTCAAGTGATCCTCCTGCCTCTGCCTCCCAAGTATCTGGGACAACAGGCATGCGCCACTGTGCCCAGCTAATTTTTCTATTTTGTGTACCGACAGGGTCTCACTCTTGCGCAGGCTGATCTTAAACTCCTTGGCCTCCCAAAGTGTTAGAATTACAGGCATGAGCCACCACACCTGGCCTAGAAAAGCTATTTTATTGAGCACCACCTTAATCAGGAGGTGTTATCAATGATTATGAAGTCCAAATCTTGATTTCATCCTTGTCTCAAGACTGAATTCTACTCAGCCTGTTGCTCAAAGACCTCAGTTTTACTTAAGCACTTGCCTCTTCTCAGCCCTACACATCCCTAACTTGCTAGTCTTCTTTTATTCTTGATTGTAAACTGATCATTTCTTTTCCACATTCATCCTTTTCATGTAATAATTTGTTAAATAAAGCTAACAGTAATAAACACACTCTCATAATAGTCCATTTTCCCACTAGAGCTACTAGCTTTTGTGGTACATTATCTACCTTCTAAGATAACTAGGTGATAGTTTCACTGATGATTTCACCACTGCGTAATATAAATTGCTCATCTTTTAGCCTTCAGTAACTTTCCTTGCCTCCTTCCACCTTGTTCCTAAGCCTCTGCTGTATATTTTAGCTTTCTTGATAAGGCAACACCTCACTTCTAGGTTCTACCTGTCTCAGGATAAGCCAGTTATGCTACAGTAGTAAGCAATGCCAGATCTCGGTGGCTTTTAAAACACACTGTGTGTATCCTGTAGGTCATCTCAGTCATTTGGGGACCGAGATATCCACTCAGATGTCAAGTAAAACACAGTGGCATTTATTACCACTCCTTTCTAAAATTCCACTGAAGTGAAAGTAAAATAATTTCTTTTCAAAAAGAGTAAGGCCAGGCCTTACAAGCTCACACCTGTAATCTTGGCACTTTGGGAGACTGAGGCAAGAGCATCACTTGAGGCCAGGAGTTCAAGACCAGCCTGGGCAACATAGTGAGACCCTGTCTCTACAAAAAATTTAAAAATAAAAAAAGAGAGAAAAAAAAAATAAAGAGCAAATCCATAAGGACAAAGAAAATGGGAAAGAAAATGGAAGAGAAGATAATAGCAAAGGGATGATAGTAACAGTTGTGGAGTATGTGTAGTTATATTGTTATATGTGCAGTAAATATTGAATTTTAAAAAGTGATACAACTATATTGGGAGGATAAGGGGAGAGTTGGGAACAATAAGGTAAAAATCTGTGGGAGATGAGATAATATCTGAATCTGGAAAAAAAGTCAAGAAATAGAAATAAAATCATATTGTGTAGAAATAACAAGAATAAATATGGGGTTGGTGGGGACAGATAAAATAGCATTATTGCCTCTGGGGAGAATGGGGGTTGGACTAGGGCCAGTATATTTGACTTATAAAAACTATGGATGCTTTTTTTTTTTTTTTTTTAAATGATTACTTTGATTTGAAAAATGAGTTTAAAAACCAACCCCAAAGTTTTGTGGTGGGTATTGAAATAATAATAAAAACTTTTATGGTGCCTGTGCACATAGCAGGCCTTTAATAAATACTAGTTTCCTTCCTTTTGTCAGCTAGACGGGGTATGTGCCTACAGTAATATTCATATGTCTCAGAGGGTTAGGTGGTTGGCTAAACAGCAATGTGAGGTGTGTCACGGATCAAACTATGTGCCTTTTAATCTTTTTTTTTTTTAATGGATGGTTTTATTTTTCTTGGAACCGTAACAACCTGATGGTTACTGTTTCTTAGAATTTAGACTTCTGTGTAACTGACACATGAAAAGTGACCCAGTTATTGAGTGGATCTACTAAAGCTATGCATAGAACAACTTAAAAATACTTAGCAACTTTCAAATTACTATAATAAACCAGCAAACAATTATATCTATACCTAGATTATACATTATTTAAAGCCAGGGACATTTTCTTTCTCTTCTACAGTTATTTCAATTAGCTGTTTTATTTTCATGGTTCACTGTACCTATCCCACTACCACCTCTGTTCTTTGAGCTCTCACTGTGGTGGATATAGTGATTGATATTGAAAGCAAATCAGCCAGTAGTATAAAGCTCTTGTGTGTTTCATACACAACACATACTGTATAACTAGACTGAAAAGGCCTTGTGGACAAAGACCATATAATTTGCCATATCAGTATGTCACATAGCATCTAGGAAAATGAATGCTATTCAGTAGTAGATATTTATTTATTCATTAGATATATACTCTGTGCTTGGCACTGTGCTAAGCTCTAAGGATGTCTTGGCAAACTAGACAGATGTGGCTCTTGCTGTTATAGAATTTATATTTTAGCAGAATGTTTGTGAGTTCCTATAATCCAGTAAAATGCCCATGCTGAACCATTTAAGCAGTAAAAAGCACTGTATATATAAAGAG
Source organism: Cheirogaleus medius (assembly GCA_008086735.1). NCBI lineage: Eukaryota > Metazoa > Chordata > Mammalia > Primates > Cheirogaleidae > Cheirogaleus > Cheirogaleus medius. Next base: position 18,077,661 of record VBSM01003215.1, on the reverse strand, counting down.
CTTAATAATTTTAAGCTATGTTTGTTGTGATTTAAATGCATGCTATAAAAAGGAAATGGTGATATCTGATTTTTTTTTCTCTCTCTTTGCTTTTCTTTGTAGATAAGATGCTCCAAGTCCCTTGCAGTTCTCTTCAGAAGAAAAATCACTAGTGCTCTGCTCTTGCCATAATACCAAACCTTTTTGACTTATACTTTGGTGCTGCAACACTGGAAGAATTGCACACAGGTTCCAGGAATAACTTTTTTTTTTTTATTTTATTTGAGTGATTCCTTGTGGATGGAAAAAGATTAGAGTCTTAATGATTACCTTGTTTTAAAGCTATTTCTCTATAGTCTGAACTGCTTAATAAATTGGGCCACTTACCAATGAGCCACACAGCCAGTTCTTGTCAAGAGCTGGCTGAAAACTGTGCTGTGCATGTAGCAGGGATGGCACAAGAAGATAGCCGTCGTGGCCAGGTGCCATCTACGTTTTATCATGGTGCCAACCAAGAACTTGACCTGTCCACCAAAGTGTACAAAAGGGAATCAGGAAGTCCTTATTCTGTGTTAGTGGACACCAAGATGAGCAAACCGCATCTCCATGAAACAGAGGAAGAGCCATATTTCAGGGAGACGAGAGCAGTGTCTGATGTGCATGCTGTTAAAGAAGACCGGGAGAATTCTGATGACACGGAAGAGGAGGAAGAAGAGGAAGAGGTCTCTTACAAAAGGGAGCAGATCATAGTAGAGGTAAACCTTAATAATCAAACATTAAATGTATCTAAAGGGGAAAAGGGTGTCTCTTCACAGTCCAAAGAGACTCCTGTTCTTAAGACAAGCAGTGAGGAGGAAGAGGAAGAAAGTGAGGAAGAGGCCACAGATGACAGCAATGACTATGGAGAGAATGAAAAGCAGAAGAAAAAGGAGAAGATAGTGGAGAAAGTCAGCGTTACACAAAGGAGAACGAGGAGAGCTGCCTCTGTTGCCGCAGCTACCACTTCCCCTACTCCCAGAACTACGAGAGGTCGTAGGAAGAGTGTAGAGCCACCTAAGCGTAAGAAGCGGGCCACAAAGGAGCCCAAAGCACCAGTCCAGAAAGCTAAGTGTGAAGAGAAAGAGACTCTGACCTGTGAGAAGTGCCCCAGGGTATTTAACACTCGCTGGTACCTGGAGAAGCACATGAACGTTACTCATAGGCGCATGCAGATTTGTGATAAGTGTGGCAAGAAGTTTGTCCTGGAAAGTGAGCTGTCCCTTCACCAGCAAACAGACTGTGAAAAAAACATTCAGGTAGGTTTCATCACCGAGAGGGCAAACTTTTCAGGATAGAACCTGGCTGTTCAGATTCATCTTGTATCTGCCCAAGAGAATAAATACAATAGAGGCTGAAGGGACAGATTTCACCAATTTATCATTTGAAAAGCTCCTGCTTTGGTCTTTTCAAAACCGAGGCTTAACATTTTATTTCAAAGGCATTAAATTTAACTGACGCTGGACTAGTGGGAACCCAGGTACACTGGAAGGGGGATCTGTTATAGATGATTGACCAGGAGGTAAAGTCAACACCAACTTTGCACTGAGATTCACTGTTGTAGAACATGTAATATAATTCATTCTGGCATCTTCTCTGTCAAGGCGGGAGATACTGAGTGAAGGTCAGGAGTAGAGAAAGGTCCCTTTCTAGCCTTAAAAGGATGCCAGATTCTAGTGCAGCTGATGGGGACAAAAATCATAATGACTCAGACCGGTGGAAATGGAAGATCTCCAGGAGTGAGTTTGCTTTTACCAGTGGAGAGATGACAACACTAAATTTGGCAAGAGGCTGAGTGAGTCCATGGGAATATGCAAACTTTAAACAGAGGCTGAGCTGGTTAAAAATGTTACCCACCTGGCAGTTGGGGTACATAATGCTACTATACAGTATTGTTAAAGTAACAAAGTATGGTATTCAAACCAGGTTGATGTCTTGAAAGGACTATATTGCAATAGGTTAAAAGGTGTGTTAATTATATTATGCTGAGCAGATTGAAGCTATATTGGTTTGCACATGTGAATGCATATTAGTGAATATTCATTAAAAAGTCTATTAATGTCTCCATAAAATATGTAAAATAGAAGTATCTTGTACCATGTTTAAGTTAAACATTTTAAAAAAGATAAATTGTTTTGGTTTGTTTGTTGAAGTGCTGCTAATATTGGTAGTCATAAGTTTCACTTTTCTTCTGTTCTTTTAATCAACAACTGAGATCATTGCTTTACTTTAAAGAAAGTTTTGAAAAATAGAAATTGCATTGCTAAAAATTCACTGCTTTTGATTCATCAATTGTGACTTGATCTCCGACACGCTGGGTATATAAAAGAAGACTGAGTCATGGCGCCCATATCCTCCAGTAACTGCTGACGCCCTGGCATGGTTATGAATTGGTTGCAACACGTCAGGCCTAAAGGAGTGTGATGCAGTGCTGCACCCTAGAGGTCGAACTGGACTCTGTAATGATTCATTATTGAAAAGGTGTTCTTGATCTTTATATATTGGAGTTTTTACTTAAATTTGCTTTATTAAGTTACAGAAAACATTTGATAAATCTTTTTTTGTGACTTTCCTTGGTATTCCTCATCCTAATACTTTTATGCTTGTGTTTAAGTTTTGTGGATTCTGCTAAATGAAAATGAACTCTCTTCATATTCCTAAAAAACAGTGTGCTTTATTCTTATGCATAGATCCTAACAATGCCGATGACCTGGTAGCAAGTAGAAATTTCAGCCCTGCCCTACAAAATGGCATATAGGACTGGTCTGTCCTTTTCTAGAGCAATAGCTAGTCAGAGTCTTATCTTTTAACTTGTGTCAAGAGTTCTTGTTTATTGAAGTGGCAATGATGTTCAGAGATCTTTATTTATAGTGAGTACTAACTTGTTCTCTAAGTATCCCAGAGTCTGATAATTACTACCAACTTTCTGGTATTGTTTTGCTTTAACCAGAAATATTTTATTTTGATATACTTTGATATTCCAGGCTATTAATAATTCATAATGCAAGGGCCTAGGCAGTGTGGCATGTGTTTTCTATAGATGCATGTAAGAGAGCTCTAGATCTGGACTATAGGGGAAAATGGAGAGTGATACTAACAGTTTAGAGATTATGTTAAATTCTGCCAGAGGGAAATGTTTAATAGAATAAATTACATTTGGGAAAATATAATAAAATCTCAATTATTTGTGTTAATGAAGACTCTAAATGTATTTCATAAGGTATAAAATCATTTTTATACTCCTACAGATCTATAGCCATTAATATATATTCTGTTTTATCTTGTTTTCATTTATGCTAATTTAAGTTAGTTTGTGTTCTCTGGTAAAAAAACTATTAGCTACATCGTGACCCATGTGTAGGAGACAGCTATCCTTGCTAATCCTTATATTTAAGAAATTTGATGTCAGCCGGGCGTGGTGGCTCACGCCTGTAATCCTAGCACTCTGGGAGGCCGAGGCGGGCAGATCGCTCAAGGTCAGGAGTTCAAGACCAGCCTGGGCAAGATCGAGACCCCATCTCTACTAAAAATAGAAAGAAATTAATTGGCCAACTAAAAAATATAGAGAAAAAATTAGGTGGGCATGGTGGCACATGCCTGTAGTCCCAGCTACTTTGGAGGCTGAGGCAGAAGGATTGCTTGAGCCCAGGAGTTTGAGCTTGCTGTGAGGTAGGCTAACGCCATAGCACTCTAGCCCGGGCAACAGAGTGAGACTCTGTCTCAAAAAAAAAAAGAAAGAAACTTGAGGGTTCTTTTCATAGGTATAATACTAACTTAATAATAGCAGTCAATTCTTTGATATTAGTGGAACTTTCCATGCTTTATCTTAGCTTTTGCTATTGTTCTCATACTCCCAAAGCATGTCTAAAAGACGCATCTTGGAAAATAGAACATACAGATATTGGTGTTGGAATCTGCACTCCGTGGAAGAATAGCATTTATCTGGAGTTCAGCCTTGTGCCATGAACCTAAAGCACATCCATTTCATCTGCCTGTAGGCTGGTATGGCTTTCTGCAAGCCCCTGTAAATAAAGATTCTCTCTATTTATCCTGCTCAGTGTGTTTCCTGTAACAAATCATTCAAGAAACTCTGGTCCCTTCATGAACATATCAAGATTGTCCATGGATATGCAGAAAAGAAGTTTTCCTGTGAAATTTGTGAGAAGAAATTCTATACTATGGCTCATGTGCGGAAACACATGGTTGGTAAGTTTTTTCTGCTTTTCTCTCACACCTATATTTTTCTCTTGTCCTTTAGTGTGCTTTATGCCCTGGATTGGGCAGGATATGAAGAATTTTCTTACTTTAATCAGTTTTGACATGTTGAAACTAAATGCAGCATGTCCTCAGTAAGCGTCACCAAATTGGATGGTACGGTCTTCCACACCCAGATTTCTTTTCTTTTTTCTCTTTCTTTTTTTTTTTTTTTTTTTGGAGCCAGAGTCTTGCTCTGCTTCCCCGGGTAGAATGCAGCAGCATCATCATAGTTCACTGCAACCTCAAACTCCTGAGCTCAAGGGATCCTCCTGCCTCAGCCTCCCGAGTAGCTGGGACTACAGGCCTGAGCCACCATGCCCAACTAATTTTTCTATTTTTAGTAGAGATGGGGTCTTGCTCTTGCTCAGGCTGGTCTCAAACTCCTGACCTCAAGCAATCTTCCTGTCTTGGCCTCCCAGCGTGCTAGGATTACAGGTGTGAGCCATGGTGCCCAGCCCCAGATTTCTTTTCAACACTGTTATTTTTCTTTTCAGAACATTACTATTAAAGCCTCAGAAATCAGAGTGTAGAAAATTAAGATGGCATAATTGCCTTACAGTAGGACATCTGTCTTTTCCAGTTTGAACTTTTTGGTGGATTTGTTTTGAGTATAAGTGCATTCTGTGTTGCAGCACACACGAAAGACATGCCATTTACATGTGAAACCTGTGGAAAATCATTCAAACGCAGTATGTCACTCAAGGTGCACTCCTTGCAGCATTCTGGAGAGAAGCCCTTCAGATGTGAGGTAAGGAATGTGCTACCCACAGGCCCAGGTGTAGGGGTCAGCGTTTGTGCAGATGGTGTAGCAGCGAGAGAGGGGTGTGCTGGAGCACAAGCCACAAGGCCGCCGGCCACAGAACCTTCAGCCTCGCGCTCTGAGCTTTGTGTGTTCTCTCGCTGCTAGGTAGAGAAATGCCATTTTTAATGCACTGTTAACTCTCAGTTTGGGTTAACTTGGGGATAATACATAATGACTTATTTTTCTTCGCTCGGTGACTCAGAAAAGTTAAGTATACTTCAGTGATAATGATGTGAGGAAATTTCCCTTTTATTAGTAAGTCAGCTGCAGAATTATAGCAAAGCCAAATAGCTGACACAAGCAGGTTCTATTCTGAGGGTGAAAAAGAAACCTAATGTCAGAGACTGTGTCAGGGTGGGCTCAAGTAAAGCTGCTGTGCTGGGCATTCAAACATCTCCACTGTGTCTAATGCAGAACTGTGACGAAAGGTTTCAGTACAAGTACCAGCTGCGCTCCCACATGAGCATCCACATCGGGCACAAGCAGTTCATGTGCCAGTGGTGCGGCAAGGACTTCAACATGAAGCAGTACTTTGACGAGCACATGAAAACACACACTGGTAAGAATTTCTTGGGAAAGGTACAGATATGTCTCAAGCACTTGTTCATGATCATCTGTGGGTCTGTTTTTCAAAAATCTACACCAAAATTTGCATTCTATGTGAAAATCCCACTTTAAATAAACCTGATATATAAAAATACAGATTATAGTACTGAAAAATTAGGTTTTCATAACTCTGATTATTTTAAAAAGGATTATTTGTGAGTGCCTTTTAACTGTGAGTTCTTTTAAGACCATGAGTTCTTTAATTGAGATTCAGAACTCCTGAAATCATATGAAACTTGTTTTGTGCATGTGTGAATGTTATTTTTCTAAGGAAGGGGTTCTAGACCTTAAAAAAATGGAGGGCACTGACTGCTTATTTAATACCCTCTCAACATCCTTAAAGTTTGATTGGATTTGATTTACCAAAATTTACTACTTTTCAGGAACACTTCCATTAAATGAGATTAAATAATATTTTAACCACTTTGTGATTTTAGGGGTATGTGCTCCCTAGCATGGATTTGAATCTTATGAGCATTTGATTATCCAGCTTCCCGGGGACTGGCTAAAATAATAGCTCCCCTTGTAAACACCATCATTGTATCTCAGTTTGAACTTGATGTTCTGGGATTAGCCATCTTTGGATAAATTGAACAGCATAAAACATTTTTTAGGTTTCTAAATACAATCTAATCATAGGATTCCAGGTTCTGTTAGTCTGCAGAGTAGCAGAGCTAGAAAGAACCATGAGATTAGCTTGCTTAGCCTGCTGTTCTTTTTGCTTAACTAGTGGTGAGGAAATTCTGCCCATAGCTGTATCTCTTTAGTTCCCTTTTCTCTGTTGAAGTCCAAAGAAAAATGCCTGCCTAGTGGGCTTCTTTCTCATTCCTAACAGAGCACCCTCAGATTTTAAGGATTAGGCTAGATGAAGAGTCATGAGAATAGTTTAGTTAGTTAAATTAGACCTCAAAAAATCATGCTAACTTTGAAGATGTAGCCAATGGATAGCAGTCTTGGTGACATGTATTGCAAAATAGCCCTCCACATATATTCTCACCAGCTATGCATAAAAATACCTATTTGCCCAACACCCCCTCTATTTTTTGAAACAGTGTCTTGCTCTGTTCCCTGGGCTAGAGTGCAGTAGTGTCATAGCTCACTGTAACCTCAAACTCTTGGGTTCAAACAGTCCTCCTGCCTCAGCCTCCCTAGTAGCTAGGACTACAGGTACACACTACCACACCAGCTGATTTTTTTATTTTTTATAGAGACAGGGTTTTGCTATGTTGCACAGGCTGGTCTCAAACCACTGGCCTCAAGCAATCCTCCCACCTTGGCCTCCCAAAGTGCTAGGATTACAAGCGTGAGCCACCATGCCCATCCCCAATCCTATCTAATAGTAAATAAAATCTTTGCTGATTTGATAGATGAGAAATGGTATCTTATTATATTAATTTGCTTCCTAAGGAATTCCTTACTTAGGAATTTATGTAATTCCTAAGTAAGATGGAACATTTTTTCATATGCTTGTGGGTATCAGTATATTTCTTTTCTGAATTGCTTCTTGTGCCTTTTTTGTGTTCATCTTTCCATTATAGTGTTTGACTTTTTTTTTATTTCAAAATATTGATTAAGGGGGTACAAATGTTTTTGTTAATGCATATCTGGTATAATGCTTAAGTGAGGGCTTTTAGTGTGCCCATCACCAGAATAGTGTTCATTGTACCCAATAGGTAAGTTTTTATACCACACTCACTCTCTTGCCCTCCCCCCTTCTTGGTTTCTCATGTCTTTTATATTGCTTTGTGCCCATGTGTACCCATCTATTAGCTCCCACTTATTAGTGAGAACATATGGTTTTTGGTATTCCATTCCTGAAATACTTCACTTAGGATAATGGTCTCCAGTTCCATCCAAGTTGCTGCAAATGACATTATTTCATTCCTTTTTATGGCTGAGTAGTACTCCATAGTATGTATATACCACTCATGAATTGATAGGCATTTAGGCTGATTCCACATCTTTGCAATTGTGAATTGTGCTAAGATAAATTACTTTTCTTATTGTTTATAATAGCTCTTTACATGTTAAGTATACTGGACCTGTTTGACACCACTATTGAAACACTTTTCCCTGGTTTACCATCTGCCTTTTAATATTGTTTGTAATACTCAAATGGGGAAATAGCTGGATGATGGAGTTAGGAAAACCTGGATTTCCTCCCACTAGCAGAAGAATGTGACCTCTATAGACCTTTAGTTTCTTGGTATTAAATAAGAATGACAATAGTACTTGAGAGGGTACAGGAGAAGGGTTAGCTTTAAAGAAGGAAAAGGATAGGTCTTATAAGGCTGGATGAAATCACATTTAGAGACAGCAGTATGTTTTGGTGGGGATTAAGGTCATTACAGGAACTCACATTGAATGGGCTGTTTTTTTGCAGTTAAAGAGAAGTAAGGTAGGCCAGGTGCTGTGAGTCATGCCTATAGTCCCAGCTGGACTGGGAGGCTGAGGCAGGAAAATCCTTGAGCCCAGGAGTTTGAGGTTTCAGTGAACTATGATGACTCCACCTCACTCTAGACAGACTGAGACCCTATCTCAAAGAAGAAAGAAAGATCAGTGAGACAGATCTTATCTAGGGAAGCTGACTGGCCTTCAGGCAGGTTTCCTAGGTTGGTATGGACATGAGGTGACTTCAGAGTAGAATACTTGCTGGTTCTCCTTATGCCAGTATCAAGTGCCTGGGGACATAAGGATAAATTAAAATCTGGTTTCTGCTCTCAAGGAGCTTATATTCTGACAATGAATGGTAATGATAGTGATGATGATGATGATGATGATGATGATAATGATAGCAGCTAAAATGCCTTGAGCATCTACTCTGTCTCAAATACTATTCTAAGCACTTTACTTGTGTTTTATATCACAATAACCTATTAGTTAGGTTATTTATTTTTCAGATGAGGAATCTGAGGCTGAGAGATTAAATAACTTGCCCAAGGCAGTCTGATTCCAGAACCACATACTTAATGATTCTGATATAAATTTAATGTAGCAAGTAATAAAATAGAGGGTTATGCAGGACATCATGAGTATAAAAAGCACCACTGTAAGATCTAGTTCACAGCATCCAGGATTTGTCAGTACATTCAGGTAGATCAGGATCAGAGGGACTGATATGTGCTAAAGAGTCCTAATGATATATAAATAAAATTGCTAATTTATTAATTTACAGTGAAAAGGCTGAGTGGCAAGTAGTTCAGAACTCTTAATGTCCTTTGGTCAGCATATTTTTTGCCTAAAGAAATATCTACACTAGAAGCTAAATTACAATCAGAAGATTGTCAGGGAATTAGAGTAAAGGAAGGTAATTGAATGATCTTTTTTTTTTTTTTTTTTCTTTTTTCTTAAGACAGAGTCTCACTCTGTTGCCACAGCTAGAGTGTGTGGCGTCACCCTAGCTCACAGAAACCTCAAACTCTTGGGCTAAAGCAATCCTTCTGCCTCAGTCTCCTGAGTAGCTGGGACTACAGGCATGCGCCACCATGCCCGGCTAATTTTTTCTATATATTTTTAGCTGGCCAATTAATTTCTTTCTATTTTTAGTAGAGACGGGGTCTTGCTTTTGCTTAGGCTGGTTTCGAACTCCAGACCCTGAGTGATCCTCCCACCTCGGCCTCCCAGAGTACTAGGATTACAGGCACGAGCCACCGCGCCCAGCTTGAATGATCTCAATGATGAGTATCATACTTTATAGACTCTGAGAAGCCATCAATTGCAAATCAAACTTCAATTTATATACTGCTAAGAAAATGCTGCAAATTAAACAGTGACGTGCCATTGATAAGGTATATGCCAATTTCAGAGATGTTAAAATATGGGGGAAATGTACACCTTAGAATTAACAAATATTTACTTATAAATATTGATTAAGAGTCTACTAAATGGGGCCACTGTGGTGAGACTGAAATAGTTCCTAGGTCCACAGAACTTATAGTCAGGCTGGGCTGATAGACCAGCAAGGCCTACAGTGATTTGGTGGAAAGAACACAGTCAGTGTGTTGAACTAAAGAGTGTTTGGATGTGTGAGGGGCAAAGAGTATAACAAGACATGATACTGGAGAACAGCAAATAGATCACAAAGAACTTCATAAGCCATGTAAAATATTTTGGACTTTACAGGCAGTAAGAAGTTCTTGCAGGGTTTTGAGCAGAGTAAGGCACACTATTTGCATGTTTATTCTGGCTACAGTGTGGAAAGCGGACTGAAGGGTTGGGAGCAGGAACAGAGTTGGTGAAACCCATGAGGTGGATATTGCATAATCCAGGTGACATTTGCAATGATAAAACTATGATAATAGCAATAGATAAAATAAAGCCATAGACAAGGCAGAATCGAATGAACTTGATGATTGATTAGATATCACCAGGATGGGAGAGAAGAATCAAGGGTCAGTCCCAGATTCGGGGCTTTTATACCATTTGTCAAGATAGAGAATAGTAGAGGAGGGAGCAGGTTTGCTGGGTGGGATAATGAATTTAATTTTGCACTTGTTAGTTTTGAGATATCTGTGGGACATTCAAGTGGAAATATCCAGTAAGCAGTTTGAAAAAGCCATTTAAAGCTCAAGAAAGAGATTTATTGGACCTAAACAGCTGTGGGGAAAAAATTACAAAAAACGAAAATAAAAAAGAAAAAGAAAGAGATTTAGGTTGGAAATATAGGCTGGGTGTGGTGGCTCACACCTGTATTCCCAGTGCTTTGGGAGGCCAAAGCGGGAGGATTGCTTTGAGGCTTGGAGTTTGAAACCAGCTTGGGCAACATAGCAAGACCCCTTTTCTACAAAAAATTAAAAAATTAAGCTGGGCATGGTGGCATGCTTCTGTAGTCTCAGCTACTCTGGAGACTGAGGTGAGAGGATCACTTGAGCCCAGTGAGCCATGATTGTCCCAGCACAATTCAGCCTGGACAACAGAGTGAGACTCTGTCTAAAAAATAAATGAATAAATAAAGTAAAACGTCACTTATAATCCCATCACCTAGAGATAATCACTGGTAAAATTTATTATATTTGTTTCTACATTTTTTCTATGTATATCATTAAAGGTAGATAATACCATGCATATATTTTCACAACTTGTTTTACATAATAGATTATAGATAATCTTAATAGATTGTAGGTTTTCATGTTAATAATTACATCTCTAACACATTGTTTTCAATGGCATTTTCCATCATGGTATGGAAATTATGGTATTTTCATATACCACAATTGATTTAATCAATTCCATTTAACATATGATTTGAAGTTTAAGATGATTGGAGGATGCCTTGGGCACAGTGGCTCATGCCTGTTATCTTAGCACTCTGGAAGGCTAAGGCAGGAGGATCACTCGAGATCAGGAGCTTGAGATCCCATCTCCACTAAAAATAGAAAAAATTAGCTGGGTGCAATGATGCATGCCTGTAGTCCCAGCTACCCGGGAGCCTGAGGCAGGGGACTGCTTGAGTCCAGGAATTTGAGGTTACAGTGAGCTATAACGATGCCAACTGTACTAGCTGGGGCAACAAGAGCTAGACACTGTCTAAAAAAAAACGGGGAGAAACAGACTGGGCCTGGAACTCATCCAGAAAGATGAATATGAATCATGGCGAAGAACCTAGCAGTGGCAGTGATTTAATAATGAAAAGCAAAAAGATAAGAGAAATATGATAGTCTGAAAATAGTCTGACAGTTAATTACAGAGAAAACCGATCCCTCCTGATTCTTCAATCCAATCTGAGGAAAGTGAGGAAAATTCTGGCTTCCATGGAAAAGGGCAGTAGAGGATGTCAATTTTCTACTAGAATGAGAAGGTGGAGAGAAGAAATAGGGCTATAATATGGGTAAAGAGGTGTCTGCTACTAGTTGTATGAGAAGGGGTCCTGAAGTGGAGGGAAACAGTAAGAAAATGCATTCTTTCCTGTGTGCAGAAATGCACATTGAGGTGGGAAGTGCTGTGGTTTACATGTCAAAAGCATAGACTCTGGAGCCAGACTGCAGAGTTTTAAATCCCAACTCTCCACTAACCTTGGGCAAGTTTCTTAATTTCTTCATCAGTAAAACAGGGTCAATCACGTACCTACCTCATATGCTGGTTGTGAGGATCACCAAGGCTAACAGATACAAAGTGATCAGAGCAGTTCCTAGTGACTGTGAGACTCGGGACGCATGAGTAGAATAAGCACACCTCTTGGGAGGAAAGGGAGCAGCAATTGAAGTGACAGCAAACTCTTGTAGCAGGAGCTACTGTAAAGATATGAGCGACAGAGAACACATGCAGGAATGGATAAATATAAGCATATGGTTACCAAAGTGCATGGACTTAGCTACTCCACACCTCACCTCAGCATCCCATGCGAGATGATTAATGGATGTAAAGACTCAAAAATCATTTTATTTCTCTATAGCCTGCATAGAGAAGCAGGCAGACATAGCAGGAACTAAGCAATAAGTTCAAAGGAAAGTTAAGGAAGCTTAAAAACTAAGGCCTCAGAACCCAAACCTAATTTCCTCCTAAGTGTGCCTTAGAACTATGGGATTCTGTTTCCTTTTTGACTCACTAGCCTAGAGGTTCTCAACCAGGAGCAATAGCCCCCTACTTCCCACACCCATGGACATTTGGAAATGACGTGGGGGCATTTTTGATTGTCAGAATCTCTTGTGGGCGTTTAGTAGGCTGGCACCAGAAATGCTGAATGCTCTTCAATGTGCCAGATAGTCCTACAATGAAGAATTATCTGCAAAAATGCTAGTAGCTCTCCCACTGAGAAATACTGCATTGTGAAATTCATGTTGTAGGGTGAGTCAGGCCAGTATTTTCCAAGTTTAATACCAAAAAGCAAGCTACATGCTAAGGATTCTCTATGAGTAGAGAAGAGATTTATTTGCCCCACAGGACATTTTCAGCAGTCTTACTTTTGGTTGGGATATCAGAAATTTCTTACAACTTAACTTGCCTAAATTTAGAGGCAGAGACTCATCTGTGATATTAGTTCCCCTGAGCACAGGAAAGCCATTGGAACAGTTCTTTGTGTAGGATGTGAAGGGTGGCTAATCTAGATGCCTCTTCCTCCCTTCCACTTCCCCCTCCTCCTCCTTTAAACCAAGCCCAGATGGTAGGTTGTATGTAAGTTTTGCTTGTATCTACTCTGCTCTGTTAAGTCCCAATTTAGGGGACTCTTTCGTGACTCTAGAATATATTAATAACATGCCATGAGGGAGAGAAGTGGCAATCTCCTTTTTAAAGATGAGGAATAGCATAAGCACATAATTACCGCCTAGTATGCTAATAATTTTTTGTGTCTGTGTTCATTTAGGAGAGAAACCCTTTATCTGTGAAATCTGTGGCAAAAGCTTCACCAGCCGCCCCAACATGAAGAGGCACCGCAGAACTCACACAGGCGAGAAGCCCTATCCATGTGATGTGTGTGGCCAGCGGTTCCGCTTCTCTAACATGCTTAAGGCCCACAAGGAGAAGTGCTTTCGAGTGACCAGCCCCGTGAATGTGCCGCCTGCTGTCCAGATCCCACTCACCACTTCCCCAGCCACCCCAGTTCCTTCCGTGGTGAACACACCCACCACCCCAGCCCCTCCCATCAGTATGAACCCCGTAAGCACTCTGCCCCCGCGGCCCATCCCCCACCCCTTCTCGCACCTGCACCTCCACCCGCACCCGCACCACCCGCACCACCTTCCCATCCCTCCGGTCCCTCACCTGCCCCCACCGCCGGCTCTCTTTAAGAGCGAGCCTTTAAATCACAGAGGCCAGAGTGAGGACAGCTTTCTGCGGCACCTGGCGGAGAAGAACGGTTCCGCACAGCACCATTAGCATCCGTCTCCTTAAGCGTGTTCTCCGGGAGTTGCGTTCCCACGTGGGAGTTGGCCAAGGGAGTCGGTGAGCGTTTCTGTAGTTCTCAGACTCTCCTCAGCCCCCACCAGGAGCTCTGCCATTGCCTTGGTGAATCAACAGATCCAAGGGAATGAACACGACGACTACCTTGAGCTCACGGAGGGAACTGTCTTCTAAACCAGGGGAACCACCGAACTAAAGCCCAATTTGCTTGCATTTTCTGGTGACTTTTATAAGTTTCAAATACTCAGACTTGTGGAATTTTATAATTTCATATCAGCTGATGAGGTATGCTTGCTTTTATATACTGGACTTCTCCTCAAAGAGGGGATAGGCCTGGTTTCCTTTGTACTAATCGGGAAGGCTGTGAGATTAATCCAGAGCATTAATTGTATCACTGTGTATGGTAAGGAATTCTTTGCAGCTTTTGGTGCTGGCTACAGAGTTGAGCTGGCTATGTTTCACAGTATATCAAGCATTATAGAGAAAGATGGAAATTTTCTTCTTTGTGTAGCTCTCCTAATGCACTCTTTATTTTACTACAGAAATTATTTTAGAGTTTTTGTATAGACTTCTTTAGTAGTCTGTTTCTAAAATGAAATGTATTTCAATAAGCGGTGTAATTTTTTCAGTGTAGCTGAACCTATGTTGTAAAATAGAAAAAAATTTTATAATCATCAAAATGTGATTCTTAAAGATGCATATAACTCCTATAATTCAAAGTTATTCTTACATCCGTACAACTTAAAGGTGCTTCAGAGACTAGATGTGTCTGAGAGGGTCTCCAGACCAGGTTACTGAAAAAATGAGGTTTTGCTTTCAGAACTTTGCGTAAGTACTTGGTAGTTTTTAAATCTCTGCTTAATACTCAAGTATCTGTTAGACTCACTGACATGCTTCTGTCCCCCGTATTCCATTTGGCTCAGTTAGTGCATTAAATTAAATGATTTGCAAGGTGTTGGGCCTTTTCCAGGGAAGTCACCTAAAGCTTGCATGTTTTGAAAATTTGAGTAAGGCTGTTCACCGCCAAGAGGAAGAAATAGTAGAGATTGTTTCATCTCAGTCACGTCTGTTTGTCACTTCCCTTAGGAACTGGTTCATGTTTTACTTTTATGGGATGACAAATTGAAATCTCTCAATTTGAGGTTGCTTTATTTTTCTAGAATTGTTATGAGAAGCTTAAATAGTAAACTAAAATCACAAACATGATGTTGCTGATAGTGATTGAGAAATTTGGGTGAGAAGAAAAGTTGGTTATGAATTTTAAAATGTTATTTATAAAATATGGATATGTCCACAACTTTGAGCTATTTTAACACAGTTAAAATTGTATTGAGGGAAAACTCCTAAGTTTTGCTGTCCTGTCCTCTGTGAATAATTATGTGATACCAGCATTCTTAGGTGATAAAGAGAGTAGCACCTCTATACCTTTAGGCAGGTTACTTTTTTAAGTTTGGGAAACTTCAAAAGAGCATGGTGAACCAGAAGCTTATAGGAAAGGCTGGACAAAGGTCTAATGTATTGAGTACAATTAACTGATCCAATATATCCAGACTCAGTATAGCTTAAAATTTTGTATTTCTTTATCTTAGATAGCTGAGTTCCCAGGGTAGGTCATTCCCCTACCTTTTTTTTTTTTTTTTTTTTTAAAGAGATGAGGTTTCCCTATGTTGCCCAAGCCAGAGTGCAGTGGCTGCACACAGGTGCAATCATAGCTCACTGCAGCCTTGAACTCCTGGGCTCAAGCGATCCTCCTGCCTCAGCCTCCTAAGTAGCTGGGACTACAGGCACAAACCCCTGCACCCAGTCCTTTTTAAATCTTGAAATCTCTTCATTTTTCCTTCCTCAGGCTCTTAAATCATTGCCTGAATCAGAACCCTGGCTTTTATTTATTTTTTATTTTTAATATTAAATGTGCAGATATGCTTCAAGCACTTTTCTAGCAGATTAACTCTGTGG
This sequence comes from Cheirogaleus medius, assembly GCA_008086735.1. Lineage (NCBI taxonomy): Eukaryota > Metazoa > Chordata > Mammalia > Primates > Cheirogaleidae > Cheirogaleus > Cheirogaleus medius. The sequence goes on along the minus strand of VBSM01003215.1, from coordinate 18,062,189 downwards.
TAGGAAAAAATGGAACTCCTTCAATTGATGTTAAGTCTCTATTTTTAAAATATCACATTCTCTATTAGCTTTTTGGTTTAATGTTTTTAAATTTTCTCCTTCCAATTTTGCCTGTTTTGTAATGAGCATAGGAAAATTTTGGAATGAGGCAGAAAAGTATCTCAAGACATATTTTTCTTCCTGTTTTTGGATGTAAGTTTTAAAGAATGGTATTTTTAAAATTTGTATACATTCTTTGAGCACCCAGCTACCCAAGCCAATAAGGAGCTTTCCTTGCTTATGACTGTTATATCTTTAGTGGTTGTCTCCCCTAACCTCCACAATCTCCTTAGCATTCCAGAACAAGTTTGTAAATCTACACTTTTATATAGACATATCATTATTTCATGGTCAAGCCTGTAGTACTAAAATGATTTTTTTTAAAAAAGATGTAAATTGTAGCTTAATTGGTTACACTTTATTTTATTCTAAATAAATTTACAGTATTGGGCAGCAATTCTGAATTCTAGACTTCAGACCATTGAATCAGCCATTTCATGAGGTGTACTATAATTATACACTGGAAAATTCAGGTAGTAATCTTTAATTTTTTTGAAGTAAATATAGCCATAAGAAAATATCTGCTACACAGGAAAACCAGTATTAAGCAAATATCACCACCATCCTTAACAGAAGCAGAAAAGGATTATTGAAAGAAAAAAAAATAGCATTGTCACACAGTACAATTCTTAGTGAACTGTATTGTGGAACAATCTAGAAACTTCTAATTGTTTTTCCTAGATAAGTATACCTTCCCTGACTTGGGGATTTGTGGTCTTCAGGAAAATTGCTCATAATATAATGACTCCTTATCAGTGTCATATTACATATGAATAATGAAATGCATTAAGAATATTCACAACATTAATGCTTCTGAATATAAGAACTGCAGGATTAAGCCTTAAACATATTTGTATCAGGTTTAACATGCTTAAGACTCAAACTCAGGGTTGATAATTTGGTTGGGGTCCTGTACTAAGATAAACGTTGCATTATGTGGTGTGTTCTCTTCCACATATGCTGTAGCACCCCATTAATTCTTCAGAACTTATTACCTACTTGTTATCTGTTTATGAAAAAAAGAATTATGGAGGAGTTTGAGTTCTCAGCCCTTATCTGTACTTATATCTTTTAAAGACAACAAAGGCCACATTTTAGCATTATATAGGTATCAAATTGAGGCTGTTCCTCATTACTTAATTTTACTATCTTCAAAGGCTTGAATCATTGCTAGGGTTAAGACTTATTTGAGGAAAATTCCCAAGGACTTTTTTCAGTTGGCATTGCATTTTTTGTGTAGTTTTTCGTTTTTTTGTTTTGTTTTGTTTTCACTTTTCTATTCGTGGGTTTATCATTCAAATATAAACTCTTCCATAGCCTTAATAAAAGGCTGCTGCTTTCTCAAATTGAGTCATATAGGCTCATACTGAGTTAGATTTTTTTAATTTGAATGAAGAAAAGAAGATGAACAATTTAAAGGTATGCGGCTCCATTTCTAAGTATATTTGTAATTTGATTCTTATTTTTAGCAAGCAGGGGAGTTCTCTGCAAAGAAACTTACTGAAAGAAACCTTTACAAATCAGTTACGAATACTTTTATGGTCTACCATTTACATTAACTGTTCTAAATTAATGACTGAGCGTGTGTACATTACCACAGTTGTACTACTTTTTAAAAACTGTTTGCTGAATGGACCTTTTTATTGTGGTTAGAACTTTTCCTATAATTTGATTGTCCCTACTACACTATCCGAAGGCAAAATGCTCTGAAGAGATGCTTGTAAACTGAATTTTCTACTTCTTGAAATTGTTTTCAGTTTTTTGTTTATTGAATGGATGTGTATGTTTAGTTTCATTTTGATTTCACTGGAAGTTTAAATTTTGAGAAGGTGAAATAGAAATAGAAATCCATTGCAGACATATACATGTTTACCCCATCTTGCAGATTTTGGTTAGTAAAACAGAAGGGTAGGTGGGTTTTAATGTTAAAAAAAAAAAAAAGAAAACCTAAAAAACTAAAGTTAGAGAAACCCTTCTGTTTGAGCTACCATATAGAAAAGATAACTTTTATTGCATTGCTGATCCACACAATGAATATTTTGATGCTGTTCTAGACTATATGGGAAGTATCTCATAAAAAAGGGGATAAGTTACATTTAAGAATTTTATCAGCTAACTACCGTTAAAAAAAATCACCTCATTTGGAATTCTTCAGATTATAAAATTGAGCAAGTAAATATTGGGTTTTAATTTTCCTTTGCCTAAACCAAGATAGGAAATTTCCCAAAATGTCGTTTTTTCAGGAATGAAAGGTCATAAGCCACTAGAGGTAGTGGCATTATTATGCAATAACAACCTGCTCTTGTCATCTGTAGCATTTATAATAAATAATGGTGACCTTCCAACCCTGGACACTACCTCGATGAAGCAAACCAGAGATCCTCTCTACACTTTCTATGGAAGCCATAAAAGTTGCCATCAATCTATCCACTTTCATAGTTCTATACTTTTATACTCTCTAGACTTTTTATAGACTTTATGATCAGATCTTTTTGTCTTAGAGGATAGGTTTTGCAAGATTCAAAGGAAAATCAAACTCCTTGGTTGTCCCAACTATGAAGCTTTAGCTTCAGTAAATTTGTTTAAGGAACCAGATAACTAACTAACATACTATTTATCAAATTCTTTATTTAAGTCAAAACTACTTTGCAGAGTTGCATATCTGGAAAGCAAACTTCTCTTTCTTGTTCCCTAGGTAGAAGAAGGTATATTGTCGTAAGAAACTACTTATAAAGTGGCTTTCTTTCTACCTTGTTACTCTGTGTATTACTCGATAATATATGTATTGTCAGAGTTCTTGGAGTTGTTTTTATTTCTTTGTGACAGATGTGTGAGTATACACCTCTCTAATCTTCTAATCTCACTGCAGCTTCAGTCTCTCTCACTCTGTTCTTGAGTGCCTTCAAAAAGCCAGAATCCTGGAACATTCTTTTCCTGGTCTAAATCCTACCTCTGATTATTTCATTCTCCATGGGTATTGGAATCCACCCTTATTCCAATGAGTTTAACTCTACAAACTAGCTAAAACCTTGGACAAGAATTTTGAACGTATTTCTGTTTCGTTCCTCCATGTCATTTTTAGGTTACATTTTTAACTTTTATTTATATCTTGTTTCTTTACATATTACATCTTTAGTGTTGAAAGAGTTTATCCTTATTTTACTTTTCACATTCTTTCCTTTCACTGGAAACTAAATGTTCCTTTAAAATTAAAGGCCGTCAGATATGTCTTTTGAGTATTACTTTTTCTCATCTGAAGTCTTCCTAAATGCCTCCTCTTGCTTATTAAGGGATCCTGAATGCTGCTGTTGCTGTGCCCTTTTCCTGCCTGCCCTCTCTCCTCCATAAGCATTTGGCAAGGTTGTACCCATAATTTAGTCAAATGAGCTTAAAACCGCTCTCTAGGTTTATCAAAAGTCCTTTATTGGCCGTGTGTGGTGGCTCACAACTGTAATCCTAGCACTCTGGGAGGCTGAGGCGGGTGGATCGCTCAAGGTTAGGAGTTCGAAACCAGTGAGCAAGAGCAAGACCCCATCTCTACTGAAAATAGAAACAAATTCATTGGCCAACTAAAAATATATAGAAAAAATTAGCCAGGCATGGTGGCACATGCCCTAGTCCCAGCTACTCGGGAGGCTGAGGCAGGAGGATTGCTTAAGCCCAGGAGTTTGAGGTTGCTGTGAGCTAGGCTGATGCCACGGCACTCTAGCTCAGGCAACAGAGTGAGACTCTGTCTAAAAAAAAAAAAAAGTCCTTTATTGATTCTTGATCTGCCTCTCTCATCCCCTGTCCCTCAAACACCTCTATTTACTTTCTTTTCTAGTTGTTTTCATCTAATTCATTTTAAAAGTATGATTGATACATAATATATGAAGGATGTAATAAAAAGAGGGTCACAGTGTTCTCCATGTGATATGAGCATCTCCATGATAAAACATTTTAGCAATTGGCTAGTCTTTCATAACCAAGAGTGAAGTTTGTGCTGTGTACCAGTCTCTTGCTTCCTTTCAATTCTCCTTCAAAACTAAAAAAAAAAAAAAGAGAGAGAGAAATCTTTAAAATGAGGAAATTGGATTGCATTTTTTTTTAAAGTGAATGAAAGCTATTGAGCATTTTGGCCTTAGTCAAAATCTTTCCTTTCTGAATTAAAATCTTATGACTCTTTCCTTAAAGTTGATAGTACTCAGGTTTTTAAGACTAACTAACAACCACACAAGGTGGAAGTCTAAGAAGGCAGCTGTTAATAAATTCTTAATCTTTTTTGTCTGGTGACATTATGTTATTGGTGGAACAATGCAGAATTATGAGAATTGGTTACGTTTGATAATAAATTCAAGACATTTGAAGATTTCACCGGCTATTTGGAATGGGAAGACTAGTTTACAAAATGAGAAAGGAAGATTTCTGTATTACAGAAATCAGTAACAAGGGTTTCTCCTTGTTTTAAATACCTTTCACTTAATTTGCCTTGATGTTCCCCATTATTGACCTAGAAGTTTGCCTCTTCGGTAGTAACTGGCTACCTCTAAAGTATCTACTTTAAAATTTTTAGCTTTTTCTCTTCAGAGTCCCAGGCAATAAAACAATGGAGAGCCATACTTGCTTGTCACTTGGAGGAACCACACTCTTTGAAACAGACTGCTGTCTTGTTTCATGTCTTCAGTGGGAAACGTTTGGCACAGTATCAAAGGGAGTTCTTCCTCCTGAGAAGTGTTCCCATAGCTTTCTAGTTGTAGGTGACTTTCACACTACTTTAGCTTCTCTGGTGAGATCAGGGATGTTACAAACTACTTGAAAACAATTTGGAGAACATGTAGGAAATGGGGATGGGACAAGAAGGGGAAGCTGAATTTTGCTTAAGGAAAATCAGAAGGAAACTGATACTTGGTTACTTGTGATCAACTGAAGAGCCTGTCTCTGTACTGGCGTTGCCAGAGAATCAAGTTTCTTTAAATATCCACTCCTCTGAATGAACACAGCTTCCTCCCTACCTGTCTTTTACTGGTGAAAAGGGACTGTGTGATCAGAAGGACAGAGACTGCAACTCACATCCTGCATAGGGCACAGACTGTGTTTCACTGCATTTGAAAGTTGGTGGGAAGTATTTTAGTCTCCTAGAACTCCTGATCCTCCTAGAAATATCTTTTCATGCTTGATTATTCAGTGCATTAATTTAAAAAAACAGTATGGAATAATTTTGGTGTTTACTTCTTGAGTTGTATCCCCAAGGGTATATATGTAGCCTCTGTAAATCAGATGAATTCTTCTCTTCCATAAGGTTGAATATGCATTTAATTCACTTCCTGACATGGGCTGTGTGATTCTGTTCCAACAGCAGTTCTAGCTTTGTACACCAGGGGACGATAACGTACTTTGGCTTCTTTATTCCTGCCCTTCTAAAGATCCCGCTTGTAAGTCTCTTCTGGAATATCCTCTCTTGGCTCAATGTTTATTTATATATTTTGATTATTTAAGAAATTTTCTCTTATTACTAAGTCCAGAAGTTGTGCAGCTCTCATGATGCAAGCAAAGATTGATGTGAGGAGTTGGTCCTTGTGGGTCAGGCATCTTAATTAGCCTTTTTTAATATTGGTGACCCAAGACTGAAAGCCAGGACCTTCCCATGGGGGATCCATTGTGTGCTAAATGCAGAGCAGCAAGGTGACCCTCATTTCTTTCTTCCACATCCCACCACCAGCACAGGACCATCCCATCTCCTAGAGGGACAAGAGCAGCAGGGGAGCTCTGGAATATCTGAACTGCTCGCCTTCTCTGTTGCAGAGGATATCTGTTAAGGAGCATGTCCTCTACTGAGATCCCATGCCCTGACCGGTGCAGCAGGCACTCCTCCAGGTTCGAATTCGGTCTGTGCTCCTTCTGCCAGCTATTTGTCTTAGGGTTCCTAACCCTCATCAGCTCTGTCACCATGAGTTTTGTTTATCGCAGCATCTTCTTCACAACAAACAGGTCAGTAATCAACTAAGGGGAACACCAGACTAAATATTTCCCTGTAGAGCCAGGAGGCATTTACATCTGCAACGGCCTTCTTAACTAACTTCTGCCTGGCCTCTTTTCCTCCAGCCAAATCTGAACCTGAGCAATACCAGACACACATAGTGGTGTCTACTTGTAACTCCAACACTTGACAGAAACAAAAACCCTGAAGCTGTGATTGGTTCAGGTCGCAGGTGGCCAGGTGCAACTTGTTTGTTTTTATTTTTGTTTTCCCCAACAGTACTGAAATCACTTGCACTTTTCCTCATTTCTTAAAAGGAAATCCAGTTTGCTTGCCAGGAATTGTTTAGCGTTAGGTTTACAAAGCTTGTTGTTGAATGTTGAATATTTGTCCAAAGGAGTTTGACAAAATAGAAGCTGCTTGGTCCCCTGTTCTGCCTGCTAGGTCATAAGGATTAAGGCCACGTGGCTGGGGTACTTATGTTAAGTCCGGAATGGGGCGGTGTCCCTCTCCTACCTCTCTGCGGAGACGCAATTGAAGGTCAAGTTGGACTCAGTGTAGGGCAGTGATCTGTCATGCTGCAAAGAAGTTTAAAGGAGTCTTTCGGTTGGGGAGGCAACAAGTAGGTAGGACAGGATCTCTTAAGATGGGAAAGATACCGGGGAGGGGAGGGCTGCTTGGTCCCAGGGAACTGCAGTGGAGTGGAACCGAGCTCCACACCTGAATCTCCAGACTAGCCCACGATGCCTGGCTTCCCTGAGTCACCTTCTTTCCAGCATCCTGTCGGATCCCTCATTGTACTGATTTCCCCCCTCATGTTAACTATACCAATATTATTTTTTTAGCAATTGAAATGCACTTTTTTATTTCAACTCAATCATGATTTTAAGTATAAAGAATTTATAGATTGTTAAAACTACTTTTTTTGTGTATTTTTAACCACTCAATGTAGCATTGTATATTTTATTCTTGTGAGACTCTGGTACAAGGTGTGCCGCTTAAATGATTTTTCCAAGATGCTGGGCCTTTGGATGTGTACGGTAACCAACTTAATGCTAATGTTCAAAGTAAAAAAAAAAAAAAAAAAAAAAAAGCAGCCATAACCCTTGTGTGTCTTTCTTCACATCATTTCTTCCTTTTCCTTGGTTGACAACAGTTTGAGGTTCCCATTGCTTAATGAACTGTCCTTTCTATGTAAAATGAACAATTCTACAGTCCTCATCTGCTGTTATCAGTTGTTCTCTCTAGTGATGATGATAGGCTACCCCAAGCCCCCAACCCAAACCCCAAATCCTGCCCAACTTTGTCAATGACACATTCAAGGCTGTTGACCAAAGTTAGGTTGATTAGTTCGTTCTTTGCAGTGCTGCCAGGCCCAGTGCCAATTGGTTTTAATGACACTGTGTCTATAATTATATTATTACATTTTATATATATAATATATATTATAGGCATATATTATATATAATGCATATATATTATAGACATATAGCTGAGCAATAATCTGAAAATATCCTTGAGAACAGTGTTTGGGAAAAGAGTCAGGATTGGGTCCAGAACCAGTTTGAAGAGAAATAAACACAACTGGCAACAGCTTACAAAGCACAGTGAAAAGCAATGATTGTAAAATATAGCACTTGGGATGAGGCTCCTATCCCTACCCCCATTCATTCATTCGTTCATTTCACAAATGTTTATCGGGTGGGTGGGCACTGACCTGGCCACTGGGGATTCAGCAGCAAGCAAGACAGAGTCCCTACTCTTCCTGGAGTCTGCTCTCCAAATGGAAGAAGCCCGACGATAAACAAGTAAGTGATTACCTAATAGATGTCAGCTGGTGTGGCCCCGGTAATGTGACACTTGCCCTCAGAGCTGTGACTGCAGCCAGCTGAGAGATCAACTATCTTCTGTCCTAAGGCTTTCCAGCTCATGATCCAACCTATTTTGTCCCTTCTAAGGAGTCCAATAAGGGAGTTTAGCATATAGGAAGGAAATCTTATTGTTCAAATTCTGCTTTGAAACCTCTTAGAATGGAACAAAATTGCCCAAATTATAGAATTACCATTTTCATGCTCCATCATCTTGTATCTCTGACCAGATGTAGATGGTAACACACTGTTTCTTCTATGGGTACAAGGTAGATACTCCCCCCGACCCTGGTATATGCTAAACAAGTGACTTTCAAACTTTGACTATGACCCACAGCAAGAAAGAGATTTTACTTTGCTATTTAATACATATATATAAAAACTTATTTATATAAATGAATAAAAATTTCAAGAAAAATATCTGGGCCAGGAGCAGTGGCTCACATCTGTATTCCCAGCACTTTGGGAGGCTAGGGCAGAAGGATCGCTTAAGGCCAGGAATTCAAGACCAACCTGGGCAACATAGACCCCATCTCTAAAAAAAAATTTTTTTTTATTAGTGTGGTGGTGTGCACCTGTATTCCTAGTTACTCTGGAGGCAGAGGCAGGAGGATCTCTTGAACCCAGGAGTTCAAGGTTACAGTGAGCTATGATGACACCACTGCACTCCAGCCTGGGTGACAGAGCAAGATCCCATCTCTTTAAAAAAAAAAAAGAAAGAAAAATATCTCTGTGTGCTGCACTTTAATATTTTTTTTAAAGGGCCATCCTAACCCCTGTATCATTCCAGTTTTAGTGTATGTTCTGTGGAAGCAAGCACTGATATTTTCTATTTTTAAAAATGCTGATCATGAGCCACTACATTAATTTTAAGCCTCACTGATGAGTCCTACCTGGAGTTTGAGAAATTCTGTCCCAAAACAACATTATGTGCATTATTTTATTCCATCCCTTTCCAACAGAAGCCTGATTTTAATTTCATATAGAGGCAGGTTGTTTTAACTGGGTCTTCCAACACCTTAAGCCTTTATGTGTTTCTGTTTCTGACTGGGTCCAAACTCCTAGGCTCCCGCACACATTAGCTGTTGCTCATTCCAGTGCCCTGCAGTCGAGCCGGTTCCAATCCCAGACACACTGCAGTCCTTTCTCACCAGAGCCTGTAAGCCCCTGCTGTTCTCACAGTAGGTAATCGGAACTACTTCTTCACAATTTAAACATAACCTCCCTTTTGAAGGTCTCCATGGTAAATCCTTATAATAATGATTAGTGATGAGTATCCAAATTCTCGTATCCACACCCTTTTGTAATGTGTCCTTGCCCCTCCTTCCATCACTTCCCTGTAAGAGGTGTGGTCATTCTCCATTCCCTTGACTGGGCTGGTCTTGTGACTTCTTTGACCAATAAAATGTGGCAAAAATGATGTGCAAGTTCTGGACCCTATGCCTCAAGACTCCTTGCAGCTTCTGCCTTTATTCTCTTGGAACATGACTGCCAAGTAGAGAAGCTCAGGCTAGACCACTGAGTGCTGACAGCTGCGTGGAGAGAGAGTGCCCAGCTGTCCTTGCCAAGCCTCCAGACATGGGTGAGGACGTCTCAGACCCACCAGCTCAGCTCACCCACCAAGTAAATGCGTGCTTAGGAGCCCAGGTGAGGCCAGCAGGACAACCACCCAGCCCACCCACAGAAATAAATTGTTGTTATAAGTCACTGAGATTTGGGGTGGTTTATTTCTCAGCAATAGATAACTTGAAAGAGCCCCTGGATTTAGGTCTAACAGTTACTAAGAGCTTATATTAATATCTGCAGAGTTTCTTGTGCAAGAAGCTTAACTGAGTACAGGTTGAGCATCCCTAATCCAAAATCTGAAATGCTCCAAAATTTGAAATTTTTGAGTGGCAACATAATGCTCAAAAGTCATGCTTAAATGTTCATTGGAGCATTTTGAATTTTGGATTAGGGATACTCACCCAGTAAGTATATAATGCAAATATTCCAAAATAAAAAATAAAAAAACTCTGGCCGGGCGCGGTGGCTCACGCCTGTAATCCTAGCACTTTGGGAGGCCGAGGTGGTAGGATCACTCAAGGTCAGGAGTTCAAGACCAGCCTGAGCAAGAGCGAGACCCCCTCTCTACTAAAAATAGAAAGAAATTAGCTGGACAACTAAAAATATATAGAAAAAATTAGCCAGGCATGGTGGCACGTGCCTGTAGTCTCAGCTACTCAGGAGGCTGAAGCAGGAGGATCGCTTGAGCCCAGGAGTTTGAGGTTGCTGTGAGCTAGGCTGATGCCACGGAACTCTAGCCAAGGCAACAGAATAAGACTCTCTCTCAAAACAAAACAAAACAAAACAAAACAAAACAAAAACTGAAACACTTCTAGTGGTAAGCATTTCGGATAAGGGATACTCAACCTGTAATAGTTATAGCTATTTTTTTTCAGGTCCCTGCTCAAATCCCTATTTAGCAACTACGAGCTAGAAAAGAAGGAAGGTTTCTACGTGTCTACAGCAGGTTGCGCCAACACCACAACCATTTCAGGATTCTTTTCCACTGCATCTTCTGGCCTACTTTCCATGTTCCCAACCTTATTCCTGAACGTTTGGGTTAGGAAGTGCCTGGTTTTAGAGCCCTCTGACTATACATTTCACCCTCAGTTCCTGCGTCTAGTAGCACCCTTTTAGCTTCAATATTCTGCAATAACGTTCATCCTTCTCAAGATGTTACTGAGGGAGACAGTGTAGCAAAAGAGTTAGAAACACACTGGGCCCATCTGAATCTTTTCTTTTCTACATAGTAATTCGCATGGCTACAAGCAGACAATTTAACCTCTTTGAGCCTGCCTCCCCATCTACAAAGGGGGATGTTAATAACAACTACCTCAAGGTCACTGTAAGGATTAAATAAAGTAATGCAGGTAAGATGCTCAGCTCAGTGTTTCGCAGGTAATATTTGTGACAGTCAGCTCTAAATGTCCCCAGGGATCCCCACTTCCTGGTATTCACACTTGTGTGTAATAATCATTCCCCTGCCCCCACAGTTGGGCTGGACTCAGTGACTTGGTTCTGTTAATAACAAATACAGTATGGCTGTGTGGGCATTGGTGGGATAGCGGTGAGCATAGCTGCCTTCCAGCTACGATGTGGCAGAAGTGATATGATGTCACTTCCAAGGTTAAGTTACAAAAAGTTTCTTGGTGTTGTAAGACTCTCAGTCTCTTTTTTTTAATTTCAGCATATTATGGGAGTGCAAATTTTAAGGTTACGTATAATGCCCTTGCCCCCCTCCCCCCTGAAGTCAGAGCTTCAAGTGTGACCATCCCCCAGACGATGCACATCTCACTCATTATGTACGTATATACCCGTCCCCTCCTCCCCCCTCCCACCTGCCCAATACCCAATAAATGTAATTCCTATACCCATTTGCTGGTGAGTACATGTGGTGGACTCTCAGTCTCTTGCTCTCCAATCACCAGCTGCCATGTCACGAAGATACTTAGGCAGCCTACGGAGGACGTGCCTTGGAACTCAAGCCTGCCAGCAGCCATGTGAGTGGCCTTGGAAGTGGATCTTCTGAGGCTGCCAACAGTCGCAAGAGCGAGCTTGGAAGTGCGCTCCCTAGCCACAGCAGAGTCTTGAGAGGATTCTGAGCCAGCAGCTTGATGACAACCTCATGACAGCCCCTGAGCCAGACACCCAGCTAAGCCAAACTCAGATTCGTGACCAACAGAAACTCTGAGGTAATAAATGTTTTAAGCCACTAGGTTTTGGGGGTAATTTGCTGTGCAGTAATAGAAAACTAATACAAAGTGTAAATATTAAACATTAGGAAATACAGAAAATAATCCTGACAGTGGGAGCTGTGGCGTGTCCCCACATCCTCTGCCTTCAGGGCTGCGGCACTCATCCTCCCGGCTGCGCCAGGGTTTGCGCCAGGAGCTCTCAGCTGTGTCCTTCTCCAGGAATTGCTCTCGGCTGAAGACAGCCACCTCCCCTGCCCAGGGGCAGCGCACATCCAATGACCGGTTGATGAAGAGGTACAGAGACCCAGACCTGTTGCCTGAGGTGGAACAATTTTGAAGAGCCACCCTCCCTTGGTCTCCCATGACATCATCTGAGGCCTTTGTTGTGACTGCATCACAGTTCGACTCTGTCCCCAATGTGACCCTTGTCCAATCCTACTTCCTTCAGTCCTGAAGTTTTGGCTCTCCATCCTCAAGTCAGTTCCTAGGAAACCTGATCTAATACAATTGGCGCTAGCAGTGCTTCAGGGAAGCTGACTCTAAAATGAGATTTTAGGCCGGGTGCGGTGGCTCACGCCTGTAATCCTAGCACTCTGGGAGGCTGAGTCGGGAGGATTGCTTGAGCTCAGGAGTTTGAGACCATCCTGAGCAAGAGCGAGACCCCATCTCTACAAAAAATAGAAAAAGTAGCCAAGCGCAGTGGTGTGCTCCTATAGTCCCAGCTACTTGGGGAGGCTGAGGCAGAAGGATGGCTTGAGTCCAGGAGTTTGAGGTTGCTGTGAGCTAGGCTGATGACATGGCACTCTAGCCCGGGCAACAGAGTGAGACTCTGTCTCAAAAACAAAACAAAACGAAACAAAACTATAACAAAAAAAGTCTAAAAAAATAAAATGAGATTTTAGACCTGGATCACTCGCTGGCCAGCTGGTGATGAGGCTGTGTCAGCAGTGTATGTGGAACTGGTGTCCCTAGCGTGCTGAATCGGTGCAATTGTTCAAACGGTCCCTAGTGCTTACTGGTGGTGCAATATCACAAGCTTTTGAGAGGTGGGAGGGAGCACTGCTTCCGAAGATGGTAGAGTCTGGAGTATTACTATCTTGCTATTTCGGCGAGCACCATTAATGCATTAGAGAGAGCTAATGAAAGGCTGCGGGTGTTTAGTCACCAATTGAAGGCACACGTGACAGTGAGAAGGCCTCATGCCATTTAAAGCCACTGCATTTGTGATACTCAGCAGTAGAAAACTAAAACACATGTGACTACCTGGAAGTGGGGTGTCATAACAAAAGACCTTAAAGATGGGAGAATGGCTTTGGAATTGGGCAGTGGGTGGAGGCTAGAAGAATGTTGAAAAGCTTTGATAGAGAAAAACCTAGATTGCTTTGAACAGATCTTCGGTAGAAATATGGATGCTTACAATGCTGCTGGGCAGAAGAAAGTGAGCAAAAGTGTAAATTCTATAGAATTTATAGAAATCCTAAATTGCCTTAGAGAAAGCCTCCATCTCCATGAATAGAACATTAGCAAAACCTGACTTGACGTTGACAGGGAGAGCTCAGGAGGAAGTGAGGGATATGTTACTGGAAGTTGGAGGCGGGAAGAAGATTCTTGCTATGTAGTGGCAGAAAGCTTAGCGGGATTGTGTCTAGCAGTTCTATGGAAAACAGAACTTACAAGCAGTAACTTAGATATTTAGCCGAGGAGATTTTCTAGGCAAAGCCTGGCTTCTTTTTGCTGCTTATAGTAAAATGCAGGAGGAGAGGAATAAATTGAGGGAAGAACTGTTAAAAAGGAACCAGGACTTGATAATTTGGGACATTCTCAGTGTATCCACATTGCAAAAGATGCTAAAATTCAGAAATGGCTGTCCAAACTGACATAGAGAGAAGTCCAAGTGTGGAACTGTACAGACTTTTGCTGAAATCTCAGAAAGATCAAAACGTTAGTTACAAGAGATTAAAGGTTGTATTAGTTTCCTAAGGCTGCTCTAATGAAGTATCACAGACTGGGGGGCTTAAATAACAAAAATGTATCATCTCACAGTTCCAAGGACTACAGATACAAGATCATGGTGTCAGCAGGGTTGGTTCTTCTTGGAGTCTGAGAATCTGTTCCATGCCTCTCACTTAGCTTCCTTCTGGTGGTTTGCTGGCAATCTTTGGTGTTCCTTGGCTTGTATAAGCATCACCCTGATCTTCATCGTCACATGGTGTTCTCCCTGTGTGCACGTCTGTGTCCAAATTTCCTTTCCTTTTCTTTTTTTTGAGACAGTCTCGCTCTGTTGCCTGGGCTAGAGTGTCATGGTGTCAGCCTAGCTCACAGCAACCTCAAACTCCTGGTCTCAAGTGATCCTCTTGCCTCGGCCTCCCGAGTAGCTGGGACTACAGGTGCATGCCACCATACCTGACTCATTTTTTTTTCTATTTTTAGCTGCCCAGCTAATTTCTTTCTATTTTTAGTAGAGACAGGGTCTCATTGTTGCTGAGCCTGGTCTAGAACTCCTGACCTCAAGCTATCCTCCCACTTCGGCCTCCCAAAGTGCTAGGATTACAGGTGCGAGCCATCATGCCTGGCCAACACACGATCTTTTTCATGAAAAAGAGAGGATGATTCAGATGGGTGGCTCCAAAATCACAGAGTGCAGGATCAAGAGCCATGAAGGCTCATTCCCTGGCCTTACAACCTAATGGAGTTTGCTCGACTGGATTTAAGGATTGCTTTCAACAACCGGTAACATTTCCCCCTTGTTGAACCAGAATACAACTGTTATCCTATGCCTGTCCTACCTTGTATATTGGGAGTGTCGGGAGCATACAACTTGCTTTTTTAATTCCACAGGTCCATAGATAGAGAGGAATTGTGCCCAGGAGCTACTTAATGGGTCATACTCAGGGATTCATCTATATCTGATTTAGATGATAAAATTTTGGACTTTTGAGCTAATGATATTTCAATGACATTTTAGACTTTGAATTGATGTTGTAATAGGATGTGACCCTTGGGAAACTTGAAAGGAGGTAAATGTATTTTACATTGGGGGAGATATGAATCTTTGGGGGCCAGACTGTGTCAGGCAGAATTCTAAAAATGGCCACTCAAGATCCCATTCCCTAAACCCTGGAACCTGTTAATATGATGCGCTATTACTCCTGCGATTGTTGTTACATGGCACAGCTGACGTGATACCTGAGCCAGGCAAGCATGCTCAGACTCCTGACTTGCAGAATTGCATGACAATAAATAGATGTTGTTTTAAGCCGCTGTTTGTGTTGATTTGTTACACAGCAAAAGAAAACTTACACAGCTCCCTTGGCAGCATATAAGAAGAAACTCATCTCCTGCAGCCAGAAGGCAGAAAACTGGGGATCATGCCCAGGACATAATTATAAGAGTAGCAGAACTCCAGATAAAGTCGAATTCTCATCCACTACACACTTACTATGACAAGGTCAAGGCCCTGGTTGGGAAGGCATGAGACCCTGAGATTTGGGATGGGGACGTCTGGGTCCATGAAGTCCCAGATCTCCCTGAATCCTCTGAGACTGCACTTCTCCCTGGAAAAGGCTAATGGTCTCTTCTCGCTTGAAGATGCAGAGGACTGTGCCTTGCAGTAATGTACACTTCTCTGGATCAACTCCCCATCTCTCTCCTTTCCACCAGTCCAATAACTAGTGTCAAGTCAAAACATAACCTAGCCAGGGAAGCGCCGGCCTTGCTAAAGGAAGAAAAGGACTGGGCTAGTTGTCAATTTTTTGCCTCTTGGCTCCAAATACATTCTTCACTGCCTGCTCTGTGAAAATGGATCTGAGCCCTTTAAATATTTCTCCTCTGTTAACTTTGTCATTAGAGAACATTGGAGAAACTTTGCAGGAAGAAGGTGTTTTCCTCCCTAGCTCTTTTTTCTTTTCTTTTTTGTTTGTTTGTTTGTTTGTTTTTGAGACAGGATCTTGCTTTGTAGCCTAGGCTAGAGTGCAGTGGTGCCATCATAGCTCACAGCAACCTCAAACTCCTGGGCTCAAGTGATTCTCCTACCTCAGCTTCCTGAGTAGCTGGGACTACAAGCGTGAGGCACCACATCCGGCTAATTTCTTTCTATTTTTAGTAGAGACGGGTCTTGCTCTTGCTCAGGCTGGACTCAGAACTCCAGAGCTCAAGTAATCTTCCCACCTCGGCCTCCCAGAGTGCTAGGATTACAGGCGTGAGCTACTGTGCCCAGCCACCTATTTTTTTTTTAATAGAAGGAAAAAGGTACAAATGTATTTAACATGTATAGATAGGAACCCTAAGGATGAAGATTCAAATCCCCAACAGGATTTAGAAGCTTATACGCCTTTCTGATAAAGTGGGTTAAGGGAGGGGAAAGAGGAACTCTGCTGAGGAGCAATAAAGGGTTGCTGGGGAGGATGAATGGATGGGAACAAATTTAACTAAAGAGTCTCTTCAGGTGTGGTCACATCCCTGGTCTTACAGGGAGGGAAAGAAAAGAACAGTTGTTCTCCTAGGTGGGTCTGATCTCAAGAAGATAAAGAAACTTTTTGGGGAGTGCTGATGGTGGGAGTTGGCGGAAGGTCAAAGAGATTTTGAGGCTTCTTCAGTCAGTACTCCAATTACCTATTATATTTAATTAGTGTATGTTTTATCAAAATTTCCTCGTTCAAATTACTGTGTGTTTTTCTCCTCCTGATTGGACTCTGACTGATTCAAGAGACAATGAGGGTGGGGTGGGGTGGCCTACAGTTGGGTAAGTGAAAGTGTACTGACTGAGTGTATTAGGAGCATTCTGATAATGGACACTAGCAAAGAAGCTTTGCAGGAAGATCTCAGGAGGTGGTGCTAATATGCTACTAGGATGGCTCTTGAAAGCTGGGAGAAAACACACCCTGCCAATGTTGTCTCTCTCATCCTCTGATATAAAGTCCAAAGGGACCTCACTGGACATCCTGAGGAACATCATATTGATCCACAACACTGGTGACATTATGTTAATCAGACTAGATTGCCAAGAAGTGGCAAGTATGTTGGAGTGTTTACTAAGAAACATGTACTCCAGAGGGTGAAAAATAAGCCTCACAATTCCAGGGCTGCCACATCAGTGGGATGTGTAGAGGCCTAGTGATCCAGGGGACCCAAAACAAAAGGCAAATTGTTTCATCTCACATCTCCCATCCCTAAGAAAAAAGTACACTGTCTGGTGGGCCTCTGCAGCTTCTGGAGGCTTCTTTCCACACTTAGTAATGCTGCTTCAACTCATATAACTGGTGGCACAAAGTGCTGTCAACTTTGAGCGAGGTCCAGAGTAGGAAAGGATTACAGAACAGGTTCAGGCCATGGTGCAAACAGGCCTACTACCCTTGGCAGAGATGGGCGCACATCTATGGTATTGGAGATATCTTTGAAGAAACTATGTGCAGTGTATGGAGAGCCCCAGTAGAATTATGTAGACGCACAGTGGTCTGGAGCAAGTCCATGGCACCTGCATAAGACCATTATAAACCTTTTCTGATCAGCTTCTGGAATGCCACCTCACCCTGGTAGAAATGGAACAACTCACATGGTCATCAATGTTCATGCAGCCAGAAGTGCCCCTCATGAGCTCAGTTCTGTCAGACCCACCAATTCATCAAGTCAGGTGGGCCCAGCAGCACTCCTGGACTGAACTCGAACAAGACCAGAGTACACAAGTAAGAGGTTTGAGTAAGCTGCACAAGCATGTGGCTGAGACTCCCGTGTCATCCACCGCTATTGCGCTGGTACCTCTCCTTCAGCTTACATTTGCAGTGGCCACATGGGGAGGTGGGAATCCTTTGTGATTATTTGAAGGAAGAGGAAAAAAAGCAAGAGTTTGGTTCACAGATGGGTTGGCTCAATGGATGCAAGCTGGGAACAGACCACTGCTACACTCTAGTCCTGTTTTGGATTGTCCTGAAACACAGCAGTGAGGGAAAATCCTCCCAATGGACAGAGCTTTGGCAGTGCCTCTGGACACCCACCAACTATGGAAAGAGAAGGAGCTGAGGTAAGAATATACCAGAGTCGGCCGGGCGTAGTGGCTCATGCCTGTAATCCTTGCACTCTGGGAGGCCGAGGCGGGAGGATCACTCAAGGTCAGGAGTTTGAAACCAGCCTGAGCAAGAGCAAGACCCCATCTCTACTGAAAATAGAAAGAAATTAATTGGCCAACTAAAAATATATAGAAAAAATGAGCCGGGCATGGTGGCGCATGCCTGTAGTCCCAGCTACTCGGGAGGCTGAGGCAGAAGGATTGCTTGAGCCCAGGAGTTTGAGGTTGCTATGAGCTAGGCTGATGCCACGGCACTCTAGCCTGGGCAACAGAGTGAGACTCTGTCTCAAAAAAAAAAGAATATACCAGAGTCATGTGCAGTGGCAAATGGCTTGACTGGTTGGCCAGGGACTTTAGAAAGAAAGATGGGAAGATAAGGGACAAAGGGACATGGTAAAAAGACACATGGATGAACCTGTGGGAGTGGGCATGAAGTGTGAAGATCTTTGTGTGACACATCAATGCCCATCAAAGGGCATCCACCATGGAAGGTGCACTACATAACCAGTAGGCCGATTAACTCAGTCGGTTGACATTAGCCAGCCTCTGTCATTGGTCAACTTGGCACTCACACAATGGGAACATGAATGGAGACCCATGGAAGGAATGAAAGCTATCACTGTGGCCAACAACATGAGGTCCCCACTCGCCAAGATTCATTTTGATACTGCCAACCGATGCCATGCCCCAATATGGCAACATGGTTCCTCAAAGAGATCAATTAGCCACATGATGACAAGTTGGTTGCCCACTCTGGATGAGGCAACAATTCATTTTGACTAGAATTGACACAAATTCTGGGTTTGGGTTTGCCTTTCCAGCCACGATGATTAGTTTTCTATGTCAATTTGTCTAGGTCATAGTACCCTTATTCAATCAAATGCTAATCTAGGAGTTACTTCAAAGGTATTTTGTAGATGTGATTAACAGCTACAGTCAGTTGACTTTAAGTAAAAGAGAGTATCCTTGATAATTTGTGTGGGCCTCATTCACTCAGTTGAAGGGCTTTCAGATCAACTCCAAGGTTCCCTCAAGGAAAAAGAAATTCTGCCCGTAGACTGCAGCATCAGTCGGTTCAGCTGCTGGCTTGCCTGAGAGATTTTGGACTTGCCCATCTAGTCCCCACAATGTCATAAATCAGTGCCTTGCAATAAATCTCTTTATATATATATATATATATATATGCACATATATATATCTCCCACTGGTTCTGTTTCTGTGGTAGAGCCTTGACTACTACAAGGCCTGCACCAGCATTGCTATGTTTCGAATGTACATGTCCTGCCGAAATTCATATGTTGGAACTTAAACCGGAAGGTGATGGCATTAAAAGGTGGGGACTCTGGGGACATGATTACATCCTGAGGGCCCTGGCCTCATGAATGGATTAGTGCTCTTATAAAAGAGCCTGAAGGAAGCTCCCTGGTGCCTTTGGCCCGTCTGTCCCTTCTCCCTTGTGAGGAAGCAGCGTTCATCCACTCCAGGAGACATAGCAACAAAGTGTCATCTTGAAAGCAGAGAGAGCCCTGCCAGCCACCAGATCTGCTGGCACCTTGATCTTGGAATTCCCAGCCTGCAGAACTGTCCTTCATAAATGGCCCAGTCCAAGGTGTTTTGTTATAGCAGCCGAAACTGACTAAGACACTATCTGAGGGCTTCTAGCCAGGAAAGAACAGCAGTGGGCAGTCTACCTCCCACTCCCGCATCGCCTGTTTCCAGGGAACTGACCTCAGGACCGAGTGCCTAGCACATGGTATTTGCTAATCTGGACTTGATATTAAAGAAAAATATTAGAGATGAGGAAAATTGTATTTGGGGCCAGAACTCTCTGGGCTGGTAGTCAGCGCTGCCCACTGATGCCTGGTAAGTGTTAATAACCACAGATGGTGGTAAGTCACATTTTGTAACGCCGTCCGTTGATGGCAGGAATGGTAGCCACAGAGTGCAGCCAGCCGGGTGGGTGGGGACAGATTAATCCAAAGAAGACTATTGCTATCCCCTTGAGTTAATGGGCAGGTGTTGATGTTTGGGGTGGGGGGCAGAGTACTCATCCCTGTAAGATGAGTACTGAAACGCAGCCCCCCTATGTGACGTGACCAGGTCAAGCCCTGAAAAGGGTCAGGAGCCGAGGAATGCTAGATTGACCAGTCAGCAATGAGGGAGGCTCCCCCGGAGTCAGGAATAGTGAACTGAAAATGAGAACAGTCAGTATTAAGCATGTGAAATTACCTTTCTTGCTTTCTGCTTGTGACTTTGTGAAAATCAGTTTAGGAAGCCACTGAGCTGTTTCCGGATGCACTGATTTCACAGCCGGGGTTTTGCTGCTTCTCATTCGGGGGCCAGGTGAGAGGACATTCATTAGCCTCGGCCAGCACAGCAGGGGACTGAAACCCAGGGAAGTCCTTGGGAGAATGCCAGCCTGGTGCAGACCTGGGCAGCGGAACTTTTAAAGAACAGGAATGTAGGCAGGCAGTGATTGCTGGTGGCTTGGATTAGCAAATAACATCCCAGACAATCCTAGACCACAAAACAGCGTTCACATTGGAAAGCTACAAAATTAGAATGTCAAATATCAGCTAGTTACAAATTAAGACTACTTTATTTACCTTCCTCACTTTTAGGAAGCCACATCTTTCTGCCTAGGTGGCTACCGCAAGGAGAATGAATAGAATTATGTATTTGGGGATGATGTGACATGTTTGGGTTGGGTCTGTTAAGACCCACGCCCAGTGTCTTAAGTGAATGAACAGGGGCCTTTTCAAAGGAGTTGGGTTTTTCCACTTCTTTGTGATTCAGGCTTCTAGACCCTAGGAAAGGGTCAAAGAGAGAACAGGGGACAGCTCAGTAGACCATTGCAGAGAGTCTAAAAGCTCCACCAAACTCAGGTACCCACTCTAGTGAAGGGAGCTGCCCCACGAGTTGAACCCTGGGTGGTGGCAATGACAGGAGAGCAGGCTCCACCAAGGCCAGTAACTGGCAGAACTGTCTGCAGCGCCTTCTGTCTCCTCTGCTTTCCCCCGGAGCAGCCCTCTCACCACCAGATGGCCCCTCTGCCTGTCCTGAGCCCATGTGTCCCCAGCCTCTCCTCCACGTGCTCAGCCAGGCCTGGGCCCTGGGTCCTTCCTTGTGCTAGCTTCATTCCTTTCCTTCTGTGCTCCAGACTGATGTGCAGGAAAATTACCAGGAGACATTGTTTCCCATTGTTTTTTAAAAATAGGCAACAGGTCAGGCACAGTGGCTCACACCTGTAATCCTAGCAACCTGGGAGACCAAGGCAGGAGGATAACTTGAGGCCAGGAGTTCGAGACCAGTCTGGACAACATAGTGAGACTCCATCTCTGGGGGAAAAAAAATAAGAAAAATTAGCTGGATGTGGTGGTGTGCACCTGTAGTCCCAGCTATTCAGGAGGCTGAGGCAGGAGGGTTGCTTGAGCCCAAGAGTTCAAGGTTGCAGTCAGCTCTGATCCTGCCACTGCTCTCCAGCCTGGGCAACAGAGCAAGACCTTGTCTCTAAAAAGAAAGAAAGAAACAGAAAAGAAAAGAAAAGAAAAGAAAGAAAAAGAAAAGTAGGCAGCTTTAGGACAGAACTCTGAGTCAAAACTCCATGTTATACATACCTTGGAGTCTTACCCCTCCCTCATTTTATAGAGGAGGACAATGACTCCAGGAGGGCAGTGACCACCCAAGGCCATACTACAAGTTCATGGCAGAGCTGAGGCCACATCCCTCAGGAAGTCAGCCCCAGGACCTCCTTGGAGCACTCCTTTCTCATCCTTTCTCTTGCATATTAGTATTTCTCTTGTTCCACTCTTTCAAAATAATACAGAAATTCTCATTTTTTCATATGTTAAAAGAGGGAAGCAATATAGAGACTGTTCCAAAAGAGAGCAATAGGTTCCAGATTTATTTTTCTTGAATATTCATTCTATAATGGCATGTTGAAGGCAGCAAGTTTCCATTCCGAGTTGGGTTTGACTTCTGCTAAGACGCTTACTTCCTCTGAGCACCGCACACCAGATGGCAGGACCGGGAAGTCTGGGAAGCAGTTTCTTCACTCGTGGATGAGCCACACGGAGACAGTCAAGAAGCAAATGTTCAGATTCACCAGGCCATGCTGCCCGTGCCACAAATGGAGACAGAAATGGAAACTACCTCTCCTCTCCTTGCCCAGGATCAATGGAGCAACTAGACCAAGTAGAGCCTGGTTTCCCTCCAGGCTAAGCCAAGATTTGAAGGATTCAGATCTTTACTGCTGCTGCCTTGCCCGGTCTGTCTGCAGGAGGCTTTCTTGTTTCCACCCTCTGCTGCCCAGGCAAGTCTGGTCCTGCTGGTGGACGCTGGGTCAAGGCTGAACATAATAATGGCCTTTCCCAGGCTGCAGTGGAGGCGCCTGCCTACCCCCCCCCACCACCACCTTCAGGCAGCTGGGAATCCAGGTCTCCAGCCTCCCCTGCAAGTCATCTCAAGGTGATAGAAATAGTGACTATGTTTGGAAAGAGTACCACCTAGAAAATAGGTTCTTGTCCTAACTCAACCTCTATCCCAACCCGCCTTTCTGGGCCAGTCATTCTCCTTCAAAACCCAGCTCAAACATCCTTTCCTCTGTGTATTTGATTCTCTCCAAGCAGAGATGATCCCTCCTTCTCTGTCTGTCACTCCTGTACTCTGCACAGAACTGTCACAGTACTTATCCCATTGTTTATAATTAGTGGCAGACTTGTTTGTCTCCTAGTCCTGTGAGCTCCTCAAGGGAAGAAAATTGTCTTGATCATCTCATCTTTCTGCCTTTGGAACTTGGCACGTATTCAATATACAAATAAATAATTATGGACTCTCTCCAAAATGAGAGGGTGGGGCTGGTTGATCTCAAAGATCACTTCCTTACTAAAGAGTCTGTGGGGGCCCAGGGCAGTGGCTCATGCCTAGCACTTTGGGAGGCTGAGGCGGGAGGATTGCTTGAGGCCAGGAGTTCGAGACCAGACTGAGCAAGAGCGAGACCCCCGTCTCTACAAAAGATAGAAAAATTAGCCAGGCATCATGGTACACACGTGTAGTTCCAGCTACTCCAGAAGTTGTGGCAGGAAGATTACTTGAGCCCATGAGTTTAAAGTTGCAGTGAGCTATGATGACGCCACTGCACTCTTAGCCTGGGTGACAGACTGATACCCTGTCCCAAAAAAAAGAAAAAAGAAAAATCATTTTTAGGCCTGTCATCATAGTGTCCCTCTGAGATGGTGTTTCTCTATTGGCTAAGATGATGGAGTAGTTCTCCAAGGGGATGGGGTCAAAAACAAAGAATACGTGGAGGGGCTGAGTGAGCTGCTCTATCACACGCATGCTGAGAAGAGATCCAGATTCTCAGCTGGTATTCTCAGTTCCCCACCCCGGGTCATTGTGACCAAAGGTCTCGGCCAGGCTGAGGTTTGTGTCTACCACAAGAGGGGACAACCGGCTATTTCCTCTCTGCATTGTTTGGGGGCAGAGCAGGGATCTAGGAAGAGCTACTTTTGATGTGGGACTTTCAAGCAAAGGATCCTCCTCGGTGTGGTTTGAAATATTGCCATGATGTGTCTGGACAATGGCTAAATTAGCCCTCTATAGAGCCCAGGAACGAAGGCATGTCTAAATATAACTGTGGGACACAGATTGAGAACTGCCTGTGGGGAGAGCGGAAGAACCCCATCTAAGGTATAAGGCAGTAGAAAAATCGAATCCACCTATCCTCCCCACTCTCCAGCTCTAGGCATTTTTTAAAGGTAGAGAAAAAAATCAGCAGTAGGTTGGGGGGTATTATTCTTGTTGGCAGTGGTGGATGAGGTGTTTTAGGCCTCAACTAACTCATCTGTAAAAACAGAAGTTAATGTTTTGGGGGTGCTACTGTGGGCTGGGGGCTAGACACAGCTCATCTAATTCTCAGCGTCCTTGACCACACTGCAAGGACAGAATACCACTTACGGATGGGGGCCCAAAGAGGTTGATGTGCTGGCCCAAAGTCACATAGCTGGTAAGTGGCAGGGCAGAGGTCTCATTCTGCCTCCCAGGATGGAGACAGCAGTCCCTTCCTGTCCTGTATTGCAGAGTTGTAAGAACGAGGAGATAATGAACCAGAAAGCCTATTTAAGAGACAAAGTGGCCGGGCGCGGTGGCTCACGCCTGTAATCCTAGCACTTTGGGAGGCCGAGGCGGGTGGATCATTTGAGCTCAGGAGTTCAAGACCAGCCTGAGCAAGAGCGAGACCCTGTCTTTACCAAAAATAGAAAGAAGTTATTTGGACAGCTAAAAATATATAGAAAAAATTAGCCGGGCATGGTGGTGCATGCCTGTAGTCCCAGCTACTCGGGAGGCTGAGGTAGAAGGATCGCTTGAGCCCAGGAGTTTGAGGTTGCTGTGAGCTAGGCTGACGCCACGGCACTCTAACCGGGGCAACAAAGTGAGACTCTGTCTCAAAAAAAAAAAAAAAAAAAAGAGACAAAGTGCTCCGTGAATGCAGAAAATGATCCTGTTTGTTGTAAGACAGTCCCATGGCATAAAGCCACCTGAAAGACCCTCAGATATGTAGCACTGATGGGTGACCCTCAGAATTGGATCTCCTTGGAGAAACCAAATCTGCACACAGGAGACAAGAGCCACCCAAGTGCCTGCAGTGAAGCAATTCTAGAGGACAGAAATAAATAGAAAGAGAAGTGGGGTCAAACCAGGTCTCTGGGCATTTCTGCCTCTTCCACATGCCATAGAAGAAAATGCCATTGTGTGTATGTGTGTGGGGAGTGGGGGTGCAGTGGAGAAGCCTGGAGCCACCAGGTTGCAGAAGTCCAGCAAGGTTGTGCAGGTGATTTGTGGAGCCAGTGGGTGAGGGCTGGTAACACCCTGGGCCCATGGAGACAAGCTTTTATTAGAAACCTTCCATTTTTCTGGCATTTTCCTGATTTAGCCAAACCACTCTTGGCAAAATGTCTGGATGTCCTTAGCCTCAGGGTAGATCTGATTTAATTTGAGGAAGGGTAGTGGAGTGTTGGAGAAAGGGCACAGGGCTGAGCCACAAAAAACGTGGGCTCCAGCTACTTACAGTGGGACCTCAAATAAGTCAGCCCCGCCCTGGGCCTCAGTTTCCTCATCAGTAAAACGCGGAGGTTCAATCCATAGGTTCTCTACACCCCCTAGGAGTGGGGTGGCAGATCCCACAGTTCTACAATTGGCTCTCGAGGGGCAGGGGGAGTGTTAACCAGGGCGGAGGAAACGCTCTCAGACCGACCCCAGGCAGAGGAGGGGGACCCAAGTGAAGTCGTTGGAGCCCCTTTCCCTGGTGGCTTTCGGCCCCCCAAGTTGCCAACTGTCATTTGAGCAAGTGCTGGGAGCTGATAAAGGAGGTCAGCTGGAAACAGTGCGCCCCCCAACTGCGAGCAGTCGCCCGCGCTCCGGGAAGAGCAAGGCTGGCGGGGAGGGGGCGCGGCAGGGACGCGGGACTGGCGGGCACGCGGGGCTCCCCAGCCCCGCCCCGCTGCAGCCCCGCGCCGGGGAGCGCGTCGCGCCGGCCCGGGACGTGGCGCCTGCAGAGGCGTGGCCGGAGCCGGGCGGGGGCCGCGCCTGCAGGACGCCGGGTCTCCGCCGCGGACGGACTCGTCCTTCCTGACGTGCCACGCTCGGCGGTGGCGACCACAAACCAGGAAGCTCGGGGCACGCCCGGCGGGCGCCGGGGCCCGCGCGAGGCCAGGGCTGCGTGGGGGCTGCCAGCCCGGCGCGGGAGGAGGGCGGCCATGGCAACCGCGCGGGCCGGGCGGGGACCGAGTGGCAGGAACGCGGCTTTCTGCACACTTCGCGCACCGCCCCCGCCGTCTGAATAGCTGTTCTGTCTCGGCGGATCCCCGCGTCGGGGATGCTGATTGTTTAACTCGCAGACTGGCTGGCTCTGTTGAATTTCCAGACGCCTCTCTGGGACAGGGAGGAGAAATCTGTTTTCAGGAAAAGCCAGGCACAAATAACCTTTACCTCTGCTCTCTGCTCTTGATCCTCTTATGCCGTCCTGGCCTGCGACTGCGGCAGGGGCAATGCCCCGTTTTACAGATGGCAAAACGGAGGGGAGACATATCTAGCAGAAATGAGAGAATTCCCACCCGCCCACCGGCAGGCCCTGGAAAACCTTCCCCTGCTGCGCCCAGCATTTGACAGGCCCGCTCCCTTTTCCCTTTTCCCGGCTGCTGCGTCTGGCGAGGGGATGCGGGCTTCCAGCATCTCCAGACCATCAGGGAGGGAGATCCTGGATCCTGTTCCGGGCTCCCTGGCTTCCTTTTGCGGGATGACTCCACGCTCTCCTTCCTGTCTTCTCCTCACATCCCTCGGGACACAGGACTGGGCTACAAAAACTTGCATAGCTTACAGTCGAAACTTGAACAAGTCAATGCCCCCCTTGGTTTCCTTGCTTCACTCCATAAGGATTGGAGGCTAAGGACTAACACTCCTGTTTGCTCATTAACAGCTCTAATTAAAGGCCAGGCTAGTGTTCCAATCTGTGTAACTTGGGCAAGTCCCTTCCCCATTCTGAGCCTCAGTTCTCCCATCTAGATAAGAAGCCTTCCAGCACTAATGTTCTGCGATTCTCACGCACAGATGAAATACTTTCTCTGTAGGCAATAGCCTGCTATAAGGAATTAATTTTTTTTTCTTTTTGCTGTATGATAATTATGCTTGGCTCTCCAACACGTGGGCATATAGTAGGTGCTCAGTAAAAGGTTGTTAATGAAGTATAAAGAGGTACCTTTTCCTGTCTCCTCTCTGCCAACAAATTCTTGATGACCAATGGCAAGAAGAGAAAAATAAGTGGATTTATCAACCCTGTTATCTCTGCATGACCACGTTGATTGGGGCTTGACTCCTACTTCCTGAGGCTGCTGGGGCAGCAGGAATATTTCAGAAACTAGATTTGAACTTGATCTCTGCCCCTCCTTCACTGCTTTTGGCTACAAAGCCACTTTAAACCTTTGATTTCTTACATGTTCCCTGGCTCGTGGGTATGTCAGAAACAATGGCGCCCATTGTACAGGTGACAAGACCAAAGGAGTGACGTGAGGTAGCCAAGAGCACAGCACAAAATACAGAAGAGTAGACACCAGACCACTTTCTTCTTTAGTTCAATGAAGAAGAAGAAGATGATGATGATGATGATAGTGTCTGTTTTACAGGACTGTAGGACACTGAGCTGCCAGAGAAGGGAAAGCTGTTTGTACATGGTGAATGCCGGTCTTGGAGGCCTGGTGAGGGTCCGGGAGCAACTTTCTTCCCTTGGGCATTTGCCTTCAGGTGGTAAACAGGGCTGGACATGGGCCCTGGACACAGGAGGATGAACAAGACACGGTCTCTGCCTTGGAGGAATTGACACTCTGGGGGGTAGGGGACAGCTGAATGCACGGATTAGCAAAGCACCTCGAGGCAGTTTTATAAGGTGTACAGCCAGTGTTGTGGGAGCTCAGGTGCAGCCTCCTGAGTGTACTGGGTTTGTTTGTTTGTTTTAACATCTCTGCCATCTTTGGCAGCTCCCTTTGAGAAAACATGGGCAGTTCAGGACCAGCCACCCTTAATTCAGCTTGGGTGCCACAGCTGGGGGAGAAGTAGGTTGGGTGACTTCCCCAACCCCTTCTCCTCGGGTCTCTGGGTGACCTTGAGTGACTCAGGCAGGCAGCAGTGCATGTGCTTCCCAAAGGAGCAAGTCTGCTGGCTTTCCCTGTGTGTCAGCATCAGTCTGTGCAGGGAGATGACAGCAGGTGGTCAGATTTGGGGGGTGTGGTTTTTTACTTTGTAAAAACTTGACTAGCACTCTGGGAGGCCGAGGCGGGTGGATAGCTCAAGGTCAGGAGTTC
>VBSM01003215.1:17996600-18026482 GCA_008086735.1 Cheirogaleus medius | reverse complement strand
AAAAAAAAAAAATATATATATATATATATAATAAGCTCAGGCCATTCCCAGAACCTAGATTCAAAATGCCAGCAGAAGACTTGGCCTCCTTGAAGGCAGTGACTACAGCTTGTGTCTTCTAAACAAATGAGTGAATGAATGAAGGAAGGAAGGAATGGAACAAAAGTATCAAACTGCCATGAAGGCCAGAATCTTAAAATCTTTGCTGGTTAGCACACCCTCTCCTCTTGTATAATTACCTCCAGAAAACTGGCTGGCTTCCAAAGACCTGCATTCAAGTGTTGCCTTAGCCATCTCCCTAATTGTATGACCTTGGACTTGTCAACTCACCTCCCTCACCCTGATTTTCCTTGTAGCATGAATTACAAAGAGTGTGTTGTAGGCTACAAAAGCTGCACAAGGGACTCTTACTTTTGGAAGATGCATCTGGAATCAGACAAAAGCAGCTGATTGTTCAGATCAACCTGCCCTCTGGCCTCCAGCCCCCATCAACACAGACCCATTTTAGGGATAGGAGGATTCCTGGGTGGGGCAGTTTGCTCAGGGGAAGGTATGAATATGTATGTAGCCAGCCCTGTCTTTTGTTAGCATATCCATAGTCAGATGATCAAGTTACAACACAACTGAGGCTAGGACAGCTTGCTTTGGTCTCATTCTAGGCCTAAGACAACACCCTATCCAAATAGACTGGATTGAGAATCCTGTAGTCATTCAGGCAACAAATATTTATTGAGCAGCTACTATAACCAAAGCCTTTGCAGGGTGCTGGGAATACCATGGGAGCAAAACTACTATGTTCCTTGTCCTCTTGGAGCTGACAGTCTGGCAGGAGCAGATATTAATTAATCACCCAGAGAAGCCCAGGGTGATGTGGAGATGTGTAATGGGAGCTCCTGATCTCAGGGTGGGGAGGGTGGGGGTGAGCAGGACAAGCTCCTGTAGAAGTGCCATATCAGCTGAGCCCTGAACTCAGTGAGGAGCCATGGATGGCTGGGGTGGGAAGTACTCTGGGCAGAGGCTACAGCAAGTGCTAAGGGCCTGTGGTTTTCTTTTGAAAATGCACATGAAGGCTGGTGTGGTTAGAATGCACAGAGTGAGCGGGACAGGGATGCAAGATGCAGTTAGAGAGTTAACCAGGGACACTAGGCAGGCAGAGACCAAACTGCTTTGTTCTATTTAATGTGATGTTTGCAAAGACGGAAGGAACTGGAGTGGCAGATTTCAAGTCTCTGAATTGTTGTTACACAGAAGGAGGGTGCCTCAGAAGCTAAATGAGAGGAAATACCCCAGCAAGTGGGATTTGAGTCAGAGAGTAAGGACTTCTGGCTATGAGGGGAGTCTGAGGGGCTGCTCTCCCTATTTCACCTGCTGGTGTATCTGCAGGTAGCAGAAAGGGAGTCTGTTTGTCCAATCACTTCTCTTTCCTGTTCCCTCTGCCACATTCCCCTCCTATTGCTGCCAATCGAGGACAGTGGACAGCTCTGTCCGGGTGAGTCTGTCATAGGGAGAAGGGCCTGAGACTGGGGAGAGCAGGGAGGGAGGGAGGGGTGCAGATGGGGTGCCTCTGAGCTGCAAAGAGGAAGGGAGGGGAAGAGAGGAGGGCACAGCCCACAGCAGCCAAGAACAAAAAGTGGATGGGGCTGCTCATGCCTGTAATCCTAGCACACTGGGAGGCCGAGGCTGGCAGATCGCTCAAGGTCAGGAGTTCCAAACCAGCCTGAGCAAGAGTGAGACCCCGCCTCTACCATAAATAGAAAGAAATTAATTGGCCAACTAAAAATATATAGAAAAAAAGCATGGTGGCACATACCTGTAGTCCCAGCTACTCGGGAGGCTCAGGCAGGAGGATCGCTTGAGCCCAGGAGTTGGAGGTTGCTGTGAGCTAGGCTGACGCCACGGCACTCTAGCCCAGGTAACAGAACAAGACTCTTTAAAAAAAAAAAAAAAAGTGGATGGGACACTGGAGGAGAGTGGTCAGGACTCAGCAGACATTCAGGCATCTCAGATACAATGGTGAACCAGATTGACCCAACTCAGTCTTTATGGAAGCTGTGTTCCAGTGGGGAAGGAAGAACATAAACAAACACTTATATATGGAATTACAGATTGTTACAAACACTCTGAAGGCAAAGAACACAGGCAATGAGAAGTAGATGGAACCTGCCCAGGTGGGACCTGCTGGATGTGAAGGGACCCACAGCATCTTAGTGGGAGGAAACACATGCAAGGCTGAGAGAACAGTATGTGCAAAGGCTCTGAGGCTGGAAAGGGTCAGGGTGCTTGTGTTCACGGAACTGAACGAAGATACCAGGAAAGGGCTGAGAGATTGGCGGGAGTTGGACAGAGTAGCTGCAGCCTCATGGAGCATGAGCTGGCGTTTGCACTTTATTCCAAGGGCAACAAGAAGTTCTTGGGCATGTTTAGCAGGAAAGTGACCTGTCCAGTGCCTATTTTGCAAAGAGAGACCCTCTTACTAGGCGTCTGATGTCACCTCTCACTGGCAATGTCCTCCTGGAAGAGTCTGTGAAAAACTTGTTCTTGAGGAAACCAGCTTTCCCCTCCACTTTTCAAACCCCTCCTTGTAGGTCAGCCCAGGGTAGGCAAAGCCCTGAACATGAACTTCCACTTGCCAGAAGACCTCAGAAGGGCCTTGAAAATCTGCTAGTGGAGAAGGTATGGACAATATCAGAGACTGGAGGCGCTCCCTTAGCAACCCCCAACTTATGCAAATGTGTGGGACATTCTGATATAATCTACCAGGCCTTCCCCACTTCCTCACCTAATCTAGCATGCCTGCAGGGTGGACAGGGTAGCAGTACACCCATTTTGCAGCTAAGAGAATTGAGGCTCAGAAAGGCGGAGGCTGGGTGGCTTGGCTAAGGCTACACAGCTAGGGAGGACCATGCCTGGTACTTGAACCTGAATTCTTTCCACACTCTTATCCTGCTCCTCTTGCCACAGTGCTCCCCACCATTGCTGCTTATGGAGGGAGGGCAGGGTGAGTTTGCTGTAGGGAGACGAGGCCGGGACTAGGAAAGGCAGTGGGGAAGGGCAGGAAGCAAATGGGGTGGACAGGTTATCCTGGGGTGTCTCTGGGCTGCACAGGGAGGGTGAAGAGAGAAGGGAACAGCCAGCAGCAGCAAAGAACAAGAGTTGGGGGTGGTCGAGATGGCGAAACTCTGGGGGGCCCAATCCCTGGATTATGGGTGTCCTGAAGGCAACTTGGATCCCAGCTGCCTCACCTGCTAAAGGATGAGACAGAATTCCCTGGTGGGCACAGGTAGAACAGACATCACCTCCCTGATGTTACTCATTTGGGAAGGCCTGTATGCTTGTCCAGACCTCTTCTCCAGACTGTAAGCTCCTCGAGGGTAAGATCTATGTCTTCCTCAATATCGTACCTCCCAGTGCCTGATGCTGTTAATATGTGTTGAATGAATGAGAGCACAAATGAGTAGCCGTATTGTAGCGATGCCCGGGAGAGCAGGAGAATACAGACTGTCCACAGCTACTGGTGGGACTCAGCTCCAGAGATCTGAGCCTTGATCTATGTCATTGCCAGCATCTTCCAAGGACAGGGTAGGAGAGGGACAGCCTATTTGAATCCATAAAGGGCAATTCAAAACTCAGGTTGAACAAGCCAGAATTAGAGCCTGGAGGGCCAATTCCGTAGCCCAGGGTTTGAAAATGAAACCAAGCCTTTCCCTTAGGGGGAGGAGGGAGCTGGATTTTGGAAATGCATCAAGGGAAGCAGACAGGTTTCTGCGTGTTTAGGTGAGCCCAGGGACTCCGGCCAGAATATTTTAAAAATGCTTATCACCATGCCCTCCTGGCACTGTGGACCCAAGTGGCCAAGCAGGCTGCTGCCTGTGCAGAGAGGGGAGCAGGGATGTTTCTGCCCCCAACTCCTCTTGTACTGGCTGAGACCTCTCCAGCCCGTTCCTGTACCTGCCCCCGCCCTTGGGACCTCCACCCAGGGGCTCCGAAGAAAGGAAAGGCTGGGGCTAGCTTTGGTTTGGAAACAAGGGTTCTTGGGGGGCTCTTTGGCTTCTACTGTGCTGTGGGTGGAGGAGCAACCGAGACTTCCTCTCTGGTCTCCTTTTTTTGTTTGTTTTTAGAGACGGGGGTCTCTCTTTTGCTCAGGATGGTCTCGAACTCCTGACCTCAAACGATCCTCCTGTCTCAGCCTCCCAGAGTGCTAGGATTACAGGCATGAGCCACCTCACCTGCCCTGATCTCCTTTAAATAACAGCATTCTCAAAACTGGTCAGATCTTGACAATTTTCTGCCCAAATAGGGAAATGAGGTCCACAAGGGGGCAACTTGTCTGAAGTCACACAAGTTCAAACCTCGCTATGCTGATTCCAAGTCAGACTGTTCTACAAGCCAAAGTTCAAGGAACCCTCAACCTTCTAACTTAACTGACAGCAACTGTTAGGTCAAAGAGTGTGATCAGTGAAAAAAAACGTAGGAATACTAGCCTTGGCTCCACCACGCTTTCCCAGGAGGCATCACCTTTGCCTTGTCCAGGAGGTGGGAGCACTGCCTTTAAGGCAGGCCTCGTGATGCTCTGGTTAAGAATGCAGCTCTGGCCAGGCCTCAAGTCTGTAATCCTAGCACTTGGGAAGGCCAAGGTGGGAGGATCACTTGAGCTTAGGAGTTTGAGACCAGCCTGAGCAAGAGCAAGACTCTCTCTATTAAAAATAGAAAAAATTAGCTTGGCCTGGTGGTGCTTGCCTAAAGTCTCAGCTACTTGGGAGGCTGAAGCAAGAGGATCACTTGAGCCCAGGAGTTTGAGGTTACAGTGAGCTATGATGATGCCACTGCACTCTAGCCGGGGTGACAGAGCAAGCTCTGTCTCCAAAAAAAAAATTTAAAAAATCTGCAGATGACTGACTGGATTCAAGTCTTGCTTCTGCCACTTCCTTGCTCTGTGACTTTGGGCTAGTTACATACCACCGTGTCCCTTATTTTCCTCATTTGCAAAAGGGGAGAATGAGTAGATTATAGGGCTGATGTAAGAATGAATTGATTGAGACTGCACTCTATCAATATTAGCAACTGTTGTCTAGGAAGGGATTGTGAGGCCCAGAGGGGTTTATTCAGCCCTTGGTCAGCACATGACCTTAGACCCAGAGCGCCCTACAATAGATCTTGCAGAACTGCCAGAACAGTGGCCTCTTCCTCCTAAGCCCAGTCTCCTCGATCCCCAGATCACTGGAGGGCCCTGTCTTTTTGCCATTTGGGGACAGACAGAGCAGTATGGACCTGAACCATCTGGCCTGACCACCACTTGCTACACACCACTTGCTACCCTTGGGCAACGCACTTTCTTAAGGCAGCTTAAGTTCGGAGCTTCTGCTTTTTCATTTGTAAAAATGTGAATCCTGTACTAAACCCCATCTACCATGGTGGTTGTGGGCACTGTGTGCCATCCCCGGGTGGGGTGTGTGGACTAAACTCAAGCCGATCTGCCCCTCCCTCTCACTGGAACACCAACCACCATAAGGCCAAGGTCTTGGATTGCTGGCCTCTTTGGCTCTAACACTGAAAGCTTGGGAAAGCAACATGCCCTCTATGTGAAGACTAGGTGGATTGCACCATCCCTGGCCTACTGAGTCATGGTTCACCATGGACTCAAGTGAGCCCTGTCACCTAAGATGACTCCCATTCACACACACGGTCTGCCAGGTGGACTGACCTGAGTCCTAAGAAGAAACCCACACAAGGAGAGGCAGATCTGCGTGCTAGGCAGATGCCCCAGACAACTGGGGGGGGTGGGCTCCCCAGTCCATTTCTGTCCCCATCTTTAGGCACATGAGTAATCATCCAACTTGCTTACTCACTGGCACAATGAGAGGGGAAAGTAAAGAAAGTTGAGAGATAGGATTGTCTTCTGATATTTTTGGTGTAGAGAGAATTAGGAGTTTCAACACTTATTTCACAAAGGTGCTTTGCATGTAGCACCTGTGAGCTCTGGCATTCCCGTGGCTGCTGGGCTGGAAGGCAGAGCTGGACAGTAAAAACTTGAGGCCACCAGTGGCCACAAGAAGTCATCTGCCCACCCTTCTCCCAACCCCATGAGTGAATTTGGAAAACTGGTTGAAACTGCTGCTAATTGCATCAGAGGGTCAGGATTGGATCACCTGCCTCCGGGGCACTTGTGTGATCCTGAACAAACCATTTTATCTCTGAGTCTCAATTTCTGGGAAGCCAAGGTGGGAGGATAGCTTGAGGCCAGGAGTTCGAGACCAATCTGAGCAAGAGGTAGACCCCGTCTCTACTAAAAATAAAAAGAAATTAGCCAGCATGGTGGTGCATGCTTATAGTTCCAGCTACTCGGGTGGCTGAGGCAGGAGGATCCCTTGAGCCCAGGAGTTTGAGGTTGCTGTGAGCTAAGCTGATGCCATGGAACTCTAGTCCGAGCTACAGAGACTCTGTCTCAAAAAAAAAATAGAGAATACAAATGGATCTCTATCCTGGAGGCTGAACATAGCAGAGGACTTGATTCATTCAACCACAAACACCTAAGGCCCACTGTGTGGCAGGATGGCCATGTCAGGGGCTGTGGGTACATTCATATATGTGCCCTCACATTGCTCACAGGAGAGGAGGGATACCAGACCTTGAATGAGAGGCACAGTGGGGGTAATGGTTAAGGAAACAAGGTTGCTATCCCAGCCCTATCAGCCACCAGCGAGGTGATCCTGGGCAAGTTCAACTCTCTGTACCTTGATTTCCCAACAGTATAATGAGACTGAACTGCACCCACTTCACAGGGTTGTGATGTTACATAAGTGGACACATGCAAAAATTTTCCAGCACCCACCAAGGGCTCAGGTAGCACACACGTGGCTAGTGTAACAAAAGGGGCCATGGATGTGTAACAGGCAGAGCAGGCAGAGATGATGTTAATGCTGGTGGCTGAGTGTGCCCAGCAAATGCGGCTGGCATGGGGGAGGAAGCGTTTTCTTGGAGGAGGGAGGTCCCAAGGAGAGAAAGAGCAAGTGTGCTGGAAAAACGGGAAGGGGTGAGGAGTGAAGACAGGTGTGAGTGACCTGAAGCTGGCAGCAAGCCAGTTTAAGGAGGCGGGGCACTGTGGGTCACCGTTAAGGGTTTTAAGGAAGGGAGACAGTGACTTGATCAGGTTTGTAGCTTTAAAGTGTCAGGACCCTTTGTATACATGGAAATATGGCGCACACTTGTCTTATGTATTAATGAACCCCCAGTCCCTAGTGAAGAGATAAGGGTAATTCCTTGTTGACCCCCCTCATTCCCCCTGACTTCCAGTCCCACCGGCTCCCAGACCTGCCTGCCTTCTGGAGTGGAGCAGGGGAAGATTTAGGAAGGACTGGAGTGAGACCCAGCTGTGGCGGCAGCTGCGTTCTCCCCACCTACACACCCTTTTGCAACCCAATGGAGTGAAGGGTGCCTGGGTTCCAACGCTTAGGCACAGGATTTGTCCCGAGTGTTGTGAACATACAACTACAAATGCAGTGACCGACCCGCGTGCCCGGTTCATAGTAAGTTCTCAGTAAACCCAAGTTTCACCTCTTTCCTCCTTAAACACTTCTCTATCCCTCCTCACCCTGCGAGGGCCAAAGGTTGGGGGAGGGGAATGAGGTGATGGTTAGGAACCGACTCTTAGGAAGCAGAGGAGAAAGTTGGCTTTTAAATTCATAGTACCACTTGCAAAGGGACAAACTGTTCGCCCCCCTTACCCCCAAGTAAGTGTTCACGGGGTAGGGGAGTGGGGGAGTAACCTGTTAACTGCGGAAAGGATCCCGAGGGCCGGCCGGGGCACTGTGACTCCGCTGGGTCAACCCGTGCGCCACCGGGTTTAGGAACCGCGAGCGGAATGGGCCGGAGGTGGAGGTGCATTTCTGCACATCTCGGGATCAGAGCCCTGCAGGCGGCGTCTGGGAAAGTCCGCCGCGCTGGTACCTGTGGGTGTGTGGGCAGGGATTTACGGACGTGCCCACAGCCGCTCTAATGAGCTTGCCCCCTGCCTGCGCTCGTCGGAAGGGACGTGCTCCATCGCCACCCTCCTACCCTTTCCCCCAGCGGCCAATCCCACCTTGGCTCGGGCTCCCGGAGCCTCCGCGGCAGCCGGGAGGCGTGGCCACAGGCGGCCCGTCCCTTTGATATTCGCCGGCTCCGCTGTGATTGGATGGCCGCTTGTGACGTGTGGGGACTGCGGTGGGCCCGGCTGCTGCAGCAGCCGCAGCGCCGGCCGCGGCTCCGGCTCCGGCTCCCGGGCATTTAAAGGGGACGCGGCGGCGGCCCGGGGGGATGGGGGGCAGGTGGAGGGGACGACCCAGACGCACATCATCCACAGTCCCTCGGGGCTGGAGGGACTCGTGAGCCGGAGCCCAGAAACCCGGGGGTGGATAAGACACCGCGTCCCCTCCAAATCCCGTAAGCACCCCTTGCTCCATCCTGCGCCCAAATACCTCAGCTAGACCCCCCTCCCCACTCCCTACACTCCAAACTCAGCCGAGACAGACCTCTGCCGCCGCCGCCCCCACGTGAGTCTGGGCTCTGGGAGGTAGGGGAGGGCTGGGGTCCCAGCGCGGGGTGGGGGCTGTGTGGAGTTTGAAGGCGCTCCTTCACGCGCCTGGCAGTGGGAGAGTCCTGGAGCAGAGGAGTGAGTCCCCTTCTCTCTCCTACCCCAGGAACGTGGTACCTGGGTGTCCCTCTGTCCCCGACTCCGGCAAAGCCAAGGAATCGGTGCCCCTTGCTCCCCGCCACCCCCAAGTCCTCTCCCGGAGCTGCTCACCCCCCGCCCGCATTGGAGCGAAGCGCCCGCCAGCTGGGGGTGCGCCAGAGTGCCGGCTTTCCAGTCACCTCTAAAAATATCTCTCCCCCCACCCCACCGGCAGCTGCCACCTCCCTGCCCCTGCCCAGTGAGGATCCCCTCCCAGCTTGTCTGCCCAGGCAGGGAGAGCCCAGAGGTAACGCCTAGTCCCAAATGCCTCACGGGCACCAGGGCGCCGGGTCATCCCCGCCTGCTGGTCAGGACCTCAAGCTCACAGCCCAAGGGGGCCCCCAGGGCAATAGGGGACGCTCCAGCTGCAGTTTGCCCAAGAAGCACCAGAGATGCCTGAGTTCTAATCCTGATTCTGATGCTGTGTGACCCCCACGATGTCAGCCTAACTTCTCAGGGTCTCTGTTTTCCTATTTGCTGCCTGGGGGTGGTGAGCAAGGAAGGTGGTCAAGCAGGGGATGCTGTCTGGGGGAGGGAGGGAGTTCCAGTTTAGTTGCTGGATCTGATTTCTTGTGATTGATAGGAGGAGACTTGTTCTTGGCCAGAGAGGGCTTGTACTGTTGTATTTCTGGGGTCCTCATGCCTCCATCCTCATCCTGCACAT
This sequence comes from Cheirogaleus medius, assembly GCA_008086735.1. Taxonomy (NCBI): domain Eukaryota; kingdom Metazoa; phylum Chordata; class Mammalia; order Primates; family Cheirogaleidae; genus Cheirogaleus; species Cheirogaleus medius. The sequence continues at coordinate 18,017,111 of VBSM01003215.1, read as the reverse complement.
TTCTGGTGGAAAACTGTCTCAAAACTTTCCTTGGGGCTCCATCCATCCATTAAGAGGGGAACTTCAAACTCAGGACCTATGCCAACCAGAGGCCTGTGACTCCCTTCCACAAAAGGCAGGAGGGAGCAGGTAGGTAGGAGTGTGACCTGGTGTAGGATCAAGGAGGTGGCACTGCTTTTAGATGGGACAGGAATATGGACTCCTTGCCACCCCCTAGAAACCCTTCTCCTCTCCCTCTAGCCTGTGGGAGAAGCTCAGAGATCCTGCCCCCTTTTCTCTTTGGTGACAACAAAAGGATTTGATCACTCAGGACAAAGTTGCCAGAGGTGAGAGACCATTTGGAGCATCACAGGAGCCAGATTCCATTTGGGGACAGGGTCCCTCCGACCCTGTGGGGTGGGGTGGGGCAGGGCATCACAACATGGCCTCAGTTTCCAGGAGAAGAAACCCAGGATTCCTGGCATTCTCCTTTGGTGACTAAAAGAAAGGAGATCAATTCACCAAACAATAAGTGTTTAACTGATTTCCCTAAATATTATTAGATGAAAAAATGTAACCGTGTCTTTTACGATGAGAAATGAGAAGTTTTGAACATAAAGATCAAGAGAATATTTTTTTAAAAAAGGAAAGAAAAGAAAACAAGGGCAAAGTAATGAGACCCTTTTCTATGGGTTGAAAGTTGGTCTCTGGGTGGCTGCTGGTGACACTTTTCTTTGTATCTGCCCCTCGCTTCTCCCCATGTGACACGTGCCTGCCCATGTTTGCTTTTACCATGACAGTGGCATCCCTGACCTTTCTCCTCTGACTCACCTGGCCAAGGTTGACCATGTAGACAGCCAGGATTCTAGAAGGCTGGAATTCCCGAATGGGGACTGGGGATAGTCATTCCCATGTCCCCAATGCCTCCCTCCCTTCCTTTCCCACTGTCTTCTCTTCCACCTCCTCCCTCTCTTTGCCCACTGCCCATTTGGCTTTGACCATCTCTCCCAATTCCAAGATGAAAAGTTTTTAGGGAAAAAACTGATACCCACATCCCACCCCTAATGCATGTGTGGTCAGGAAATTGGGAGGGAGGGGTCACCTCAAGATGGAGAATGCTAGAGCCTGTGCCCTGCTCCTGAGATGTCCCAGTCTCTGTCCTGGGGGCAACTGCTTCTCCCGGCTGTCCTGGGATGGTCAGGCGAGAGTGTCACCTTGACAAAGTCAGAGGGGTTTACAGTGTCACCCATTGCCACCACCAGAGGGCAGCAGCTAGCCAGACCTTTGCTCCTCTCCTGATCTGGTCTCCTGGATCTCAATCTCTCCAATTCTGTACCAGCTGCCTCTGGTCTCTGATTCAACCCCAGGGGGAGGGGTGGGAGAGTAAAAAGGCACTGGAAGCTATAGGTGGTGTCCTTTGTAGCTGTCTTGGTAAAGGTCTCAAGAGGCCAAACCCAGTCCACAAAGCCACACAGGGAAGTCTAGCAGAGATTTCAACATGTCTCTGTTGTCTGACTGCTGGATCCCTGAAAGCACAGGGGAGGCCAGTCCAGGATCACTTGTGGGGACCCAGCTGGAGGCCTCAGCCCCCCAGCTGTGGTACAGTAAGCCCTGAGTCTTCTGCCCCTTCTCTTTTGGGGGCATAAGGAAGGCAAAGCTGTGGCCAAGTGTTCATGAACCAGGCTCTGCCCCATGCAAACTGCATGGCAGTTAACCTCTTGAGCCTTTCTCATTTGCTGAACTCATACTTTTATGTTGAGCAGTGAGAGAATATGACTGAAAGTGATTTGTAAACTGTGATGTACCATACACACATCAGGGGCCAGGATCATACTAGAGAAAAAAAGCACTAGTCTCAACTCTGAGGCCTGGGTCTGAGATCTGTCCCTGCCACTTACAGTGGGTGATCTTTGGACAAGTCAGTTAGCCTCTCTGGGTCTCCAGTAATATCCTCTGGAATCTCTCGGGGTTGTAGGGGTTGCTAAGAGGATGCCTTAGCAAGGTGCTGCGTGGTCTATAAGTGCTGGGCCTATGTGAGGGGTGGTTTTTCTGAGATCCTGGGAGTGGCTCCTGGGGCTCAGCAGAAGGGCCAAGCCCAGGTGGGTATTAGTGCTAGAAGCAAAGCCAGCCTACTGAGCACCCTCAAAAAAACTTTTGTGGTTGTGACAGCTGGAGGCCGACCGAGTCCCTGCAGGTGGTGCCCAAGGTGATGTACTGACCATGAGCGGGTGTTTCCCAGTTTCTGGCCTCCGATGCCTGTCTAGGGTAAGTGGCTCTCTCCAGGGTTCTCTTAGGGTGAGGCCTCAACCCCCCCTTTCCATCACGGGGTGGGAGGACCCTATGCAGCCCCTTTTAGGCTTGCCCTCACCTCCACTGGGGCTTCATTGATCCCTGGAAGCTTCCATCCCCAGTGTGGAGTCCTGATGTTTTACATCCTCAACACCAGGAACCCTGGGCCACTGAGACTCCCAGCTGGATGTCGGTGAGACCAGAGGGTGACTCTAGGGATGAGGCTGAAGGGACAGTTGTGTGAGGAAGGCAGATAGCCAGGTTCAAATCTCAGCTCTGAAATGAGGAATTTGGACTTGTTTCACAAGGTGTGCCAGGCCATAAACGTCCCAGGAATATTAGAGAGGGGGTTAGGCAGAAATCAGAAGGAGGAATGGTTCCATCTTGATTAACTGGGGTGGGAGGCTGGGAGGGAGAGAGGCCAAGTGTGGGTATCCAGAAGCTGCATGTGATCTGCTCGCTCTGTCCCTCTCATGCACTGGCAGGCAAAGGTTTCCGGTGTGCTGAGGGCTCCTGCTGACTCCATTTGTTTGCCTTTGTGCCCTGACACTTTCCCTGTTGTCCCCCATCTTCTCCCATGCTGCCCCCCCACCCTCCCCTCCTCAACATGACTCTGGCCCATTTCCTGGGACTCCTCACCCCTACTCTGCATTCCTGCCCAGTGGTCTGTCTCTGAGACCCCCTAGCATGACTTCCTCCTAGCCCCCCACCACATCCCCATTACCTGCTCATTCCTCCTCTGCCTTTTCAGCCACTGCTGCTCTCTCCTCTCCCTTACCTGTCTCCCAGGTATGTCGTGGCCTGGTGCGGGAGGCTCCCACCTCCCTAAGCCCCACTGCTTCTCCTGCTGCCGGCTTGCTTCGGACTCTGGCAGAAACCCCACCCGCTGACACGTTCCTCCCGGGGAATTGGCAAGTGATTAGTGATGAGCTGTCAGCACAGGGCCCTAAAAATCTCTGGAGAAGCTGTGCCCCACCCCTGGACCCCTGCACCTGCCCAGGGCCATCTGGTTGGAAGCAGCTCCCAGAGAGCCTTCCTAGGTGTTGTGTGGTCAGTCTGCCTACCTGGTTATTCCAAGGGCTAAAATCCAGTTCTTTGGCCCTGAGGCCCAGGCACCTAACTCTCTAGCCTGGCATTTAGCTCCCATCCAGGCCTCATTGTTCACATGCCTTGGATGACTCCAAAAGGAAGGAGAAGTGGGCCTCCTTACTGTCCACCTCAATCCCATGAGCCATCGGCTCCGCATGGTGCAAAAGGGATGAATCTTTTAAGCTGACCCCTTGTTAAGCCCCACATGAGAAAAAGAAGCCCTTCCGGGTTCAAGAGTAGGATGGTCCTCTGAGCATAAACCCCAGCGCAGTTAACTGAGAGGTGCCAAGGGGATAGGCAGGGAAGGCTGGGGATGGGGGTGGTGGTGTGGGGGACTCCTCCCAGCTTAACCATCCTTGGGTCCTCCTCAGGTCTTGGATGTGCCAGCACCTCTGGCCGTGGCCCGCTAACCAGCCTCTCCCCGGCCGGCTCCCGCCGCGCCTCCTCTCGCTTGCCCCTTCCTCCTTCTCCTGCTGCTCTCCCCCCTGCTCCCAGGACGGCGGGATGGCCGCGCAGGGCGCGCCTCGCTTCCTCCTCATCTTCGACTTCGATGAGACTATCGTGGACGAAAACAGTGACGACTCAATCGTGCGTGCCGCGCCCGGCCAGCGGCTGCCAGAGAGCCTGCGTGCCACCTACCGCGAGGGCTTCTACAACGAGTACATGCAGCGCGTCTTCAAGTATCTGGGCGAGCAGGGCGTGCGGCCGCGGGATCTGCGCGCCGTGTACGAAGCCATCCCCCTGTCGCCGGGCATGGGCGACCTGCTGCAGTTTGTGGCCAAGCAGGGTGCCTGCTTCGAGGTTATTCTCATCTCGGATGCCAACACCTTCGGCGTGGAGAGCGCGCTGCGCGCCGCTGGCCACCATGGCCTGTTCCGCCGCATCCTCAGCAACCCGTCAGGGCCGGACGCGCGGGGACTGCTGGCGCTACGGCCCTTCCACACACACAGCTGCACGCGCTGCCCCGCCAACATGTGCAAGCACAAGGTGCTCAGCGACTACCTGCGCGAGCGGGCCCACGACGGCGTGCACTTCGAGCGCCTCTTCTACGTGGGCGACGGCGCCAACGACTTCTGCCCCATGGGGCTGCTGGCGGGCGGCGACGTGGCCTTCCCGCGCCACGGCTACCCCATGCACCGCCTCATCCAGGAGGCGCAGAAGGCCGAGCCCAGCTCGGTGCGCGCCAATGTGGTGCCCTGGGAAACCGCCGCCGACGTGCGCCTCCACCTGCAACAGGTGCTGAAGACGTGCTGAGGACGGCCGCCTGCAGGGGGCGCCCCGGGCGGACGGGCGGAGGAGGGGGCGGGGAGGGGGAAATTGGGAAAGACAAACCTAGTTTAACTACTCCCTTTCCCTTTTGCTTTGCTATGTCCCTCGGGGAGTTTCTGGAATTTCTTCCCTTTGGGAGTTGGGGGCGGGGGGTTCGAAGCCGTTCCTATCTATGCAGTTAACCCAGCTGCCTCCCCCAGTTCAGTTCCACCGCAAACAGTTAACTTCCGGAGTCTGGACCATCGCGGGGTGTTTCCACAAACCGTGCCCTTCGAACTGGGAGGAAGGTGCTCCTGCAGGTGAGAGAAGGAACGTCTCCCACTGCTGTAACTGGGCGCCTGACCTCCCCTCCTCCAGTCAAGGGAACCCCGGACCCCGACACCCTCATGGCCACAAGGATCCCTGCTGACTGTCCCAGGCCTCCTCGATCTTACTTCACCCACCGCAACCCCAGGCTATTTCTGTACTCGCTACACCTTCTTGCCTTCCGCCCCTGGCCCATCCCTCTAGCACCCCAAAGGAAAAAAATGCCGGAAGGATCAGCTGCCTCCCGGTGGTGGAACGAGGTAGCACACTGTCCCGCTCGGGTCAGGCCAGCCGGGACCTAGCAGCGTGTGACGGTGTCTTCTCGCACCCCAGCCTCGTCTATGCAGCAAGAGACCAGGGACTTCACCAAAGTCGCCCCCACGGGCTGGGCCCTCTGCGCCCCGCTCCTCTCGTTTGGAACAGAAAGCCATGATGTTTTTAAGCAGAACCAGCGAAACCCCAGCCCCTCCTCCCTCTGGTGTTTTAGAACTATAAAGGAGGTGAAGGGGGAAGAGATGACTGAGATCTCTCGCGCCGCAGTCTTGGGGTGAGAGTGAGGTTGCTTTCTGCACTCAAAGAGCCCCACTTAAGTCAGGGATATCGTCCCCACGCTTGGGCACGTGCCCAGCTTGAGAAACCAGGACTGAACACAACACACACAGCAAGCCGTGGGCAAAAGAGCCAGTTGCAGTCAATGACTGCAGAGGCATCTGGGGTCTAGTGTAGGTGGCACTTAGTGAGTACTGAGGAAATGGGAGAGAGGCAGCTGCTAGGGGCAGCTGGGGTGAGGGTGGCAGGCTGTGATTAGCAGGATCCTTAGAACTGGGATGCCATTCAATCCGTCTTCTCCCTTGTCCCCTCTCCCTGCAGGGCAGTCATCGAGAGGTCACTGGTTTTATTCAAAGTTGGCACTTGCAGCTGGAGACCCCACCCTGCATGGAGTAGGGATTCTCTGTGCACGAACTGCTTGGCCTTAAGTTCTTTCCCCCTTGCAGCAGGTCTCTGGGTACCTCCTCTCTCTCCCTGAGACCCCTCACCTCCGCGATAAGGAAACAGCTCACAGCCCAAGAGGTGGGCAGACCTATTCCAGCCGTGCCCGGTGCTGGCTTGGCCTGGGGCTCAAGAGGCCCACTCCAGCAGAGCCTTGGTCAGCTGAGCCCCAGGCGGTCAGCAGCTGGGCTCCACATAGTTCCCGGGGAAGAATCCAGTCCCCTCTGAGCTGACGCCCTCGCACCAGCCGTCGGAGTAGCGTCGGGTTACGCAGATTACAGTGCCCTCAGAGAAGGAGAGTTCGTTGTCCTTCTGGCGAGTGTATGGGTACAGTGTCACCACTGCAGGGCAGGAGGAGAGGGTGCCATGAGATATGCCCCTTGCACCCTGCCTCCAGGGGTATGCAGGGGCCTAAATACTGAACTCTAGGGGAGAAGGCTACAGAGGAGGGCTTCCTTCAAGCCTTCAGGACCCCTCCTCAGCTTAAAGCTCAATATCAGGCCAGCTGCTCTCTTCTCAGTTTGGTTCTAAGCTCAGTGCATCAGAAAAAGTGTATGTGGAGGGTGGGGGCAATAACAGGCTCAGATCTTTGCAGAGGGAGGGAAGACTGCCTCTGGAGTAGGAGAGTGAGGGGTCAGGGCAACAGAAGCCAGAAACTGGAAGACAGGATCTGGTGCCCTTCAGTCCCAGGAGTCAGGTACCTTTCTCCAAGTATGTGGCAGGGACCCAGCTGGGCTCATCCGACTCAAAGCCTGGCGGGGGTGGAGGCGGCAGCCCCAATTCATCTCCATCCAGGGGCGGAGGAGGGGGCAGGTCCAAGGGCAGGGGCAGCTCGGGGCCTGGGAGGGAAAGCAGAAAGGCTGCACATGTGGCACAGGGACCTCCCCTTCATTTGCCTCTGGAAACTTCGCTGCTGGAGAGCAGGGCTCCAGAATCCACCCATTTTATGTTATCTTCTTCCAGCCCTTACCCGTCCTGGTCCTCCCACAATGCCTCTAGCACGTAGCAGGTGTTCAGTAAACACGGAAAGATTGAGCAGTATGTTAGCCAGACTCTGCCACGTGTTAGCTGGGTAGCCCTCGAGCAAGTCACTTAACTCTCAGCCTCAGCTGCTTGGTCTGTTAAATGAGAGCGTACAGATCCTCTTAGGGTTAAGTTTAGACGATAAAATAGATGAGAAGCTTCGAACACAGCCTGGTATAAAGCAGGTACTAAGTTAGTTCACCTCCTCCGACTTCCCTCCCGTCCGCTCTCCTAGGACGAAGCGTTGGCTGAGGCTGGCCGGGTCTGATCCAAGAGGGGAGCCGGTCGGGAGGTGAGAAAGAGACCCCGGGGTCAGGAAGGAGGAGAGGGCGGAGCTCCTTACCCGGCGGGGGCGGGGACAGCTCCTCCAGCGGAGGGGGCAGCAGGAAGATCTCGTCCGCAGCCGGTGGAGGGGGTGGGGTCGTGGAGCCGGGGAGAGGCGGGGGTGGAGGTGCTGCCAGCCCCTTGGACGTGGAGGCCCCACCGACACCGTCGGCGCTGCTGAAGGCCAGAGACAGCAGGGCTCGGATCGGTTGGGGGACGTCTCTAACTGAGCATCCCCAGCTGGCCCCACCCCTCCACTCCTAAGCCCTTCCTCTGACTCTGCACCTGTGACCCGCAGTCCTCAACCCCTGTAGTCACTGTGACAACCCACAGGAGGCCGCTCTCAAAACCACCGCCCGCCCACCCACTCGGACTTGTTTTTAGGGCTCACCAGGCCGAAGCCAGGGAAGAGGCGGATGAGGCTGCAGAGAGCTTGCCATCGGGCACCACGGGGAGCTGCACCGGCTCGGGGATCCGGGGGGTTCTCCTGGGGAGGGGGGGTATCGTGAGGAGGGAAGCAGGGCAAGCAGGGGCCGGCAGGGTTTGAGGAGGAAGGGGCGGCTGTCAGAGGAGGAAGTTTGGCGCCGGGCATAAACATGGCATGACGGGCACAAGGCACCCGCTGGGGGGCGACGGTGGGGGAGCAGAGTTTCAGGATGGCGCATGGCAGTGCCAGGCTGATTTGGATCAAGGATAGGCCTCACCCCAGCGTGGCAGAGACAGGTGTGGCAGGCGCCTTGATGCTCTTTCGAGACAGGGTCCCGGTCCGCGACAGCTGCGTGCTCAGGTCCTGTGAGGGTGCAGGGAGTGGGGCTGGCATCTGGAGTTGGGGGGGGGCAATCCCCACCCTCATCCCAGAGAGGAAATGGGGCAGGGGCGGAGGAGAACTGGGAGGGAGTGCACCGGCACAGCAAGTTCCCCCTTCCACTTCCCAGGCCCCTCTCCCACCCTTCCCCCAGCCCCACCCGCTCTTGTCATTGCCTGGGCCTTGGGCCTCAATTCTGCCCACAGCCACTTCCTCTGTGCAGCCACAGCGGGCTGAGTGGGCCCATCACCCTCTTCCCTCCCTGAGACCATCTCGGGCCAGAGAGCTGGAGCCCTGGCTGGTCCCTAACTTTGATAAGACCCAATCCCAACAGGGACTGAGGAGAGGGTGAGCAAAGGACAAGACACATCACACTTAGAAGGGTTCCACCTGTCATTTTCACAGACCTGTGGAATTGGCTTTGGGGAGTTCAGGGCAGAGAGGACCAGGACCCAGGACACTTAGAGAGAAGTATACAAATGACAGGGTGTAAACTCATATGCAAGAGGACACCTCTGTTAGTGATGGGGTTTCCCCAAAGGTGAGCACATGGGAAATGATATTCTTTGCTCATTACATTTCATTGCAGACAAGACAAAAGGGACCTGAGCTGTAGCATAGTTTAAGTTGAGGGCCAGGCAGGTCCCGCCTATAATCCCAGCACCTGGGGGGCCAAGGTGGGAGGATCACTTGAGCCCAGGAGTTCAGTTCAAGACCAGCCTGGGCAACATAACCAGACCCTGTCTCAAAAAAGAGAGAGAAAAAAAAAAAGAATTTAAGTTGGACAATAGGAAGAACTTGCTGATGGGGAGGAGGCCTGGTAACTGAAGGAGATAGTTTAGTTTCCCCTTTTGGGGGGACTGGTATGTTAAGGATATGAAGGGGGTCCTTTAGACACAGAGCTCCTAATCTAATCTGGAATGTCGAAGCGTGGAGACAGGAGTTGACAAATGGGATGGGTGTATGTGTGTGTGTGTGTGCGTGTGCCCTGTCCTACCTTGCAGAAGGAGATGGGCCGAGAAGAAAACGACAGAGTCATGCCCCTCTCCACCACGTTCCCTTTGTGTGGCTGCATCCCTGCCCCTTCCCACCACCGGCAGCTCTGGGGTGACTACTCGGTGCAGTGACCTCAAACCCCAGACAGAGGAAGTTGCTATTCTCATGTGTCTGGGGAGCCACTCTCATGCACACCCTGGCCTTCTTCCTTCCCCCTCTTCCCCTTCGCACACAGCCAGCACCCACGAGGGGAGGTGCACAGGATCTCACACTCAGCATCTGAGCACAGGTTAAGGGCCAGCTACAGAGGTAGGGGGTCATGGAGGGATTACAAAATGAGGGGGGTCAGCATAATGGCTTCAAGGAGTGAGGAAAGAAAGGGGTTGTAGGCTGAGGCAAGAACGAGCAGGAGAATTGGGGACCTGGAGAGAAAGGGGCTGTGAGGCAGGAGAGGGTGGGTTGTGGGGAAAGAGGAGGCCCCTCTCCCTACCTTGATCCCATGGCCAATGTCATCCAGGCAGCCAAAGTTGAGGGGTCTCCTGTAGTAGGGCGTGAGTGGGGGCAGGCTCTCAGGGGTGATGACCTTTTGGCCAGGGGGCAGCCGCTGCACAGTGGCTAAGGTGCCGATCTCCCTCCGGGCCACTTTCTCCATATGCATGTTCACCATCTGCATGACAGGGTTTGAGGTGACAGTGGGGCAGCCTGTGTCCAGCGCCCTCCCTCCTGAGGAAGGAAGAGGACAGGGACTTTGAAGTGGGCGTGGGGATAATGGGAGGCAGTAAGGTCCAGACAAAGAGTGAATTTTGTCCCCAAGGCCACACAGTAATTGGGAAAAGAGTAGCAGGGAGAGGATGGAGCCACTTTGGAGCCACTTCCTGGTGGAAGCAAATGAGGGTTATTATTAGCTGAGCAGGAACAGGAGGAAAAGAGAAAACACAACATCCCTGGGGATGCTGGAAAGAGACGAGCTCGGGGCTGGCTTGGGAGCAGAGGGGGGTGACATGGAAGTGGCAGAGCATGGAGGTTGGATCAGCTCTCCCCTTTGGGGGACAAATAAGTGAATTGACTTCCTCTTGGAATGTTCCATGGAGAAACCTACAGCACTGAAAGGGTGGGAACTGCAGTCTGCTGGGGTGAGAGGAAAAGACACACCCCACACGCTGCCCATGTGGGTGATGCGCAGGCCAGGCCGAATGCGTAGCCGGATCTGTGCATGTGCTGCGTGGGGCAATTCCTCGGTCAAGGATCCAGGAAGGAAGGAGGAGGGTGTGTGCGTTAGAATGGGGGGGCAGGGTGTTACTGTGTGGAGGTGGCAGTGCTTCCAGGGCTGAAGATGGCCTTGCCAAGCAAGCATGCTGGGTCTGGAACATTTATTAAGTCATCGCCTGATTTAGATGCAAACAGGGTCCATTAGTGTCTGTCCTGCAGCCACTGTAATTAGTAGACATTACTTTCTAATGTCCAGGGTAGAATTTAGAGAAAGAAAAAGCTCTGCCTTCAGAGAATTCACAGTGTGATGGGCAGCAAGGCCCACCCCTGAGACACAGCCACAGAGATAAGGAGGCCCCCAGAGCTTGGGAAGTGCCAACCTCCTGCAGTAGAGGAGGGAGTTTGCACGTGAAGGAAAGCAGGAAGGAACTTTAGCTGCAGAAAATGTCTGAGTGTGCTGGAGGGTTGTGGCCCGATGCACGATGCCTTCCTGCACCGCTTACCTGGTCCAGTGTGCTTATACGGGCTTCCACCTGCCGCAGGGCGGCTCCCTGCAGGTCCAGCATGCGCAGAGTGTGCCCGGCCAGGTTGCCCACCTGGTAGGCCACGCTAGCCAGGGCCTGGGTGGTGAAGGCCATGGTCTCCTCCAGTGCCTTCCGCTTGTCTGTGGCCTGAAATACACACAGCCCTGGCCTGAGGCCAGCACCTCCCATTGGGTGGGGCGGGATGTAGGGAAGGTGGGGGCTGAACTGGGAGAGAGTGGCAACCCTTAGATGTTTGAGGTGGCTTCCATAAGAATGACATTGCAGTAAGAGGGACTCTGGGGACATTAAAAAAAGTGAATCTGCAGCTTTGGGGAATGGGCGCAAGGGGAGGGAAAGATACCCCTCCTCAAATAGTCAAGCCCAGGGTTGAGTCGAGGTAACCTTGCTATCTTCCTGAAGAGTTCAGGAACAGGGTGTCCTTTTGGGGCTTGTGGGGGGGTGAATAGTAGAAAGGGAAGAAGAAGGCACTACTGGCTGGAGCAGACATTCTTAAACTTAAAAAATAAATCAGCCAACTTCAAGCCCCAACCTCAGACCTTCAAACCCTAAGAGTGAGGCCAATGAATGTGTGCCATTAAAAGCTCTCTCCAGCCAGGCGCAGTGGCTCATGCCTGTAATCCTAGCACTCTGGGAGGCCCAGGTGGGAGGATCACTTGAGCTCAGGAGCTCAAGACCAGCCTGAGCAAGAGTAAGACCCTGTCTTTACTAAAAATAGGAAAAATTAGCCAAGCAACTAAAAATAGAAACAAAAGATTAGCCGGGCATGGTAGAGAGGAGTGTCTGTAGTCCCAGCTACTGAGGAGGCTGAGACAAGAGGATCTTTGGAGCCCAGGAGTTTGAGGTTGCTGTGAGCTAGGCTGACGCCACAGCACTCTAGCCTGGTCAACAGAGCAAGACTCTGTCTCAAAAACAAACAAACAAAAAAGCTCTCTCAGTGACTCTTGTGTTCCTTATTTAGCTCCAGTCTACAGGTTGGTGTTTGGTAACTCAGTTAAGGAAAGTAAGGCCCAGAACAGAGGGACTTCATTCATTCATTCCCTCTAACAGCTTCCCAAAACACTAAGAATAAAATCCAAGCTTCTAACCATGGCCTATGTACAGCACCTTGAGTCTGGCTCCTGCCTTCCTCTTCACCCGCACCCTTTTTTTTTTTTTACCCCTCCAACCACAGTGGCCATTGGATTTCTGTCCCTGAGCAAGCTAGATTGTTTCTACCTCAGGGCCTTTGTACTTGCTGTACTTCCTTTTAGAATCCTCGTTAGCAAGTCTCAGCAACTCGGAGACACCTTCCCTCACCATCCTAGCTAAGATTTCCCCCAGTTCACCTTTTCATTGACCCTCTGCCATATTTACCCCATTCTCTTTTCTTCCTGACATTTAGCACTATCGAACATTATCTATTTAACTTTTTATCTATTCTCCCCTCTACTAAAATGGAAGTGCCATGAGAGAAGGGAGCTTGTCTGTTTCATTCTTTATCCTACCCTGGAATACTGCCCAACACACACAAGATACTGCATAAATATGTACTTGTGAGTTAATTAGCAGGTCGAATGGGAACCAAAACACCAGCTGGGCACGTTCCTACTGCATGCCAGGCACTGTGCCAGGTGCCAGCCAGGGTCACACTGCCAGTTGGTGGAGGAGGGGTGGGCAGGGAGTGGTGAAAACAAGAGTTTTTTTCATTCCCAGATCAGACCGTGGGGGCTGGGGCAAAACTTCTCTAGTCTTTAGTTCCCCAGGCAGCTTCCTCATTCCCAGTCTGATCATGGAGTTTGCTAAACTCTAGCCTGTACCTTTCTCAGGAGGCAGGGGATGAGTCCAGGGCAAATCTGGGGCAGGGGATGGACAGGTAAGGTTGCACACTGAGGTCCCCTTGCTTGGGCCCTCGGGTGCCCCTCAGCGCCTGTCACTGCAGAGCAGACCTAGAAATGATCAGAAAGGGGTCCTGACGGAGACCTGGTGCCTCAAGGGTAGCCCAAGCCAGAGCCTTCTGGGAAGGCCATGCTGTGGTTCTCTTCTCCCTGCCTTTCGGTTCCAACAATGGGAAAGAGATGCTCATTTGCGTGTCAATTTACATCTCATCAGTATATATAACTGAAATCCCATCTCATCAGCATACGTCACCGAGAGCCTTGAGTAGGCAAAGAAATCACCTCGGGATGTTAAAACCAGAAAGGGTAACAGGTTTTGATCTAGTTCAAGACCTCCCTTGAATAAGTGAGGAAACAAGCCCAGAACAGACCAGTGACTACTCCTCCATCTCCACCCAGATTTCTTAGTTTGCCTCTCTTCTCCTGTTCTGTCCCTTCCCCAGCCTGACATGAGGAATTGTCAGCCCAAACAGGAAAAGAAAGTATCTGCTTGGGCCCAGCTCTGGGTGCCCCGAGCCTGGAAGCCTACTGACCCCTGACTGTGGTCTTGGCCCACAGTTAGGTCTGGAGGGACAAGGGTCTGAGATCCATCTTGGAGGCTGACTGCTTGTTCATCATGCAAATCGTCCCATCTGTAAATTCAGTCAACCCTGACTGAGGACTCTGCAGCTGACCCTAGTCTGCCCTCCTAAGTCCCCACAGGTTTCCTGACACCTGGTTGGGGGTAGGGGATGGGGAGGATGGAGGGCATGGGAACCCGTCCTTATACAAGAGCAGTTCTGAGAAGTCATCCAAAACCTTCCTAGGCATTTGCTCCCCAGACAAAAGATCCTCAGAGAGGCCAGGAAAGGGAACTGGTTCTGTGGTCTAGTAGTTAGTGTTCTTCTGCAAGAAGGACACAGGAGTCCAGGGATTCCAGCCTGGGTCAGGGCTTCCAATGTGCTGCATGTCTTTTTTTTTTTTTTTTTCAAGACAGAGTCTCACTCTGTTGCCTGGACTAGAGTGCTGTGGCATCAGCCTAGCTCACAGCAACCTCAAACTCCTTGGCTCAAGCGATCCTCCTTGCCTCAGCCTCCCAAGTAGCTGGGACTACAGGAATGTGCCATCATGCCTGGCTAATTTTTTCTATATAGATTTTTTTTTTAATTGTCTGGCTAATTTCCTTCTATTTTTAGTAGAGACAGGGTCTCGTTCTTGCTCAGACTGGTCTCCAACTCCTGAGCTCAAACAATCCTCCCGCCTTGGCCTCCCAGAGTGCTAGAATTACAGGCATGAGCCACCACGCCCAGCCTGTGCTGCATGGTTTTGCAAGGACCACTTCTCCTCCCTAGAAGTGAGTGTTATTATCCATCCTTCTGATGAATGCTAATTCTTAAGGACAGGCACTGGGCTGAATGCTTTAATACATTGTCACATTTAACCCAGGTAACCACCCCTGAAGGAAGGTGTAAAATTCAGAGGGGAAACTTGCCACAGGTCCTACAGTTGGTAGGTGGCAGAGCTGGAAATTGGACTCAGGTCTTTGTGACCCCAAATTGTGTGTGCACACTGTGTGTGCAAAAGAGAACTCATGAGGAAGCACTTTGAGATGTGCAGAAGTTATGGAAGGAATGGAAAGGACTCTGGTCCATCGGGGGAGCATGCCTTTCAGCGCTGGGGCCACCAGGTGGTTTGCAAGCCAAGTTTCATCTCATCTATGGGTTGGTCACTCGACATCTGTACAGATCGAAATTATCCCCGGGGTAGCATTTTCAGCTAGTGATATGGGGAATGGGCTCTGGAGTCAGATTTCTGGGTTTGAATCTGGGCTCTGCACTACCGTGGAGACTTTTGGGAAAGTGACATAACTTTCCAAACCTCAGCTTCCTCATTGTGTAGTGGGAAAAGTACTCATCTCACAGGCTTGGGTGAGGAAGAAATGAGGCCGCACCAGTAACATGCCTGGCCCAAAGTCGGGACACAAAGCATGTTAACTGTCATTGTCATTGACTCCCTTTAATCTGTCGTTTCCCCCTAAGCACTTGCTCATTTTTTTCCTTCCAACATTCTTACTATGCTAGGAGATCCCTGTGCCTCTTCTCACAGTTTGGTTAGTACGTGTTAGAAAAATAAAGTTTTGCACAAGGGACAACAGGTTTAGCCTGGACCTCTTAAGGAATCAGGGGACAGAGAGTGCATATAGCCTGTCTTAAAGTCATGCAGTGTGTCAAGGGGCAGAAAGAAGGAAAGGAAAGAGCTCCACATCAAACGTCAGGGAGGCCTGGGTTGATGCCCAGCTCTGCCATTTGGAGCTGTGTGACCTTGGACAAGGCACCTGGCCTCCCTGAGCTGCAGTGTCCACATCCACAAAATAGAAATTATAACACTTGTCTCATGAGGTAGGTGTGAGGATTTGTGAAATGTTAGAAGTGTTCAGTCATGGTTAAGTGGCCTTGCCTCTCCTCCCTTGATCTGGGGGTCTATATTTTCAACCCTGGAACAGCCACACAATTTAGAAAGCTCTTCTACAATGCCACCCTCCTCATCTTTCGCCAGAAGCCCGCTCCCAGCAGTCATGCCGGCCATCCCCCTGTCTCTGTGTGAGACCTCCTCTCTCTAACCCAGCCTTCTCTGACTTCTCCCCGCTCTCCCCAAATGTCAGGGAATCAGCTCCTTTCCCTCATCCACATCAGGTTCCCTCCACTGTTTGGGAAGTCCTTCTGAAGCCCACGTAGGGCCTTCGCACCCAGCATGAAGTGTGAGCACAGGGCCTGAGTCTCTGGGGCGTCTGAGGGAGATGCACCTGGGTGAGGCCTGAGGCCAGGATGGAATCGCGCTGGCTGTCCGGTCACCTCCCAGCTCTGAGATGGGGCACATGCTGGGATAGCAGGGGGTCAGGGTTAAGTGTTGGGGACTGGGAAGAGGCCTGGAGTGGGAGGATTTCTCAGCTAAGGGCCTGACAAGCACCTGTCAGGATGGCTCCCGTGGCGCTGCCTGGGGCTGGGCTTCTGGGGGGCCCCCCCGAGGGGCTGGGGAGTCTGGGCCTGTGCCCACTTCACCTACCTGCACGTAGTTGTCCTCACAGTAGTCCGCGACCCGCAGCAGGGCGCTGTGGTTGCCCCGCAGAGCCTCCCGGCCTGTGGGGATGTCAAACTCCTGCAGCTGCTGCAGCTCCGCCATCACCCCCAGCCTCCGTCTGGCTCCCCGGGGAGCGCGAGGGTTTCGAGCCTCACCCTGCCCTTGATTGGTCGCTCTGCCTTCCCTCCCTCTCGCTGCTTTTGGTTTCCTCTGCGTGAGAAACCCAAACCTGCCTGCAAAGGGCAGGCATGCTCATTCCGGGACAAGAGGAAGTCAGTCCCTGCTCCCTGGGCCTGCGCCTCTCTCTCCCCTGCCCGGAGGAAGGGGGAAGCCAGGGGCCTGTTTGGGGGCCCAGCCCCCAATCCCACCCACCAGAGGAAGCCAGGGTCGGGGCAGCTGTGATTGCTCCCTGGTCCTGGAGAGGAAACTGGTGGGTGGGGGGATGGGGTGGGAGACTGGGGAGGAAGGGGGCTGGCCTGTTATGGGGGGTGGAGGTGGACTTTCCACTCATGGAAGGGGGGAGGAAAGGGCAGAGGGTGGGGGCTTCCTTGGGAAGCTCAGGGATGAGTCACCAAGGGACGAGGGAGTGAAGGGTGGGTAGGATATGGAGGCCAGTCACTGCGGGGGACTGTGGGGCAGCAACACAGCAGCAATGGAAAATGGCCTATGCATCAGCAAGAGGCAGGGTTGGACCCCAGGAAGATACAACCAGAGGTTCACAGAGAAGTGTCACCAAGCCTGTGGAGGGTCACATGCGACGAAGATCTACTCCACATGCTCTGTGCCTGATGGAGGCAGGACAAGATGAAATGGACCAAGTGGAATGTGAGGAACTCAGATTAGACAACAGGAAGGACTTGGATTTGAGAAGCACCAGGCTCAAATTCCAGATTAACTTGTTGGTTTTAGAAAGCAGCCGTGCACACAGCATTGAGCCTGGCGCAGGAGGTAGGGGCTGTAGGTCACCCATTAACAGCGGGTTGGACTCACCAACCTCAAGGATCCTGTTCTGATCTTAGATTCTTAGAGCTCACAGCTTGAGTGGGACTCAGGTCCTGGAAGGGAAGTTAAGATGAACCACTGGCTCCTTCCTACCCCTCCCACCAACCAGTCTGTCATCCTAGAGGCAGGAGAATAAGAGGGGGAGGCGTAGTGGCAAAAAATTGTGCCTCCCCCATCTGACCGGGAGCTTCCTGGACTAGGATGGGGCAGGGGTGTAAGGAGAGGGTGAATGTATCATATTGGTCCCTCAGCTTCTGCTCATCAAGAGAGTCCCTTGTCATTGCACAAGTGTCAGCCAGAGCAGGAGCTTGGTGTCTGCTAGATGGCATAGCCCTTGGGTGGTCCTGGGAGGAGACCAAGAAAAAGACCAGGATGTGGGACATGAGGTCGGGGACGGCAGATAAGGAAGACCCACACTCAGAGCTCAGGGGGAGGTGTGGTGGCAAGAAGCATGGACACAGGCATTAGGGGTGCCACAGCCCCCGGTGCCAACTGGTATAGAATCATAAGTGAGGATACACTTGTATCGAATGAGTGAATGAAGAGTGAGCTAGGGAGCCTTGTAAGGTGAAATCGTGGGCAACCAATGAGGGACACAAAGGCTTCTTGGTAAGGGAAGCTAGGAGCCAGTCTAGGACTTGTCTCATTGGGGGGAACAGCCTCAGAGCAGGCTCAGAGGTGGAGGGTGGGGAGAAGGAGGAGGAGGAGGTAGGGAAAGGACAACAAGTGGGGAAGGGGGTGAAAAATGGGGAAATTGGAACCCTGGGGACTTTAAGCCAGCCATGTCACTAACAGAGTGAGGCTGACACAGGGAGCAGGGTGGGGAGAAGGTGACCTCTGTTTCCTGCTTTGTTTTTGTGGGGAGATGTCAGTGTCTCTGTGCGCCGGTGGCAGTGAGGGCTTGGAGGCTCAGGCGGTGGACGGGCTTAGAACTTTGAGCCTATGATCAGCTTAGGCAGCAGAGATTTTGGTTTCCAGACCATCTGCTTTATCCGAAGATTTTCAGCTGATGGGGAGCTAGGAGGCTCAAACACCGTCTTGTCTGGGTCCGGGTGGAGTGACTTGGAGAGCTCTTCCCTGGCAGGTGAGAGGGGCTGCAGTTGCCCTGGGCTGGGATCTTATCTTAGTGTTACTGAGGTTAGGCCTCAGGCAGGCCTTCCTGATAACTCTGCAGTATAATAATAGCAATAGTATTATTAGTAATAATAATAATAAACATATCGTGTTCATTTTGTGCCAGGCAGTGTATTAAAACATTTTATGTGCATTATTTTCTTAGTATTCACAGTAATTATATGAGGTAGGGTACTATTATTATACCCATTTTGCAGATGGGGAAATTAAGACTTGAGGTTGAGCAACCTGCCTAAGGCCACACAATGTGGCAGTGGCAGAGCTATGATCAGAGTTGGAGTCTGGCAGGCCCCAGGGCCCCTTCTCTTGGCCACTAGGGTACACTCTCCCCTGCTAGGACCTGGAGACAAAAGAGAAAACTTCTACCAGAGTCATTGTGTGAAACAACAACTTTGCTTCCTGTATCTTCCCCATTGCAAAAAACTCCTTTTTTCTTCCTTCTCTGCTGCCTCCTTAGACAGGTCCTTAACCAAAGGCAAAAATTGTGCCTCCCCCATCAGATTGGGAGCTTCCTGGACTAGGATGGGGCCGGGGTGTAGGGAGGGGGTGAGTTATGCTGAGTGACGAGGGGCATGAATGTGAGGGATACGGCAGGGAGAGGACAGAAGTTCAGACGGGGGGCAGTGGGAAGGGCTGATGAGATTTGCAATCCTGGCTGCTGAATCCTTCCCGGGCCGCGTCTGTCCAGGGCAGGATGGCCCAGGAGCTCCGCGAGAAGGACCTGCTGCGGATGGAGGTGGAGCAGCTGCAGAAGGAAGTGAAGAACTCCAGGGCCCCGGTGAGCCTCCTCGCCCCTCCCAGCTCATCCCTTCCTGTTCCCGGCCGAGCTGGGACACGGAGGAGGAAGTGATGGAAAGGGATGGTGGACCTTTCCAGGGCAGCAGAAGCAGCAAGAGGTGCCTCTGGGGCGGGGTAGGAGGTAGGAGGCTGGGGTTTGACCCCAAGAAGCGCCACCTTCTCTGAGAGTAGGAGAGAGCCTCGGGGCCTGGGAGAGCGTAGTGTGTCCATGTCACGGATCCTGAGAGAGCTCCCGGGGCTGTAACCATATCTTGTGTTCTCACAGATTTCCCAGACTGGAAAGGAAATCAAGGATTATGTGGAGGCCCAAGCAGGAAACGACCCTCTTCTCAAAGGCATCCCTGAGGACAAGAACCCCTTTAGGGAGAAAGGCACCTGCATGATAAGCTGATGGAGCCAGCGCCCTCACCCGAATGTCTGTCCCTCCTCAGCCAGGACCAAGTATCCTAGGACACCCAGGGAGCCAGCGAATTTTCACCTTCTGTTTGTCACAGAATGAGTAAAGATTCCTGAATGAAGGCAGCATTGTGCATCTATTCCCCAATCCTACTTCCACTCTTTTCTCCCATTATCTCCTCCCGCTCTGGGTCCCTGCTACCCTGGCTGGGAACACTCCGAGGAAAGCTCCGGCTGGCTGAGCGGCTGGCACTCTGGGTGGCAGGGAGAGCCGTCCTTAGAAAGCACTTACTCCTCCATCTTTTCCCTCCATTCTCTTCCTAGGAAAAAGGCATTTCCCCACTACAATAGTTTGGACTGGGGACCTGGGGTCAAGATCCCCCATCTCATTCCTATCTTATGACCCTCTTCCTAGCCATTTATTTATTTATTCTTTTTGAGACAGAGTCTCACTCTGTTGCCCAGGCTAGAGTGCCGTGGCATCAGCCTAGCTCACAGCAACCTCAAACTCCTGGGCTCAAGCAATCCTCCTGCCTCAGCCTCCCGAGTAGCTGGGACTACAGGCATGCGCCACCATGCCCGGCTAATTTTTTCTATATATTATTAGTTGGCCAATTAATGTATTTCTATTTTTAGTAGAGACGGGGTCTCGCTCTTGGTCAGGCTGGTTTCGAACTCCTGACCTTGAGCTATCCACCCGCCTCGGTCTCCCAGAGTGCTAGGATTACAGGCGTGAGCCACCGTGCCCGGCCGACTCTGAGCTTTATTCCTGAGGAGTCCGAACCCTTCCTGGGACTCTGCATAGAGCCACAGTTTCCTCTGTCCGCCTTCTCTGGGGCACTGTGCCCCAGGTGTTCTCTGGCTCCTCCCATACTTTTCCTGGGCACCCCAAGGTGAGATACCAATCACAGGACTCCCTAAGTCTTAAGGTCAGTCATCCACCCAACACCCTGACCCCCTTTTCTGTCTGTTTAAGGAGCCTCAAATGGCTGGGTAGAGATCTCAGCTTCCATCCAAAGGAAGTATTACATGGTGCCCGGGAGGCAGCATTCCTTTCATGCATGCCCAAACCTTTCCGCTAGCAAGTTAGGAGGATGAGAATGATCATTCTGAGCGTGGATCATCAATGCCATCTGAGCCATCCCCATCGCTAGCCCACAGATCTTTTGAGTTTTTAGCTGTGAAAGAAAAGCACTATAGGTTGTTCAGAGCACAGCCAGCGGCCTTTGGACAGCACCTCATCTGTGCAAAGCAGTGTCTCCTGGCTGATACCACCCTGGATCTTTGTTTTGTTTGTTGAGTCTCCCTCTCTCACTCCAGGTTGAGTGCAGTAGCATCATCATAGCTCACAGCAACCAAATTCAAATTCTTGTGCTCAAGTGATCCTCTTCCTGGCTCAGCCTCTGGGGACTACATCAGCACTCAA
>VBSM01003215.1:17953725-17964456 GCA_008086735.1 Cheirogaleus medius | reverse complement strand
GAGACACGTTCTGGGTCACGAAAGGCAACCCCACGTCGAATTTTCCCCACGGAAATACCAGCGTTCCCGGTTCCTGGGGCGCAGCCTTTCTGCACCGAACCGCAGGCTCCCGGCAGCATCCGTACGCGTTGTCCCCTAGCTGCGGCCACTACCTACGCGGGAACCCGGTGGGCTATATTTAGATGCCAACTTCCCGCTGCCTCCGCGCTGGCGTCTGCGGCCCCCGCGCTCGCCCCTTCAGGAGACGGCAGAAGGGCCCCACAGCGCGCGCTCCCGGCTGGCGAAGTCTGGTCTCCCACTTTCCTCTGCTCGGGGGACACTCACCCGTCCGAAGTCATCCCGAATCTCGACGCCCTTGGACGACCGGACCTTGCCGAGCCGGACAGCCACGTTGCCGAATGCCCAGCCCGGGCACCAACCTGGCCAAATTCTTCGGGAGCAAAGATAGGTGGCGCAAGCTGTGAGAGCTTGGGACGGTCCCCGCCCAAGTCCCCCACCCCCCGCCCGCGCCCTAGATGTTTCTGGGCGCCCAGCCTGGGGCGCTGGCGCGTCCAAGCATCTCTGTCGTGGTCTGGGGATCAGTGGACCTTGCTGCGCACAGACCCGCCATTGACCCACTCCCACAACTCCAGAAGGTGACAGTATTGACCCTTGCTTATGGTACGTACTATCTAAGTAGTGGCCTTGGCACTAAACGCTTTATCTACGTGTGTCATTTATTCGTCACAACAGCCCTAAGAGGTGAGTACAGTTATTAGCCCCACCTTTTGAATGAGGAAAATGCGGTAGAGTGGGGTAACCAGCTCATCAGTGGAGGAATGGAATTCGAACCGAGTCTGGGCGACCCTGAAGCTCGCGAGTCGAGCATTTTCTGTCCCTGAAGCTTGGAGCTAAGAATACAAGACGCCTCCGCTCGCACCCAGGCCGGCGGCACTGCACCGCCTGGGTAGTCGGAGCGGATAGTTGGGGGTCCTCTCAGAAGGGGATCGTGCAGATTCCACGTTTGACCCAAACCTCTGGGTGGAAAGGGGCGGGCGAGGCTGGGAAGGCAGCCTCATGTGACCTGGGGTCGGTCCTGTCCCCCTCCCCGATCAGGAGCAAGTGGCACCCACCGCACTTCCCTTCCCGCTTCCGGTCATCTTCCACGGGCTGCGGGAGCCAGTCCGCTAGCGCTTCTCTCCTGACGGCTCCCAAGCCCCGCGCCCAGTCTCTATCTTGGCCCCTTTTCTCCTCGGCTGGGGCCGGCGGTCACCGGGCTTCGCTCTCCACCTTACAGAGAAACACAATCCCCGCGCCCACCGCTAGCTCCCTACTGCCGACCTTTCCTTCCCGGCTAGGCTGTGTCCACGCGCCCACCAACCTCGCCGCTCACACTTGGGGTCGCCAAACTCGGCCTTTGCCCCGCCTCCACCCTCCTGCTTCACCCCACACTTCACCCAAACTATCCTGGCGGAAGACGCCGGAGAGACGAAAGCTGGAGTGTGGTTGAATCCCATCAACACACAGGGACCTGTGTCGCCACGTAGTGCCTCCGTGCCTGGAGGAACGAGTCTGGTGAATTCCAGTTGAAATTAGCATTTGCGGGATCCTTTCCATAAGCTGGTGCGGTGCTCACGGCTTCCAGGGGCACATCTTAAATGCGATTGTACTGTATTCTAATGACCCAGCTAAGTCGCAAACATCAGAATTTTTAAGCAGACATAACGATGGTGTGCCAAATGCCTGCAAAATGGGCAGTAAATGTGTGCCGTATGTACTTAATTATACCTTGCTGTGTCCCCAAAAGGATTTAAGATGGGGAGACATACAAGGCAGTGTAAATAAAAGAGAAAATGGCAATCAATAATTAACCAAATGAGTCTGGAAAGAGGATAGAAAGAAATGCCAGCATGATCTACAATCTTGGAGCAGGTGAGTCCCAAATTTAGATCTGAGCTTTTCAGCAGCCGGCAGAGAAGAGAAAGGAGTCCGAGGCAGGAGGATCACTTGAGCCCAGGAGTTGGAGGTTGCTGAGAGCTATGATAATGCCACTGCACTGTACCCAAGGTGACAGAGTGAAACCGTGTGTCAACAACAACAAAAAGGAAAGTGAATATCCCCCCTTACCCCCCTTCATATAAAAAAAAAAAGTAGGAAAAAAAGAAGAAAAACATCTTCCTTGATAGGACTCTGGAGTTTCCCCAGCTTAGACTCACATTTATAGGTGACACAATGGACATAAAGTAAAGGACCAAGAGGCATTTACGAGACACCACCATTTCTAATTGGGGCTATCAGTGTCAACATAGTGGACGTGGCAGAGCCCTAAACCCAGATGCAAGAGACCTAACTGTTAACCCCCTCAGTGTATCCTTGGGCAGCCCCTTCCCTGTGCTGGGCCCCAATTTCTACTCTCTCCTCTTGCCCCATCCTTTCTCTGTAATATGTAGAGATTCTTAAAGTCTCCACCTTCTCATACCAACACCCAGAATTAGAATAAAGAAGAATAGTAATTTGCATATTTATGACACTTTGTAGGTGATTCAAAGATGAGAGCTGAAACTAATATACTAGCTGACAGGAACAAGACCAGTGTTGGCTCTAATAATGACTGAGCCTATTCCAGTGAAATGTATGGGGGTAAACATTCAGGGGGCTACAGGAAAAAGGCCTCAGAGCATAGCCGCACCAGCTGTGAAACAGCTGAGGAGGGCATTAGCCCCAGGAGAAAACCCAGGAGGTAGGCATACCCCTGGGGGTGTGCTGCCACCACCTCAGCCTGACACCTGCCAGATCCCCTACGGAGCCAATTCCTGATTGGAACTTTCTCACCAACCTGGTGAGAATAGCGCCTACAGAGTCTGGAAGGAAGACAGGCTTCTGGCTCCATACCCTGCTTACCCCACGGCATGTTTTCCCCTCCTAGGAGGAAGAAAGCACTATTTGAGAGCAACCGGAATCTAGGCAGAAGCCACACCTCCTGTTGGCAGGGCGCTCACTCCCAGGCCTGCCTCACCTCCCTCTGCAGCCTGGGCACAAACTCACGGGAGTCACTTCTGCTTTGGCTGGAGCTTGGGCTGGCAGGAATAGGAAGAGGAAAGCCTTTCTGGTAGGGAGCACAACTTGCCATTCCAAGTCAGTTAGGGATGGTGAACATTTTCGGTCATGATGATGCCGCATACCTTTGTAGCTGTTTTCTCTTTAGAGTGGAGGGGGATGAAAGCAGAGGGTCTTCTGTAAAGTAGGTGTAGTAGAATTCACACTCAGACCTTCTGACTCCAGGGAAATTCTCCCGCTTCTAGACCAAGCTACCTGACTCTCCTTCCCCCTCTGCTTACTCTCCCTCCCACTCACTGGCAGGTAGAGAAAAGTGACCAGAGTCCCTCATCTCTGTCAGGTGTGTGTTCTCCACGACCTCAGTGCTGGTCTCTTTGATGCAGAAAGTTATCATTCACCCCAAACATGTTTGATTGTGACTTGAGATATGACCAGGTTCCAATTTGCAAATCAGCCCCACAGATAGAAATAAGATTCCAGAGGGAAGATGTCACTTTTATACAGGCCAGGCCAGCAAACAAACCAGCAAACCCTGGCAAAGTGAAAAGAGACTGGAAAAGCTCAGGGATCAAAGGCAGAGTCAAAGAGAGAAGAGAAAGTCCTTCATTAGCCAGGGCCATCCATAATTGATTTGGGTCCTTCTGCACAAAGGACAGAGTCTGTGAATCACAGTCTGTCCCCCATGATGCTCATTCACAGTGGGTGAATGATCAAAAAAAAATTCTTTTGTGTATTTTCTCTTGGAATTCAGACCATGTGATTCCTGGGGCTTAAGGACTTAGGGAACTGGTAGGAAATTTTCAGGGTATGGGACTATGATATCTACTTCATATGGCCTTTAGTAAAGTCCTATGTGAGACATCACCAAAAAATATCAAGTTTAGGTTCAAACCAGCTAATCTGAAAGAAGAGAGGGTCAAATGGATATTTGCTCTGGATTGCCCTTCCTGCCTATGGCTGTAATCCATAGGATTCGGTGATCTGTAGACTTTCAGGGTTGAAAAAGCCAAATTCTCTTCCTTAAGCTAAAATGAATGTAAGAAAGTAGAACCACGTAGGAGATTGTATCAGTTTCCTATTGCTGGCCGGGCACGGTGGCTCACACCTGTAATCCTAGCACTCTGGGAGGCCGAGGCGGGCGGATCGCTCAAGGTCAGGAGTTTGAAACCAGCCTGAGCAAGAGCGAGACCCCGTCTCTACTAAAAATAGAAAGAAATTAATTGGCCAACTAAAAATATATAGAAAAAAGTAGCCGGGCATGGTGGCGCATGCTTGTAGTCCCAGCTACTTGGGAGGCTGAGGCAGAAGGATTGCTTGAGCCCAGGAGTTTGAGGTTGCTGTGAGCTAGGCTGACGCTATAGCACTCTAGCCAGGGCAACAGAGTGAGACTCTGTCTCAAAAAAAGAAAAAGGTTTCCTATTGCTGCTATAACAAATTACCACAAATTTGGTGGCTTAAAACAGCAGCTTATTATCTTACAGTTCTGGAGGTCCTGAGTCTGAAATAGGTCTCGTGGGACTCAAATCAGGGTGTCAGCGGGCTGTGTTCCTTTTGGAGGCTGTAGGGGAGAATTAATTCCCAGCCTTTCCAAACTGCTAGATGCTGCCCTTATTCCTTGTGTTATGCACTAAACTGTGTTCTCCCAACCCCTCGTGTTGAAGCCCTGACCCCCAATGTGACTGTGTTTGGAGATAGGACCTAGAAGGAGGTAATAACTGTTAAATGAGGTCAGAAGGGTAAGACCTTGATCTGAGAGGGCTGGTGTCCTTATAAGAAGAGGAAGAGACATCAGAGATCTCTCTCCCTGTGTTCACAGAGGAAATGCCATGTGAGGACACAGCAAGAAGGCAGCCGTCTACAAGCCACAAAGAGAGGCCTCACCACACACAAACCCTGATGACATCTTGATCTTGAACTTCTAGCCTCCAGAACAGTGAGAAAATTACCTTCTGGTGTTTAAACCACCCAGTCTGTAACATTTTGTTATTGCAGTCCTAGCAGACTAAGACACCTTGGTCCCTGGACGCCTTTCCTCTTCACCGAGTCTCCTCCTCTAGCTCTCTCTCTCCTGCCTCCCTCTTTCGCTTATAAGTACCGCTATGATCACATTGGACCTGCTTAGATGATTGATCCAGGATAATCTCTCCATCTCAAGATCCTGAACTTATCACATCTGCAAAGTCGTTGTCCACATCCTGGTTGGGGGGTGGGTTACTCTGCCTACTACAGAGGTCAAACTGGGGCCCATGAGAATTCCTAACTCCCAGGGCTGATAGACCAGGATGATGGTGGACATGACCACACAGACTCAGACACCCTGGACCTGGACTTTGGGAATGAGAGCACTGCATGTAAATGAGCGTGTTTTTGAAAGTATACGGGAAGAAGAGGATGGATGGACGTTGGACCGCCAGAGGGATGGACTGTAATGGACATCTGTTGTTAGCCTAGCCAAGGTTCATTATCCCTTCTTCTGGTAACAATGCCTGGTTGTGATCTGGGTGGGGTCCAGCGGTAAAAGGCAACACAGAACCAAAGCCAATCAGTGCATTGGATTCTCTAGACCAGGGGTCTTCGGACTTTTTTATCTAAAAGGCCAGACAGTAAATATTTTAAGCTCTGTGACTTATACAGTCTCTGTTGCAACTACTCAAATCTGGACTACTGCCAGTGGGCAATAGTTTGCTGACCCCTGCTGGAGAGCATGAGCTTGGGTTTAGTGGTGAGTACATAATCTAAGCCAATTAATTAGAGTGCGTTTCAGGACTATAATGGGCCTACCAAAAGCAGGCTTGCTCTTTCCTGTGATGCATGTAGGCTGTGTTGGTTTATGTCACATGCTAGAGGATAAAATCCAAGAGCTTCTTCTAGGGACCTCCATAGTGGCTCAGACGTCACCATGGAACCATTTGATTGGGAGTTGCATTACTACGTACATGGGTTGTTCTAGGTCAATTTCCGGACTCTATAATAGCTATGCTGCTTGGCCCATGCATGGGCTAGAGAGTCCTCTGCATTCTTTTGCAGCTGGCGCACTGCGTTATTTATGATTTGCAGATTCGTAGGGTATTTCTTACTCCCAGGTATACAGAAGATTAGGGTGGGGCAATTGCACCAAGGCAAAGCGCCCACTTTCGTCCCTAGGAGACCTGGAATCCCTCACTATCTGGGATAAGGAAAAAAAATCAAAGTTACTTCCTTATACGTGACCACCTAGGCATTGCAACAATGGCCATAGATTCCGGAACACGTAGCCTAAGGACACAGATGTCCCATGACTTGAGGTCTTAATGGGTTGCTTAAGCCTACGGCCATAAACCAGAGTTTAAGATAAGCACAGATAAGCAATGCAGCCACAAAGGGGAACTTTGTTCCCATCCCTTTCGGCCTAGCCCCCTGCGGCTGTACCTGTCTTAGGTTGTTCCTCCGCTTGAGAAATCTTACCCGTTGTAGGATAAACAGCCATCCCATGAGCTCAGGCGGTACCCGTAAGGGCAAGGTGTTTATCAAGTGGCCTCCAGACCCCCAGGGCTGTGGGGCTGGGCAACATTTGCTTACGTGCAGAAGATCAAACTCTTTGTTATGCCTTCAAGCAGCAACCCTGTTTGTTAGGTAAACCTAAGCCAGAACGTATGACTCTTGTGCTGCTCTGGGCTGGGCACGTATTCCTTCTCCTAAGATTAATTCTTAAGCTGCACAATTATATGGCAAGTCTGCTACAATTTAGTATCTGATATTAAGTCTAGAGAGAAAGAATTGTGGGCATAGCTTTTGGTCCATGAATTTATCTGAAATTATATACATAGAAAATACTGTGTTTTGAGAGAGCTATTTTGGCAAAGTGCCCCAAACCTGGACTGAAAGAGACTGAAGATGTCAAATAACCTGTATGCCCCTCGCTTCTACAGACAGGAGGCTAAAACAGCTTCTCAGCCAACGCAGAGGGCATATTTTTCAATGCCTTCTTCCAAAGTGACCAAGGAGGAGGATGAAAAAAGAAGGAGCTTGTGAATATTGGGACAGGAAGGACACTCAGGTGGCAAATACCCCACTGAGAACTTCATGTAGCTGAATGCCATGGTCACTTTTTTGGGTGTGTGCTATGTCTTCTCGGGAGATTTTAGCTCGGGAGATTTTAGCACAGTGATCGCTCCCTCTGTCTAGGAACTTGTTCTTTTTTTTGAGACAGAGTCTCACTCTACTGCATGGGCTAAAGTGCCGTGGTGTCAGCCTAGCTCACAGCAACCTCAAACTCCTGGGCTCAAGCAATCCTCCTGCCTCAGCCTCCCGAGTAGCTGGGACTACAGGCATGCGCTACCATGCCCGGCTAATTTTTTCTATATATTTTTAGTTGGCCAATTAATTTCTTTCTATTTTTAGTAGAGATGGGGTCTCACTCTTGCTCAGGCTGATTTCGCACTCCTGACCTCCAGCGATCCGCCCACCTCGGCCTCTCAGAGTGCTAGGATTACAGGCGTGAGCCACCACACCCGGCCTCTATATATATTTTTAGTTGGCCAGCTAATTTCTTTCTAATTTTTAGCAGAGATGGGGTCTCGCACTTGCTCATGCTGGTCTCGAACTCCTGACCTTGAGTGATCTGCCTGCCTCAGCCTCCCAGAGTGCTAGGATTACAGGTGTGAGCCACCGAGCCCGGCCGTCCTGTTGGTTCTTGAGAGGGATAACGTCTGGGTAGAGAGGTGACGTGAAGGCATCGGATCAACACCAGTCCAAACAGCATGGACTCAGCAAGGATATCGAGGCCCTCTTGGTCCTCATCCTGCACGTCCACAGCAAATGCCAAAGCTGACCATGGTACCTTCTCCAGCTACAGCCCAGAGCCTTAGATGCCGTGGCCTGATAGTGAGAGAGAATGTCCCTCCTGGGCAAACCATCAGTCTCCTCTTTGAGATCCCCCTAATGTAATTGCCAGGTCCACATTGTCCTGTAGTCTGGACCTTCAGTTTTTTTCTTTCTCTCCCATTTAGCCTGAAAGGCATTTATCTTGGCCTGTATCCAGGCTTCTATTCCAAGAAGTGTGTGGCCCAGTAAATTTCCTGAATTTAATTGTCTGACAAAACGGTCAAACTGACTCTGAGTGACTATCTCATCCTCTAGACCAGGGGTCCTCAAACTTTTTAAACAGGGGGCCAGTTCACTGTCCCTCAGACCGTTGGAGAGTACGCACTGTGGGCCAGGGACCAGTCGGCTGCTAAGCAGGACAGGCAGCGGCGGCAAAAACACTCGGCGGGCCAGATAAATGTCCTCAGCAGGCTGCATGTGGCCTGCAGGCCATAGTTTGAGGACGCCTGCTCTAGATACTCTTGTTTTCCATTATAAATCCAGGCTGGGATTACAAAAACCCTAAAAGCGGCCAGTCTCAGTGGCTCACACCTGTAATCCTAGCACTCTGGGAGGCTGAGGTGGGTGGATCACTCAAGGTCAGGAGTTCGAAACCAGCCTGAGCAAGAACGAGACCCCGTCTCTACTATAAATAGAAAGAAATTAATTGGCCAACTAAAAATATATAGAAAAAATTAGCCGGGCATGGTGGCGTATGCCTGTAGTCCCAGCTACTCGGGAGGCTGAGGCAGAAGGATTGCTTGAGCCCAGGAGTTTGAGGTTGCTGTGAGCTAGGCTGACATCACAGCACTCTGGGCAACAGAGTGAGATTGTCTCAAAAATAAAATAAAATAAAATAAAAAGACCCTAAAAGCTATAGAGTCTGCTGCCTATGGATACTTACCAGACAACAAAAACTGCAACAGCCCTGAGTGGTCTTCACATGTTCTTCCTCCATGCGCATGTCAGCAAATAGGTGGACGTGGCCAGGCTGGGTTGGAGCACTAGTCAGTTATTAGGCAACCACGTGATTTCCACTCCTCAAATAGCACAACTGGTGTGGCTTCCTAATCTGTAGCCCAGGAGCCAACCTCTCTAGTCTCACTGGGCTTTTGCCCAAACCTCTCTCTAATGTTCCTGCTTTCCTCTCACTCACTGCAAGAGTGGACCTCAGTATACCTCCGCATAACTGACTGGCCCTGCTGACCAGGGAGTATCTCATCTGTGGTTACAGCTAGGGTGGGAGGGAAGCAGTTTTACTTTTCCAGTGGTATAAAAGTGTAAACAACAACCACAGTGTCAGTGTGCTTTCCTTAGCTTTTCTTTTCTTTCTTTCTTTCTTTTTTTTTTTTTTTTTTTTGAGACAGAGTCTCGCTCTGTTTATTTATTTTTTGGAACAGTCTCACTCTGTTGCCTGGGCTAGAGTGCAGTGACATCAGCCTAGCTCACAGCAACCTCAAACTCCTGGGCTCAAGCAATCCTTCTGCCTCAGCCTCCCGAGTAGCTGGGACTACAGGCATGCACCACCATACCCAGCTAATTTTTTCTATATATTTTTAGTTGTCCAGCTAATTTGTTTCTATTTTTAGTAGAGACGGGGTCTCGCTCTTGCTCAGGCTGGTTTTGAACTCCTGACCTTGAGCGATCCACCTGCCTCGGCCTCCCAGAGTGCTAGGATTACAGGCATGAGCCACCGTGCCTAGCCTTCTTAGCTTTTCTTAGCTTGACGGAGTCCTTTCCCTTTTATCTCTAACCACCAATGCAAGCCATTAAGTGTCTCAGGGCAAGAGGCAAGTGCCACTTGGATCCCTTGTCACCAAACTCAAGGTCACTACCTTTCAATCATCCTGATCCATACCTGGCTGGTTGGCCTGCTGGTCTAACCTGTTTTTTTCAAAAAAGGGCAATGTGATCCTGCCAACCTCTGGGAGGGAGTTAAAAATCCAGTGTTGGCTGGACGTGGTGACTCACACCTGTAATCTTAGCACTCTGAGAGGCTGAGGCGAGCGGATCGCTCGAGGTCAGGAGTTCAAAACCAGCTCTGAGCAAGAGCGAGACCCTGTCTCTACTAAAAATAGAAAGATTAACTGGACAACTAAAAATATATAGAAAAAATTAGCCAGGCATGGTGGTACGTGTCTGTAGTCCCAGCTACTCGGGAGGCTGAGGCAGGATTGCTTGAGCCCAGGAGTTTGAGGTTGCTGTGAGCTAGGCTGATGCCACGGCACTCTAGCCCGGGCAACAGAGTGAAACTCTGTCTCAAAAAAAAAATAAAAAAATCCAGTGTTGCCAACCAACCTGTCAGGAGCAGGTAGGCCAAAGCTCCTTGTAGTATGACCTCTGCAGTGGGTTGAATGGTGTCCCCCCAAAAAAGATATGCCCACCTGGAATCTTAGAATGTGTCTTATTTGGCGTAAGTGTTCTTGCAGATATCATCAAGGTAAGAATTTTGGGATGAGATCATCCTGGATTAGAGTGGGCCCTAAATCCAAGAGGAGTCTTTATAAGAGACAGAAAGCCGGAGACACAGGGAAGAAGGCCATGTGGGGATGGAGGCAGAGTGGAGTGACGTGTCTATAAGCCAATGGACACCATGGGTTGTTGGCTTCTGGCAGAAGCTGAGAAAGACATAGGATGGATTAGCCCTGAGGACCTCCAGAAGGAACTCTGCTGACACCTCAGTTTTGGACCCCTGGCCTCCAGAACTGTTGTTTTAAGACTTTGTTGCAACGGCCTTAGGAAACTAATATAGCCTCTTTTACAACAAGACAAACAGGCCTTCTGGAGCCAACTTTTGCTGGGAGTTACAAGTTTCGTATCAAGAACGCAGAGTTTCTTTTTTTTTTTTTTTTT
>VBSM01003215.1:17931213-17953625 GCA_008086735.1 Cheirogaleus medius | reverse complement strand
GAACTCCTGACCTTGAGCTATCCACCCGCCTCGGCCTCCCAGAGTGCTAGTCAAACTCACTTTTAACACCTGAAGGCACCAATCCTACCTCTAGCTGCTGGACTTCCCAGTGTTGATCAGCAGGTGATATAGAATATTGTTATTCTATGTGTCCTCAATTATTATTATTATTGATTTGCATTTTAAAGATAAGACACAATGGAATATATGCTATAAGAAAGGAAATAAACTATATGCTATGGGGCAGAGAGGTGGCATTGAGATGGTCTGTAACATGGAAAAGGTACATTCAGTAGATTTGTTCAGGAGACTCAATGAGGTAATGAATGAACACTTTTCCTGGCACTTAGTATAGGTTAACTATTATTATCATTATTTGGTGGACTAAACTGTGTATACTCAGCACTTAGGATGATGTTTATTTATTTATTTATTTATTTATTTATTTATTTATTTTTTGAGACAGAGTCTCACTCTGTTGCCCCAGCTAGAGTGCTGTGGCGTCAGCCTAGCTCACAGCGACCTCAAACTCCTGGGCTCAAGCAATCCTTGTGCCTCAGCCTCCCGAGTAGCTGGGACTACGGGCATGTGTCACTATGCCCTGCTAATTTTTTCTATGTATTTTTAGTTGGCCAATTAATTTCTTTCTATTTTTAGTAGAGACGGGGTCTTGCTCTTGCTCAGACTGGTTTCGAACTCCTGCCCTTGAGCGATCCACCAGCCTCAGCCTCCCAGAGTGCTAGGATTATAGGTGTGAGCCATCACGCCCAGCCAGGATGATGTTTAGTATATAGTAAGTATGCAATATATTTATGTTAAATAAATGAATGCACTTGGGAACTCATAGTTCCCATGGTTTATTGGACCTTTTTATCTATGTATTCAAAATTGAACTCAATAGCTTCTCCCACAAACCTGTGTTCACTTTTGCAACCCATTCATTTCCCAAGCTCTAAACCTCAGAGGCATGGCCATTTCTCTGGTCTCTTCAGTATGTTCCTGCCCTATCATCTGCTTCCGTGGCTATAGTCACCAATACCTTGGCTACTTCAGTAGCCTCCAGGATGACACCCCATAGTGCAGAACACTAGGTCCTCGAGGTCCTAAGCCATCCTACCTCTGCAGCAGCCTCTCTCCAGCCACAATGGACTTCTCACTGTCCCCTAACTACCTCCCATTCAACATATGTTGAGCACCCATCTGCTGGGCCCTGTGCTAAATTCTGCCAACATAAAGATGAAATCACTCCCTTCAACCCGGAAAGCTCTTTGCCCACTTCCTGTCCTCCAAGCCCCTCTGCCCCAGGTGATTAATCACACCCTCCTTTTTCATCGCTCTAATTTGGCACTCTGTGATATTCCAAGATGTTTCATTAGCTGTCCTTACCGAGTAGACTCTCAGCTCCTCATGGGCAAGGAACCACGCCTCTGGGACAGTACAAATTGCCTGACACGTTAGGTATTCACGACACATCAGAGGAAGGGATGAAGAGAGGGAGGATAGTGCAAACACAGTTTAGGAAGGAGTTCCCTGGCACAGATCTTCTGCCTTTTACAAGAAGGTAGGAGGCAGATGTGGCCAGAAACCTGTTAAGCTACTGCTGGAACAGAGTGATAATGGTTACTGTATTCAGCAACAAGTGGGCTTCTTCTGGCCACTGGGTGGCTTCCCCAACTGTGTGGCAGGAATTAAAGGTACTAACACTCTGCACAGTCAAAAATTCACATTAAAAAAAAAAAAAAAATTCACATATAAATTTTGACTCCCCTAAAACGTAACTACTAATAGCCTACTGTTGACCCGAAGCTTTCTCAGTAACAAATAGACAATTAACACATATTTTGTATGTTACGTGTATTATATACTATATTCTTATAATAAATTAAGTTAGAGAAAATATTAAGACAATCGTAAGGAAGACAAAACATATTTATTATTCATTAAGTGGAAGTCGATCATCATAAAGGTGTTCATCCTTGTCATCTTCACATTGAGTGGGCTGAGGAGGTGAAGAAAAGGAGGGGTTGGTCTTGCTGTCTCCGGGGTGGCCAAAGAGGAAGAAAGTCCACGTATTGAGTGGACCCATGCAGTTCAAACCCATGTCGTTTGAGGGCCAACTGTGGATTATTAAGACTGAAGTCTTGCCCACAAATCCTGAACAGGGAGCCCTGGATAAAAGATCCCACAACTTCCAGAACAGACTCCACCATTTCAGAGCAGGTTCAAACTGACTCACCACCTCTATGGCCTCAGGTCCCACTCCGATAGCTGAAGGATTAGAAATTATGGGATGGATTGATAGTGCTGAGCCTCAGGGACCAGTCCAGGCTGCAGACACAACATGAAACAGGTCTGTTAGGAACAGGACTGTGTGGAATGGCAAAGTGTTGGCTGGGATGGAAAAACAAGTGAATTTGTAAGAGGAACAATGGGGAATAAACCAAAGAATTATCCAGCAAATTGGAATGGTTAGGAGAGAATGAAAAACACATTTTCCAGGAGATGCCAATATACACCAGATTCAAAGCAGTGGGAAAGTGGCCAATGGGTAGATTCTGTCATAACTGAAACTTGGCCCTTAGAAGCTGGCAAGCACCTGGAGTCACAGCTACATGAGAGGCTGAGGTGGGAGGAATGTTTGAGCCCAAGAGTTCTAGTCTGTAGTTGTGCCTGTGAATAGCCACTGCACTCCAGCCTGGGCAATATAGCAAGACTCCATCTCTTAAAAACACACAAAGAACTGGAGCCTGGAGGAAAGCCACACTCACTACACAGGACAAGGAATGTGGGAAGGTCTCATTGTCAGCAATATGACACTGGACCAGGGCAGACCTTCCCTAACAGATTTAAGCGTAGACAATGGAAGGTCAGCATCCTAAGCCACTGAATGGGGTGGAAGACCTCTGGGCAAGCCAGGTCAGTTCCCCAAGATTACCAAGACAGTAGGACAGGAGTGGAGGGCCAGAGTCACAGCCACACACGGCATACATACATCAAGACTTTGACCATCTGTCTCCACCCCCTAGAATTCTTCAGGCCAAATCTCAGAAGGTAAAACTTGGGACCATCTTCTTTTCCCTGCTGACCAGACTCTGTCATCATCATGGTCATGGTTAATCAGGGCAAGGAATGGTGCTGCTCTTGCTCACCAAGATTGTCCCATGGCCCCAGATAACAGCACAAACAGCTGAGGTATTAGCTACCTCTTTTTTTTCTTTTTGAAGAAAGAGTCTCGCTCTGTCTCCCTGGGCTAGAGTGCAGTGGTGTCATCAGCTCACTGCAACCTCAGAGCCCCGGGAACCAGAGCTCTCACACGGAAGCTGACCTCTGAAGGTCTGAGTGTCTCGGGTCCCACACCTCAAACCACTTGAGACAGACACACTCAGCTTTCAATATAAGTTTCCTTTTATTTTGAAATTGAAACAGCGAAATGAAGTGGTTTGTGGCTGAAACAACTTCCCGGGAAAGAGAACTGGAGTGTTCATTCATCCATCAAAAAAAAACAAACAAACTCCAAAGTCTGAGCCAGGTGCCCCACCTCCCCCAACAAAGTCAAGAACAGATTCAAGGATGGGAGGAAGGGTACAATCAAAATCAGGGTGATGATGGCTGGCAGATTTCCAGTAAAATACAATTTTCAAAGTTGCTGCAATTACAGATGAAGGTAGCAGTCATGTTTAAAAACAGTCACAAGCAGGAGCCCTCCAGCCCTTCCCGATTTGCATCCATAAACATGTTTCCCTCTCCTGAATAAGTGAGGTCCCAGGACTGCACCCCAATCCACTTTGCTTTGGGGGAGGCGGCTCTTTTGACTCACTCTGGTTTCAGGGACCAGGATCAAGATTCTGGAGAAAGGAAAGAATCCAAATGGTAGTAAAGGAAGTTTATTCATTACGATAACTCATCATCTGCTGAAATTCATTTTGAACGCGCCTTTACATACCAGTGGCTTATGTAAGGATTTGGACAGAAATGTTACAAGTGGCTCCCCAGCCCCCACAGGGGGAAAGGGTGAGTCAAGACTTAAGCACCCCTAACACACAGAGCCTTTCTTGGGGGTAGGGGGAGGGGAGGTGACTGGAGTCACCTGGCCAGGAGGGAGAGAGAAGCGCAGGTAGGACTCACTGGCAGGAATGGGGGGGGGGGGGGGGGGGTGAGAAACGAGCCAGGGGCGGCTGTGAAAGCTGTACCTGTTAGAAGGGCTAGCAGGTTATCTTAAACAAGTGAAAAAAATTGCCAAAGAGTGAAACTTATTTATGGGGGAAAAAAAAAAAAAAGAAAACAGAAGAGTTTGGAAAAGTATGGGAAATTAAAACAATCCAGTGGTCACTGGAAAATGTCTCCCTCTTTTTAAAAAAATTTTTTTGGTGTTTTTTTTTTTTTTTAATTTTTTGGAAAGTATTTGTAAGGTAATATTTTTTCTTTCCTTTGGAAAAAGAAATCTTTTCCCCCCCTAACCTAAGCAAGTGGAGTTGCCACTACCTAATTTATCTCTATTGTTTTGCTAAGAGGTAGATAAAACAAAAGTGAAATGGGGCTTCTATGAGGAGGTCCATTAGAGGTTGGGGAGGGGCTGGGGTGGCCCAGTGGAACTCCCCTGACTACAAAGACGGCCTGAGCGAGTCCGAAGGACTGGGCCCTCAGACTCTCCCAGGGCAAAGGATCCTATACCACCTCTTGTCCTTCTAGAGCCACTGTCCCCTTGAAGAAGGGAAAGAGTGGAGGTGGAGGATCTCAAAGAAACCCTGTCAAAGAGGTCTTGGGTCTGGCTTCCCCAGGCTTCGTGACTTTGGGGCTGAGTGGTGGGCTCCAGGCTAAGCCCCAGGTCTCACCTCCAGCCAGCCCCCTCTGGCAGAAGGGAGGGGGTGATTCCTTTCCTCACCACCTGGTACGACAAAGCTATAGTAGGTGAGTGAGGGGCAAGCTGGAGGCAAAGGGGGTGAAACCTGGGCAGGGAAGGCAGAAAGGGGGACCTAATGGCCAGCCCTCCCAACCCAACTGATATGAGGGGGGATCCTGGCAGGCCTGCCTGTTCCCCAAAGACAAACCTTTTGTGGCACAAGCCTCAACTCACTCCTGGCTGGGATTCACACCCTTACGCATGAGTCCCTGCCCTTGGTTCCAATCTTACTGTTAAGGATTGAGGTAGTTAATCCATTTATACTCGTAGCATCCATCACCTGTGGTTACTCAAGACACATGCTCCCAAGGAGCTTCCCGCTATTTCCTTTAAGAAAACAAAAATTCTTTTTCTTTTGTCTTGTCAGTCCGGATTCCGCCACACTAAGGCGCCAGTGGCGCCAGTATCGGCACCGTCAGACTGTGCCCCAAAGCCTCGCCAAGGGCCTGAGGGTCAGGGATGGGGCTCTCACCCTCCCGTCCCCCTTCAGACATGAGGCCTCCTCCCTTGTCCTGTACCCCATAGAGAAGCCTTAGGTATCCAAAGGAAAGAAACTGAAGGTTTCCGCTGGTGTTACTCTAAGTCTGAATACAAGAGAAATGTTCTGCATCTAAATCATCGAGTGTTTGTGTAAGGGAAATGGCTTTTATGTCCCCTGCCACTGATGAAGGTTTTTCTTCAATCTTCCTGCAATTACTGTGTCAGGCTGTGCTGTTTTCCTTCTACTGGTGGCCTGTGGTTTGAATGGCAAAGCCACCAGGATCTCCCCATAAACACTTCAGGGGAAAGAAAGGAGACCCCCCCTCAGCCCCGTGAGGGGGGGGGAAGGGCTGCCTAGAGGCACCAGCTTCTCTCGTGGAGCAGGAAGGCTGGAGCGGCCCTCTGGGGCTGTGAGGTAGTTATGCAGCACTGCTGGTTCCCAGTTTGGCAGAGGGTATGTCTGGGGTGGGAGGAGGGGAAGGCACCCTTGAGAGCTAACTGAGGCCCCTCCTCACTGCCCGTCTGCCAGGCCTGAAGGGAACCGCGCTGTTTCTGCAGTGGGGACAGGGGACCGAGCAGTCCCGCAAGGGGGAGCTATTTGGAGCCCCAAACTTTCCCTTCTTCCCCAAAGTGCAACCAGGAGCCAACGGACCCGGACCCTTTTCTGGGCTTCCCTAGTCCTCAGCAGGGCGCTGCCAAGTCCCCTACAAGCCTTGGAAGGGGAGGGCCCCGCCCTTAGCTCACACCACTTCCAGGAGCCCTTCCCCTCGGCCAGCCCAGGTGTGTCAGAAGCCAGCTGTCACTCTGATTCAGAAACAGCCTCTCTTTGGCACAGAGGAAAACAGACACATAGAACCAACTGGAGCATCCCCTCCAGTGTCCTCTGGGTTTTACATGGGGTCTTTTCTGCCAATAGCGAGGCATAAGGAAGAAAATAGCTCCCAACTGCCCCCAGAAGTGGAGAGCTCAGGGAAAAGGGAAAAAAGATTGGTACAGACTGGGAGGAGGGGAGGAAAGAGAGAAAAAGGTGATACGACTCCCTGTCCTTACAAATGGCTCTCTCCTGCCCAGACCCCTCCCAGGAGCCAAGTGTCCACGACCCAAACTGCAAAAGGCAACCAGACCCTGGAGGGGATTAAAGCCATTGGGTGTAACTGGCAGATGCAGCTTCAAAGTAAGTCAGTGAATCAAACCATTTTGGTTTTCTTTGTATTTCAAAGAATTCAAAAATATATCTTAAAGAGATGGTCCTTTCTTAAAAATATATATGTAGCACACACACACATATATATATCTTAGAGCACAGAAATGGGTTTTTTTGTTGTTTTTTTTTTAAGTAACTTTTCTCAAATCATCCAAATCTCCCAAGTGCTTTTCACAATAGCTCGTTATCTCACCGAGGATGGGGAAATGGAGGTGCCAGGCAGGAGGGCAGGCACTGCTCAAGACCTAGCCTACAGGCAAACAATGCCCGCCAAGGCAGGCCCTTCCTCCCGCTAACCCTTAATCACCAAACCGTATTCCTTTTGCTTCCTGGTAGTATAACTTCCACGATTTTCCTGCTGGGCAAAAATCAGAGATGAGTGGAGCCTTGCCTAATCCAAACAAGTGAAGTTTTCTAGCCTCGGCCCCACACTTCCTGGTCTCTTCTGCTTGCTGAATCAGCCAAAGGAAAAGGACTCTGGCTTAAGGTGTGAAGGAAGCAGGTCCCCAAGGAAACTGAACACTGCAACAATCACATTTCAGGTACTGTGGGATTTTTTTTTCTTTCTTTCTGATGATAGTTTGAACCAGATATCAAAGCATGCTTGCTGCTGGAAATTCGCTTTCAATCACTAAATGGCCGACGTCTGAATGTTATCTGCTTCATCTTGGGATGAAGCATATAGAGCCAGAGATGGAACGTTGGGAGACCCTTTTTGTGGTTGGGACAGGTGGAGAGGCTTAATTCTACTGGCCTCATAGGATCTCTAAATGCTTTCCTGCTTCTCCTCTCTTTGGGCCAGTTAGTTCTGGGGGCTGCAACAGAACGTCATAGGGAGAAAGTGGTAGGACCATAACAAGGCAGGAACCTGTCCCAGTCACGTCCCCATATCACCTGCCCCTCCTTTTGATCCACCACCACCTTAAATCAAGAATTCCCTAAGTTTGGGTCCACTTTTAAAAATCAATCAAATCAATCTAAAGAAGACAGGGAGACAGAAGGGGGGCAGTTATCTGAGTGTCTGTTTGCCCCTTGGCCTATAGACTAAGAAGATCGAGATGGAACTGAAATGAAACATTGTAATAACAAAAAAATGAAAAGCATTGCAATGACAAACCAGGTGGACCTCTCTGAGGATGAGAGGGTGGCCTTGTCTTTCTTCCATGAACAGAATCTTGGCTCCCATATTTTTAGACGGAGAAAAATAGATTTTTATAAAAGGGTATATTTTTTCTAGTTATTTCTCTCCTCGATAAAA
The DNA here is from genome assembly GCA_008086735.1 of Cheirogaleus medius. NCBI lineage: Eukaryota > Metazoa > Chordata > Mammalia > Primates > Cheirogaleidae > Cheirogaleus > Cheirogaleus medius. The sequence goes on along the minus strand of VBSM01003215.1, from coordinate 17,945,783 downwards.
CGGAGGCAATATTTTAAAATATCTCAACAGCACCACTGGTGGGAAAAACCGGCTGGCATGCTGTTTAACCAAAGGAGGAAAGAGGGGCGTCCAAGGGCCAATTGGTTGTTGGACATTGTTTTTGACCACTGAGGGCCCGCAGCTCTGCTAGGCCTTTAAATCCTACTGGGTAGGATGTTCCAGCAGGGGCCAGCAGCGTGGGGCTCTAGAAGCCAGAGATCAGAGCCAGGCAAGGCTCTGGGCTCTACCCCTCTGGGCTCTCCCAGACCTGGGCCTCCCTCTCAGCTCCAGCCTCCTTCCTAAGCGGCCAGCCCCCACTGCCTTTCCCACCGGTCCTGTTCTCCTAAAGGGTTAGCTGGCTCATGTAAGAAATTATGAAACATAACTTTCTCATTTTTTTCTTTTCATTAAAAAAATAAAATATTCAAGACTATCAGCTTCTCTTTTGCTTTGCTTTTCTTTTTATATAAAATATCAGCAAGCTGCAAAAAGAAAAAAAATCAAAAAAAAATTTTTTTTTTTTCCAAAAATGGGGTTGGGGGAACAAAAAGGAAAATAAATGCTGAGGTAACTTCATACCTTGAGGTAGTTTACTTCGCACACAGCATTGCCTGACTCCGCCCACATGTCGTGGTTGTCTTGTTGTTATTGTTGTTGCAATGTTGGGAGGGAGGGGAACTCCACGCATGGGCTTTTCCACGTGTAGAGAGAGGCCTTCCTCCCTTCCCAACACACTTGCTAGTATTGTCCAGGGAAGCTAAAGTGCATTACCTGGCTAATATGCATTGTCAATCAGTATATTAGGAGGGGAGGCCTAACCTCATTTAACTGATGGCTGCTGTCCTCCACAAGGGCTAAACTTCCAACGGATCTTCTTATTGAGCCTGGTCAATTAATAAATTAAGCTTATTTACCCCTTTGTGTATAATGCTGCTGGTATTCTGAATTTTGCTTTTTAGACACATTTTTCATCATGCCAATAAATGATTCATGGAGGCAGAAGCCATTGGTTAAATATTCCTCTAGAATATAAAAACAGAAGCAAGTATTCTCCAATTTACTAAATTTGCCAGATGATGGACTTTAGCTTTATGGGGAGCTCAGGGTTGGGTTCCAAGTCCCACCACCACCAAGGAAACAGTGCCGTGGCTGAGTGCCCAACAAGCCCTGCCTCTGGGAACCAGCCCTCATGGAAGCAAATGGGCTGGCGTGAGGGCACCGTGGCAGCCTTTGGGGCCACTCAAGTCCTCCATGGAACTGAGACTTTATCAAGGGGAGTCGGTGTCCCCTTCCCAGTGCTCATATCCAATCATTAAAATAGACTTAAAAAAATATAAAATCCGCCTGAGAATGATGGGAATCAGGGACAGTGGTCAGCACCTACCCTGTGAGCAATCAACACCACCTACGTGCACCTGGACATGACGTGGGACCTGCATGGGCAGAGACGTGACTGTGGTGGAGAAGCCCCAGTGGAGTGGGGGAATTTCGCTTGTGCCAATTTTTCAAGATGGTAATCTGAAATAGATCAGCCACCAGGGCACTCCTTTTAAACGTGGATTATGATATATTTTAAACATTTTTCTCCCCATTTCTTCCCCTTCCTTATTACTTACTGTACCTACTGACTGGTTGGGGAGGGATTGGAATTAAACAACAGATATGGATGGGTCTTCTCCCTTGAGTCAATACAGTAAGCAAAGCAATGCATTTTCTCTGGTAGCAGTAAAGATAAAACAACATAGGAAGAGGTGATGTCAGCACATGAGAATGGAGGTATTTTAATCAATTAACCAAATAGGGGAAAGAAGGCTAGAAAGATTTTAGGGTCAAGAAAGAAACCATCCTTTGAGGCTGATCAAAACACCCCTCTGTATGTTTTTAAAACCTGAAGGAAATTTTATTTCTCTTCCCACTGGAGTCTGACCCACCCTGTTGGTGGGGCCTGGAGAACTTCCTTAAACAATCCACGTTTAAAAGCACCCTGAGCTAGAATTTCAATGGTGACACCCCGAGGGGTGGGCAGGGTTGAGCCAATTGGTTGGGCGTTTGGGGCGCAGAGATCAGGGTTCCTCACTGAACATCTTTCTCAAGCAAGTGGGCAAACCTGATCTACAGCCCAGCCCCGGTGTCCCGGATTCCCACTCATTCTCAGGCCTGCCGGGGAGAGTGCGCTCTCCATTGCTGCCCATTGTCCTGGACACGATGGGATGGGATGGGGCCGGTCACTTCCTCCGTGCCTGGGCCTGGTTACTCTGTCCCTTCTGGTGCTGCTGCTTAACCTGGGCCAGGATGTCGCGGATCTTTCGCTGAGCCATCTGCAGCAAGAACAGGCAAGAGGGAGGGTGTGAGGACCTCCAAGGAGACAGCCTTTGGCAGGGAGAGAGGTCTTTGGGATCTGGGCACCAGCAACAACAGAGCAGGTACACAGGACTCAGAAGAAAGAGGAAAAGTGAGGGTCAGAGCGACCTTAAGTTTCTTTGTCTCTGATGGAGCTGGAGTATCCACTGGATAATACAGCAAGGATGGGGGGGCGGCAGGTTAGAGAGACAGTAGCATAAACCCACCCATCGAAATCTAAAACATGACAAGTCAACGCATGTTACTAAGCCCAAAATGGAACACCTAGAGTTTCTAGACATTAGAATATTAAATGTTGTACAGGGTCATAAATGAAGAGAGGCCATCACAAATCCACTATTCACGTAACTACCCCAGCTATGGCACAAGCTCCACTGAGAAAATGGATGAAATACCAAAGGATCGAGATCTTTACTCTTTTCTTCTTAAAAGTTTTTGCCCTATGACTGAAGCTTTATAAGGGAAATCAACTGCAAAATGGGATTCATTTCATAGAAATTCACCACAATGTCTTCGCTCTATAAATTGGGTGCTTGCTTTCCTGGTTAAAAAGAAAGTTGATCTGGATTGAGAGAAAAAAACGTGAAAATCAATATTGCCATGAGTTCCATGAGCCCTGGCTTGATGTTTTAGTTTTTCATTCAATCCTCATTCTGATCAGCTGGAACTGCTTCAGTATTTAATATGGCCTGGCTCTGTGCACCCGTAGATATATCATTTACGCTCTTAAGTCTCACCTTCCTCATTTGTAAAATGAGCTTGTTGTGAGGATTAAATGAATTAATATACATAAACTGTGTATGTACAACAGTGCTGGGTGTATCAACACACCCATACGTATAGTTAGATATTATTATTGTGGCTCTTATTAATACTTTTCAAAGGGTTATCAGAGAAAGTTACTTATCCGAGGTCATGCAGCAGAGAGACTATGTGGAGTCTGAGCTTAAAGCCCCCTTCCTCTAAAACCCACATTCTTGATACTATGCCACACAGTATGGGAGCCAAGTTCTGCCCTGGATGGCCTGAGCAGCCTAGAGTGGCCACAAGCCTGCAGAGACTTGGTGATCCTCTCTGAACTGTAGGAACTGCATTCAACAGTCTCCAAAGTCTCTTTCCAGTTTTAGTACTGGGGGGTTTAGATTTTAGGAAAACTCCATTAGCTGTCAATCACCCTTTCCCCGGCCTCGTTAAGGTTCAGCAAAATTTGAACCTGATATTGGCCTTCCATTCCAGGCTCTAGAGTCTGTCCCCATTGCTGAGCAGTGATAAGTTTAGAAACAGGAAAGGAGGAAGAACAGCAACCAGGGAGTGAACAGTCATTCTGGGAACAGCAAAGGGACTGCATCTGAAAAATGCAATCCACAGTGTCATTAGTGTTATTATTCCATGATCAAGACTGGGTGATAGATAATACCAATTTCCTTTCATATCCAATGTAAACATGGGTTAGGGAAGAACTAAGGTGAGACAACAGGCAAGACCATTAATAATGTATAACATATATGAGAGCTATATATAATGTATACCATACATGAAAATTGTCAGAGCACATTCCCTAGAGAGTCTTAAGAGGGTAAAAGTCATCTACTCATCCTACTCCTGTACCTGAAAGAGGGGAATGACCCAGCCCAGAGGCAGGCAGATGTGGTCAAAGACACAGGACTTGTCATAGTCCTGCAGATCAACCTGGAGTCTCGCTTCTCTGCCCCTTGGGCTCCTGCGGTCCTCCCACGATGGGGGAACACCAAATGTACCTGGCTGGCATAGAAATGTCCGATGATTTTCACGATGACCTGGTCATTCTCATCAGGGGTCTGATCTCTTGGCACAACCACCTCAGCAGCTGTTAAATTCTGCAACTCGTTCACCTGGGGGTGGCCAGAGAGAAGCTTAGGGTGCCATCAAGAAGCATGGGTGAGGGTGGAGGGAGGAGCAGGGGGCAGGTGACTAATGGGTAGAAACTGGGAGAGTCAGGAGATGAGTTAGAGAGAAGAATTAAGTCAATGGGCAAATCAGGAGTCCTAAGGTTGAGCAGGGCTGGGAGCAGCAGGCCAGAGCAGAGCCACTGGGTTTGGAGACCAAGGCCCAGGGCTTTCAACCGGCCCCGATGGCTCACCGTTTTGCCACCTTTGCCGATGACCCGGCCGGCTGCTGACGCTGGTACCCGTATATGGGTCTCCAGCTTTACTTCCTCCTTGGGACCAAAGAAGTTCTCTTCCTTGAGTTTGCCATAGATTCTTCCCTGAGCCTGGGAAGAGGAGGTAATTGTCAATGAGCCATGTATCTGTGACAAAAGGGAAGAGCAGTAAACAGCCAGTGCAGCCCCCAAGATCCAGCCCATACTTCTCTGACCCACAGGCCCACCTCATCGTAGGTGGGTCTACCATCTGAGGCAGGTGATGGGAAAGGCTCAGCTCGGCTGGGCAGCCTGTCAGTGCTCCTATTGCTTATCTGTAATACTAGATTATGAGTTATGAGTAACTGCATAAATACTTCCCAGAGGAAAAAATTATTTCGCAGAGGAATATAATTCACAAGCTACAAACCAGACCTATGGGGTCTGGAATGGCTGCGCTTATCTGGATGTGGCATCCACTAGCATTTCGAGGTACACAGAAAGCAGGCCTGCCTGACACTGCACAGTGGCCTAGAGAGCTGTCCCAGTCCTCTATCCTCACAAAGTCAAGTTAAGTGTTGGCTCTTTGGCTATCTGACCAGAAGTTCAAGAAGCTAAGGATGTAGCAGGCATATAGAGAGAAAGCAATTTGACATCTAATGCCTTCCATAGTAACTAAGGCAGAGTGCGAAGAAGCAGCCCTCGGACTTCCTTCTTTCCCACAATTCGTGTTGACCTTCAAGAAGTGATAAGGGAAGTAGAAGTCAAAAGAATTGAGTTTGATGCCAACTTGCAAGTAGCTGTGCTGCCCTGTATCCTGCAGGGAAGGCTTAAAGATGTGCCGAGGATTTGACAGTTAATGGGAAATTGCCCCAGCCCTTTTCCTACACTCGGGGAAAGGACCCAACCTCAATTCCCTGGTATACAGCTTAGAAAAACAACAAAGATCAAAACCTTGAATTGGGCTTCTGGTGGTCCAGTGATGATAACCATACGAACTTTGGAGTCGGGGGTTTCAGGTGGTGCAATCTACAAAGCAAAGAGCTGGTTAAAGAGGGACCAAAGAGACCCCTGGCATCTCCACTTCCTCCAGTTCCCTACCACCACCCCTTACTGCCCATTCTGAAGACTGGGGGAGGGAAGAACCAAGACCCCGAAGCCCAAGTCATTGCCTCCACACACCAGCTGTTAGGAGGACAGAGGGCAGTTAGAAGGACTTGCTCCAGAGACAGTTTCTATACATCGGGCCTCCTCCACCTTCCCCTTTCCCCAATCTCTTGGGAGCCTTCCGTGGAGTCAAGAGTCAGACACAGATGAGATGGGGAGGGCAGTGACTGCACCTCCACTTGGGAAACAAGTGCAGCTTTTGCCCCAAGCTTTTAAGACCACTGAAACAACCGGATTTAGGTTTGTGAAATTTAAAAGCACCTTCGTTTCACTGTAACAGATTCTCCCTTCTCTCTCCCCTGCCCCTGGCCAGGGAAGCTGAAAGACGACTAACACTTAAACCAGTGTTAAACTGTGCGAGGCAGGGGCTTTGGCTGCGTTGTTTCATAGCATTGTACTGACGAGGACAGTGAGGCTAGAGTCACACAGCTCACTGAAGTGTGACACGGTGGGCTGGGATTTGAACCCAGGTCAGTCTGAGGCATGTTCAAAGCTTTCCTTCTGTGCTACCACTCTGCCTCCTGCCTGAAAACCCAGAGGTACTGAAGGCATCCCATGGAGGCCAAGCAAGGTCAAAAGCAGAAAGGACTGATATTCCACGGGGAAAGATGCAAATTCTCAAGACTATGGGAATCTGGGAGCAGACATAGAGGGTGGAAGAAGCAGAGCCCCCTCCCGTCCCAAACCCACAGAGCAGGTCACCTTGATGGAGGCGCTGGCGAACCGGGACAGCTGTTTGATGTGCTGCCCCTTCTTGCCGATGATGGCGCCCACTGCCTGGGCAGGAATGAACACCTGCACCATCTCCTGCTCGGGAGCCTGCTGCCAGGACAGAGCATGCTATTACCAACGGGACCGAGGAGCAGGGCTCAGAAGCCCCTCCACTCCCCTGGCTTGCATCCTTGTGAAGGAAGGGGTGCAGGCACCCACCTGCCGCCCGGGCTGCCAAGGGATGTTGTGAGCTCTTTACCTCTTTCCATGCCCAGCAGAGTGTGCAGGAACACAGCTGCCAGCACCCCACAGTACCCCAGGCCCTGCTCTGCACAACTAACACTTGGGACAGTGGCTGGGAGGAATGCAGAGGAGGGATGTCCCTGAGAACTGCCCCTCCCCTTTCCCTGCAAACTTCCCAAGCATCAGACTCCCATGGGGATTTGGACCCCTTGAGGGAGGCCACCGCAGGCTCAGTGTTCCCCTGTACCAAGACCTTCCACCTACCATAAAGGAGCTGTAGGGAGCCGCTCCAGTAACGCTGCTGGGAGGTGGCGGGACTGCACTGGATGAGGCTGGGAAAAGCCCTACGGCAGCCAGGTTGAGGCCAGGGATCAAGTGAGACTGCAGCTGAGGAAGACAAGTGAGAAGGGGACTCAGCCTGACAGGACCTTATGGTCCCTTGGAGGTGGCCCTGGCTGAACCAGAAGGGTAAATGGCCCTAAGAAGAGTGGGCCAAAAATATGACAATGTCATGCTTTTGTGCAAAAACCTGCCTGACCTTATGCTTGCATACACGCCCACATGCACACAGGTGAGGATCGGTGAGCGATGGGATGTTCTTACAGAACTAGCTCCCACAACCGAAGCCCACCCGCTATACACCCTCAGCAGTCCTTCCTCTCTGGCTGCTCGGTCCACTCTGACTGAGACAGACTAAAGACGTATGACCCTATCATGTGACTGATGCCCCTGTATGAGAAGAAGGGGCGGAGGCAGAGCCCCATTTGACTTCTAGGACTCAGTGGTTCCGAACCTTTTTGGTCATGCACCCCATCCCCACTCCTCTTTAAAAAAAGTCAGATGAGCCAGGCCCAGTGGCTCACACCTACAGTCTCAGCACTTTGGGAGGCTGAGGTGGAAGGATCCCTTGAGTCCAGGAGTTCAAGACCAGCCTGGGCAACATAGGGAGACCCTCATCTCTACAAAAAAATGGAAAAATTAGCTGGGCATGTGGCGACAGCATGTTCATCGTCCCAGCTACTCAGGAGGCTGAGGCAGGAGGATCGTCTGCCACCCTGCGCCCACAAGCTGCTGTTGCTCAGACTCGGGAAAGGGCAAGCCATGCAGCACTCACGCTCATGGCGGCCACATCATTCTCGTAGGCCTCCCGAACTTTCTTCATGATTTCCTGCTCAGCCCTGCAGCAGTTCTCGATGGCCCCCTTCACAGTGATGGTCCTCTCAGGGTTGTAGAGGGTGAGGTCCTGCAACCTGGAGGAAGAACAGAGCAGCGTCAGCCTTTCACTGGCAGGCCAAGACCAGGCCAGAGCCCAACTGGGTCACAGGTCCCCCATTTTTGGGTAACTCTCTATCTCCAGCCTTCCGTGTCCCCAGTTTGTAACCAGGGCAGGGAGTGAGATGCAGAGGGGTGAAAATACCCAACTGAGACCCCCCTCCCTTAGCAACAAATCCAGTCAGACAGGATATGCTGCTGGTCAAGCAGGAAGGAGGATTGTGCCACCAAGTCTCCCCATTGGCTCTATGCAATCTGCATTTTGTACCTTTCTGAAAAAGAACCATTGCTTTGCCCACAGGCTAGTCTTTGATGAAATGAAGAGGGATGGTGTGTGCAGAGGCAGCCCATGGCACAGAAAGAAAGGGACTGAGGTTGGGCCACTTCTCATGGTGGCAGACAGGCCTGAAACCCTAAAGCTCCGGCTCCTAGCTGCTGGCTGCCCTCAAGATGCAGAGGAAAAAGGCTGTGATGTGGCGGGAAAAGCCTGTAGAGGCAGCCCCCTACAATACCCCCACAGCCCACATGACAATGGGAACAGGTGAGCTCCAACCCTTAGGGAGAGAAATGCTCTTGGCCAAGTGCAGTGGCTCATGTGTGTAATCCTAGCACTCTGAGAAGCCAAGGTGGGAGGATTGTTGAGGCCAGGAGTTTGAGACCATCCTAAGCAAGGGCGAGACCCTGCCTCTACAAAAAAATATAAAAACTAGCTGGGTATAGTGGCGGACACCTATAGCCCCAGCTACTCATGAGGCTGAGGCAGAAGAATTGCTCGAGCCTAGGAGTTTGAGGTTGCAATGAATTATGACACCACTGCATTCTAGCCCAGGCAACAGAGCAAGACTCTGGTTCAAAATAAAGAAAAGAAAAAAAATGCTTTTTATCACTTCTTTAACTATTTTTCTTCAACAGACAGGAAACAGCACCCAACTTAAGGGGGCATGATGAGACGCTGCCGACCCCGGGCCACCATGCATCCCCCACTCACATAGAGGGACATGGGAGGAAGCCTTACGAGGAGATGGTGATTTTCGTCTCTGTGTCCTGCTCCACCTTCTTCAGGTTACGCCCTTCCTTGCCAATGAGACGCCCCACAAAGTTATTGTGGGCCAGGATTTTCAGAGGGACCTCGTCAGCCCTGGGGAAGACAAGGAAGACAAGAGCACCTTCAACAGCAGGAAACGTGGGGGCACAGCCACCATGCCACCCCATAGTGGCTGCTTCCAAGTAAAAGGTTACAAAAGTCAGCAGATGGTGGCTGCTTAGTGATAAGGGAATTGAGGACAGAGGGGGATGGCCAAGGAGCACAAGGACATGTTCTTTATCTTAATTGTGATGGTGGTTTTATAGGTATGTACCTCTTAAATTTTAACTCATCCTACGGTACACTTTTAAAATGTGTGTGATTGATTATACATCAATTAAACATCGATAAAGCTATTTTTTTAAAGGACAAGTGTGCAAAGGAACATGTATAAGCAGATTCCTTGCATCACTGTTTTTTTCTTTTTTCCCCCAGTTTGTATAAGCCTGTAGCATCACTGTTTTCTATAAGGAAAATTTTAAAGCAATCCAAACACCCATCAAGAAATCCAGGGATTGGTCAAATGAACTAAGGACAGCCGTATAACTATGGAATTCTGTGCAGCTATAAGAATGAGTTATGTCAATATGTACTGACACAAGTGCTGATACAGAGAACGAAAAAAGTATAGAACAGCATGTTCGGTATGATCCACTCAGAGGTATACTCGAATGTGCACACACACAAACACACATATTCTTGTTAGTGCATAGAATTTCTAGCTTATACAAGGAGAGTAAGAAGAAGGGCATTCTCAGTTTATATTCCTTTATACAATTTCTGCCTATGTCTCCTGTATCTCTATATTACTGCTATTAACAAGTTTGAGGGGAGGGGGGCTAGCAGTCCCTGAAGATGCAAGGAAAGCTGGAGCTTACGTTTTGGTGTCCTTTGCTTCTTTGTGCATTATCTCCAAGATCATCTTACAGGCAGAGGAGCAGCCCTCGGGGGTTGAGTGAACGCTGATGGCTTTTTCAGCTGCACCTGCGTTCTCCTTCCTATGCACGTCTATCCTGAGGACCACAAGGACAACACTGGTTAGTTGCCCCCGGGGGCACCAGTTCTTCAGGCGCTCCCCATCTCTCCTCTATCAAAGACATAAAACCTGCTCTTCTGAGAGCAAGGCTGATCGAGTACAGATTCAGGAAGGGCAAAGAAAGGGCCAGAGAAATATGACCAGTCTGCTGCTCTGGATTCTGTTGCAGACTAGCACTGTCTCAGTCTATCACACAGAGGCAGGCTGCAGTCCCCAACCTCCAGGCTGAGGTCTGGTACTAGACCATGGCCTGTTAGGAAACGGGCAGCGCATCACCACCTGAGCTCTGCACCACTCTCCCCTAACCCATGACACCCCATCCCCTCATCCCTGGTCCGTGGGAAAATTGTCTTTCATGAATCCGGTCCCTGGTGCCAAAAAGGTTGGGGACCACTGGATGCAGTGGTGGGGATTATCAGCCCACAGCTCTAAAGCTACATGTCCCCTTAAATTCTACATGTTTCCCTTGAAACAAATATAAAGGAAAGATACACTGTTCCAAACTAAAACTAAATAATGGGACTTATCATGAATAAGGACATAATGACCCTTCTTGCTAACGAGAGTGTATAGCCCAACCACTGCCACCAATGTCGCAGCCCAGACCCATGCTCCCTCCCCATCTACCCACCCTTATTCAGGAGGCTGAGATTGCAAACAATGACTCCTGAATGTTCTAAGCAACATTTCCTAGGAGCGAAATGTCAATGCCCCCAGCATGCTTCCAAGAGCCTCCCCAGGTACCAGCCACAGTCCCTGGCACCCAGCCTCCATTCCCCAAGTACTTACTTGGACTGGGTCTGTTTTGTGATGTTGCGGATGGTGGCCCCTTCCTTGCCAATGATGGCGCCCACATACTGGGTGGGCACCAGGAGCCGAAGGGGGATGTCCACCTGCTGCTGTTTGGCTTGGGCCCCCGCTGCCACAGGTGAGCCCTGGCGGGGCTGACCCCGGGAGCCAAAGCCTCCTCGGCGCCCGTTCTCAGGACCCTGTGCGATCTGCTCATCAGGAATGTAGGAGACCTTCAGGGCATGGTTCTCCAACTGGTGGCCATTCAGCTTCATGATGGCTCTGGGGATAGAATGAGAGTCTACTGGTCAGGCCTATCCAAGCCAATCACATCAGATGCTCTCCTCTGGCAAAGCACTCTACAGACTTACAACATGGAACACACGCAAGAAAGCGAGAAAACCATCTGCCCACCACCCCCACATCCACCTTCAAGGACCTTCCAGTTTTAAATGGCATCAAAGACATCAAGGAAAAGCAAATAAATATAGTGATTCCTGACATTTGGCTGGGATTTATTGTTCACAAAGGCTTTCCATTTAGATCATCAGAGAAATGGCTCCCAATCCAATAGGGAGTATAGGATGCTCCCAGTCTAAAAAGGAAGACCAAACCATAGATCTCAAAGATCTCCCATGCCAGTTGGAGAGCATACCATGTACCTAAAGGGGCTTGGCAACGCTGACACATACACCTTCTGGATTGTGGAGTCCTACCAAAGTGCTAACTATTACAAAATCCTAATCTTATATTAGGTTATTAAGTATGAAATGTCCAATTTCCTTAAGTACTAAGTTAGACAGTTAATATTGCTGGCCTTTCACTTTGACACTTCTTGTTTTATTTTTATTGTGAAGGCACATCCTCAGTTTTTCAAACACACAGTTTGGCTTGTGATTATCTTTCAAATTTTTTTTAGAGCAATTTTTGTGAAACCACAGACAAGTAAAAAATTCTTGTTATTTTTGAGTATGAGTTCCGTCGTGGAACCAATGCAGCGCAGACAGCTACAAATACCAATGAAGTGTTTTGGGAAGGATGCAGCTAATGAATGCACAGTATGTCGATGGTTTGAGAAGTTTCATTCTGGTGACTTTAATCTTGAAAATGAGGCACCTGGGTGATCTGAGACCAAGGTGGATGATGATGAGCAGAAAGCTGTAATGAAAGTGAATCCATCTCCACCTACCCATGTATTAGCAGTAAAGTTTGACATTACTATTCCAACAACATTAGACCATTTGAAAGAATGGTAAAGAATCTGGATAGGCTGGGCGTGGTGACTCACACCTGTAATCCTAGCACTCTGGGAGGCCAAGGTGGGAGGATCAATCAAGGTCAGGAGTTTGAGACCAGCCTGAGAAAGACCAAGACCCCTGTCTCTACTAAAAAATAGAAAGAAATTAATTGGCCAACTAAAAACATACAGCAAAAATTAGCCGCACATGCCTGTAGTCCCAGCTACTGGGGAGGCTGAGGCAGGAGGATCGCTTGAGCCCAGGAGTTTGAGGTTGCTGTGAGCTAGGCTGATGCCACGGCACTCTAGCCCGGGCAACAGAGTGAGATTCTGTCTCAAAAAAAAAAAAAAAAAAAAAAAAAGAATCTGGATAAATGGGTACCACATGAACTAAAAGAGCATCAGAAAAGAAATCATCTCAAAGCTTGCCTTTCTTTGCTGTGACGACATAAAGGCGAACCATTTCTAAACCATGTTGTTATGTGTGAGGAAAACGGGATTCTTTTTGACAATCACAGTGTTAGGCACAACAGTTGGATGAAGATGAAGTGTAAAACACAGTCCAAAACCAAATATAAATCAAAAAAAGCTAATGGTGTCTGTATGGTGGTCCAGCGCTGGCATTATCCACCATAGCTTCATGAAACGTGCTCAATTCATTACAATGGGTGTCTACTGCAACCAGCTGGATGAAATAATGAGGATGCTTGTGATCAAGCACCGAGATTGGTCAATAGAGACAGGCCAACCCTCTAGCAAGACAATATTCAACCAAATGTCGCACAAACAACGCTGCTCAAATTACAGAGGCTGGACTTGGACACTACCTGTCACCCACTGTATTCACCAGATCTTGCACCAACTGACTACCACTACTGCTTCTTCCAGGCTTTGGACCACTCCTTGCAAGGAAAAATACTCAATTCTCAACAGCTGTGGAAAACACCTTTCTCGATTTCATTGCCACTCAATCTCCAGGCCTCTTCACTGCTGGCATAAACAAGCTACTGTTAAGATGGCAAAACTGTGTTGATAGTTTAGGTGCATACTTTGATTAATTATACAGCTTCAGCGGGGTGCAGTGGCTCACGCCTGTAATCCTAGCACTCTGGGAAGCTGAGGCGGGAGGATCGCTCAAGGTCAGGAGTTCAAAACCAGCCTGAGCAAAAGCGAGACCCCATCTCTACTAAAAATAGAAAGAAATTAATTGGACAACTAAAAATACATAGAAAAAATTAGCTGGGCATGGTGGTGCATGTCTGTAGTCCCAGCTACTTGGGAGGCTGAGGCAGAAGGATTGCTTGAGCCCAAGAGTTTGAGGTTGCTATGAATTTTAGCATCAGCTTATCAGTTTCAGCCAAAATTTCATTCTTTTATTTATTTATTTATTTATTTATTTATTTATTTATTTATTGAGACGGAGTCTCACTCTGTTGCCTGGGCTAGAGTGCCATGGTGTCAGCCTAGCTCACAGCAACCTCAAACTCCTGGGCTCAAGAAATCCTACTGCCTCAGCCTACACCAAGTAGCTGAAACTACAGGCATGCGCCACCATACCTGGCTAATTTTTTCTATATGTTTTTAGTTGTCTAGCTAACTTCTTTCTATTTTTAGTAGAGACGTGGTCTCGCTCTTGCTCAGCCTGGTCTTGAACTCCTGAGCTCAAACAATTCACCTGCCTAAGCCTCCCAGAGTGCTAGGATTATAGGTGTGAGCCACCATGCCTGGCCCAAAACTTCATCATTATAGGATTCATGTGAGAACCACATGTGAACGCATGGGATAAATTAAGGGATTCGTTGTTTCTAAACCTCTTGAGTCTGGCCTGGCACCTCTCTTGGTTAATCAAACCTATTGAGTTTGGCACCTCCCTTGGTTAATGAAAACAACGTGGAAAATAAGTAAGAATTGGAGACAGAATGGATTGCTTACCCCTTGGAGACTGGAGTCTCACTATTTGGGAGATCTGTAAAATGGGCTGAATAAAACTGAAGGGAGGGGACAAGCATCAACCATTCCCAAGGCTGGCAGTGGTTAGAAATGTTAGCAAGCAACAACAGGCAGTAAGGAATGAGCAAGTGTTGACACAATCTTTACAGCGAGGCAAAGAATCTTACATGGCCACAAGGGGCAGCAGGAATCTCTAAAAAATTCTGAGCCCAGCAGGTATGAAAAAGAAAATGGTAGGCATTTGAGAAAGTGGGGATTTTACAAAGTACTACTAACTTGGAGGAGGCAGAACATGAAGAAGCAAGAAAAACACCAAAAGCACAATGTAGCAAAAACCTATAACTAGGTCAGACGTGATTTTTAAATGAAGAATGCCCAAAATAAGTAGTCTTGTTTATACCAGTGGGTGAGTAGCCTAATTAACTGCTCAATCAAAGGGCTAAGGAGCTAGAAATTGTGGGTGTGATGGGACTGGGAGGATCTTACCAAATCATCAACTAGTTTCACAACCATCACTGCAATGAAATGTCTGCTTGGCCGGATGCGATGGCTCACGCCTGTAATCTTAGCACTCTGGGAGGCTGAGACAGGAGGATCGCTC
>VBSM01003215.1:17880782-17895477 GCA_008086735.1 Cheirogaleus medius | reverse complement strand
CTCCTGAGCTCAAACGATCTGCCCGCCTTGGCCTCCCAGAGTGCTAGGATTACAAGCATTAGCCACCATGCCTGGCCCAATCCTAGGTATTTACCCAAGAAAAATAAAAGCATACATATATACAAAGACTTATTCATAAATGTTCATAGCAGCTTTATTTGTAATAGCCAAAAAACTGGAAACAATCCAAATGTCTGTCAACAGGTGAGTAAATAAACAAACGAATGTATCCATATGATGGAAGAATATTACTCAGCAATAAAAAGAATGGACTATTTATCACACTACAATAGAAAATGAATCTCAAAATAAGTATGCTGAATGAAAGAAGCTGAAAGCTGACAAAAATAGTACATACTATATGATTCCATTTATATTAATAAAAAATAATTCTAGAAAGTGTAAACTAATCTACAGTGACAGAAAGCAGATCAGTGATTGTCAGGAAAGAGAATGGAAGGACAGAGGAATACAAAGGGGCCAAGGATACTTTTGGAAGTGGTGGATGTGTTCTCTATCTTGATTGTAGTGATGGTTTCATGGAGAAAGCATGTGTCAGAACATCTAATTATACATTTTGAATTGCTTGGGCCTGGTGGTTCACATCTGTATTTCCAACACTTTGGGAGGTAGAGGCGAGAGGATCCCTTGAAGCCAGGAGTTTGAGACTAGCATGGGCAACATAGAGCGACCCCATCTCCAAAAAAACCCCACAACTTTTTAAATTAGCTGCCAGCTACTTGGGAGCCTAAAGTGGGAGGATTGCTTGAGCCCAGGAGTTCCAGCCTTGGGTGACAGAGTGAGACCTCATCTCTATTTAAAAAAAAAGAAGAGTGTCCAGGCACAGTGGCTCACACCTGTAATACTAACACTCTGGGAGGCTGAGGTGGGAGGATTGCTTGAGGCCAGGAGTTCGAGACCAGCCTAAGCAAGAGCAAGACCCTGTCTCTACTAAAAATAGAAAAAAAATTTTATCAGGGCATGGTGGCACTCGCCTATTGTCCCAGCTACTCGAGAGGCTGAGGCAGGAGGATTGCTTGAGCCCAGGAATTTGAGGTTGCTGTGAGCTAGGCTGATGCCATGGCACTCTAGCCTGGATGACAAAGTGAGATTCTGTCTCAAAAAAAAGAAAACAAAAGTAAAGAAAAAAGAAAATGAAAGAAAAAAGAAAAAAATTAAATACGTGCAGTTAATTGTATGTCAGTTATACCTCAATAATGTTGTCTTAAAATCCCAATACTATAAAGTAAAGGGTGAGTTAGAAAATGACCATTTTTCAGCATTATAGTAAAAATAGGTTCAAAGAAGAATCATCAAATGAATGTTAAATCCAGTGGGGAAGTCTGATGAGGGATGGGATATTTGCACAGTCTTACAGTGTTTTCCTGTTGATTGTTTATTTGTTGTAAGGAGAAAAATAGTAACTATACAATGGGGAAATCAAACAAAACCTTGACTGAGTGGTCAAGATTATCATTAATCTGGGACAGATGGACATTGTGTTCCTCCATGTGTGGTACTCTGAAAAAGACACACTTTCATTTTTCTAGTGTTCTTGTCAGGGTGCATAACCTGAATCTAATCTGGAGGAAACATTAGACAAACCCAAATTGAAAAATATTGTATAAAATAACTGGTCTGCATCCTTGAAAATGTCAGTATTCTGAAAGATACAGAAAGGCTGAGAAACTGATTCACGGAGAATCAAGGAGACATGACAGTCAGATGCTGCACATCATCCTGGATTGGATCTAATAATGGAGTGGGAAATGCCTGAAAGGATGTCACAGGGACAATTGAAAAACTTCGAGTATGGACTACATGCTTCATTTCAGTGTTATATTTCTTGAATTTGATATCTGTACTTACTGTGGGTACATAAACGAATATCCTCGTTCTTAGGAAATACACATGGAAACATTAAGTGGTAAAAATAAATAAATAAATAAAAGCATGATGAAGTCAAGCCTGGTGGCTCATGGCTGTAATCTCAGCACTTTGGGAGGCTAAAGTGGGAGGATGGCTTGAGGCCAGGAGGAGTTCAAGACCAGCCTGGGCAACATAGTGAGACTGGGTCTTTTTTTTTTTTTTTCCTCTTATTTATAAACTGAGACTGGGTCTTTACAAAAATTCATAAGACTGTAGTCCCAACTACTAAGGGAGGCTGAGGCAGGAGGATCACTTGAACCTAGGAGTTTGAGATTGCAGTGAACTATAATGGCACCACTGCACTCTAGCCCAGGCAACAGAGCAAGACACTGTCTCAAATAAATAAATAAATAAATAAATAATGATCAGTTAAATTTTAATTTCAGGTAAACAATTCTTGGCTGGGCAAGGTGGTTCACTCCTGTAATCCTAGCACTCTGGGAGGTCAGGAGTTTCAGACCAGCCTGAACAAGAGCAAGACCCCATCTCTACTAAAAATACAAAAAATTATCAGGGCATGCTGGCGCACACCTGCAGTCCCAGCTACTCAGGAGGCTGAGGCAGGAAGATCACTTGAGCCCAGGAGTTGGAGGTTGCAGTGAGTTATGATAATGCCGCTGCACTCTAGCTGGGGCAACAGAAGGAGACTCTGTCTCAAAAACAAACAAATAAACAATTCTTTTTAAAGTATAAGTATGTCCCATGCAGTATTTGCTGCCTGATCATCTACTACCCTCTCAAAATGCAACTCAGTCTGATATCTATGCTCTGTTGGGTTTTGTGGAGTGTCAAAGAGTTGCTTGCTTTATCTGTCTTTAGTATCTCCAATCATCTCAGTTTCCACTCTTGCAGAGAGAAGAGAGAAAGGGACTGAGATAAATAGATATAAACAGCCAGAATTGACAATGATGAAATGTTTAACGAATCAAGAGTCTTCTCTAATAATAATGTTGGCCAACATGTTTCAGGGCTGATTGTGTGCACAGGAGCCGGCCTCCAGGCTGGCCCCTGTGACACTCTCCCATATTGTACCTGAATGGGTCTGTGTGACCAATAGCATAGAGCTGAAGTGATGGTATGTCAGTTCCAGAATTAAGTTTAAAACCTAATTGCAGCTTTCATCTTGGGTGTAGTCCTCACTTTGGGAAAAGAAGCCACACAGTGACCACCCTCTCCTGTTGTAACTCTTCACTGCATCCTCCTCCTACAGATGAGTCATTGGGAGCGAGCTGGGAAGGTGATCCTACAGCTCCAGACAAGTCTTCCAGGACTACAGCTCAGCCAATAGCTTGACTGCAACTTCATGAGGGACCTTGAGCCAGAACAACTCAACTAAGCTGCTCCCAGATTCCTGAGCCTCAAAAACTGTGTGAGATAGTAAATATTTGTTTTAAGCTGCTAAGATTTGGAGTAATTTGTTACATAGCAAAAAATAACTAATGTATCATGATACAATGTAACATAATGTATTTTCCAAGTTTATACATTTCTCAAATCAATTCTTTGAAGTGGGCACTGTTACATTCCCTATTTTACAGAAAGGCAAACTGAAATGCAGCAAGAGCAAGTGGCTCTAAATCACCCTGCTAGTGAGCATAGCCGGGTCTGTCTTCAAAGCCCTTGCTCCTAATATGGACTTTCATAGCCTTCTATGTTCCAGTTGCTGCTGAGCTGAGTCATCTCAGCTTTATTATTTCATATTATTTAATTTCCACCATACAGTGAGGCAGGAGAGATCATTTCAGAAAATACCACCAGCCAACACCAGCAGGGTGCCTTCAAGCTAACACTACTTTACACTTACCTGTAAGGTAGTCAGGGAAGGTTTCATTGTCTTACCTCCAATTTAGAGATGGGCAAGCTAAGGCTCAGAGTGGTTAAGGGCTTTGCCCACAGCCAAACATAACTTGGGAGTTGGGGACAGGTGGAGCTGGAGCTTGAACTGCAGTCTCCTGACCTCCTAATCCTCTCTCTCTGCCCCACTAAACTGCTCCCTAATCTAATTAAGGAGGGATATGTTTTCTGAAATTGCAGAAGACTCACTCACCCACTCACCCATTGCAGAAGTTGGGGGAGCAGGGAGGTACCACTGGGAGCTCTGGAAACTGTTCCATCCTTCATGCCTCGATGCAAGGAGAAGGAAGGGAAAGCCTTCCCTTATCACCCCTCTCTTCATTTGCCTGGGATGTGTTCCCACCAGGGAGATGGAGGGGCTCAGGAATTCTGCTCTTTCTGGGAGGGCCAGCCCCTTTGGTCTTTTGTCCTAAATGCACAACCAATTCTTCCCTCCAGCAGGGCTCCCTGGAAGTGAGGACCCTGTGGCCACTTCCTCCTATTCTAACTCTTCACTGCAGTCCTCCTCCCACAGATTAGGCAGCAACTCCTAAGAGCTTGAGCTATTTTCCTGACAAACAAAAGCCTTTGAAAACAGCAAGAGACACTGGGTTTAGAACTGAGAGCTGAAAGGAGATTTCAAACTGAGTGCTTGTGGCAGATGGCCAGGAAAGGCTGTGTAGGTAGTATATTCCTCCTTGAAGACCCCTCTGGAAAGTATCTATCTTGACCTGAGTGGTGTTGGGGAAAGATGTGGGCAGTTTGGGACCATGACCATGTTTGTGATGTGATTGGGAAGGAAAGCTGGAGGAAATCCTTCCAGGAATCAAGACAAACCAGATGACTCAGCAGAGTTCATCAGGCATCATGTCACCTCTTGTCTCCTCCTCTGCAGAAGAATAAATCTGTTGGCTGGTGTGAGGGGGATTAGAGAGGGAAGTGGGCTTTCTGAGTCAGCCAGTGAGTCTGAAGACCAAGTGCACTTCAAAAGCAGAGTCCATGGCAGGGAGGCTGCAGCCAGCCCTCTGAGTCACCCAACCTGGCTGCAGAGCTGGGCCTGGAATGTCTGCAGTGGCCATGGCGGGTGATAGTGGTGAGTCACTACTGGGGACTGGAAGAGTCAGAACACCCCAAATGCTCTTCTGCTGTTCCAATTCTCATTCCTGGGGCCCCGACTCAGAACCCAAGAGGGGCTGGGAAGTGGGGCCCTGAGTTCTCGTGCAACACTACCGCCCATCATCCCTTTTCTGCATCTTTTTTTTTTCTTTCTGAGACAGAGTCTCAATTGTTACCCAGGTTAGAATGCCATGGCATCAGCTTAGCTCACAGCAACCTCAAACTCCTGGGCTCAAGTGATCCTCCTGCCTCAGCCTCCAGAGTAGCTGGGACTACAGGCATGTGCCACCATGCCCGGCTAATTTTTTCTATATATGTTTAGTTGTCCAATTAATTTCTTTCTATTTTTGGTAGAGATGGGGTCTCACTCATGCTCAGGCTGGTCTCAAACTCCTGAGCTCAAATGATCCGCCCACCTTGGCCTCCCAGAGTGCTAGGATTACAGGCATGAGCCACCGCACTCAGCCCCTTCTCTGCATCTTCACTGATTTCCTGACTTCAGTGGCTCCTTAGGCACCCCCAATCCCACGCATTCTCGCCCTCTGCCTGGGTTTCAGGCCAATTGAGGTGTCCTCTCTGACGCCTGACATCCTGAAAATTCTCCATAAAGAAATGGAGGAGGGGGCTCTGCTACCTCCTGCATCTCGTCCTCCCCACCCCACCCGTACCCCTGTACCCCTGGACCTGCTGCACAGGACTCTACAAGACACGGCGCTTCTTACTATAATGTAGACTGGCTGGCTGTGCTGCCAGTTAAATTTATTGCAATATTTTGATCATATCTAACAAGCATCCAATCCCCAGAAACTCCTCAAGGCCATCTTTTCCCTTTTCCTGCCTCTCAGCATGCCCTGTGGGGGGCATGTGGGTACCCCCTGGGAATTTGGCCTCTTCTCTGATCTTCCCCCCTGCCAATCCTCCCCACATTTCTCTATTGCTCATGGGGAGAGTGGAGCTTGCAGACTTGAGCAGGAGCTCTGGGCTTAGAGGCTTCCTTGCATCTTCCTCCCCAGCTGCCCTGCCCCTCTCTGCCCCCAGGGCCCAGGCCACTGTCTCTCTTGTCTGTCCACTGCATGAGGGCCAAATATCAAAGGGAAATTGGGAGGGGGCTGCAGAGGGTGGGGGTGGACTTAAAGCATACTGGACTTCAGAGCAGCCCACCCCCAAAACCAATCCACAGATACCGAGCTCACAGCTGCTGGAACCCATCATAAAATTTTCCTTAACTCCAGCTTGGTATTGGATTTAGGGGTCCCAGGAAATGATGTCCCCTTTTCTTGAATACTTTCTGCCTCCACACAGGGGTGACCAGGTTTTGACACAAACCCTTCTTAGCACATTAACTATGTCTCACAGCAAAAAGCAAGATCACAAGCAGCCCCCATGTCCCCTCTGGAGGTCAAATCTCAATTGATGTCTAATTGCTGCCGATTGGTAGCTGGGAGATGGAATTTGGAGAGCTTGCCTAGGGAGAAGGTTTTCTAGATGGTGAGAAATAGGTGGGTGGATAGGCGAGGTTTCCAGGAGGCAGAGAGGTGAGTGGCCCTCCAAGTCCTGGCTCCTCTCATCCCACACATGCACTTAATTTCATGCTGGATCTGCTCCCAGGCCGTGGAGTTCACCTGGAAAGGAAAGTGGCCTTTATTAGGACCTGGAGGCAATAGGCAGAGCAGGAGCTGGGCTGTTTATGGTTCCAAGTGCCCGTGGCAGTGGAGAAGAGGGAGCCTGGAAAGGAAGTCTTGGAGGTCTGCCAGAAACGCAGTCTGTGCCCTGCCCCTTCTAGACTGAGAGCCCCTGTGGACAGGGCCATGTGCTCAGTACTTGGAGAAAGGCAAAGGGAGCATCCCAAGGAGCCTCCAGTCTGAGCGGGGACACACAGCCCTTAGCCTCAGGAAGCCTGAGTATGCTGGTGACACACAGCCCCCGTCTGATCAGGGAGAGAAAGCCCCTGCCTTGGAGAGCTCTCCAGTCTGATAGGGAGGCACAGCATGACCTCAGGGTCCCCACACTGACAGGGGAGACATGATGACACACTTCTGTCATATAGAAGAGTAAGGCATTTGAAGAAACGGGCTTGGATCTCCTAAATCTTTACAGAGTTGCAGTTACGCCACCATCCTCTGAGTCCCTACGGTGCAAACATGCCTCCTTCCTCCACTCTATCCTGCCCCTAAGCAGGAAGACAGCTTGAGTGCAAGTTCTCAGTTCACCCAGCTATCACTAGGAAAAGCCCCTCTTTCATGTTCCCTCAATATCCTCAAGCCCTTTTCCCAGCCTGCTGGGACACCCCTCTGGGTATGGTGATGGGGGCATTGCCACGTCACCAAAGCCATGGGCCACTATCCAGGCACAGGGTTCAGATGACTGCAGCCCACTCTCTCCCACCCAGAAGTAGCCTCCTGCCTGGTGGGAGCGCCCTCTCTGCCAGCTAGTGCCCCCTTAACCACGTCTGCCCTCACGCAGCACCCTTTCTAACTGGGGCCACCTATAAAGGAAGTAGGGCACATACTAATGGGCCCTGTGCCCAGAAGGGAGGAGGAGGAAGAAAAAAAGGGGTTACTTTAGGGTACCCTACCCACCCATGGGCAGGCCCCAGACTGCAGCTGGAGATATCCAAATGTTAATCACCAATTAGCACAGTTCAGGTGGAAAGGGCAACTCTATTATGTGTAAAATGAACTTAATGTGGCAGGAGCTGTGGGCTTAATTTCTTGAGATAAGATGCTTTTAGGCTAATCAGCAGGTCTAAGATGCCGGGATATAAAGGAGGTGGGCAGACTTCTTCACTAGTCTCCGGAGGTCCAGAAGTAGGAGGAAGGGACTCCCATCCAGTCCTTCTGGAAGAGCTGGAAAGGAAGTCTGGTAAGAGAAGGGACAGGGATGGATGAGATGATCTGGGAGGGGGTGGCTTTTGGCAACCCTGAAATGCTCCACACCCTGGCATCTCACTCTCTCTTTCTCTGTAGGAGAAATAAGAAGGTAGCTCCACGGGTTCCTTTAACACCCATGTGACCAGGGCAGGAAGATCAGATCTTGCCACCTACCCATCTCTAGGTCTAGCTTTGGTTTTCAGGCCTTGGGAAGAAAGTTCTCCACTCTTCTCCATTTCTACAGAAGACCCACTAGATGAAATGAGTCAAGCCCTCCAAAGAAGGGTATAGGTCAGACTTTGGGAAGGACTTCCTTGTGTGGAGATAGTTAAGCCTGAGAAGGGGGAGAATAGGATGGTTCTATGTGTGATTTTCATTTAGGGCAGGAGGGCTGCAATGACAGTCATAACAACAAATTGAAATGCAGGAAGGCTGGTTGATACAAGCTCTGGAGGGTTCTAAGGGGAGAATCTTGCCAAACCACATGATATGATGTCTAGGAGCCAAGGGAGGGGTGATGTCCAGGCACACGGGTCTTCACTTCTTTTTTTCTGCTCGAATGTCTCTCCCCTTTCCCTCCTCTTGCCTCATCCAGATTTTACTTTCGGGCACCCTCCACCTCCCTAAGGTGTTGCTCCAGCCTCTTAGAAAAGGTCCATACCTGAGGTCTCAGCCCCTGCCGAGTTTTGGGGCTTGCCTGGGCCCTGAGGCCCCCATGGGGCATCACCTACTAGCTGCTCCCTCAGTACATCCTGGCCCTTTTCCCTCCCAGCTCAGGAAATAACCCTGGAAGATGGTGGCCGTGAAGATGTTCTCTCTGCTGCTGGTGCTCCTGTTCTTGGCGGTGGGGCTCGGAGAGAAGGAAGAGGGTCCCTCCAGGTAGGGGTGGTGGGGAGGGAGGGGTCAGAGCAGAGGAGGGACTGGGGCTGACCAGGTTCTGCACTTGCTTCAAGGGGGAAGTGAAAAAGGGAGGGATCCTAGGCTAAGAAGAAGGAAGCTGGAGGAGAAAACCTGCTAGTGGTCTCAGTGGGGAGTGGGCACAGATCAAGAGTGTTTATTTTGAGCTACTGCTGCAGTGGAGAGACTATGATTAGATCTGTGGAAGGACTTCTCCGTGGTTAACTGTCTGAAGGAGATGGCCAAATCTGCCTTCCTAATGAAAGCTTTAACTGGTCATTTATACACGCATTTGTCACATTTCAGAGAGGGTCTCCTGTGCACCGGACACAGGCAATGTATGTGCACAGCGGCCCACTGATGCCTGCTGCCTCCGCAGAGCACACAAGCCCAAGGGGGAGGCAGACAAAGAACCACATAGGCATGTTGCACATTGTCATGAGTCCTGTAAGGAAAAGCAGAGAATATGACCAGTGACTACGGCAAGGAGCTCTGGTTGTGTTTTCAGGACCAAGAAAGACTTATCTGAGTAAAGAGTTGGGCTTCCTCACATGCAAGGACAAACCATATGCCCATGTAAATTTGGCATTTGTAATTTGTAAATCGGAGGCACAGCCGCCAGAAACACGAACAAGGAGAGATAGCATCATGCAGATGTTAAGAACATAGACCTGAGCCCAGATGCCTGAGGGTAAATCCTGGATCTGCCACCTACACCAGGGGTAAATTAATCTCTGTGTCCTGATTTCCTCATTCACAAAATGGGGATATAAACCTTTTAGGAGTGTTGGCAGGATGAAATGATTTTATGCATTAAAGGGTTTACAGAGTACCTGAGTCATAGTAAGTGCTTTTATATGAATTCACTGTTACTATTATTGAATGTGAACCAAAGAACTGAATCAGGAAAGGCCAGGGCAAGAGGAATAAAGGAGGGAACTGTGTGATTCAGTCCTTTGGGATGAGGGGGACCCCGATCCCTTTTTGCCCAGAATCCACATTAAGCCACACACATCGAGGATGCAAGAAGGAGGCCCTAGAGCTGCAGATAAAGTCCCAGGGGTCCATACATTGACAGCATGATGTCTCCATAACAACTGACAAATGTCTGTGTCCTGTTAGTGTCAATCAAGTATCTTGGCATTGTGATTGTTACCCCCTCTCTGCCTCTTTTCTGGCTTCCTGGTTTCTAGCTCTCTCCCCTCCCTGCCCCTCAGATCCTATGCTAAGGTGAGAGGCTCCCGACCTCGAGGCCCAAGGTATGCTGAGGGGACTTTCATCAGTGACTACAGTATTGCCATGGACAAGATCCGCCAACAAGACTTTGTGAACTGGCTGCTGGCCCAAAAGGGGAAGAAGAATGAGTAGGTTGTCGCATGCACCCCGCGCCCCCCTGCCTTCCTGTGTACATTCAGACCAGACTGCCACACCTGGCCACATGGGCTATGATATACACAACTCCAGGTGGCACCTTTCATTAGGGGAGGATGGGGAGTTAGACATGCAACCCTGGCCAGGACTCTGACTCAGCATCAGTCTACACTAAGGTGGCAAAACGTGGGCCGTTCTCCAATTCTGTTTTTTTTTTTTTGAGACAGAGTCTCATTCTGCTGCCGGGGCTGGAGTGCAGTGGCGTCATCACAGCTCACTGCAGCCTCAGACTCCTGGGCTCAAGTGATCCTCCTGCCTCAGCCCCCTGAGCAGCTGGGACTGTAGGCGTGCACCACCACACCTGGCTAGTTTTTCTATATTTTGTAGAGACGGGTCTCACTCTTGCTCAGACTCAATTCTTTACTTCTAAGGGGAGGAGTTGAAAAATATGTGGGAGCTCAGAGAGGATCCTCAGGGGGATGGGGACAAGGCAGGAGGAGCTGAGCTGCTGCCAGTGACTGTTTGGGGGTGGCTGCTTTAGACTTTGGAAATAGGATCAACTGTCTCCTTCTCTCTTCTCTATGCCAAGTGTCTTTCTTGGCCCTCTCCGTTTTGTCAGCAATAGTAGATTCTGAAAAGCTGTTCGCTGGTGGAGGCAGCTGAAGACAAACAGTGGGTTGGTTAAAAAAGGTACCCTCTGCTCCGTAGGGCTGAGGTACCAAAACATTCGAGTGTCCCTGGACTGGAGTCTCCGCCAGCCTACCCACTCCCTCCCTAATCTTTATCTTGCCAGCTGGAAACACAACATCACCCAGAGGGAGGCCCGGGCTCTGGAGCTCACTGGTCAGTCTACCAGGAAGGAGGAGGAGGCAGCTGGGCAGCAGAGGTGAGGCAGTGACTGGAGAGGGACAAGCAGGGCCTCCTGCCCTGCCCCCACCTCATTGTTCCCTCTCCCAGACTCCAGAGCAGGGCCAGGGCCTGCCATAAGCATCCTCTTCCTCTCGGAGTTCAAAGAGGGGTCTTCACTGAGCAAACTCCCGGAGGTCAGGTCAACCGGAGCTTAAGAGAGAAGCCTCCAAGGAACAGGAGAGGCATCCTGAGAGGGGTTTCTGGGCCAGGATTTCTTGGGTTGATGCCTCAGTGTGCAGATATTCACTGAGTCAAAGAGGGGGGCAGGGAAGGAGAGACTTTAGGACCAGTCCTGTGCTTCTCCCTGCAAGTCTCAGGTGGGCCGTCTATGAACTGGGGGGTTCCTCCTAAGGCCAGTCCCCTGAAATCAGTTGTCCCATCTCTGAGGGAAGTTGGGAATCTATGGCCCAGATCATTCCAAAGACAGAATGCTTCCAAAGTTCTCTGGAGTTTGGGGATCCATTCTGGAATACTTTCAGAGGTAAGTGAGTGGAATATCTCACACCAGAATTCTGCTTGGCTTGGACTGCATGAAGAGTCCATATTCCCCAGGCAGGCAGCACTGGGTGGGGCTGGCAGAGAGGTGGCTCCGGATCTGAAAGCTGAGCTAACTGAGAGGCAGCTGTGTTGACTCCCTCCCCCCACCCACGGCTGCCCCTTGGTGTCTCAGGCCCTGTGTTTACTCTCTCTGGGTGAGGCCCAGACTGAAACAGTCTGCCTGAGGCTGTCTCCCTTGCAGCTCCCCACCCAGGAACCCCAGTGATGAAGATTTGCTAAGGGATTTGCTGATTCAAGAACTGCTGGCCTGGATGGTGGATCTTACAGAGCTCGGCAGGCTTAGGTAGGGGGTTGAGTGGCTTTGGGCCTGTTGCATGGTGGTTATAAGGTTGAGTTTGGAGATCAGACATAGATTCAGATCTTTGACCCAACACACACTGGCAAATTACTTAGTCTTTCTAAATGTCAGTGTTTTCATTAAATCAGAACTATTGAAACCATTTCATGGGATTGGTGTGAGATTTAAATAAGATAATGAAAGTGGAGAGCTGAGAGCCACATCTAAGGAACACTAACAGCTCGGCAGTGTTAGCAGCTATTATTACAGTTTGCTTTCCTTCTCAACCTCCAGGCGAGGTTCTGTTCTCGCCTTCCCTGCCTACCAAGCTAAGCTGCTCTTCCTATTCTCTCAGCTTTCCCTTTGTACCCTTGGGCCATAGTACCCTCCTGGTGATGGGAACCCCTCTAATTGGTGGCATATTGCCCTTCTCTGTAGCCACTTCTGGCCTCAATGATCTCTTGAATCCACTGCACCAGCTAGGAAATCCTTCAATTTATCCATCATGTCTCAGCATCAAGGGACTAAATATTATGGAGAGACCCATCCACATAAAGGGTGAGACAAGACACTCATTCAGGATGCAGACACTGAGGCATAGAAACCAAAATGTGTTTAGACTTTGATGTTGGGCAGCTTGGGAGGAGTTGAGGGAGCAAATCTGGGATAGGAACCTGTTGAAGGTAGCAAGGAATAGGAATGTGCCCAGACCAATGGAGTAGAGAGTGAGAGAAAATTTCCACAGGGAGGTGGGTCACAGTCTCTGTACTTTGGTGAAGTATTTTGATCACTTACCATTAAAAAGGTGATTTGGAGGTAGGAGTGGTTTGACGATGGCTGAGTGCCAGAATAAACTAGCCTGGCTGACTCCAAGTCAATAATGACCTTCCTCTCTCCTTTCCCCACTCTCCCCAGGTCTCGGTGACTCTGACCAAGCTCAGCTCAGGACTGGACTCTGCCCTTCACTTACTCAGGCCCTGCCTCAGCCCCTCTGGAGAACCCAAGGGAAGGCAAACCAATAAAGTTTACTCTGGGATAAATCGCTGTGCCTAGTGTGAAAACTTATTCAAATGTTTACTGAGTGCTAACAGGGTATGTTTTTTGCACCCAATGAAAAAGTAATATGGTTCTTACCTGAATCTGTTAATTCATTTCTTTACTTTACAAGCATTTTTTAGTACTAAACATTGGTAGGGCTGTGCTAAACACTGCATTATACAGTGAAGAAAATGCACACATCCTTGCCCTTGAGGAGCTTAAAGTCCAGCGACAGAGAAAGACCTTAATCTTTAAACACACAAATACATTAATAATCACAAAGTATGCTGAGTTATATGAAGAAAGACTAAGGTGCTATGAGAGAGGACAGGGAAGCTTTCTTCTAGATGAAATAGGGTGGCCAGGATGGCCTCTCTGAGAAAATGACATTTAAGTTGAGTGAGATTTGAAGGATAAAAGGGCTAAAGAATGAGGAGAAGGCTTAATAATATAAGCCGGTGTTACTATTATACAGCAAAATGGGCAACGGGGAGGACAGCAGGAGTGCAGGCTGGGAAGGTAGACAGAGGCAGAGCCTTAAAGGCTATGTTAAAGATTTTGAATTTTATCCTCAGTGCAAGCTTAAAGTTAATTTTTTTTTTTTTTTGAGGCAGAGTCTCACTCTGTTGCCCAGGCTACAGTGCCATGGCGTCAGCCTAGCTCACAGCAACCTCAAACTCCTGGGCTCAAGCAATCCTCCTGCCTCAGCCTCCCGAGTAGCTGGGACTACAGGCATGTGCCATCATGCCTGGCTAATTTTTTCTATATATTTTTAGTTGGCCAATTAATTTCTATTTATTTTTTTTTTTTTTTTAGTAGAGACGGTGTCTCGCTCTTGCTCAGGCTGGTTTCGAACTCCTGACCTTGAGCGATCCACCTGCCTTGGCCTCCCAGAGTGCTAGAATTACAGGCGCGAGCCACTGTGCCCAGCCCTAAAGTTAATTTTTTTATTTATTGTTTTTCTTTTCTTGATCAGATTCATCATATTCAGAGCTTAAAGTACTTGAAGGATTTTGAGCAAGGGCATGTCAGAGATCTATTTGCATTTTCTATAAAAATAATCAGTATGAAGATAGGACTTTATTGACATGAAGGGATAAAAGGGGAAGAGGAAGACTTAAGAGATTCTTGCAGGGTTCCAGGAGAGTGATGATGGAGGCTCAGACTAGGATCATGGTAGTAGGGGACAAACTCAGTTTGTCCAAAAGTCCATACCTTTGTCCTCCAGTGGTCAAAGTGTTCTTTCCCACTTCAGTCTGCTGCCATCTCCCAATGCCCTCCACTCAGAGGGCAGAGCTCTCTCCTTTTCCCTCTTAGTTTGAGTTATATCTGCCTGGATGCCTCTCCTCTCCTCTCCAAGTCACATTTTAGCAGACTCAAGTCAAACACACCTAAATTCAAATCCCTTCATAGTTCTTGGCAAGTTACTTTTTTCAAGCCTCAGTTTCTTATCTATAAAACGATGATAAGAAATATTTAATAACTGTATTTCTTCACTCATTTATTGGCAGAAAAAATAAATAGAAAAGAAGAAATAACTACCTCATAAGGTTGAAGTAAATATTAAGATAAGGTGGGAGATGCAGGTTACAGGATACAAAGCAGCAGATATGTAGGAAGACAAGTCTAGAGATCTAACGTACAACATGAGGACTATAGATGATAAAATTGTACTGTATTTGGGATTCATGGTAAATAAGTAGATTTTTAGCTGGGCTTGCCACACACACACACACACACACACACACACATACACACGCACACAAAGTTAGGTAACTATGTAAGATGATGGATATGTTAACTTGCTTCACTATAGTAACCTTTTTACTATCTACACATATCCCATAACATCATGTTGTATACCATAAGTATTAGAATAACACTTTTTTTTTTTTTT
>VBSM01003215.1:17864974-17880682 GCA_008086735.1 Cheirogaleus medius | reverse complement strand
AAAAAAAAAAAAAAAAAGATTCAATGCTATCAAACTCACCTACAGTGCTTTCTAAACCCACAGATGACTGATTCCACCCAACGATGAATAATAATCATAATTGACATTTATTTATGTGCCCAGCATTGCACTATATGCTTTATTACATGTTTTCTCACTTAATCATCACGAGATTTCACGAGTAGGCATTATTCTATTTCACAACTGTGGGTAGTGAAACACAAGAGATTAGGGAATTTGCCTTAAGTTATTGGACCGTATGTAGCGGACCTGAGTTATAGAGCCAGGCAATCTGACTCCAGAGTTCAACTTCTTTAACTGTAAGGCCCTTTCAAGTCACAATCTCTGCAAGTCATTCCAACAGGTTAACTCCGTTAGGGTAGAATGGCTCCTGTTTTATGCTCAGTATGGAACTCTCCATGGCCAACACAGCACCCAGCACGTAGCAGGTGATCCATGAGCCATATGCTGACCTCCAGACGATGGCGTGCCAGTCACAGAAGACCAGGGCAGTAGGCGCCCACGTGGGCGGGACACGCGGGATCCCCACGCCTTCCCTGCTGCGGGACTTTGCTGACCCCGGTCACCATCTGAAGGCGAAGAAGCGGGGCCCGTGGCGGCGGGAGACTCTCGACCCCACGGCAGGAAGTGGGGCGCGTGGCTTCCGGCGCGTGGAGATGACGCGAGGGCTTGAGCTTCCGCGTTGGGGAACAGGCGGCTGATCCCGGGCTGCGGAGAGCTGGGGTCCCAGCATCCGGGCGGCCCGCGGGCCCAGGGCGGGGATGCACCGCCGCGGGGTGGGAGCCGGTGCCATCGCCAAGAAGAAGCTTGCCGAGGTGAGGAGGAAGGAGGCCGACCACAGCCCAGCCCTGATCCGTGAGAGACTGAATTCTCCCGGAGCAGAGTTCTGTACCCTTTAATCGCCTTCGAACAGAATCCGGCAGGCTTCTCCGGCCCGGGGAATTGAGTTTCTCCAACGCTGTGCTTTGGAGTGTCAGCATCTCCAGATCCACCTGCCCTTTCTTCTACTTCCCCAAGTTTGACTACAGACGGGATTCTACTCCGGAATCTACAGTCGTTGATTTTACTCCCTCCCGCATCCTTCTCCCTAAAAAAACATTTAAGAAAGACCCTCCTCTTTTCATACTATAGCTATGGCAGCGCAAGTGGGAGCCCCCAGCGCCCACTCTCTTAACTTATGCTGGTCTCTTTGTCTGACAGGCCAAGTATAAGGAGCGAGGGACTGTCTTGGCGGAGGACCAGCTGGCCCAGGTGAGTTGGTTGAAGGGCTTTTGGCAGGAAGGGAGACACAACAGGGCTAGTCAAGACACCATTGATGTAAACTTGATTGTTTAGATTGAATTAAAAATAGGATGTTTGGCCAGTTTTGATTTCTGGGCTGCTAAGATCTTTTAGGTGATTGCTAATAACAATAATAGCTAACATCTTTGAGGGATTACATGCTTATAAGTCCCAGGTATTTGTCTGTTTTCTTTATGTACACTCTCTTGTTCAATCCTCATTACAATCTCATAAGGAAGGAACTCTATTATTCTGAATTTGAAGTTAGGGACACTGAAGTGTTAATTTGTCCAAGGTTATAATATTGGTAGTAAGTGGTAGAGCTGTTTGATTTAGGTCTTTGGGACTTTAAGTGCCTCCGAATAAAATGAAAATATTGCCTGACCTGTGACATCCACCACCACCATGGTAACTTCTAGGCGCACACCAGGATGTGTGTGAGTGACGGGGGCACAGCTCCTGTGCAGTTTCCTTCTCTAACACTTCCTTTTTCTGTACATGCTTTGAGTTTACTTAGTTACTGTGATTGTTGAGGAGGAGGAGGAGGAGGAGGCAGTTTAGCAGGAAAATGGGTCCTTGAACCGAAGAAAAATAGACATAGGCTATGCTCTTCTAAATCTCCCACTCACAGGAGAGGTGAGACATGAGAATCAGCTGAAAATGGTCATTATAAGAATTTGGAGCTTTTTATGTGGCAAAGGAGAAGGAGATGTTGGGCCAGGGGTGGTTATTCTTGGTGGGGTAAAAAGTGGCCTTTGTTAATTAGGAAAAGAGAAGGGGTAATACAAATAAAAAATTGGAAAATTCCCAACTCTTTTGTATTTAGCATGGAATGCAATTGGTAGACCCATACCCGCACCTGAGAGATTCTTTAGCTGATGTTGATCCCCAAGGAGTTCCACGACTCAAAGGCCATACAAATTCATGCCAGGCTTTGTTTTTAACTATCCAGCCTTTGTCACTGGCTAAAGATTTCCTACTGCATGAACACTGCATGCCCTCATTTCTAAGAGAAAATGGATTATCAGGAATACCTTCAATTTAATGACACTTTTTCTGAGAAAAAGAAAAGTACCACATTATATGTGCATGTTGATTTGTAGATGTAGCCTGATTGTAGAACAGGAACATATGAAAAAAGGTGTATTTTAGAATTAGGGAAACATAGTACAGAAACACATTTCTGCTGACAACAGAACTGTGAAGTAGAGGCAGGGATAAAAAGAGAGAGACAGTAAACAGCATAATGGTGGGCCTGAAGGAGACAGGTTATTTCAGCCCTTGCCCTGCCACTAGGCCAAGGACTTAAATTTGGCATCTGATTATCACCTGGCTGGGCTGCCCTTAACCTCTCCTTTGTCCATCCAAAAGATGTCGAAGCAGTTGGATATGTTCAAGACCAACCTGGAGGAGTTTGCCAGCAAGCACAAGCAGGAGATCCGGAAGAATCCTGAGTTTCGTGTGCAGTTCCAGGACATGTGTGCGACCATTGGGGTGGATCCTCTGGCCTGTAAGGAGTTGTCCATAGTGGTCTAGTTTTTTCATAGGGTTCTTAACGGACAGAAGCTCACCTAGTTGTCATCACCACTGTTGGGGCATGCTATAGAAGTGCCTGCAGGGAGATCCAGAGGATGTCATCTTTAGAGAGTGCCTCACAGGAGGGCTAGTTCCCAGTCTGATGGGGAATATAGAGAGGCTGAGTGTGGGTCATGTAGCCAGTGTCCAGGGCCTTCCCCTGAATTGTCTATAGTGGAATTTTTTATGGCATTTGTCTCCTTTATTAAAAATATTTAATTTAATTTTATTTTTTGAGACAGAGTCTCACTCTGTTACTGGGGCTGGAGTGCTGTGGCGTCAGCCTACCTCACAGCAACCTCAAACTCCTGGGCTCGAGCAATCCCTCTGCCTCAGCCTCCCAAGTAGCTGGGACTACAGGCATGCGCCACCATGCCCGGCTCATTTTTTCTATATACTTTTAGTTGGCCAATTAATTTCTTTCTATTTATAGTAGAGATGGGGTCTTGCTCTTGCTTAGGCTGGTTTCGAACTCCTGACCTTGAGCAATCCGCCCGCCTCGGCCTCCCAGAGAGCTAGGATTACAGGCGTGAGCCACTGCGCCTGGCCAAAATATTTAATTTTAATAAAAGAAGTATGTGATCATGCAGTCAGTCAACAATGAGCTATATAAAGGAAGTGGAATTCTCCTCACCCTCTCCCATAATTGCAGAGATAAGTACTGTTGACAGTTAAAGGTACAGTCACTCGCCACATAACATTTCAGTCAACAATGGACCACATCTGTGACTGTGGTCCCATAAGATTATAATACTGTACCTTTTCTAAGTTTAGATATGCACAACCACCATTGTGTAACAGCTGTCTACAGTATTTAGTACTGTTACATGCTGTACAGGTTTGTAGCCTAGGAACAATAGGTCACACCATATAGCCTAGATATGTAATAGGCTATCCCATCTAGGTTTGCGTCAGTCCGCTCTGTGATGTTCTCATGACAGAATCACCTAACAATGCATTTCTCAGGATGTATCCCTGTCATTAAGCAACACATGACTGTATATTTTTCTAGACACCTTTCTCATATTTATAAACTTTCTTTTAATACATAGATGGTTTGTGCTATAATTAACACTACTCTATAACCTGCTTTTTTCACTCCATAAAATATTGTCTTCAGTGGATTTTTCAATGTCAAGTCTGCATATTCTTTCTCTGTCTTATCTAGACCCCATCTCCCATTATATTTCACTATATGCTTTGGGAAAGGAAAACTCATTTTGTCAGTATCCTGAGCTAGAATTAGCAGCCAAGTAGAAATGACTTTTAGATTGCCCAGTCTCTACCTGAGACTGTTCTGCATGAGTTACCAAGACTCAGATTATTTCAAAGAATGCTGAGTAGCAGAATGACTGGGCTAGGCAGGGAAGACTTCCCATAGGATAGATGTTTTTAATCCTTGTCTACAGCCATATCACCCTGAACGTGCCTAATCTCGTCTGATCTCAGAAGCCAAGCAGGGTTGGGCCTGGTTAGTACTTGGATGGGAGATGTTTTAATCTAGCTGTGAAAGAAAAGAAGGGATGTAAATTAATGAATAACTGAGGTTTTGTTTTTCTGTTTCGTAGCTGGAAAAGGATTTTGGTCTGAGATGCTGGGTGTAGGGGACTTCTATTATGAACTGGGTGTCCAGATTATCGAAGTGTGCCTGGCGCTGAAGCACCGGAATGGAGGTGAGGGTGGCTAGGTCCTGTGAACTGGGCTCTGGACTTGTCTGACAGGGAGAAAACCTTGAGAGATTATTTTTTCCATCCTGCCGTCTGCAGGCCTGTAAGGTCTTGAGAAGCATCTTGTTTCATGCAGTTGAATCTATGGCAGGTCTCCATGGCCAAGGATAAATAGAATTACCTAAATGACTGTCTCTGTTTTCCAAAGATCTTTGGCCAGGAAGGTCTAAAGCCCCTTAGTCATTACAGAAAATAGTAGGGTGGTAGGAAATAGGCCTTTTTCCATGATGTATGATGTATTTTGGGTTTTGATTTTCTCATTAGTAACTGTAGGCCTGCACTTCCTCTCCAAGGTATGGTAATGCCATCTCAGTCTCTGTGCTCCCTAAAATGTGACCTTAATAGTGGTCACCTGGTGGTGCCATCTTTCTTAATAAGCACATTGAATGGCCTGTGTTGAAGTTAAAACCTGTTATAAATCAGCTATAAATAGACATAGCCTTGATGTCAAGAGAACATTTAAAGTTTTTCAAAGATGATACTGCCTTTGTTTTTAGGAGATTTTCATAGGTCTTACTCTATTGAAGGTCTTAACAAGGTCTCAGAGCCCATTTCTCATATACGGCCAGAAGTGAAAGAAATTTGGGAACTAGAATGCTATTTGTTACTTGTAGGCTACTAAAAAGTAATGACTGTCCATTTACTTAAAGTAGTCACAGCCATAAGGGTAATTCTTCATCTGCTTTCTGTCCCCCTCTCCAATAGGTCTGATAACTCTGGAGGAACTACATCAACAGGTGTTAAAAGGAAGGGGCAAATTCGCCCAGGATGTCAGCCAGTAGGTCTTGCCTTCAGACTCCTTGGAGTATATATAGAAAGAGGTCTTTAGGCCGGGTGTGGTGGCTCATGCCTGTAATCCTAGCACTCTGGGAGGCCAAGGTGGGAGGATCGCTCAGGGTCAGGAGTTTGAGGTTGCTGTGAGCTAGGCTGACGCTATGGCACTCTAGCCTGGGCAACAGAGTGAGACTCTGTCTCAAAAAAAAAAAAAAATGAAAGATAAGAAAGAGGTCTTTAAAAATCAGA
This sequence comes from Cheirogaleus medius, assembly GCA_008086735.1. Lineage (NCBI taxonomy): Eukaryota > Metazoa > Chordata > Mammalia > Primates > Cheirogaleidae > Cheirogaleus > Cheirogaleus medius. Next base: position 17,875,055 of record VBSM01003215.1, on the reverse strand, counting down.
TGGAAATCTTTTCTTCCTACTTCTTATAGGTCTAGACTAGCTTAGGAATCTGGTATGATCAAAATAAAATATATTTTCATTTCAGAAAATGGAAAATACAGAGAAGGAAACAAAATTATTATTTTTCAACTAAGAGCTTACAACTATTGTACATTTTGATACATTTCCTTCTAAGTATTTTTTTCATGTATACACATGTATTATTTTTTAACATACTTGGGGGGGTATATCCTCTTGAGATTATTTGAGGCCAAAGAGACTAGAGTAGGTGCCTAGAAAGGCTGGGGAAGGAGGTTGGGATAAGGTGATGGGGATAAGTTGATCTGGTTCACTTGCCTCTATGTGTGAGTCCAGTTTGAGAAAAGATTAAAGGCTGTTTTTGATGTAACTCCCAAGGAGCCAGCCTTGTATGAGATCATGAAGACCTGGAATATTTAAAAAGAAAATGATGACAAAAGATACTAGCCATACTTACTGCAGATTAATTTTCATGGAGAGTGGGTGAGTTAGTGCATTTGAAACCGATTTTAATTTACTATTCTAGAGGGTTGAAGAAAGCATTCCCATCTTCCTAAAAGTCCCCTTTCCCTGGCTGGTTAGGTGATACATATTTGAGATTTGGCAGAGGTGGTAAACTCTGTGTGGGCTGGATATAGGATCTATATGCTGTTTTGTGGGTTTTCTTTTTCTCTGATTTGAGCCAGTTGTCAACTAAGAAATCAGAAAACTTGGCAGTACTGGGCCTGAGTTTCCAAATGGCAATAATCAGCTGGGTTTCCCTCTTTAAAATGGAAAAGCATGCTCTAGTTTGCCCCAGTTCACACTACTCCCCAGAGGTCTCTTCAGCTGGCTCATTCACATTTCCTGATGAGTTCCTGCAGGTGTATTTTTAACCCGTCTGGATGTTGGATTTAGTGGTTTGCTCAGTGGAAAGCCTGGCTCCTGTAACATCTCCCTCAAATGCTCAGGCACCATTGGGTGCTCTTCATCCCGGACTTTTTACTGACATAGTTGAGTGTTGTGCAGCCTTTTGAATCTTCTCTCAGTATCCTGCCCAGGGCAGAGCTAAAACTAGCATTGTTGGGTCTGATCTGCCAAGGGTCTTTAAGCAGCTCTTCCTCACTTCAGAGACGACCTGATCAGGGCCATCAAGAAACTAAAGGCACTTGGCACTGGCTTCGGCATCATCCCTGTGGGCGGCACTTACCTCATTCAGTCTGTTCCAGCTGAGCTCAATATGGATCACACCGTGGTGCTGCAGCTGGCAGAGGTACTGGTGCGCCTTCTGAGAGAGTGTGTGTGTGCAAGGTCTGGGATGGGAGTCAGGAGCTGTTTCGAGCTCCTCCTCCCCATGCCTCAGGTCTTTTGCTGAGACTGTCTTATGGATGAATTACTCAGGCCTGTGCTGGTTCAGCAGATGTTTATTGAGCAGCTACAGTGCAAAGCACTGGGCTAGGCTGTGGGGCATATAAAGATAGGTATGATATAGTTCCTGCTCTCAAGGAGCTTACAGTCTAATCAGATAGACAGACATGCAGACAACTAACTGTATTTCCTTGAGTAGAGAGACTCTTTGATGTCTTTGGAAACTCCTTTTTTTTTTTTTTTTGAAACCACTTTATGGATTCTTTAAAACAGATTTTTTTAAAACCTTGTTTGCCACACCCCCATCCCTCAGCATGCCTTCAGCATACGCCATCTTCCCCCAAATTCCCATCATGTATTTAAGGAAGACGTCTTCAGTTTTCTTTATAACATAAAACTAAATCAGGGGCTTTTCTATATTAGGGGATGATAGAGTGAGGCAGGGCAAGGACTGAATATTTTAGATTGTTAACATTTTATGATTATCACCATTCCTTCCTATCAGTTAATCGTTCTGAATCTTCCCTTGTCATACTCTAGAGTTTTCTGCAGAAGTCTAACTTAATCTTAGTATCAGGGGCCCCACTTTGTAACAGTAAACCCACTAACCTACCTCTACCATCCTGAAAGTCACCTCTCTCTCTCTCACCTCTCCCCCTCCCTCCCCTCTCTGCTGGGACCTTGAAACATTCTTTTTCTGTGCGCCCCCAGACTTGGCCCAAGGGCAGCTCTTCTTTCTGTGGGATAAATCTGTTGTTCCTGGGCAGATGCTAGGATCTAAGGGAAAGTGCACTCTTTTTTAAAAAATTTATTTATTTTCCATCTCTCTCTTGCATGGAATAAAAGTGCTCTCTTAACTGACTCCATCCCCATTCCTCCTTTTTTCAGAAAAATGGCTATGTGACTGTCAGTGAAATCAAAGCTAGTCTTAAATGGGAGACTGAGCGAGCCCGGCAAGTGCTGGTATGTGACTTTGGAATGGCCCAAAAAAGATAGGTCCCAGATGGGAGGAGGTGGGTGGATGGGTCCCACACAGGCAGGAGCTTCAGCCTCACTTTGTTGGCTTCTTGCCTTGAAGGCTACTGCCATGCTAGAAGGAAGCCTGGTGTTTCTCTGAAGATGGCACCGAGGGGGCAGAACTCACCAAGGTGGGCCTTTAACCCTGGCATGCATGTAATAGCAGGCTGCCACTGCTTCTGGGGAACGACCGACACCCGTTGCTCTCCTGAATATGTTGAGGCTGGAGTTGCTGGTCAGGAGGTTAATATAGTTTGTACTCGAAGTAACACTGTTAGTATAGAGTGAAGGGAATTATGAACTACTTATGATAGTTACATATCGATAATTATACACTAAGCATCATGTCACATATTATATAGTACATAGCTTTATATACACACATTTCATGGTACTGATGAAAGATTGATGTGAAGAGGGAGCAGCAGGAGAATGTAGGAGCCCTGGCTTCAGCACCTTTTTCCTTATCCAGGACTTTTGATTTTTCTGTAAAATGAGGATAACTTAATTACCTGTCTAATGATACCGGGTAGAACCAACCCATTTTGAGCCTATTTCCAGCATCTGTTACACAGTGGGTTAAGTCAAAGATAGCTAGAACAATAACCTGGGAGAACAGAGGCAGTGATTTGCTCATACACAGCAAATACCTCTGTAGCCCTACATTCTCTCCACTACATCCCACTATGCTTGGCTTTACCCTCTTCCCCAGCAGCACAAGTTAAATGACTTGGTGGCATTCTTCATACTTCAGGCAAAGGACAAGGCCAGACAGATCATTCCAGTTTGGTTGTGTAAATATGTGAAGGCACCCGTGTGTAGATTTCATGGAAAACCTCACTGAAGCCACAATAGGTCTGGGGAGTGCTCGTGTACCCTACTTTGTCCGTGGAACCTCCCTTCTCAAATCACTCTTCCTACCTTTTCCCTACAGGAGCACCTGCTGAAGGAAGGGCTGGCCTGGCTGGACTTGCAGGCCCCAGGGGAGGCGCACTACTGGCTGCCAGCTCTCTTCACCGACCTCTACTCCCAGGAGATCACAGCTGAAGAGGCCAGAGAAGCCCTCCCCTGAGAGTGTGGAAGGGCACACAGCAGGCAGGGACAAGAGGGAGGACCTCTTGATGAATAAACCTGGACAATTTTGTTTATAAAAAAAAAATTAGAAAAAAACGTTTCAAGTTTTTCTTTCTTCTCCCAATATTTTATTTTTAAAAAGTGCCTTCGTATTGCATCTTTATTGGAGAAAATCTCATTTATCCAGTAAGGATAACCTGAGTAACACAGATAACCGTGGACAGGTCATCTACAAGTTTATGGAAGAGCTGGGCCTAGAAGGCAGGCCGTCTCCTGGCCTGACCGGTTAGTCTTTCTGTAGCTGTGAGACAAATGACAGCCTCTGCTAATTCAAACCTCTTCCTTATAAAATATTTATCTAAACTAGCAGGCCCTAATGGACCAGTACATAACAATTATTCTTTCACACTCTTTCAGCTTCCCCTGTAGAGGCTTAAGGTTATAACAGACTCAACTGTGTCAAGGAAATAGATTTCAGTGTTAAATGGTGGCTAAATTGAAGAAAACAACGGAATGTGAGGAATCAATAGTGAATGTTTTATTTCCTCAAATTCCTTACTAGCTTTCTTCCCCTCCTATACTCTTCACTGCGTCCCTTTAGCCTCAGTGGTGGGCAAGGGAATCATCTACTGAACACCTACCCTGTGCCATTCCACATCCACCTCATATAATCCTCACAGCTGCCCTAGAAGGTAAGTAGGTAGCCTTAACTTCACAGGTGATGGATCAAAGCAATTTGTCAGTGGCCACCAGCTTAAGCATAAGCAAGGCTAAAGCCTAGGTCTATTAACCCCAGAGCATGTGCTTTCCAGTATCGCTGCTTTGCACGGTCAAGAGCAGCAGGACATACTGTGTAGACATTTCTTTCTACACATGTGGTTAGCCAAGAGGAAAAAAGCCTCTGCCCAGAAAAGCAAGAATCTCCTAAAGCAAGCGGAAGTGGTGATGAGGAAAGAGGCCAGAGGAGTTTAAGGATTTCACTCTTTATGGCTTAAATGCTAAATTCCTCAGCAGCGCTGGTTTAGTACTGGAAAACTGCAAATCCAATGGCTTCTCCCTACTGAGACCCTTCTCCTGGCAGGACATACATAGTCTGGGCTCATCTCTGTCTACCTCTGCCTGACCTTGTAGGACATGCTCATGCCCTACAGCTTTGGAATAGGTGTTTCTTTGGGAGTCACTGAGACCAAGGTGGCATTCCTCTCATTGACAGAGCCACAGACTCAAAGATGGACCTCTTCATTTCCAATTGGTGTAAAACTTGTCAGTAGTAGTCCTGTTCCCCCATCCCTCACCATATGATGCAAATGTTTCCAGACAATTCACTGAGCACTTTCTTTTCCCTGACAGTCCCAGGTAAGGTGTGGTTGACAAGATGATCCCGTTCTTCCTTTACATAAACCCTCCCACACCCACAGGCACTTCCTCCTTCTGCCAAAACAAACTTTATTGCACCAAAAAGAAAAAAAAAAAAAAAACTTCATTTATGTACAGTCATATATAAAGACATCTCTTTGACTCCTGTGCATATATTTCCTCAACTCAAGATTAGGGCGTAAAAGTCAGGCTGTTATGCCAGACATGCTCTGCCCCATGGCAGGGCCAAGGAGAGGATTGTCACTTGAAAGTGGGAACACTTAAATGGATGACAGACAACACCGGACCCACAGACCAAGGGCATTCTTCTAAGCCCTGGACTAGCTCCAGGAATGGAAGAGGGAAAATGGAAGCAGGGTCCCTTTTGAGTCCCCACATGAAGAGACTCAGCCTTCAGATATCCAAGATAAACTGTTCCCCAAGCCCACCACTCCACGTCCAGTTTCTTTGCTTCCTGCCCTCCCAAGTAGGACATTCTCCTTTGTGCCCAGCCACCCTTGCCCCACAGTTCCCTAGGAGTCTCATGATTCACAAGGCAGAGACCTGTGCAGCAGCGGGCAGTGCAGGTACACGTTCTCCTCTTCATTATGCGTGGCTGGATACAGACTGAGGCCCCGCGTCACATGAATCACCAAAACCCCACTGGGAGCCATAACAAGAATCTGGAAGCATGGGGAGAACACATCAAAGAGGGGAAGGATGGATTCCCTTGATGCCCAGTATATTACAGGGCCCCTACAGCACATTTTCTGAGCCAACCAGCTAAAGGATCACTGCAGCTAAATACAGATAGAGAAGCAACACAGCCAGGCAAACGCTCATCAGAGCCAGTGACAAAGAACAGCTGTGGGAGATGGGGACGAGAGAATAGGAGCAGTCTCCAGAGTCCCAGCCCCAGTGTCCTTCTGCCATTGGCTACCCTTGCTCCCCACATCCCTGGGGTTGAAGTGAGGAGGGCAACTATAGGCTGGGGTGAGAATGAACAAGGACAGCCAAACAAAATAAGGACTAGCATCAGTCTCCCCCCTGTACTCCACCCTCAAGAGAAATACCCTCATTGTGACTAGTATTTATGAAAATCTGTAAGAGACTATTCTATGTAGTGGCTCTAATCCCATACACACGGCAGCTGCCTGTGCTGGGAACTTTTCAAATCAGTGATTGCGGGAACAAACAATATTTTCAGCTTCTTATGGGGCCTGTGCAGGCTTTACCAAGACCTTGGTTCAGTCCCAGTCACACTGACCTTCTGTCTTAAATGTAGAAAGGGGAGAAGGAATGGGGGGCAGGGGAGAAAGGTGCTCAGGTGCTAGGTAAAGCTTACTGATCAGCAGCCTAGACTCCACCACTGTTCCTTCTCTTTGGTCTGTCTAGAACAGTGACGATAAATTAGGAAAAACAAAATTATGCTGGCCTAGAAGAAATAATGGGGGAGAGGTCGCAGGGAGGAAAAGGGCATTGGGAAGCCCTGCTTCAAGACTGAAGACAGACAGACAGACAACCACCCAGACTGCTTAAGTGTCACAGACAGCCCCCCACCCCAAGCTCCCTTCCAGATATCCCCATAAACCATTTGGGCACACTCCCTCTTGGAATTGCAATTTCTGTCTTCCACCTATCCCTAAGGAGCTGGCCCTGTGGAGAGGTGTGTTGGTTGTTTTGTTTTTGCCAGAGGCCCTCGCCCTAGGTGCTCCTGTAAAGGTACCTTGGCCCCTGGTATGGGATGAACAAAGCCCCAAATGCTCCACTGCCAAGGAGGTCAGATTGGGAACAGTCCCCATTCCCACACCCCGGGATCCGAGCTTGCTTGGTTCTTGCCATCTTGCAGGATGACGTCAAGTTTGGAGGGAGATACACAGTGCCTCTCCATCCCAGGGGTGAGGGCAAGGGACTCTCAAGTCAGGGGAAGGGGTGAAGGGAGCAGGGTCTAAACCCTTAGGCTCCCATGCAGGTCTGTCTCTGTCCCAGATGAGCTGCTATCAGAGTCCATTTCGGCATTCTCATTATGGAGCCTCTCCAGCACTTTCTGACGAATCAGTCCCAGGCGCATCAAGAGGGACTGGTAGTCAAAGTGGCCCCGCTTCTCTCCAAAAGGGTCCTGTGGGGAAAAGGAGACAAGGGGGATGGAAGATTCAGGTCTGGGTGGCTCACCCCAGAGAAAGCAGCTTTGGGCCCGTGTGAAATGCAAGCTCAACTTCTGAGCCATGGGAACAGAGGAAGGCATAGCATAGCACAAGTAGTCCCAAACAGCAGACAACAAAATCTTTGCTTAGGATTATCATGGACCCTTACTGCCCCAAATAGGTCTAGCTTGGGATGACATTAAAATGTGTCTGTATTCCACAAAAGCAAGCCAATATGTGGAAGACGGCATGGCAAGGGTGAGATAGGTAGGGAAGAGAAAAAATTAAAGACCAGGATTGTAAGCATTAAGCATGCCTTTTTTTATTTTTTTTTAAAGATGAGGTCTTGTTATGTTGCTCAGGCTGGTCTTGAACTTCCCAGCTCAAGTGATCCTCCTGCCTCAGCCTCCCAAGTAGCTGAGATTACAGGTATATGCTACCACGCCTGGCTTGAGCTTATTTTTATTTTATTTTTCTTAGAGACGGGATCTCACTCTGTTACCCAGGCTAGAGTACAGTGGCACGATCATAGTTCACTGCAACCTCAAACTCCTGGGCTCAAGGGATCCTCTCACCTAAGCCTCCCAAGTGGCTGGTACTACAAGCATGTACCAGCACATCCAGCTAATTTTTAAATTTTCTGTAGAGACAGGGTCTCAGTATGTTGCCCAGGCTGGTCTTGAACTTCTGGCCTCAAGCGATTCTACTTTCTTGTCCTCACAAAGTGCTGGGGCTACAGGCTACAGGCATGGGCCATTGCGCCTGGTCCCTGGTCCCTGCATTTTTTATTAGCCTCATAAAAAGCTACAGAAGGGGAAAATCATCCTCCATTCCTTATATTCAACAACTGTAATTTGCTTTTCTCAGGTCAGAGGCAGGTCTAGAACTCAGGAGATCTTACTTCCAGATAAGCACCTGTACTCTTTCCCAGGGACCGGTCACTACATTCCTGTCCAAGTTTCTGGGCTTTGCTCCAGGGTCACCTAGCCTTGATCTTAGTCCTTGTCGTTCTAGATCAAAGATCTCTAAGCATTTCATAGAAAGGTTTAACTGTCCTCAAAGTCTCAGAAACAACTATGGTTGGGGTGGAAAGAAAAAAACAAAGTAGAATGTGAAATGCTATATAGGGACTTCAGCAGCAAAGTGGTGTGGCTAGGGTTCAAACAAGTGGAGACTGCTTTCCTTGGCAGTCCCAAACAGGCATACAATTTTCTTTCTCACCTTGCGTTTGCTTCTGTCACAAAAACCCCATCCACACTTCTGTCTACACATTACCCTCATGAGCAGGGTGCCAGGGGGTGCCTGTCACAATCACTGAGACTACAGCCCACACTTCTCACTCAGGAGGTTTTATTCCCTGAAAGCTGAGCTTATTCTGGAGCTGTCAATTTTCCAAATCTTCCTTCTTTCATCCTTGGTTCCATTTCTCTTCCTCCTCCTCCCCTGACCATTCCCCTCATGTTGCCCCTCTTTCCCAACCCTCAACACAAGTTATTTTTTCTTTATGGATGGAATATTGGTAATATGCTGCTGGACACCAGGAATAAGAATTCCTCATGGGGAACAAACTAGGGCATACACCACCTATATACTTTTAAAAAAAGGTTCAGGAAACAACTTAACCCTGAGCCTGCCTTGCCCTTTAATCTTAAAGGAGGATAGGGAAGCTACCATTTATAAGCAGCATTAGAGGAAATAAGTCATCTACTCCTACTGTTGTTGGGTGGGTGGGAAGAAACAGCCCAAGAGCTGGAGAAAGCCTCAATTATCCAAGTCACCCCATTTGTTAGCAAGACCACCAGCAAGTGACCCAAACACAAGAACTGATCCTCTGGGACAGGAGAATTCTTACACTCTTACCAACCAGGTTGTTTACATTTAAATCTACAATTTGGTTAATGAGAACCTCTTCCTTAAAATGAGTGTAAATTCTGCATTCTTTTTGAGACAGAGTCTCACTCTGTTCCCTGGGCTAGAGTGCCGTGGCGTCAGCCTAGCTCACAGCAACCTCAAACTCCTGGGCTCAAGTGATCCTACTGCCTCAGCCTCCTGAGTAGCTGGGACTATAGGCATGCGCCACCATGCCCGGCTAATTTTTGCTATATGTTTTTATTTGACCAATTAATTTCTTTCTATTTTTAGTAGAGACGGGGTCTCGCTCTTGCTCAGGCTGGTTTCAAACTCCTGACCTGGACCAATCTGCCCTCCTTGGCCTCCCAGAATGCTAGGATTACAGGAGTGAGCCACCGCGTCTGGCCCAATACTGCATTCTTGTTGGAAGCGAAAGCTCGTTTTCCCCGTAGATAAAGAATGAACAACTGGTTATCATCTTTGGAATAGGAATCTTTCAACATAGTGGCAACTGTACATCCACTGTTTCTCTACTCTAAGCCACGTGTTCTGTGAGCACCCTTAGGGCTAGGGATAGAATTCCATTAGATGCCTCTTACAGTCCCTAAGATTCTGGAAGGGCTGAATGTTCCTGGCTTGAAAGACTACTGACCAAGATGGAAAGGAGTTCCAGCCTAGAAAGCAGAACGATTCAGATAGAATTGAGTACCTCCTGAGTACCTACTTTATGCCAGGAACTTAGAACCAACTCCATATGACTTTAGGCAAGTCAGTCTCCTCTCTGGGCCTCAGTTCCTCATATGACTCAGGTTCCTTTTAGCTGTGACATTCTATGAGAGATGTGGATATCACCCTTGGGGTATTTTACAGGGTCTGCTGTAGGGCTTCTGGAATTAATAGCAAGGGCTGTATTACCTGCATAGTCTGGCCTTGAAGGTGCAGGCGATCTTTACAGGCCACCTCATAGAAGTCATAATACTCCAGGAAGGACTTCTCCATCACCCCTCTGGAAAACAAGCAGAAATGCAAGTTAGAAACCTGGGCGAATACGTCACCCCTTCGCTACCTAACCTTAATACAAAATTAAACAGCTAGAGTTCCTAAGCCCACAAAAATCTTTAAATGGAAAATGGAAAAAGGAACAGCTGACTGCTCATGGTTGACTTCTCTTACATCTTGAGAATTATAAAATGAGACTGACTATAATACTCAACATTGGATCCCAATTTCAACTCATGCCTTGCTCAACTTCAACTGCTTTTTTTTTTTTTTTT
>VBSM01003215.1:17847634-17858182 GCA_008086735.1 Cheirogaleus medius | reverse complement strand
AAAAGAAAAAAAAAAAAAATTGAAGGGAAGCTTACTCAAAACAAAAAAAACATGTATCGACAATACAAAATCTCAATTTTTACTTGTAATAAATTTGAAACTATGAGTTTTCACTTAAACCACACCAGATTTAGGAAATCTGGTTTCTTCCCAACATCAGTTTAAGTGCAAGTTAACTTCAGAGGGTAGAGCACTCAGTGACAGAGAAGCCTAGGCACTTATACCAGAGAAATTTGAACTTATGTACTAAGTTTTCTGTGTGGAGGACAAGAGAGGAATACTCTTTGGGGTGGAAGGGGTATTCAAAAGCAACTAGTAAGAACAGGCACTTGAACAAGGTTCTTTAACCACAAACCCTTCAGTCAAGCTGGCCCTATCCCCAACCTTCCCTTTACGTACATTATAGTACATAGTTAAGGTCAAGAGTATTGGGATGGGGAAATAGCTGGGTAGCACAATGGATAGGGTGATCATATAATCTATCATCCAAACTGGAGCACATCTGAGAGATAAAGAGTGCCCACTCTGTAGTTAAGCTGGGACAACAGGCATGAACTGGGATTTTTCCAAGCCCATCAGTACCCATGTGTACCCTAAAAAAAGAAACGTGTTCAAAGCTCTGCTGTATCTATGTGACCCTGGGCAAGCCACGTACTCTCTTGGAGTCTTGATTTCTTCATCTATGTAATCAGAAAGGCAAGTTGAATAATCTCTTTTAGGCCCTTCAAACTTTATAGCCTCAATTTCCCAAAAAAACCCAACCCCCCCCCATCAAGTTACATACCTTAGTCATGTCAACAGTATCAGGTACAACGAACATTCCTGGAGGAGGCTCCTTATAAATGGACATGATATCCCTGTATAACACCAAAAGGAGGTGGGGGAAAGAGTGAGGGAGAGGGGAAAAAGGGGAAACCTTTGAGCAGGACAGTTGTCATCACCTCAATGAGACTGGGGTTTGAGAAAGTGGTGCTTGGTACCACAAGTGTTTGCACTATCTGTTGGCTGAGAAATCTCAGCTGAGTACTTGTCAGGCAGGCAGAGAGCAAATTATTATCAAAGGGGCATTGTTTCCTCAGGGGGAGGGTAGGGAGAGGAAAAAAAATCAGAGATCCCAATGGCATCAGATGTCACCCTGGAAAAGCCACATCCCACTTACTCTCACTTCCTCCCACACAGCAATTCATTCACTTCCCACCTCCGAGATTCCCAGGTACTACAGCTGAATGCTAAATGAAGATTTTTTGGTAACTAGAAAGGCATAATCAACTCTACTATAAAACTAATTCATGAAACCATACAGTGGACCCTTGTTAGTAAGGGATTTATGAAACAAGGGAGCCGGCAGCAGGGAGCATGACCATCATGGCGGTCTTCATGCACAGGAGACTAAGGGTAGAGATCTCTTCAGGTTGGGGAGAGCAAGACTCTCAGAAACTGCTAATAATCTCTCATCTGGATGATGACATGTGGTAACTTCCACAGGAGACGAGAGGATTTCTGGGTCATTATCTCACCAACTGGAATGACTCGGTTGAGAGCAAGGAGCTAAAGATGAACATTCTAGGTGGGGAAAAACTCTAGGGACTTGCTAGGGTGGGTAGGGACATAAAAAGTACAAATAGGTGACAGAGCAAAAACGTACTGGCCATACTCGAAGGTACGTCAGGATTAGATGACTAGAAAGGCTAAAGAAGGACAAGAGTTGAGTGATGAGTTTAAGTTTGAGGTGGTAATCCCTACAGAGTTGGCGTCCCATGTCAGGCACTGTGCCAGGTACTTTACACACATTGTATTGCTTAATTTTTATTACAAACTTGAAAAGTAGATAGAGACACATCTAAAGGGACTTGGAATGTGGGGGATAATAATGAGATGAGGATGCTTGTGATGGGGGAATGGGGAGAAGGCTGGTCAATAGGAAACAGGTTTCTGGACTGAAAGCAGCTAAACAGTATTCTCCTTTTCCTATGCAAGAGGTACTACGCTAAGCACTTTTGCAAGACATTATCTATTAGATGATATGATCTAAGATTAGTCACCCAAGAAATAAGCACAGAAAGGACTTAGGTCTTTGTTCCTATATTTGAATTAAGTGTATTTACTTCAGAAAAGTAAACCAGATGACCCGCGGGGAGGGGGAAATACAAGAAAGAAGGTCCTGAGTGAGATATAACAATCCAGAGTGGCACTGGGGGAGGGGGAGGGTGAGCCTGAGTTTCTGGAACAGGAGAGTGGACAGTTTTGGGGTACTGGAAAAGGGGTTCAAGGTAAGATTCGGGTGAGGGGAGCGGTCTAGACTTGGGGAAAAGACTATGTGGAGGGGATTTGAGAAAACAGGATAAAAACTGTTTTATAGTTAAACAGATAAAAACTGGCTGTAGTCTGAGGCAGGGCAAAGAAAGCTGAGAGTGTATGTGTTACAAACGGGGCTACAGAGGGGACGAGGGGGGACCGACGGGTGGAGCATCTAGCAAGGCTGAGGTGGAGAAGGGGGAAGAGGGGCGGCGCGGAGGAGGGAGGGGGTGTTACTGCAGCGCGAAAGGGTCGGGTTTCGGGCGGGAGGTAAGGGGGGTGAGGGGGAGGGTGTCCGGAATGGAGACGGAGGGCTCATGGGAGGTTGTCGAGGGGCGGGGTCAGATCTGGGCACGCGAAGAGGGGTTTGGTGCTTGTGGGGCTGGAGGCGGGGGGAGAAGGGACTTGAATCCCGACGCTCAGAGCTGGCGAGATTTGGGCCCAAGAGTTGGGCCGCGGGGAGCGAGGCGCGTCGGGTGGGGGATGAGTTGTAGTAGGAAAGGGTAGGGGGCGGGGAAGGTCCGGGGCTTGGGGCTGGAGGAGGAAAAACCCCGGCTCACCGCTTGATCCGGAGTAGACACTGCGGCGCTGTGCGCTCGCCGTCCCAGTCGGAGCTGAGCGTGGGGTCCCAGTGGCTAAGCAGCGCGGCCCCGTGGGCAGCGGCCGAGGGCGGGAGCCCGGGCAGTGGAGCCAGGCCGCTCCCCGGCCCCCCGGCCCCGCCCGCTGCCGCCGCCGCCGCCCACACATCCGGCAGGAAAGGCGGCCCGAACCCGCCGCCGCTACCGCTAACGCCAACAACACCAGCAACGCCGCTTGCCCCGGGGCCCGCCGCCCCGGCGCCGGCCGTCGCCGTCGCAGCCTCCTCAGTCGGACTCTCCGCCATCGCTGCTTCGCTTCCGGGACTACTCGGCAGCGCGTCAGCCGACCAGAGCGGCTGCTGCTCCCGCACCACCGAGAGCCGGGCCAGAGTGTCCCCACCCTCCGCTTCCACAGCCCAGGCGGTGCTGGCTCCGCCCACCCCCGCCCCGACCAGCGAGAGGCACTCTGCAAGAGCGTCCACCCACGGTCCTCCAGGGCGGGCGGGGTAGGAACTAGCCGGGCGCCAAGGTTCTGGGCCCGTATTGGTCCTGCGCTGTGCGGGAGGAGCTGAGAGCCCAGTTCCATGGAATATTTTATTTTCTAGTGTTGAGAGGGGAGGAGAAAGCTGAAAGGAGGGGGAGGAGGGCCACGTTTTCCCCGGTTAGCGGCAGCGACCCTCAGACGTGCCCGAGGGGTAGGATTGGAGATCCAGCTTCCCTGTAGGAAGCTCGGAGTAGATGAGTTGACTCGCTTAGAGCCCTGCCTGTCCGAAAGGCTCTGTGATTGATCCTTCCTCCCTGCACCCTCATTCACCGAGAGCAGGCTACCGTTGCCCCCTGCCAACAGGACCAAGGGGAGAAGAAAGAAGGATGAGAACTGGCGAATGAAAAGCCACATCTTTTAGAGTATATTTAACATATGTTTATGAAGGGCCTACTAAATGCCAGACACTGTTGCTAGGCATTGCCATAGGGACAACGAAACAGAACTAGAGGAGCTTGGCAAAGTGAAGAAAATTCAGGCCTCTTGACTCCAAGCTCAGTACTTTTTCTTCCCACAAATTTGGAATATACAGGAATCAAGGGACTGGGAGTATAAATCCTGAGAGGATGTCTTAAGACTTTCCTGAGATATGTAAAGTGAAAAATAATTCTATGGACTAAGAACAGAGGCCTTCTCAAAAAACATTTTCTTTTCTCCTTAGCAAGAAAATAGGCTCATAATACTATTTGGAACCCACTGGGGCCAGATTTGTTTCAGAATTTAGAGTGGCACCCCCAGGAGGGCATGGGGCAGCAGCCAGTCACCAAACATATTTCTGCAGCAGAATGTATGAATATTCATACTTAGATGAATAGCCTCACTGTGGGTTACATTTTGCCACCAAATTTGTTTTTTTTAAAAAATCTGGTTTTTAGAGCTTTGTGAATTTCTAGTAATGGATTGCAGAACTGAATGATAATGGCCAACATTTATTGAGAGCTAAAAATTTATTTTTTAGCTGACATTTATTGAGTGTTTAGTATGTGTCAGGTACTTTGTATACTTCATCTTTATTCTTTTCAACAACCCTGTGAAGTATTATTATTAGTCTTTTCTGATAGATGGAAAAATAGAGGCTTACAGAGGTACAGTCACTTACATGGGTCACACTGAGCGCAAGTGGCAGAATTGGGGCTGTAAACCAAATCTGTCTGACTGACTCCAGGAAACAAGTCCTAACCACTATGTGATACTGTCACTGCTTGGAACTCTCCCACACTTAATGTACTTTACCTTGTACTAATTTGGTATCTGTTGCCCCCACCCCCTGTAATGCAGACACACCACACACACATACACACACACACAAATTCATACCCTTAGGGCTCTAGACCATGTGTTATCTGTGAATCCAGCACAGGGCTTGGCACAACTTAGGTACTTAACATGAAATGAAATGAATCAATATAATAGTTTATACAGATTTCATGGTTTGTTTTGTTTTGTTTTTGAGACAGAGTCTTACTCTATTGCCCGGGCTAGAGTGCCGTGGTGTCAGCCTAGCTCACAGCAACCTCAAACTCCTGGGCTCAAGCAATTCTTCTGCCTCAGCCTCCTGAGTAGCTAGGACCACAGGCATGCGCCACCATGTCTGGCTAATTTTTTCCATATATTTTTAGTTGGCCAATTAATTTCTTTCTATTTTTAATAGAGACGGGGTCTCGCTCTTGCTCAGGCTGGTTTTGAACTCCTGACCTTGAGCGATCCTCCCACCTCGGCCTCCCAGATTGGTAGGATTACAGATTTCATGTTTTGTTGGTTTAGTGTTTTATCACTATAATAAAGATGTCAGAACCTCTATGAAAGGATATGCAAGAAACTGTTGACAGTGGTTGCCTCTGGATGGTTGACCATAAGGTGGGCTAAAGGGAATATACTTTCTTGTACCTTTTGAAAGTTGTGCTGTGCATTTATTGCCTATTCAAACTATATGTTTTATTCATTTTTAAAGGATTCCAGAATTTTACCTGGGTATTATTTATTTAGCAAGGTGGTTAAAGGCCAACTTGCTGGGTAACCTCACGTAAGGAAAAACACTACTCCATAGCTCCTCCATGGCTACAGACTGCAGAGGCCCAAAGATGGCCCATGGGGTTAGAGGATTCCTTAGTGTATCTCCTCACCCCTACTGAACCATTGTTTTCAATACAAGTTCTGGTAGTGGTGGGGCAATGAACAGAAAACCCACCTTAGATTCGGAGGAAGGAGGTTCAAGTGTTAAATCTGTGCCTATTTCTGCATCTATAGAATGGTGATAATTCCTACTTCTCAAGGTTTTTCTGAGGATGAACTGTGACATTTCCAAAGTGTTTTCTAAAGTGGCAAGCATTGTATAAATATTTGGCACCTCACTTGCTCTTGTACCTTCCCTCCAGGCCTTTGCTTGTGCTATTTTTTCTACTCTTTCCCTCTACTTTACCAGGGGAAATCCTAGTTATTTAACCTCTCTGAACCTCTGTTCCTTGCCAGTAAAACGGGGAAAATAATAGTAGCTACTAGGAAAAGATAATGTGATAATAAATGTGCACAATGTCTGGCCAGGGGAAATGTTCAATAATTATTAACTCTTTTTATTTCTTACTGATTCTTCAAGGCTGGCTGATTATTACTTTCTCTGCCAAACCTTAACACTTCCAGGCATATTATTATTAGTCATTTTTAATTACTCCCTCCTCTGGTTCTCATGGCTGCTTATTCATACCTTTATTATAGCACATTTTATTTTAGTGGTTTTGTTACTCATCCATCTGGCCACTAGATGTGACCTCCTCTAGGGCAGGGAGTGTAGGACACCTATCTTTGCATCTCTAGGACCTGACATGCAGCAGGTGCTGCATAAATGTTGAACAGAATGGAAATGAGGACATGGTAGTTAGTTGTCCTTCCCCTGGCTATAGATCTTTAGAATTTACCTCTTCAGTTATGCCTATTTTCTTTCCAAAGGGCTGAGCCAAGCTTGCACAAAGAACCTGCAAGACAAGGCCTGAAGGACTGCAGGGGATGGTAGCTGCTTAAAGGAGCAGCTCACCACCTACCACAGGAACTCCGGAGCCTCTAAGCTTGGGGAGAGGAAGAGCCAGAGGCTGGCAGAATGTTAGCTGGCACTGCTTGGTCCAGTGCAATACCTGGCTGCTTTCCACTGGCAGCTTGGGCCGAGGGCAAGTGTGCTTTTTGAAGCCACTCCTGTGTCCTCTGGGAATAGTTGACACAACTGAGCAGGCTTCCTATAGGAACCTGGATCGAAGCCTCTCTCCTCCCCAGCACTGGGTTACCCTGCAGTGGGCCATCTTTTGGTGCAAGAGTTGGGTAGCACCTTTTTCATGTCACTCAGGCAAGTGCCCTCCCCCGCCCAAAGAGGCTGGCAAGTGTCCTTGAGTTCAACCCTATCTAAAAAGATACACTGTGAAGATCCTTTCCCTTCCCTTCCCCAAGGTCCCGTGTCCCATTGCCCTCTGGGTAGTCCTTCCCCTCCAGGGCCCAACCTTTTTTCTTGGCTCAATGCCAGGCATAAATGAAAAGAGTTCCCACTGGGTCATAAATCCTAGACTAAAAGGAAAAATCAGGACTTGGATGAATGTTTTTTGTAAGTAATAATAGCTATATTTATTTTTTTAAGCCTAGTCAAGTGCAGTAGTGAGGAAGGGAAATAATAGCTATATTTAATAATCGGATATCGGCCAAGCGCGGTGGCTCACGCCTGTAATCCTAGCTCTCTCGGAGGCCGAGGCGGGTGGATTGCTCGAGCTCAGGAGTTCGAAACCAGCCTGAGCAAGAGCAAGACCCCGTCTCTACTATAAATAGAAAGCAATTAATTGTCCAACTAAAAATATATAGAAAAAATGAGCCGGGCATGGTGGTGCATGCCTGTAGTCCCAGCTACTCGGGAGGCTGAGGCAGGAGGATTGCTCGAGCCCAGGAGTTTGAGGTTGCTGTGAGCGAGGATGACGCCACGGCACTCACTCTAGCCCGGGCAACAGAGTGAGACTCTGTCTCAAAAAATAATAAAAATAAAAATAAATAAATAATCGGATATCTAATGATGAGATAATCATTAGATATCTCTCATATATCTTAATATATATTACATGTATCTCATTAATAGTGCACTTGTACATTAATAGTATACATATTACACGTAGTATCTCATTATTTGCATATATTACCTATATTTTCTCATTCTGTTGTCACAACCACTACAAATTATTTTTTTTAAGAGATGGGGTCTTGGCAGGGCATGGTAGCTCACACTTGTAATCCTAGCACTCTGGGAGGCTGTGGCAGGAAGATCACTAGCGGTTAGGAGTTCAAGACCAGCCTGAGCAAGAGCAAGACCCCATCTCTACCAAAAATAGAAAAATTAGCCAGACATGGTGGCTTACACCTGTAGTCCCAACTACTTTGGAGGCTGAGGCATGAGGATCGCTTGAACCGAGGAGTTTGATGTTGCTGTGAGCTAGGCTGATGCCACGGCACTCTAGCCTGGGCAACAGAGCGAGAGTCTGTCTCAAAAAAAAGAGATGGGGTCTTGTTATGTTGCCCAGGCTGGTCTTGAACTCCTGGCCTCAAGTGATTCTCCTGCCTCAGCCTCCCAAGTAGCTGGGATTATAGGTACAAGCCCTTGTGCCCAGCCAACCACTGCAAATTGTTCTTATCCTCATTTTTAGAGATGCAAAAATCAAGGCTGGTGGGGGGACAATTAATATCCCAGTTAGGGATTGGCAGGGCTGGGATTTGTGCTTCTGTCTGACTCCCAAGCCCATGTTCTTTGCCACCATGCTGACCTCTTAAGGCAGTGGTTCCTAATTGTTTTGGGTCACTACTACTTTGAAAAGACATTGATTTACACTCTGGGAGGCTGAGGCGGGTAGATTGCTCAAGGTCAAGAGTTCAAAACCAGCCTGAGCAAGAGCGAGATCCTGTCTTTACTAAAAATAGAAATTAGTTGGACAACTAAAAATATATAGAAAAAATTAGCTGGGCATGGTGGCGCATGCCTGTAGTCCTAGCTACTCGGGAGACTGAGGCAGGAGGATTGCTTGAGCCCAGGAGTTGGAGGTTGCTGTGAGCTAGGCTGACACCACGGCACTCTAGCCTGGGCAATACGGTGAGACTCTGTCTCAAAAAAAAAAAAAAAAAAAAGATATTGATTTAACAATGGACCCTCTTCCAAGAACAATGCATTTCTGTATCCACTCACAAATACTTCGCACTAAGCTACGGGTCCCTTCCATGGACCAGTCCATAGACCCTAGATAAGGAAACTTATGATAAAGTGATGGGACTAACTAGCCTGGTTGGGGGTAAAAGAGCATTCTCCCCCAATCTGCTAGGGCTCCATGGGCTCACCAACCACATTCCCAACTCTGCTGATTTGGGTTTGTAAATCCATCCATTCCAGGCTGTTTGGAGCTCTCAATGAAAGGAAACTCTTACCAGCCTCTTGGTAAAACCTGGATTCCTGGAATTTTACAGGAAAGAAAAAAATGCAACCAGCTTCCCTGGAGGCTGCTCCTTGATTACCACCAGAGGGTAGTGACCCAACCAGGATGCCAGCACAACATCCCAAAGGGTTATGACATTGTATAACAGCATTACCAGTTAATCCATTGCTCCCTTGGCGACACATCAGCTGCCAGTCTAATCTCAGTCCCATTCTCTCTTTGGCACCAAGATTCCTGGGCTCTGCTTCAGGTTCTATCACTGGCTTGGTGCAGGCATTCTTGAGGGAGTTACTTAAGGTGAAAAGGCTAAGAGGACAAGCAGCAGATTATGGCAGAACATCAGTTCTCAGCTGGGCATGGCTGTGCCCCCTAGCCAGGGGACATTTGTCAATATCTGACATATGGCAATTGGTTGTCACAACTTGAGGGGAGGTGTTGGCTGCTACTGGCATCTAGTGAGTAGAGATTAGGGATGCTGCTAAACATCATACCTAGCAGAGGAGGGTCCTCTCCACGACAGTGAATTATCTGGCCCCAAATATGCCAAGGTTGAGAAATCCTGTGGTAGAAAGGCCCTGGTTGTTGAATAGATGTCAGATGGACTAGGATTGGAATCACTGGCCTGCTGTATGACCTTGGGCAAGTCACTGAACTTGTGCAAACCTTAGATGAGTCAGCATAGAGATCAGAACACAGGTTCTAGAGTTTGAATCCCAGCTTTACTAAGCAGCTATGTGACTTTAGGCAGAATGCCTCACCTCTCTGAGCCTGTTTCCTTACCCATAAAATGACTTAGGGATGTTGGAAGTTAATCATGGAAAATGCTTAGCACTGGGCCTGACACACAAGTGCTCAATCGTTAGTCCATGTTAACACACTAGCCTCCTTGCTTTTTCCTCTTGGAACATGTATAGCACATACCTTCTGTACCCACAAATACCATAACATAGGGTGTTGTCCACTCATTTCTACTTTGTTGATGCCCTAGACTCCTTGAGGGCAGGGACTTTAGATTTCTTTTCCACCTCCCCCAGGCTTAGATGCTTAGCACCTTACCTTAGCAGAAAGATGCTTAGCACCTTACCTGCATGACGTTTTTATTTGGAAGGTGTTCTTAACACTAATTAGGAATGTTCTTGGTTTCCCTATTTCACAGAAGTTTTGTATTTAGATTGAGATATAAGGTTCTCACAAAATGGGTCCCACTATAAGTTACTATTCCTTTTGAAACTATCCAATTTGAGGCAAACCCAGCAGCTCTGCAGTAATTTTGTGTCCATGCTCCCGCTAGGGCTTAGAGAAGCAGCAGCTGTTGATATGTCAGCTTAGCTATATTTCACTTGGGTTACGTGTCCCATTTTAGCCAAGTGCGGGGAGAATAGGCATAAACTTTGAGACCACGAGGAAGATGCTGCACAAAGCTCTCTAACAATTAGTTGGCACATCCCCTGAAAATACCCTTTTTATCCCTAGCAAAGCTGAGATTATAAATTCTCCATGAACAGAGATTGTGTACCTTATCTGCTTTGTTTAGGAACATTTAGATACTCTAAGAAAGGCTCATTGATAATGAAAATGAAACTTACAACACAGGCAGATAGAGGCCTTCCTCCACCTTTAACATGCTGTACAACTTTCTTTGGGAGTATGTTTCCCTATTTTCACTACCTTAATTGAGTGACCAAAATGA